>JARQOC010000008.1:36126289-36726289 GCA_033576535.1 Allobates femoralis | reverse complement strand
AATATGATGCTTGGTTTCAAGGAGGGGCAGAGGTTGTGGAAGTGACAGCAGCCTCTCCCCTTTCTCTGATGATGTTCTGAGTGAGTATACCAGCATACACTTGGATGCACTCACAATATGTCATCAGACAGGAATTAAAAAAAACACATTAGCTTTTAGAAAATGTAGATAGGGAATGATAATGAATTTCTAAAGCAAGTATATTGAAAAATATCTTAGATTAGAGGAATAAATTAAGATAGGAAATTAAGAGGAAAATGCTTGGCCTCATACTAACACTTAAAATGTAATTCATGCTTAGATGAGCATAATAACCTGGTGTGTGATGTTGATATAAAATCAGACATTATGCTGACCAATGTAATTCATTAGGGCTCTATAGATGACAGTTGTTTTACATGGACCAAGTGTCTGAAAGCAAAAAAAAGAAATACAGCTTGCAGTACTGACTTCCATGTGTTGGATGAAAATCGCCTATTCAAGTCTATGGGTTCTGCAAAAAAAATCAGATCATGTATGGATCATCTGTGTAGCATCCAATTTTTATGGATAAATTGACATTATGAAAGGGAATCTGTCACTAGGTTTTTATTACCTTATCTGGGAGCGGCATGATATAAGGGAACAGACCCTTATTCCAGCAATGTATCACTTAGTTCACTGGGTGCCGCATTTGTGATCACTGTCTTCTCTGGTTCAGATCTAGCAGTCCTCTGAATGGTGAGCTCTGTATAGCTCCACCCACATCACTGATTGACAGCTTTCTGTGTGTACTGTGCATAGGCAGAAAGCTGCTAATCAGTAGTGGAGTTGAGATTACACAGTGCACTTCACTTGGATGCATAAGACCAGAGATGCGTGGACCAGTGGAAGTTCCTGATCTGGGGGATCAGCCGGAATTTAAATAAAGTTCTGTCCTGGGGCCAAACTTGATCCAAGCCTCATAGTCAGTCATTTATTGGGCACCTCGGCTCTCCGACCACATACAGCCAGCCGTAAATAAAGCACTTTCGGGGGCGGTTGTGGGTTTTTAATTTTTTTTTTGGTGACCTTTAAGTTAAGCTTTAAGTTACACCATTGATTATCGTATACAATACTATATAGGGAGCTTAGGTCCCACATAAGTCTTTGAGGAACATATGAGCAGTATTCTCAAAGGATATATGCAACATTTTTAGTAAAAAAAAAGTGCCTAAGAAGTAACAGGCAGATAGTTACTACCTACCTGCCTTTTGTGCTCGGAACCGTTTCCCGCCGACAAGAGCGCTCCTGCCGGCGATAAAATAGCTTCCTCAACAGAGCGGTGGCTTATTTTCCGCTCTACTCTATAGCGGGGGCCGGATAGGCGACATCAAGCTGATTGACAACCGGTTCTCCCCTACCTAATTGGGGGAGCAGGTAGTCAATAAGCATGACGTCGGCTGTGACGCTCGTCAACAGAGCAGAGAAGCCACCTCTATGTCAACGGCAGGAGCGCTCCGTGTCAGTGGTGAACAGTGCCGGGCACAACAAGCAGGTAGGTTGTAACTACCTGCATTTTACTGCTTAGGCACATTGTTTTAATTATCCCGGACATACCCTTTAAACTTTAGTCTATGCCATAGGTGGGGAACTCCAGGTCTCTAGGGCCGCCAACAGAGCAGGTTTTCAGGATTTTCTTAGTATTGCACAGGTGCTAATGTGATCACCTGCACAGGTAATGATTCCAACTCCTGTGCAATACTAAGGAAATCCTGAAAACCTGCACTGTTGGCGGCCCTTGAGGCCTGGAGTTGGGGACCTCTGGTCTATGCCATAGGTGGGGAACTCCAGGCCTCTAGGGCCGCCAACAGGTCATGTGTTCAGGATTTCCTTAGCATTGGACAGAAGTTGGAATCATCACCAGTGCAATGCTAAGGAAATCCTGAACACATGACCTGTTGGCGGCCCTTGAGACCCTCGGTCTAAGTATATGTGTAGTCACAGACACATTGTGTTCATCATGCTCCCTAGAACACAAATATACATACATAAAGTAATGCACCTCAATAGTTGATATAGTGAAGTCATGCACACATGTATACAATGCTTTAGCACATCTTGCCATAGCAGAGTAGTAAACGCCTCCCTGATATCGACCAGTGAGGTTCATTACATTGTGTTAATTGCCGCGTTCTCCAAAGCAACCTGCGATAATATGATATGAGTTAATATAAGTAGGGCGGCAAAAAATAGGTATAGGGAGGTGGCCAGAGGCGTAATTCTAAACCACAAATGTTTGTTTTTCTGCTGAATTGAATGTTCTGACAAATTCTTTTCACCTCAGTTCTCTTCTTTTTCTCCCCCTCCCCATTTACCAGTTTAACCAGTTTAACTGCTACTGGAATGTAAAGAAATAAAAGGCTGCTAAAAGAAACACTAAAATCCATGTTGTCCCAGTGTACGTGGACCCGCTGCAGTGTTATACGTGAACAGTCTAAGTTATGTTTCCGTAGTTTGCCCACATATCACAGCACCTTAATAGCTGCTCCGTTTTTTGATTGGTGGTTTGGCCGATGGAAGATAAACTGGTAAATTTAGTGTAGCAGCAAAAAGATAAAATCATGGAATAATCTTGTGGTTTTACCATTTTAATCAATAGATCTGGAATAATAATAATATTCCTGTGCTGAGATAATCATATATATATATATATCCCTGCTATGTACTGTGCAATGGATGTGTCTGACCATACAGGGACATAGTCTGATCATACCACATCTACTGTGCTGAGATAATCTCATATATGTGTCCCTGCTTTATACTGTGTAATGGATGTGTCTGACCATACAGGGACATAGCCTGATCATACCACATCTCCTGTGCTGAGATAATCCCATATATGTGTCCCTGCTTTATACTGTGTAATGGATGTGTCTGACTGTACAGGGACATAGCCTGATCATACCACATCTCCAATGCTGAAATAATCTTATATATTTGTCCCTGCTATGTACTGTGTAATGGATGTGTCTGATCATACAGGGACATAGCCTGATCATACCACATCTCCAATGCTGAAATAATCTTATATATTTGTCCCTGCTATGTACTGTGTAATGGATGTGTCTGACCATACAGGGACATGGTCTAATCATATCATATCTCCTGTGCTGAGATAATCTTATATATTTGTCCCTGCTATGTACTGTGTAATGGATGTGTCTGACCATACAGGGACATGGTCTAATCATATCACATCTCCTGTGCTGAGATAATCTTATATATTTGTCCCTGCTATGTACTGTGTAATGGATGTGTCTGACCATACAGGGACATGGTCTGATCATACCACATCTCCTGTGCTGAGATAATCTTATATATGTGTCCCTGCTATGTACTGTGTAATGGATGTGTCTGACCATACAGGGACATGGTCTGATCATACCACATCTCCTGTGCAGAGATAATCTTATATTCAGTGCCTTGTGAAAGTATTTGGCCCCCTTGAACTTTTCAACCTTTTGCCACATTTCACCAGGCAGGTCCGAGATACTGTTATGGCGAAGTTTAAAGCAGGATTTGGATACAAAAAGATTTCCCAAGTTTTAAACATCTGAAGGAGCACTGTGCAAGCAATCATATTGAAATGGAAGGAGTATCAGACCACTGCAAATCTACCAAGACCTGGCCGTCCCTCTAAACCTTCATCTCGAACAAGGAGAAGACTGATCAGAGATGAGGCCAAAAGGCCCATGATCACTCTGGATGAACTGCAGAGATCTACAGCTGAGGTGGGAGAGGATGTCCATAGGACAGCAATCAGTCGTACACTGCACAAATCTGGCCTGTATGGAAGAGTGGCAAGAAGAAAGTCATTTCTCACAGATATCCATAAAAAGGCTCATCTGAAGTGTGCCACAAGCCACCGGGGAGACACCAAACATGTGGAATAAGGGGCTCTGCTCAGATGAAACCAAAATCAAACTTTTTGGCCACAATGCAAAACAATATGTTTGGCGTAAAATCAACACAGCTCATCACCCTCAAAACACCATCCCCACTGTCACACATGGTGGTGGCATCATCATGGTTTGGGCCTGCTTTTCTTCTGCAGGGACAGGGCAGATGGTTAAAATTGATGGGAAGATGGATGGAGCCAAATACACGACCATTCTGGAAGAAAACCTGTTGTAGTCTGAAAAAGACCTGAGCCTGGGACGGAGATTTATCTTCCAACAAGACAATGATCCCAAACATAAAGCAAAATCTACAATGGAATGGTTCAAAAATAAACGTATCCAGGTGTTAGAATGGACGAGTCACATCCAGACCTGAATCCAATGGAGAATCTGTGGAAAGAGCTGAAAACTGCTGATCACAAACGCCTCCATCCAACCTCACTGAGCAAGAGCTGTTCTGCAAGGAAGAATGGGCAAGAATTTCAGTCTCTCCATGTGCAAAACTGATAGAGACAAACCCCAAGAGACTGCAGCTGTAATCACAGCAAAAGGTGGCGCTACAAAGTATTAACTCAAGGGGCCGAATAATATTGCACGCCCCACTGTTCAGTTTTTTATTTGTTAAAAAAGTTTAAAATATCCAATAAATTTGGTTCCACTTCACGATTGTGTCCCACTTGTTGTTGATTCTTCACAAAAATATTAGAATTGATATCTTTATGTTTGAAGCCTGAAATGTGGCAAAAGGTTGAAAAGTTCAAGGGGGACAAATACTTTCACAATGCATTGTATATGTCCCTGCTATGCACTGTGTAATGGATGTATCTGACCATACAGGGACATGGTCTGATCATACCACATCTCCTGTGCTGAGATAATCTTATATATGTGTCCCTGCTATGTACTGTGTAATGGAAGTCTCTGACCATACAGGGACATGGTCTGATCATACCACATTTCCTGTGCTGAGATAATCTTATACAGTTAGGGCCAGAAATATTTGGACAGTGACACAATTTTCGCGAGTTGGGCTCTGCATGCCACCACATTGGATTTGAAATGAAACCTCTACAACAGAATTCAAGAGCAGATTGTAACGTTTGATTTGAAGGGTTGAACAAAAGTATCTGATAGAAAATGTAGGAATTGTACACATTTCTTTACAAACACTCCACATTTTAGGAGGTCAAAAGTAATTGGACAAATAAACATAACCCAAACAAAATATTTTTATTTTCAATATTTTGTTGCGAATCCTTTGGAGGCAATCACTGCCTTAAGTCTGGAACCCATGGACATCACCAAACGCTGGGTTTCCTCCTTCTTAATGCTTTGCCAGGCCTTTACAGCCGCAGCCTTCAGGTCTTGCTTGTTTGTGGGTCTTTCCGTCTTAAGTCTGGATTTGAGCAAGTGAAATGCATGCTCAATTGGGTTAAGATCTGGTGATTGACTTGGCCATTGCAGAATGTTCCACTTTTTTGCACTCATGAACTCCTGGGTAGCTTTGGCTGTATGCTTGGGGTCATTGTCCATCTGTACTATGAAGCGCCGTCCAATCAACTTTGCAGCATTTGGCTGAATCTGGGCTGAAAGTATATCCCGGTACACTTCAGAATTCATCCGGCTACTCTTGTCTGCTGTTATGTCATCAATAAACACAAGTGACCCAGTGCCATTGAAAGCCATGCATGCCCATGCCATGACGTTGCCTCCACCATGTTTTACAGAGGATGTGGTGTGCCTTGGATCATGTGCCGTTCCCTTTCTTCTCCAAACTTTTTTCTTCCCATCATTCTGGTACAGGTTGATCTTTGTCTCATCTGTCCATAGAATACTTTTCCAGAACTGAGCTGGCTTCTTGAGGTGTTTTTCAGCAAATTTAACTCTGGCCTGTCTATTTTTGGAATTGATGAATGGTTTGCATCTAGATGTGAACCCTTTGTATTTACTGTCATGGAGTCTTCTCTTTACTGTTGACTTAGAGACAGATACACCTACTTCACTGAGAGTGTTCTGGACTTCAGTTGATGTTGTGAACAGGTTCTTCTTCACCAAATAAAGTATGCGGCGATCATCCACCACTGTTGTCATCCGTGGACGCCCAGGCCTTTTACAGTTCCCAAGCTCACCAGTCAATTCCTTTTTTCTCAGAATGTACCCAACTGTTGATTTTGCTACTCCAAGCATGTCTGCTATCTCTCTGATGGATTTTTTCTTTTTTTTCAGCCTCAGGATGTTCTGCTTCACCTCAATTGAGAGTTCCTTTGACCGCATGTTGTCTGGTCACAGCAACAGCTTCCAAATGCAAAACCACACACCTGGAATCCACCCCTGACCTTTTAACTACTTCATTGATTACAGGTTAACGAGGGAGACGCCTTCAGAGTTAATTGCAGCCCTTAGAGTCCATTGTCCAATTACTTTTGGTCCCTTGAAAAAGAGGAGGCTATGCATTACAGAGCTATAATTCTTAAACCCTTTCTCCGATTTGGATGTGGAAACTCTCATATTGCAGCTGGGAGTGTGCACTTTCAGCCCATATTATATATATAATTGTATTTCTGAACATGTTTTTGTAAACAGCTAAAATAACAAAACTTGTGTCACTGTCCAAATATTTCTGGCCCTAACTGTATATGTGTCCCTGCTATGTACTGTGTAATGGATGTGTCTGACCATACAGGGACATGGTCTGATCATACCACATCTCCTGTGGTGAGATAACCTTATATATGTGTCCTGCTGTGTACTGTGTAATGGATGTGTCTGGCTGTACATGGGCATGGTCTGATCATACCACATCTCCTGAGCAGAGGACGTAAAAGAATATACAGACATTACAACACAGTATCACAGCTGCTACAATGTTTTACCTCGCAGAAAGTAGCAGCTGTGATCCCGTGCTGTAATGTTTGGTTCAACCTCATAGCAGAAAGTTCTGTGTGCAAGTGCACAGTGGTGTGAAAAAGTGTTTTCCCCCTTCCTGATTTCTTATTCTTTTGCATGTTTGTCACATTTAAATGTTTCAGATCAACAAACAAATTGAAGTATTAGACAAAGATAACACAACTAAACACAAAATGCAGTTAATAAAATATAGTCTATATTATTAAGGGAAAAAAGAAATCCAAACCTTCAGGGCCCTGTGTGAAAAAGTGCCCCCCCAGCCCCCAAAAAGCTCAGCTTCACAAAGATGCGATAACTCATGATTAATTTATGTCTTTTGGAGGGTTGGGGGGCTTTTTCACACAGGACCCTGTAGGTTTGGATTTCTTTCTACCTTAATAATAAAGACCTTCATTTATAAACTTAATTTTGTGATTACTTGTGTCATCTTTGTCTAGTATTTCAATTTGTTGATATCTGAAACATTTAAGTGTGAAAAGCATGCAAAAGAATAAGAAATCAGGAAGAGGAGAAACACTTTCACGACACTGCACCTGGAATAGTTGATACTTTGGCTTTGTTTCTGTCACAACAAACTTTTTTTTTAAATGTTATTTTTCTACAGATACCCAAATCAGGTAGTAGACAATCATCTTGACCACCATCGATTCTGGTCAAGTACCGATGACTCAGGAGAAACATTCAGATTCCATAGAAGTCGTTGGTAACTGTACTGACCGCAATCCCTGACTACACACCGCAACTAGAAGTAGCCGTGGGATGTTACTAACCAGACCTAGACACCTCTGCACAGCCGGAGAACTAACTGCTCCTAAAGATGGATGTAGGAAAAGCTATCTTGAATAAAACAGTCCAGAAAAAAGAGGGCACTCACCCATTTGGTGCTTCTTAGGAATTCATTCCCATTTCAGGGTTCCGTTCAGGATTCCATACAGTACAATGGAGGGAGGGGGGGACGTGGAGGGATGCCGGACAACGGCCCATTTCATGCCCTGAATGGCACTTCTGCTGGTCCGACCAGGTGCATAGCTGCCTCATTTAAGACGACTGATACACTGGGAAACTCCCAACACAAAATACTAGTAGTGCCCGGTCTTTACAATTTGGTTTTCATAAAAGCTATCTTGCCTCAGAGCAGAACCCCAAAAGAATAGTAAGCCCCCCACAGATATTAACTGGGAAACAAGAGAAAGAAAAACAAACACAGGCAGAGTAAAAGGTTTAGCAAAAAAGTCCAAACTAGCTATATAGGAAGGACAGGATAGAAAACTATTGCGGTCAGTATAAAACACTATCAAAAAACCACCAACAACAGATAGTACAAAAATTACCCTGAGTCACTAAGACTCGGCAAACTCTATATCTGCAGACTTCTATAAATCAAATGCCAGCAGAACTGGAAATAACAGATAATAGTGAATGGTAAAATTCTTAGGTGGAAAACTTCCTAAGAGCAGATAAACAAATACACAGACTAAATTGCAAACCCACAATCAGAATAAGACAAAACATAAGCAGAATCTTAAGCACACAAAAGTGTGCCACAAAATATCAAAAAACCATCCACTTAGCTTGCAAAGAATTCCACAGAGCAGAAGAAACCAGAGAGATGTGAACTCCTCCAGGAACCAAAGACAACTGGCAAGGATTGATCCACTTCAAACCATTATATGCTCCAAGAACCAGATTGCCAATCATCACCATCACCTGTGAAGCCCACACAGTCAGCTGCATCACCAGCAACAACCACCGGAGGAAGCTCCAATGAATTCACAGCAGCATATTAGCCACCTTCACTGCCATATTTGTCTTGCCAGAACTGATAAGATCTTGTGATGAGCCAACTTGTTGACACCAATATTTTGCCTGGACGTGACCCGCCCCAGGGACGTAAGGTACCCGGTCCCGGGCGTTGTAGTTCATTGGGAATGTCACGGGGCTTGTGCCCGTTCCTGTGGCCCTGGTGGTCAAGAGTCAATAAAAACAAAATAAAAGTGTTTCGTGACGCTATCTACGGTTCCGGTAATGTTACCAGCGCTGCGGGACAGGCCTCCGGGGTGATGGTGGAGCAAGATTCCCGGGGCAGTAGTGGAAGTTAATGATGGTTGCGGACAGTCTATAAAGGTAGCAGGATCAGGGGCCGCAATAACAGTCACACACACAGAGTTGTTGTTTTCGTACCTTTACTGATGTGATGAGCAAGGTGAAGTCCAGGTTACAGTCCGGGTGGTCTGGGAGCAGATCGGGATCTCCACATCTGAAGAGTTATGAGGCCTCCCTGTTACGCTGTGTGTGTGCTTTAGTCCTGGGCTGTCTGAAGCTTGGCCCTGACCCTCTCCTGTGTCCTCACTTACATGGCAGGCGGTGAGATTTCTGCTGTGGGCACCGCTGTATCCACTGTGGTCCCGGGCTCTGCTTAGCGGCTGTTCCTCAAGTGCTGCTGCTCCAGTAGACTTGAAATCTCCCTGGCCTCCGGTCTTTACTACAGGGCTGACTGGACCTGTGCAGTCTCGGACGACGGTGTCCGGGCTGTCGACACAGCTCTTCTGGGGTGAACTGGTACAGCTCCGCTCCCCCTGGCTAACTCGCCTCGCCTCACCTCCGACCCTCAGTCTTGGGTCCCTCACGCTGGTCAGGCTCACTCACTGGCACGAGTCTAGCGTGGCACTGTCCACCAGGATGTCTTCTTCAGTACTGCTCCATACTGAACTGCCTAAGTCCGCCCCCAGGCCTGAATTTATAGGGAACCTTGCCTGAAGTCGGCAAGTAGAGCTCCCTCTTCAGGTCTGGGGTGGAAGGTGTTGTGCATCAGCTTACCTGATGTGGAAATCCTTCCCTGCTCCAGCTGTTCCTGTGGCAACTGAACCGTGGAGTGGGGTGCCGCAGATGTCCTATCTTAGCTTTTGAATGTATGGGCAGACTTCAGTTCCTATTCTCCCACTGTCATGCCCTCACATTATGCAATTTGGCACTTTTCTTAGTAAAGAGCCCTCTATCGATGAGCTGGATGATGCTATTTCTCTTTTCTTGCGAAATCCTCTTAATGGCTGCTCCTCGATTTGCACCAGTGACCTTTTGCTTGAGGAATCAATCTAATAACACGCTGAGCTATTAGGGAATGTGAGAACAGGTTGTAATTTGTTGTATACAAAAGGAAAAAAGTTATCAAACACTAGGAGCAAAACTGTAACATTGAAGTGACAATGACAAGAATCTGCATAACTAACTGTATGCTAAATAATTGCAAGTCAAATTTATGTACGAGCTAGCCAAGATGATTGTCTACAAAATGAAGGTAGTCTCACGCAGGGGAGGACTGGCCCACCGGAGGATCGGGAGAATCCCTGGGGGGCCCGACCCTTGTTGGCCATGCCCACTAAGCCCCGCCACCCTATACCCCCTGGGCACTGTAGGGAGAGGTGAGGCCCCCCTCCGGTACTATCACTAATCATATCGGTGCACTGCCAATATGATTAGTGATTATGTTCCCTCTTTGCAGCGGCAAAGCAAGAAGAGAGATCTCCGTGCTTTGCATGCTGTTGCGGTATCGCTCTGCCTCCTCTGCGCAGCGCGACACTGCCGGCGCGTGCGCAGATGGAGACAGTTCCGGGCTCAGCCTGCGATGACTGTCTGCTTCCTTCCAGGCTGTGCAGGTGCCGGCAGCGTCGCGCTGCGGAGGAGGGACCCGGCGTCGCCCCAGGCCTGCAGCAACTCTCGCTCTCCTCAACAGTGGTGGCAGCGTGAGTATGGCAGGCGGGGGCCCGGGGAGGGGAGGGGCTGGTATCTCAGTGACTGAGGAGCCCATCTCTTCTGCCATAAGAGATGGGCTCCTCAGCCCCCAGCCTGGGGCCAGGGGTCCCAGACCGTGCTCCAGCCTCCACCATGCCATCTGTCCTGCTGGCTGGGGGATCTGTCTGTAGTGCTGTGCAGCATTTAGTGTGATGTGATGCTGCTTCTACTACTGCCCCCAGCATGGTGCCCTCAGGGAGGTCCCACAGGGCATCACAGGCCTTAGCATGAAGCAAACACTATGGGAGCTCCCTGAGGGCACCATACCGGGGCGGTGAGAGCCTCACCTCACGTGGCCCCATGATCTCTATCTACGATCCCTGACTGGGCCCCATGATCTCTATGTACACCCCTGATTGGGCCCCATGATCTCTATATACACCCCTGAGTGGGCCCCGAGATCTCTATGCACGCCTCTGAGTGGGCCCCATGATCTCTATGTACGATCCCTGACTGGGCCCAAGATCTCTATGTACGATCCCTGACTGGGCCCCTTAATCTCAACGTATGCCTCTGAGTGGGCCCCATGATCTCTATGTACGATCCCTGACTGGGCCCCATGATCTCTATGTACATCCCTGATTGGGCCCCATGATCTCTATGTACACCCCTGAGTGGGCTCCATGATCTCTATGTACGCCGCTGACTCGTCCCTATGATCTCTATGTACGCCTCTGACTCGGGCCCATGATCTCTATGTACACCTCTGAGTGGGCCCCGTAATCTCTACGTATGCCTCTGAATGGGCCCCATGATGATCTCTAGCGATGAGCAATGTGGGAGCGCACTGCCTGGTATGAAAAAGTATGTGTGTGCAGCAACACAGAAGCATTACTTCTTAGAATACCATAGTCAACTCCTATACATCATATGTAATACATGTCATCCATATGGCGCCTAGGAGTCCCATTTGCAATAGATAAGGAGCAATTAGAATCTGGTCTAAGAATTGGTTACACAGCCTATGTGAACAGAGAGTCAAAATCCCCAGTGGCTATAGTGAGACATATATAGTGATTCACTACTAGTCACAAGGGTTAACAAGATAAAACCAGATAAACCATATGCAGACAGAGCTCCCAAGTATTTATAGTGTTGTACAACCCGGGTGTCAGAGCCCCCTTGAAAGTGCAGCCCATTAAAAATCATGGGCGTAACCCCATAATAAATAGAGATTCCCACAGCAGGGCACTATTGGGTGACAGGGTATACAATGCAAAAATCATATAACAATCATGTTCGTATGCAGAGAACCCTGTATAGTAGTAGTAATCAATTAAAGAACCATCCATAGAGTAGTAAAATGGTTCAGGGTAACCATTGGATCATAGAACCCTGTGAGAATATGGGTGCCACTGTTGGGATCTAGCACAGCACTATATAGTCCATATAGTGCTGGTAATAAAATGGGAGAGAAATCAGAAAGCACACAGGCTCTGAAGATACAATACCCCTGGGTGGAGGGTCTGGAGTGTGGACAGCAGGGACAAGCCCAACGCGTGTCGCCACCTCCGTGGCTTCGTCAGGAGCAGTGTTTGTGGGACCATCAAGGGACTCCATCTTTAATTTAAAAAAATCCTCGTTCTGACAAAATCCACGGGTCTTCTGTCTTCAGCTCTGCTACATCTCTGCCATCAGACAAATATGTCTGCCGACAAGGATGAGCAGGCACAGAATAACACTGGAGCACTGTTACTGTATAGTGCGGCACTATGTTTCTTTTTCTGTCATTTCATGTAGTCTAGAAATCTTGGGAAAAGTGTGGATTGTGCTCTGGAAGTGAGTCAGGTATAGATAACTATGTTATTTTCTGCAGAGATAAGTCCTGCATAGAAGACGTGATATCGGTCTTCACCTAGAGACATCACTGGTGAGTATGTGTATTACTTATACACACACACTGACCCTATATACAGAGCTCCTGTGTATAATGTCAATGGTGATCATTGCATTACCTGTACATTGACACTATGTACAGAGCTTTTTTACAATTTTATTATTTTAGTATTATTTGTCACTATGTGGTGGCATTATGTGCTTTGGTCATGACATGACGGTATTTGTCCCTTGTATGTAGTATTATTCTGTCACTATGTGGTGGCAATATGTGGTCTCATAGTATGGCAGTATTTATACCTTATACGTGGTAGCATTTGATCACTATGTGGTAGTATTATGTGCTTTCGTCATGGTGTAGCAGTATTTGTGCCTTGTATGTGGCATTATTTGGGCACTATGTTGTGGTAATTTGTGATCTGGTCACGGTGTGGTGGTATATCTGCCTTCTATCTGGTATTATTGGTCTTGGTAGAGTGGATTGTGGTTGGTCATTTGTTTTATCTGGTATCAATAAATGGAAACTTCTTTATTTCCAATAGATATTAAATACTTGGATGTTTAACCGCTCCCTATCCTGTGACACAGCAGCAGAGATGCAGTTACAGGGGTTCCCCAGAGAAAGCAAGTTGAGTATTTGGTGAGATTTTCACCTCAGTATTTATAAGACAAAACCAGGAGTGTGTGAGAAATGTATAAAAATTACCTGTGATTGCTCCACTCCTGGTTTTGTCTTACAAATACTGAGGAAAAAACTTTCTCTAGTCACCTTCCACGACAGCATAGGAGGTAGCCTCGCCACGCCCTAATTGGGACAGGAAGCAGAAGAGGTTAAAAGGACCCTCCCACCTCCCACTAACCAGTGTCTTTCCTGTCCCCATGGGGCATGGAGAGGTTTTTTTCCTGTGCTGTGGGGCCGGCGACTGCAGCATACCTGATGTTTAGCCGGGCAGCGTTGGTCGGTGCTACGGCTCTCCTCCTCCGGCTGCTCCTACCGCATGTTTTTCGCGGTAGGACCGGGCAGCGTTGGTCGGGCTTCCGCTCCTCCTCCTGCTGCTCCCACGTATGTGGGACTGCTGCCCTGGCTCTCCGGATCCCCTCGGGGTGAAGCGGGCTGTGGGCTCCCTGGCCGGCGACCTCCCCTGTTCCGGAGCCCGCCGGCCGCTTCCCGCGCTTTCTTACTGTTCCAGCGCGACCGGAAGTGACGCTGGTGGGCGGGACTTCCGGTCACGCGCTCCCCGGCGGGAGCGTAGCGCTTCCGGGTTCCAGTGACGGGACCTGGCGATCAGCATGCGGCCACGCCACCACTGTAGGTGGCCTGGCCAGGACCCGGTGCGGGAAGCGGGGAACTCGTTACAGACACTGGGGGGCAGGCCTTTCTTTAGGAAGGCTGCCCTGAAGACTTCTGAGCCACGGTAAGGTATTGTTCCTATGTGTGCTACTGAGTCTTCTCCTGCAGCTGCAGTGCCAGTGTTTCCCCTGCCACAGTGTATGTCTGATGGAGTGCGGGGGGGGGTCCTCTCTTCTGCCTATGGGCAGTTGTTATTGTTGGTCCCCTTAACTGTGCTTTGGTTCAGGGGACGAGTCTGGCATCAGACCCCCTCTGGGAGGGCCATTAATGCCTGTTGTCCTGGTTGGGCTTCACACCCTAGCCTAGTGTATGGCATGAGATCCCGGGTTTTCCTGGAGATTCAGGCTTCCCTTTCCTCATTCTCTCTGGCAGCTCCTTTTGGGGATGCTCCTGGGAGAGGGAAGGTCAGGTTTGGGCTGCTGTCGCTCCATCTTCCAGTGCCACTGAACTGAGTAGGTTCCTCTTCTACTTGGTGGAACTTGGGCTAGGGCCGGTCAGAGCTCTATGGGAAAGTTCTACCATCTGGGGATATTGGCGGCTTTGGAGCTGCCAGCCCAGTCCGCTTTCCAGTCCATTCTACCATCGTTCAGGATTGGAGCTTTCCTGAGAATTCCTTCAGGGGGTGATCCCAGTAGTTGGTTTCTCTCGTGGCATCTCTGATTCACGCGGTCCCCGGGGGGGGGGGTGCAGGTCGGCATGTAGCTAACAAGACTGCGCTCCCCTTTGAGGCTGCCTCCCACCTGGGCCAGATGGGCTGCATGGTTGTGGGCCTTCTGCCTTTGTCTGTGGACGATGGTCAACTGGGCTCCCTTCAGGGGCTCCCTAAGGTGAAAGCTCCTTGTCTTCCTTCCCTTTCTCCGGTGAGCTTCCTGGGGTCTTGCAGATGCCTGGGTCCGTCTGACACCCTGTATCTCTGTCTATCCGTCTCCACCTGACGGATTTTGGGGCTGACTTTGAGGAGTGCCTTAATGAGACTCTGCTCTCTACCCTTCATTGGGTTCTTGGTGTTTGGACCTGGCCTTGTTGCCTTTATGGACCAGGCAACTTGAGCGCAGGGCTCTTCCGGTGCGGCCTACTAGTTGGTGGTCCCTTTGGCACTCGGTACCTCGGACCTCCTAGCCAGGGGTTCCTGGGCGGGGGAGTTCCCTTGTAGGCCTTGGACTAGTTGTCCTCGTGCCTTGTCCGCTGCAGCTGCTGTACTCTGCCTCTCAGTGGCTCGGTGGGGGAAGGGGTAACGGGGCGAACTCAGCCTTTCTTTCCCGGTCCTGTTTGAGCCTCCTACCCGAGGCACCACGGGCTCTAGTGATATATTCATATTTCCCAGGAGGCATTACGCCTCGGAATTCTCTGTGTTGGGCACTTTCGCCTGCTGGCCGCAGTGGGTTCTTGGACTGGTCTCCCTGAGATCAGTAAATGCTTTGTGGTGTTCTCCCCCAGTGGCTGACTTCGCCGCTTGCCGGGGGTTCTGAGGGTCTTTCCGAAGACCTCCTCATCGTGTTTGAGTTGCCTCCTCTGCCTGCTCTCCGGGTTCCTACCCTGCCCTCTCAGGGTACTTAGGTTCTTTTGTACTCCAGAGTTCAGGATCTCCTTCGCCCGACGGTCTTCTCGTCTGTCCAGGCTGTGAGGAGGGGTTGGGGGCTTTCCCGACTCTTCTTGGTCGAACTAGCCCTCTGGAGGGGCTTGTGTCATCGTCGGCTTCCAACGCCTCCCCCTTCATGGGGGCAGGGCTACGCCACCAGATGGCTCCACTCTACTGGACTGACGCATACTGCGGGTGCCCATTCTCCCTCACCCCCAGATGCTCCTCAGGTTCACAATCCTGTACAGAGGTACAGTCCTCCGCTTTCTTTTCATGGGGGTTCTCCTCGGCTCCGGGGTTTCTCGATCATTATGGCTGAGGTCGTTGCTTTCCTATTGGATTGCAGCCTCTGTCTGGGTGCTATGTCTGGGCTGTTTCCTTCTTCTTGCTCCTTCTCCTCTGTCCTTCGGGTGCAGGGTGGTGGAATCTCTGCTGCGCTTCTGCGCAGTCGGGCGTCTCCCTCCTTTCGGGCGACGGTCGGCTCTGGGATCATTGACGTTCTCCATCCTGCCTGTCAGGTGGGCTCAGGCTCACTCAGGTTCATCTGGACCATGTCTTGTCCTGTTGGGGCAGTCTGCCGTCCTCTGAATCCCCGGGTTCGTCTCCCGGGGATGCCTCCTCATCCCTCCTCTGGTAGTTGAATCCAACGGCCTGCTTTTAGGGGTGGCCTGGGTTTTGACTCCCCTGGTGGCTTTTCCTCTGGATGCCAACCTAGGTGGGGGGGGGGGCGGGGGTCGCCCTCTCCAAGGAGTCTGGGGTCTCATCTTCATTCGCGGTCCTCTATTCGCCGGGAACTGAGAGTGGTACTTGAGGTCCTGTTTTTGCTGTTCGTGTTCCTTTCCGGGGATGGGCCATTCTAGCGAGTGGCTGCTGTGGCAGCACCCATGGAGCAGTGAATCTCCTGCCCCGTGCCCCATTCCCCCAGCTGTGGCTGTGGGTTCAGTTCCTAAGCTGTATTATCATCCGAGTCATAATCTATGGATGACAATTGCTGGCTACAGGCTCTCCCCCTAGCGGGCCCCGTTCCCTGGCAACTGTGGGCCACTTGCCATTGGGCGATGCTGTTTGTATTCATCCGACCGCATTCCTCTTCTTCCTTCTGTAGTCCGCCTGATAGGATCCCTGCCCCTTCAGGCTGGGTTTTCAGACACCGGGAGGTCCTCCCGGGAAGGGGGAGCCTGGTCCAAGCGGTGTTCTGCTCCCTGGTCGCCAGTTGGGATGCCCGGAGCTCGTCCTTTTTGCTTCCCGGGCGATTCATACTGTAGCAGCCTATGTCTCCCTGCACCTCGAGTTGAGGCCTGGTGGGGGATGGACCTCTTTCTCCCAGACTGAGGTTTTTTCTTATTGCTTCTGGCTTCCTGTCCCCCTTCTCCCTTCTCGTGAGATTCCTGGGGAGGGTCTGGTAAGGAGTCCTCTCTGTTCTGAGGGCCCCTCTATGGGCGAGGTGGTATTGGTTCATCCTGCTCATGGAGCTCTAGGTCAGTGGACCAGTCCTTTTGCATTCGGACCTCTGCTTGCTATCTCGTGGTCTTCTGTTCCTTTCGGATGCTCGGCAGCTCGACTTAGCTGCAGGGTTTCTGAGGGCCAGGGCTGAGGCCTCTGGGCCTGTCGGCCGAGTTGGTGGCCTCCTTGCGGACATTTTGCATTCCGGTCACTTCGGCACTTGTTCATGCGGGTGTGAAGTGGTTTTTTCTCCTAAATGTGGTCAGGGCCGGCGTCTTTGATCCGGCACATGCCGGGTTCGGCGTTTGGTTCTAGGTTTGCCACGGATTTGGCGGGGTCCTCATTGTTGGCCTGACTGGGCTTTTTCGCCCTTCCTTTGGACTTCTGTCCTCCTGTGATATCCATTGTTGTCGATCGGGTTGGCGTTTCTGCTGGCGGTTGCTTCTGGCCTATGTGTTGGGGGGCTTCAGGCTTTCTCTGGCCAGGACCCGTCGCTGTCTGTCCTGGATGACTGCTTTGTCCTTCACCTGGACCCTTCGTTTCTTCCCGAGGTCTTCTTGGCATTCTTTCGCTCCCAGTGGATGTTTCTTCCTTCCCTTTGTCAACTTCCGCGGACTCCGTTGGTGGTGAACTTTCTTTATTTTTCTGTCCATGGTGCAGTGCTCTGGAGTGTGGGTGTCCTGACGTGTGGCTCTATATGTTGGCAGGCCTTTTGGTCGTCATACGGGCGAGGCAATGGCTCTACGTTCTTTCGCCCCCTGGTTTCGGAATGTCTTTCCGGACTCCTTCCTTTCCCAGCTGTTCCTGCTCGTTTCTCCAGTTTTCCCTCTGTCTCCTGGGAGGAAAGGGGCTGGGGCTTCTCCGGAGCAGTTTGCTAGGCTGCTTCCTGGGGTTCATTGCATGCTTCCCGAAGCTTTACTGTCTGGCCCTGGCTTCCCCTGGGGCTTTGGCTTTTGGCAGGATAGTCCTGCAGGCTGTAGTCCCACCCTAAGTATTAGTTCGTTGGTATCCCTCCTATGCTGTCGTGGAAGGTGACTAGAGAAAATAGAATTATTCTTACCGTTAATTCGGTTTCTAGGAACCTTCCACGACAGCACTTATTTCCCTCCCTATATTCCTCGATTTTTCCTGGAATGTATTACTGTTATTATTGCTCTCAGGCTATGGTTCTTTGTAAGACACTGGTTAGTGGGAGGTGGGAGGGTCCTTTTAACCTCTTCTGCTTCCTGTCCCAATTAGGGCGTGGCGAGGCTACCTCCTATGCTGTCGTGGAAGGTTCCTAGAAACCGAATTAACGGTAAGAATAATTCTATTTTCCAAATGCTCAAAGCTCCACATTCTTCTGATGGTGCGGATTCCACCAATAAATAAGTGATCACCTTCTGAACCTGTGCACCGCTGAGAACTTGTGTTTACCAAAAAATCCCTTTAATGCAAACTACAGTAATGGTACATCGCAGTAATGGTGAGCGCCCAGTGATGTGCAGGAGCCGCCTGGGTTTTACAGTCAATGCTCCACTATAATGGGTATAACGGATAACAGGTATTTGCATATAGCTGAAGAATGGGTGGGCTCGGGTGGGTGGGCCTGGGTTTGGACCTGGGTCGGTGGGCCTGGGTGGGTGGGCTTGGATGGGTGGGCTCGGGTTGGGCCTGGGTGGGTGGGCTCGGATGGAGTCAATTTTCCTGGTGGGCCCTAGATACCCCAGTCCAGCGCTGATCTCACGCTCGAAGATGTAGTGAATGGTGAGATCTGGAGCCTGAAAGTCAAACGCTCTAAGCATTGTTACCCTTTTGCTTGTCACTATCTATCTATATACAGTATATGTATTTCAAAGGGTCATGTGACAACTCATGAAGAATTGCACATTTACCTGCAGGGCTAATCTATTTTTTGTCCTCTTGTGATCAGGTCACTGGGGGAAGCTTCTACTACAGTAATTCATCTTCATGACAGCACAGTGATATCTTTATATATTTCTGAGTTATAATTGTAATGTGAAAAATCACAATGAAAGAAAAAAGGCGATTTGTGGAGGAATTGAAGGAATATTTCGTAAACTTGTTTTAATCATTTGTTCTCAGCATTACCTTATAGCCCCATAGAGACCAACTGCACCACTTTTACCAACATGCTCCAATATTACAATATCCATAAAGCACTTAAAATTGTTGCCAGGTTCGGTTTTATTGTGTTTTTTCTATATATTTTTTGGTGGTAACAGATGAATGATTGTATTTAGAAACTGGGATAATGTTGCCCTCTACTGTAGAGTCATAGTTTTCAATCTGCAAAGGTTAAAAGCTCCAAGTTTTCACATTCCTGTGTTAGTAAATGAGATAATGCTTTATAATTGGAGGAGGTGTACTTACTTTTTTAAAATTCTAGGAACCCAAATACCATGAGGACACATGGAAAATATAGTCAGGAGGAAAACTAAGTCTATGGTTTGACGTTCCAGGACATAATAACGCAACTGATTCTTAGAAGGTCTTACATTAGGTAGATACAACTACAAATAAACAAAAGTACATGACAAACTACCGTGTCATTATTTAATTAAAGCACCACGACGGCGTTGATTTTTTTCAATTTAAGCCCCTGCTCCCGGTATTATACTCATCTTCATCCTTTTTTGGAGTTGTACCTGTCCTACAGCGCCATCTTGTGCCCATAACTTCTCACTGGCTGCAAGCCAGAAGTTACACCACAAGGTGTCAATGCAACTCTATAAGAGCCAGAACAAGGCTCTCAGAGTTAAATGGAACCAGCCAGCAGGATTTAAAGCTATAAAGTGAAGCCAGTACCTTACAGGCTCTGGGATGCTGAATGCAATCATACCTTTACTTGAATGATTCCATGTTTGATTGCAGAGAAAAGTGTCATAAGGGCAGCAGATGATTAATGTGTGCAGCACTGTGTCACTATTTGAGGTTGTTGTTTTTTCCCTTCCTCTGCTGTAAGCCAAACCCTCCCCCCTCCTTCTTATCGCTTTAGTTTCTGGCTTACCACTGTCACCATACGCCAGCCACAGGGCGCCTGACAAAACTGAAAGTAGAGATGAAAGGGAGGGGGAGGGTTTGGCTTAAAGAAGAAAGGTATGTCCACATGTGAGAAAAAAAACAAAACAACCCCAAATAGTGACGCAGTGCTGCACACATCAGTCATCTGCTGCCCTGTTTTCCAGGAGTTTTATGAAACTTTTCCCTGGCGTCAGAGAAGCTGAACCCTGAGGGGAACAAAGCCACATGCGGGTGTGGCCTTGTATAGCGATGGCAAAGACTCCGACATTCCTAAATCATGTTACCACACCCCCTCGACTAGTCAAAGCCATATTTTGCATTTCATTATTGGACTTTAGAAATGCTAAAGATCTGTTTAGATATGTAACTACATGAAGGGGCTGTTAGGCAAGTACATTTGATATATGCCCATAACTGTTGTTGGTTATGTGGAGTCAGAGGACCTGACAGGTTCCTTTAAACTCCTTAACCCCTAAGAAATATTTCATTTTTCCCTCCCCTTCTTCCAAGAGCCATAACTTTTTTATTTTCTTATTTTGTTTTTTTTGTGGGACGAGCTGTACTTTGGAGTAAAATAAATTTATTTTACCATATAATGTACAGGAAAAAAAGAAAAAAGATTGAAAATTGTAACATAAAAAAGTGAAATTTCACAATAGCTTTGGGTTTTTCTTATTCCCCATGTTCACTATATGGTAAAACTGACATGTCAGTATGATGCCTCGGGTCGGTATGAGTTTGCAGATACCAAACATGTATACTTTTATGGTACCTTTACACGCCGCAACTTTTGTCGATAGGAGGCAATCTAACGTGCGCGTGCACGTTTTTTACAATCGCCTCAGATCGCCGATTGTGCTTTTACACGCCACAATTACGCCCTCAACCTAAGGCGATGTGTCGCCCTAGAAATCGCCACACCAACAGCGGGAAACATCCGGTAGCCTCCCGTCACCACTTCACGCGCCGCAATCCCCAAAGAAATGTGGGCGTACATGTTCAGTGCGGCGAAAACATAGGCGTGCCAAATTGTTTTACACCGCGCCCCAAACACGCTCATTGGACAATGCAATAGCGTCATGATTGACCAGCCTGCGCTGGAAGGCTGGCTAATACCTGACGCCATTGTGTGTCGGAGTTTGGCACCAATACATGCTCAAATATGGCGCTCTATAACTGACAGCCAATGGGAACACAGTAGCCACCACCAATCATCGCTGACTGGGCGCTTCTCCAGCACGCTGTGGCACGCCTGCGGGAAATCAATAGGCGACGCAGATTCCATCACTATCGCCTGTTCACACGCCAAAAGTCGGGAATGTCGCCTTCATGATTGCCTCTGATTTTGGAGCAGTGCTGTGAAATCGGAACCAGGCGACATGTTTTTTACCGCTGCCAAATTCCCAAATTACACGCCGCAACTGGGAGGCAATTTGACGGCGATGGTACCGGGGCGACATATCTCGGGAAGATTCTCGCCGCGGTTGTGGCGTGTAAAGTACCTTACTGTTATCTAAGTAGTGAAAAAAAATTCAGAGGTTTGCAAAAAAAAAAAAAAAGAATCACCCTTTTGCGCCATTTTCATGACCCGCAGGGTTCTCATTTTTTGGGATCTGGGGCTGTGCGACGCCTTATGTTTTGCATAATGAGATGACGTTTTTAATTACATAATTTTTGGGTAGATGTGATGTTTTCTCATATTATTGTTGTTATTATTGTTATTATTGTTCAACATTTTATTGCAATGTTGCGGTGACCAAAAAAAAGTAAGTTTAGTGTTTGGACTATTTTTCCATTACACAGTTTACAGATCAGATTGATTGATTTTATAGTTTGATAGATCGAGCATTTATGAATGGGGCGATACCAAATATGTGTATTTTTTTTTAATAGTGTTATTTTCAATAGGGCAAGGAAGGGGGGTGATTTGAAAGTTATTTTTCATATTTTTAAACTTTTTTTTTCACTCTTTCTTTTTTTTACTTTGCCTCTTGGGGCGCTTCAACACTGCACAATCTGATCACTCCTGCAGCACAGAACTGTGCACTGTAGAAATGACCGTCTCCTGTGAATGCCAGGCGCTCGGCTGGCATTCCTAGGAAGTGAGTCATCACAGTAACAGGAGTCATCATCTGACCCCTCAATGTCAATGCAACACATCGGCACACCATGATCACGTCACAAGGTCGCCGATGGTGGGGGGGAATAGCGGCATCCCCACTGTGGTTTGTTAGATTGTGTCAGTGTTTGACAGCGCTATATAATGGGGTAACGGGCATGGTGCATCTCTGATCCACCCATACCTGTTAGAAGCACATGTTGGCTGATCAGATCAGCTGGCATGTGTAGAGTATGATGTGAGCTCAGCACGTGAGCTCACATCAAGGGTAGCCTGGCGTATACGTTATTGATCGTGAAGAGGTTAAAGGGAATCTGTCAGCAGTTTTTGCCACCTAATTGAGAGCAGCATAATGTACAGCCAGAGACCTTGATTCCACTGTCACTTACAAGGATGCTTGCTTTAGTTTTTATAAAATGACTGTTTTATTAGCAGGGGATTATCACTAGACTAATAAACCTGCTCCCATGTAGCCCTCTATATTCATGAGCTCATTATAACCCCACTTCCACCTGGACATAACGCTTAGCATTTAGGAACTGGGAGATCATCAGCAGAAAAAATAGTGAATTAATGGAAATTATAGCAATGATCACAGAAGGTAACACATCACTGGAATCAGGGTCTCTACCATCGCAGAGCCTATGTCACAACATCAGTGAGTGTGTTTGGGATTACAAGAAGAGACAGACAGATGTGTGTGAGTCTACATCCACAGGAGATCCGTCCAGGGGCAGACTGGCCCAGGTGACAGGGAGGCATTTGCCCCCCAGGCCGGTGCTTGAGTCCTAGTTTAGGGCCACCCCCACAGTGAGAGCGGCCATGTGGCAGCGCATCGCAGCCGTAGCCACCGCACTCACTTGAGTGACAGCGGCAACCGGGAAGCAGCAGGGGTGACCCGGTCGTCAGCGTGGAGGCTGGTGAGTGAAGCAGCGCCAGCACTCCCCTCCCCGTTGGCCGCAACAGCACCCCTCAACCCCCGAAACCCCCCCCAGTCCTCACTTGGGCGCAGGCTGGAAGAAGTGGACTGCCCCCCAGGGCAAGATCTGCCAGCCAGCCCCTGGATCCGTCCTAAAATAATTTTGGTAAAAGCAGAAAAAAATGCAACTTTATGCTAAGTGTAAACACAGCCATATTGTAATGTTTAGTGATGAGCGAGCATACTCGGTACTCCATTGAACATCGAGCACCCACATCGAGTAGTTCATGAATGCCATGGTCAGGTCCCCACCTCATACGTTTCATGGCTTTTAAACATTTGGAGATTGTCTGCCATACACGGTAATGCCATAGCCATGTGGCAATTGGATTACAGTGATTGGCCCCATTGCATCATCAGATTTTATTAAGACCCAGGGGCGCAATGCTCATCACATTGCAAATCAAGGCCAACTGATCTAGGAGGGAGAGCTTAGATTAAAAAGGCATATAGGCGGGTTGTACAATGGCACCCTTTATTGCCTTTCTTGTGTCACTAAAGGGTGTTTTTAGCCTTGTTAAACCTAATAAATAATTAAGAAAAATAGCGTGGAGTTCCCACTATTTTTGATAACCAGCCAAGGTAAAGCAGACAGCTGCAGACAGGTATTATCAGGCTGGGAAGACCCAAGGTTATTTGGTCCTTTCCAGCCTAAATATACCAGCCCGCAGCCACCCCAGAATTGGCATATCACATTAGATGAGCCAATTCTTTGGCCTGGTACATTGGCAATCAGGGTAATATTTTTTTGGGTTGATGTCAGCTGTGTAATGTCAGCTGGCATCAAATCCAGGAGTTAGTAATGGAGAGGTGTTTTTAAGAGACCCCATTACTAACCAAATAATTAAAAAAAATTAAACAAAATAGGTAAAAATAGTTTGTTTCAATAAAAACTCCCCCACACTATCCCTCTTTGCCAATTTATTATCGAAAATATTCCCATGAAGCTCCTTTGTTGTAGTGCACATGCCAGCATCTGTGAATAGTGGTAAAGTGAAGCTATTTACAGGCACCGGGTATTGACTACAACTCTCAACAGTCAGGATGAGTCGAGCAAAGGGTCAAAATTGGCGCATCTAATATGTGTGCCAATTATAGTGTGGCTGGGGGCTGATATTTTTAGGCTGAGAAAGATCAAAAAACCATGAACCTTCCCAGCCTGATAATATCAGCCCCCAGCTGTCTGCTTTATCTTGGCTGGTTATCAAATATGGGGGGACCCTATGTCAATTTTTTTTACCACATGGACCTATTATAACCTATAATGCTGCTCACATGATTTTTTTTTGGAAACATGGATGACTTGTCTGTGGGTCTGTGAATAACATGTACAACACACAGATTTGATAAGAACTATGGCTTCACCTGTTAATCCAGTTCTGTGAAACTGGTGAGCAGGAGGGATCTAGCGGCAGAGACATTGGCCCAACAGGTTTTTGGCGTTAAAGACAAGTATTTGGAGAGTTAATTCCTTCTGAACAATAAGAGCTTCAAGTGTTTCATGTCATGTTGCAATTTTAAGTTCACTTGTGACAGATGCAGCTTTTCTATTTGTACCTGTTCCACTTGAAATCATGTGCTATCTTGTAGCAGATGTTGCAAGTTGAAAGGTAAACTATTCTAAAGGAGCGGGTCCCATTTAACAAGGAGAACTGGGAAACACTGTGGATTGAGAATGAGCGTAGAGACATACACAACAGGCATGCCTGTGATTTCACTGCAAAGGGTAGTTGCAAGCAATTTAAAGGGGTTGTCCACTACCAGGATAACCCCTTCTGATCCCACTTTCTTCCCCAGCTAAAATAAAAGCCCCTGTACTCACCTCCCGAGCTGGTACAGCTCCAACATTGTTGGTAATCGCGGTCCAGGGCTCATGTGACATTGTGACATTACGTGAGCCCTGCGTCCAATCACTACCAGCTTCTTTCTCACCGCCATGAGACTAAATGAGTTATAGGGAACCTGTCACCTAGTTTAGCTCCCCTAACCTATCACTACTTGTCCCTGCAGTTCCTACTACATTACTAACCATCCGTCTCTGGCCTAACAGTGAAGTGGAATAAAGCGATTTATAAACTTACATGTCACCATCATGTGGGTGATCCTAGATTGCTGGCCGTTGGGTGGGCAGTCTCTCCTAGTCCTCCTCTCCCTCGCCTCGCTGCTGCAATCACGACCTGGTGGGCATGATCATTCATTCAGGAGGGCGCTGCTGATTTAAAATTCCCATCTCCTTCTTGGTTGTGATGACGAGCAGGCCACCATCATTTCCAGTCTGGTGCATTGTGGGGGCATTGGGTGTACACACTGGCTTTGGAATGCACACTGCGCATGCTCTGCAGCCAGCTTGTGCGCCAATACCCCCACCATACTGCGCAAGACCTGAAATGACATGCTGATAGGCGTGTCGCTACGCGGTGACGTCACCCTTGGCAAGCATTGCGGTTACTATGGCAACATAGTCAGATTGAGCTTAGTTACCAGACGCTAAATACTAAATAGCAACCTCACCATTACAAGGACCTCTGGAGGTGCTGGCCAGAACACTGAGTGGCTTACTGCAATTCATCAGAATAACAAAGTAGGGTAGGCAGTGGTAGGTGGTAGCCTTCTCAGAAAACAAGTGACAACTTATGACAAGCAAAAGCTAATCGAGCCACAACTGTCAAGGGGAACTAATAGAATCCAGATAAGAGTGAAAAAAGAGCTGGGCTCAAATGCTGCGCTGACCACAAAGATAAACACAGAGTAAATCACACACTCTGTTTATTTTGCCTACACGTATTTCGTGCTCATAGGCCACTTCTCAGGGCCCTGAGGAAGTGGCATATGAGCACGAAACACGTGTAGGCAAAATAAACAGTGTGTGTGATTTACTCTGTGTTTATCTTTGTGGTCAGCGCGGCATTTGAGCCCAGCTCTTTTTTCACTCTTATCTGGATTCTTCAGTTCTCAGCTGGGAGCCTGCAGCGACCTCCTGTGTGCTTTTATTGTAGTTGTGACACTCACAACTACATCAGGTGAGTTTAACCATTTTTGGTCTGAGGGACCTGTATATATAGCAATACTACTCTATGTGTGCTTCCTTTCTCTTTTAATTTATAAGGGGAACTAATAGTGAGGGAGGACTGAGGGAATCAGGGAAGCTAGTCTGACCATGTAGACTGTGGTTCCCTAGCTGAAAACCTGTTCCTAGAGTTGCTTCTAAATGTGGAGATGTCTGGGCTGCCAGTCTTGCCCTTGTTCCTATCCAGCCCTGAGCTATTACCCCCTCATCTCCACCCAGGGATCAGGATAAGCACAGCAACTTCAACTAGAGGTTAGCTTCAGGTAAGTTTGTGCACCACCACTCAGCATCTTCAAAGCACAAGGTCAGAGTAGAGAATGAACTCTATCAGGACATCTGCTGGTGAAGAGTGAACTATTTAAAGGCCAGGGCATGGACAACTGCTTAACCTGACACACACCCTCATCTGAAGAGACACAATAGACCTTAGACAGCAGCAGCTTCTTACATTAATTCCAGAATTACACAGGAATGAAACATATTTAATCACTGCAGGGCAGTTCAAGAAGACTGCAGTGCAGGCTACATGTTACGATAACCTTGCATAATCTACATTTAGCAATGTTAGGACATAGCAACCTCCAAGCATGTTACATCACCCAATGTAAGTGCAACCATCAAGCTTATTATTTGACTCAGACTTGACAATTTCTGTGCTTTATGTGAGTGAGAAACATTTCTAGTAAAGGTTATACTCAATCCATCAAGCACATGCTACATACCATATTCATACATCTACATTTTGTATGAAACCCCTTCTCATATACAGCACCACGGAATTAATGGTTCTAAATAAATAAAGAATAATAATATCCCGAAAGGCCCAACTCACTTTAATGTTTATCTGTAATGTAATTTATACCGTCACAGGATCATTTTACGACCCATGCTGCAAACTGCAATTTGAACTAAAAAATATAGAAAAATAAAAAAAATAAACAATATAAATTCTCTCTGTATCAGTCTGGTGGGACAGGATTCTTTAAAATTAAAAAGGAAAGAGATGTATTTAACCCACGCAGTTCTCACCACAGGTATTTTACCCAACCGTGCAGAAACGATTAAATACCTGACTTCTTCCGTTTCTATGTAAAGATTATTGCTATTTACACGAGGACAATACATGGATAATGACTAAGAGGACATGTAGTTAGCAGCAACGGATATTTTGAACACAGGTTATACAGAGACCCAGCAGTACGGATCATGTTTCATCAAAGATGTTCGATAAATCCATTTTTAGAACATGTAACAAATCAGAAGAAGCAGAGAGCAGCGAGGTAAAAGGAAGAGGGTTGAGTCATAAGAACGGGCAAGCTAAATGTAGGGCGTCGTTTTGGGACAATAAGATGCACTCGGGCTTAGGTTGGTTTCACAGTACGTTTTTGGAATCAGGGGGATACCCCGCAATTGACAAACTGGATGCACCCACACTGGTGTTATCACTGTTCCATCTCACAGACACCGGTGCGGGAGCAGACAGATGCATCCGGATGTGTACCTTTTTTTTGCAGGATCCAATGCATGCCCTAGTGGGTGTATCACTTCAAACTTGGTTGCCCTAGTGGGTGTGTCACTTCAAACTTGGTTGCCCTAGTGGGTGTGTCACTTCAAACTTGGTTGCCCTAGTGGGTGTGTCACTTCAAACTTGGTTGCCCTAGTGGGTGTGTCACTTTAAACTTGGTTGCCCTAGTGGGTGTGTCACTTCAAACTTGGTTGCCCTAGTGGGTGTGTCACTTCAAACTTGGTTGCCCTACTGGGTGTGTCACTTCAAACTTGGTTGCCCTTGTGGGTGTGTCACTTCAAACTTGGTTGCCCTAGTGGGTGTGTCACTTCAAACTTGGTTGCCCTAGTGGGTGTGTCACTTCAAACTTGGTTGCCCTTGTGGGTGTGTCACTTCAAACTTGGTTGCCCTAGTGGGTGTGTCACTTCAAACTTGGTTGCACTTGTGGGTGTGTCACTTCAAACTTGGTTCTGGGCACACTCAGACTAAAAACCCAGATCTCTAAAAGAAAGGGGGTAGACAAGGGCGCAGTGGGTCTAAACTAGGAAGGAAGTGTGTGTGCAGTATAAGAACTGCTCACCTTAGTCAGTTGTGTGACCCACAACCGGTTTCAAAGCATCACAGCTGCAGCAGGAACCCCACCTCATGGATGGTCCTCGGCAACTCAAGAAACGGACAAGAAGATTTTTGATCGCGCTGCTGTATAATAAAAGGCTTCCTCTGCGCTTAAAAACAAGGTTCTTTATTCCTACACGTTTCGAGATCATCTTGATCTCTTCATCAGGGATGTAAAAACCCGGATCTGGCATTCGGATATAGCGGGATCCGTGTTCAACAGAGTCCCATTGTAATTCAACACACATTGCTCTGGATTCAGGTGTTCTCGGTTTTGTCACGGAGGCCAAAAATCACTCCAAAATGCGTTTTTGGTCTCAGTGCAAAAACTGTGGACACCCGGATCAGGGGGAACCGTACAGAACTGGATGCACCTGCAAGTGTCTGTGGCCCCACTGAAAGTCAATGGGGCTGAAAACGGATGCAGGTGTATCCAGTTTAAGCTGGATTTACACGGATACCGAAAAACGGTAGTGTGAAACGAGCCTTAGACCACTAAAAACAGGGAAAAAAATATTTTATGCTAATTAACACTACCCTTGTGACCTCTTCAGCAAACAGGATGGGATCAAGGCATTCAATACTAATTTTAGTGTTACGCTCCTGTTCCTGGTTTGGGCTCCGCTCCACATGAGGCTTTGCAAGTAGACTGGAGTGTTTTAATATGATGAAGTGACCTATTGAGATATCTTGGAATCACACCTAAGCCCTGGTATTGATGAAGACTAACCCCGTTTGAGTGAGTTCTGAGGGACTGAGCTGGAGTTGGCTTGTGAACAGAATTGTAGCTTCTGGTGAACTCTGGAGTCCTGTCTACAACCTGCCCCGGGTCTTTGGTCCTTGTGTCTTGTGTTCGGTGTTGTGCAGCTTACTAGGTTGTCAGACTTCCGTGTTACATCAAAGAATCTTCTGCCTACAGTTCTCCACTCTTTCTGTTCAGTATCTTTGTTACCTACCTGTTTTCTGAGAAGAGAGAGAGTGGATTCCAAAAGATCTAAACAAACTGGAACAGTGGACAGCAACTAACAGAATGGTTTATAACAGGGAAAAATGCAAAGTCCTTCATCTGGGCAAGAAAAGTGAAAAGGGCATATACAGAATGGGAGGAGCAGGGTTAAGCAACAACACGTGTGAAAAAGACTTGGGTATACTAATAGATCACAGGCTGAACATGAGTCCAACAGTGTGATGCAGCAGCAAAAAAAGGCAAACAATTCTGGGATGTATTAACAGAAGCATACAGTCTAGATCACGTTAAGTTATTGTCACCCTCTAGTCATCTTTAGTCAGACCTGATCTAGAATACGGTGTCCAGTTACGGACACCAGATTTAAAAAAAGACATCAATAAACTGGAGCAAGTTCAAATAAGAGTGAACAGAATGGTGACCGGTCTGCAACCCATGTCCTATGAGGAACAGTTACAGGATTTGGGAATGTTTAACTTTCAAAAAAGAAGACTGAGAGGAGACTTAATAGCAGTCTGCAACTATCTTAAGGACTGTCACACTGTAGAGGGAACAATCCTATTCTTACTTGCACAAGGAAAGACTACATGCAATGGGATGAAACTGAATGGGAGGAGACACAGATTAGATATTAGAAATAACTTTTTGACAGTGAGGGTGATCAGCGAGTGGAACAGGCGGCCACGAGAGGTGGTGATTTCTCCTTCAATAGAAGTCTTCACACAGAGGCTGGACAGACATCTGTCTGGGATGATTTAGGAAATCCTGCTTTGACGAGGGGGTTGGACATGATGATCCCTTCCAACTCTACATTTCTATAATTCTATGGTATATGAATTCATGCTTAAAAAGACCAACTAAGTGATTAGCCAATTTATTGTCGAATGGCATCCCAATTGTGGTGCCCCGCGTCTGCTTGTGCTTAAGTCCTTTAAGGAGATCACTTTATTTGTTAATGTGATTTCAATGAATTCCAAAATTAAACCACTTTTAAGCATTAGATGCAATGTCATCAGTATTCAGTTACTGCTGGGTGGATGAAAGAACTTTCATATATTGAATGATGGAATAAAGAGCTGCTACATCTAAGTTGACCCATGGGTATGTTCCTTTCCAAGAGATATTTATTCGGCTATTAGATTGGCAGAACATTTTAGGAAAGACCTTGAGTAACACGTTTTTGGACCAAAATGTCTACCTAAGAGTCTATATTACCAATATTCTAAGCCCCTCTTGGATGAACATCTCCTGATATGAAATAATGATGGCTCCCCTTTTCAGCACATTGGACCACAATTATTTTTTACGTTTATATAGCAACATGAATTCCCCAGAACACTACATATATCATCATCATTGTCACCATTGGCACTCACAACCCAAATTCCTCAAAAATGGGTTGGAGGAAATCAAGGGGAACACACAAACTCCTTGAAGATGTTGTCCTTGCTGGGATTTGAACTCATGACCTCAGCAATGCAATACCACACAGCAGGGGCGGGCTGGTGCTCCCGGCCCAGGGAGGCATTGAGTTCATGTCAGCCCCAGGTGAGGAATGGGGGGGGGTGGTGAGTGGTTGGGTGCTACTGGAGTTTGATGAGGTGAGGAGCGGGGGGGGGGGGTGGAGGGGGGAGGGGTATCGGTGCTATTGAAGTCTGGCAAGATGAGGAGCGGGGGGGAGTTTGGGGGGTGCTACTGTAGTCTGGCGAGGTGAGGAACGGGGGGGGGCAGCCTGGGGGGCTAGTGCCAGTCCGCCCCGCCACACAGTGGCAATCACTGAGCCATCGTGCTGCTCAACATAAGGGTTATTCTATAGTCCTTTCATTGCAGAACATTCTATGTGGTCAGATTGTGCTAAGGGTCATTTCACATTCATAACAAAAGTCACACACAATAAGGCTGTTTTCACATCAGCGGTTTTCGCTGATCGCGGCAGCTACGGTGAAAAAAACGCAACTGCCGCGATTACCGCATAACGGCTGCACTTGCGGTTCACTTGCGGCAAGCCCCTTACAATGTCTATGGGGCTTGCGGCAGGTGCGGCTGGTGTGGGAAGTGCGGTATCAGCACTTGCGGCAGGTGAGGCAGCGAAAAAAACTGCGGTATGCTGCGGTTTTTTTCGCTGCTGCACCTGCCGCAAGTGCCGAAACCGCACTTGCCACACCTGCCGCACACTTACGGCAAGCCCCATAGACATTGTATGGGGCTTGCCGCAAGTGAACCGCAAGTGCAGCCGTTATGCGGTAATCGTGGCAGTTGCGTTTTTTTCACCGCAACTGCCGCGATCAGCGAAAACCGCTGATGTGAAAGCAGCCTTATTGTGTCTGACTTTTGTTATGAACTTGAATTCATTGCTTACCACAGAGAAGAATATTTCTAAATGATTGGCTCCATGGTGAGTGGGATTAGTACTGGATGGCGGTTTAAGGCTCAAAGAGATGTGAGGCAATATAGTACAGCAGTGCTCAAAATAATAGCAGCCCAATGTGACTCTCTAGATTATTGACTGTTTTTGGTATAAATTATATTACCATATGTCAAACAATTTACTACTTGTTGCAGTAGATTCTTAGAGAACCAACAGACTCCGCATTCAGGATCTGTATGTTTATGAGTATGTATTTGAATACTTAAATGAAAGGAGGTGCGTTAAAAATAATAACAGTGTGGAGTTTAATTAGTGCGGTCAACCATTCTGTGAAGAAACAGGTGAATCAAGTGGTCCTTATTGAAGGGTGAAGCCAGCACATGTTGTGCTTGCATTTCTCCTTTGAAAACCTGAGAAATATGGATCATTCGAGACATTGTTCAGAAGAACAGCGTACTTTGAATAAAAAGCTGATTGGAGAGGATAAAACGAAGTGCAGACAAGAATAGGCTGTTTAGTGAAAATGATCTCCAATGCTTTAAATTGGAAAACCAGAGAGACGTGGAAGAAAACAGAAGACTACCATTCAAATATATGGAAGAATAGCCACAATGGCAAAAGCTCAGACAATTTTCTGCTCTAGGATGATCAAAGATGTCTCAAGTTACCTGTGAGGACTGTGACAAAAGACACCTGTGTGAAGCTAATCTATAAGCAAGAAGTCCCCGCAAAGTCCCACTGTTTACTATAGTGACGGGCCTATTTACCACATACCAGGCATCATGGACTAATTTGCATAGATCAAAATACTTGAAGAGGCCATGTTGCCTTGCGTGGAAGAGGAAGCGCCCATCTGGGTGTTTCAACAAAACAACGACCCTAAACACACCAGTAACCAAGCAGAATCTTGGTTCCAGTCCAACAAAAGCAAAACCAACAAATGCAAATAAATTGTGGGATGTAGTCAAAGCATCCTGGGCAGGTGCCAGAAATTGGTTGACTCTATGAAACATAGATGTGAAGCAGTTCTAAAAAAAAAAACTATGGTTATAAAACTAAATATTATGTGATTCACAGGAATGTTGAATCCCAGAAAAAAAATCACATATTTTGAGTTTATAAAGACAAATGCAGACACTGCTATTTCTTTGAACAGTCCAATATTCAGTTTTTGTTATTTTCTGTAAGTAGTTAAAAATTATATACATTTCTCTTTAGTTTCATGAGTATTTTCCCCTTGTGCTGCCCCGACCTTTATTATGGGATTCTGCTGCATCCTACATTGGTAATCTGACCAGATGTTAGTAATGGCTGTTTGTCTTTCAGTGATATTATTTTTCAATTACCATATGTCATTTCTGTGCGCCGGTCTTGCAAGCAGAGACTTTATATATAAAAAAAATCAAAATCACACTTCTGAGATTTATGATATTGTTTAATCCACAAAACAATGTTCCGACATTGCAAAAGGCTTTGTCATTGTTCCTTCTTTATTGACCACAATGTTTACCCTTTTCTTGTTGGCAGAGCGTTGTCACCAGGGCAGTCGAGTCAAAATCTGTGTCTATTTTGGTGGAGTCAGTCGGATGTTTGGCTTACTGACTTCACAGCCATGGTTGTGGAGTTGGAGTCCATTTGGGTGGAGTTGGAGTCAAATTTGGATGTTTGGTTTATTGACTCCACAACCCTGGTTGTCACAGTAAAGTATTCCGCTAAATGTCCCTTTCTTTCGTATGAAATAAAAATGCATTCCCTTATTAGTAGTTCTCGATAGCGGGAAATGAGCAGAAAAGATTTGCATTTGTCGGGACATCCATTCACAGTAGAGAAGACGCACAAGAACAAGAAAAGAACATTGGTAAAGCATCAAAACGCCTTTGAGGCGGCCGTCACACATGTCGACATCGCTAGCGATATTGTAAGCGATCACGTGCACGCGCGATCGCTTACAATATCGCTCACATCGCTGGTGAGATGTCACACAGACAGACTCACCAGCGATGTGGACCAGCGAGATCGCTGGTAACTATGGTACACATCGGGTTACTAGGCGCCGCGCGTCGCTTAGTAACCCGACGTGTACCATAGTTACCATCTCCCAGCATAGGCTCTGCCGCTGGGAGATCGTTCATCGTGGTGTTATACACCACGATGAAGCAGATCGTTAAATCGTTCATCGCTAGATATGAGCTCCGGAGCTCAGATCTGCGATGTCACGATCAAGCGATTTTACATAGTAAAATCGCTTGATTACATGCAACGATGCCAAAACGATATCGCTTAAGCGATCAAAACGCAGATCACTTAAACGATATCTAGCCATTTATCGTAGCGTGTGACGGCCGCTTAAGAGAGACTTCAGCTTTAAAAAGATTTGTATGTTACATCTTTCAGTAACATCACTGTGGGTTTCTATTCCAAGGATCCCAATCATGGCCAAAATAAAGTGAGCCAGTAAAGTATCTATTCCTTGGTGATCTAGAGACCTAGCAATTGCAAAAAATAAGAATAAGTTGTGCACTGCTCCCAGATAGCCACCTCCACCACCAACCAGTCAGCTCAGACTCTCCGGGACCCAGGACAAGCGGTGCACCGCTCCAGCCAGAAGCAACAATATCTACACGAGATAGGAGAAACGAAGTGGCTTATTTCTTACATCATGGACATATAATCAGTGTCTGCAATGAGGCAGTGCAGAGGGAGGTTGTGCGGGGGGGGGGGGGGTTCGGGTGCTATTGGGTATGAGCACGGCCACTCTGCAGCTGTGAGGAGCAGGTGGGGGGGGAGATGGCGCATCTTACCAGTGATGCTGGCGTCGAGGCTCATCAGGCAGGGAGCCGAAGTGTGCTGCAGGCACTGCCCCCTTCTTCACTTCCTCTCCCCCTGGCTGCTGCCGCCTGATACTCAGGGCTCACACTGTCCAATGGACGGTGCGGCCCTGCCTAGGGGGCATGTCATTTTGAATTGCATTCTGGGCATGCATAGACCAAAAACCCAAATCCAGCATCCGGACCCAGAGTCCACCAGATCCAGCTTACATAGAGACACATTTTAATTCAACCCAGAGTGTACCTGATACGGGTGTTCCCGTTTTTTGTCATGGACAGCAAAATCGCAACAAAATGTGTTTTTGGTCTCAGTGCAAAAACCGGTGACACCCGGATCAGGAGGAAACCTGAAGAACTGGATGCACCCGAAAGTGCCTGACACCCCCATTGAAGTCTATGGGACTGAAAATTTTTGCGGGTGCATCCAGATTCACACGGATGCCCAAAAAACACCAGTGTAAAACCAGCCCTAAACGTATTGAAAGCAGTTTTGAATACATGGAGCGGTGCAGTTTTCCATAATGAGTTATTGTATGGGGGTTTCTTAAATACAGACCTCTAAAAATAATTAGTAATTTTGTTAGGAAAGAAAAAAAAGTGGAAAATTGATGCTAAGTTTTTATTCCTTCTAACATCCGAATACAGAAAAAAGACATTAAAAAATGATGCCAATGTAACAAACAACACTTACTATAGGTCTACTTAATGTTGGCATTTGAAAGGGAATCAGTCATCCTTTTTTTAGCATGTGAATAAATGCTACCACCTTTCTAAGCACGAAACATAACGGCGCATGCGCACAGGACCGGTCATTTTTTATACCAGCACCAATTCTGGAATGGTGTATCCCAGGCGCATGCGCCGTTATGTTTCGTGCTCTGACCACAGTAGGGCAGATCAAAGTGCAACTGTACATGCCAACGATCCTAATGCGCAGGCACAAGCCTTCTTTCAGCTATGTGGATGAAACACAATGCGTCATCCACCTAAATCAAAGTCGGGGGGTAGCTTTTGGGCACACAAAGTTGGAACAGATGCTGAGGAAATGATGCCCATCGGACTGGACAAGAAGCATTTACATACAGAACTGAAGAAAATAAAGTGTTTTTGGTGGTATTTAGAGGCACTCAGAAAAGTGGTGGCATTGGTCCATCCCCAAAAAAACTGTTGACACGTTCCCTTTAATCATACACATCAATTTTTTTTTGCGGATATTATGCTGCTCATAAATTTAGCAGAACGTTTTTGCAGAAAATATAAAATCTGACATCACTGGAGGTCCTGTAGCGTGGAGACTGGAGGAATCCTGAAGTTCCTTTAGAAATATCTCGCATCGCAGCCCCTGCCCCAAACCCTCAAGGGAAATTTGACAATCGGGAAAGAATAGTGCGGTCCACTAGAGCACTGGATGTTGAGGAGAAAAGGGTGGGAGGTGAGAGTTTGAATTTAACAAACTTTACTCAACGCGTTTCGCCGGCCATCTGCCGCCTTCATCAGGTGATGACCAGTATTTCACTTCAGGGGGTTTTTATGGAGCAGAAGACTTAAGTTAACAAAGCACACATGAAATCAATTAAAAACAATTAATGTCCCAGATAAGGAAGCTGTAAGGGGCCAGTCACACGGTGCTACCTCACCAGAGATGTTGGCGGCGACTAGCGGGAGCGCGCATGCTCTTGGCGCCACGCCAGCGTCGCCGCCCGTGTTAACACAGGGAGACACCTCCGGCGATGCACCTGCGTGTGAACGATATCGCGTAATCGTCACGTGTTTGGAGTCGTTCAAACTACATAATTAGGACGTCGTTGCGTGTAACACCAAGATACGACTACGATAAATCGTTGGATCGTTGATCGAACGTTTGAGAACATGTTTTCAAATCAGACGATCCTCGATCAGCCAACCTGCTGCATTGGTCAGTGTGACACCGCGATAACGATGTCGTTTACGACTTCGCCCATTCACATCAGTGAACAAGTTTAACTTGCTGGGTTGTGCGAATGATATCTGCTCGCTGCATTGTTGGTGCGTCGTCCACAGTATGTACATGTATGACATCTCACCAACAATGTCAAAACGATGTCCCAACGACCGCACTCCCCCCCAGATCGTTTCTACATTGAGGCGTGTAACTGTACCTTTAGAATTATCACCAAAAAGTTCTATCTTTGTCTCATCAGACCAGATTATCTTATTTCTCATAGTTTGGGAGTCCTTCATGTGTTTTTTTTTTTAGCAAACTCTATGCGGGCCTTCATATGTCTTGCACTGAAGAGAGGTTTCCGTTGGGCCACTCTGCCATAAAGGCTCGACTCAGGAGATTTAATCTAACAGAGTTTGTGAGCTCTGGAGCAGCAAACTATTTACAAAGGAGTTTGAAGGTTACAAACGTCTTTATTAAAATTATATGCAGCACGACGCGTTAACAGTGAACAGCCATCTTTATCAGGTGGATTTACCTGATGAAGACGGCTGTTCGCTGTGGAAACGCGTCGTGGTGTATAACTTTAACAAAGAGATTTGGAACCTTCAAACTCCTTTTTAAATAGTTTGCTGCTCCAGAGCTCATAAACTGTTAGCATCTCCTGCATCTGTTAAACAACCCTCAGGGTTGTGGAGTGAGCTGCTGGCTGCCGCATACTGTATGAGGGCTGAAGGACCTGCCATGACGTGGATCCTCTGACGCACAAGTCACATGACAGGCCAGCGTGCTACGTGACCGGGAGAGACGGCGGAGGAGCCACCGGAGCCCGGACCGGGCAATCCAACACAGCGGTGCTGCAGACCGAGGTTGTGCAAGGGTGCACCACCTCATAAGGCGAGAGGTGACCCCCCACACCTCTAAACTTGACCCCCACTAGACCACCAGGTGCTTCTCCAAATCTTTTGTCTTCCATAAATAAAGGCCAGACTGGTGGAGGGCTGCAGTGATAGTTGACTTTGTGGAACTTTCGCCCTTCTCACCACTGCATCTCTGGAGTGCAGCCACAGTGATCTCGGGGTTCTTCTTTACCTCTCTCACCAAGGCTCTTCTCCCACGATTGCTCAGTTTGGCTGGACGGCCAAGTCTAGGAAGCATTCTGGTGGTCCCAAACTTCTTCCATTTAAGGATTATGGAGACCACTGTGCTCTTAGGAACCTTGAGTACTGCAGAAATTCTTCTGTGCTCTTGGGCAGATCTGTGCCTTACCAGAATTCTGTCTCTGAGCTCATTGGGCAGTTCCTTTGACCTCATGATTTTCATTTGGTCTGATATGCACTGTGTCTTATATACACAGGTGTGTGCCTTTCCAAATCAAGTCCTATCAGGTTTATTACACACAGCTAGACTCCAATGAAGGAGTAGAACCATCTCAAGGAGGAGCACAAGGAAATGGACAGCATGTCACTTAAATATGAGTGTCTGAGCAAAGGGTCTGAATACTTATGACCATGTGATATTTCCGTATTTCTTTAATAAATTTGCAAAAAATGTCTACATTTCTGGTATTTTTCAGTCAATATGGGGGTGCACAGTGTACATTAATGAGAAAAAAAATTAAACTTTTTTGAATTTACCAAAGGCCTGCAATTAATTAAAGAGTGGAAAATTTAAAAGGGGTCTGAATACTTTCCGTACCCAGTGTAAATCTAAAAAGGTACCTATGTAAAAAACATTTCAACAACAAATTTTGAAAGATATCTGCTCTTTTGGACACCAAAAAAAACCCTGTCAAAAATTGGCACCAGGGCGGCACATGCAGACAGTGATCTCTGATGCCTTTTATATCAAAGACCGTTTACAAAACCCTTTAAGATGCAACCATCTGCTAATTTCCTTATTACCGGACAAGCCCTATGTAACTGGCAGCCTTAGGGTATGTGCGCACTGGGCGGGTTTTCGGCGGTTTACCTGTGTAAACCGCCGTTTTGCATACATTAGTTTTATTTAAATTTATGTTAATCCAAACCAGCGTTTGGATTAACATTGAAACTAATGTAACCCGCCCAAGGCTGTGCAGACACCGGCGGTTACCCAGCGTCATCCGTTGCTAACCCGCAGGTTTCCCAGCGGGTTAGCAAAGAATGACCATGTTCTTAAAACCGGCCGGTTCTGCAGCGGCTGCAAGCAGAATCATGTGCTGCTTCCAGCCGCTGCAGAATCTCCGCCGAGAACCCGCTGGGCAGCCGCCGGATACCGCCCGCACATACCCGCCAGGAAGCCGGTGCACGGCGCCGGAGCTTCCTGGCGGGTCCCGCCCAGCCGCCGACGACCAACCCGCCGGGTAATGTGCACTTACCCTAACTTTCCAGTTTGCACTCACTTTACAAAAAAGGTGTGCAGTTCCAAAGTGACTGAAACCCTCCGGCAGCAGGTTGTCCAGATGAAGACCAAAGGCGTCACCCTATCAGCCATAACAACAGAAGTTGGTCATTCCAAGTCTGTGATTTCTAGAATATTGCGTCTTTACAACATCACAAACTCTTTCAGGTCCTCCAATTAGGCTGGTTACCATCGAAAGACAAATTGAAGAGAGGATAGAATAATGCGTAGAATCTCCATGGCTAATAGTTTCAACACTGCAGCTGGAATAGCTTGCCAGTTCAGCACTGAACAGGGTGTGGACTCGTCTCGTCATAGTGTTGTTTAAGAGCATTGAAAGCCCACTGTGCAGTGACCAAACCTCTCGTTAGCAGAAAGAATCAAAAGGTTAGACTCACCTTTGGTGAGAAGCATGTTGAGTGGACAGAGGAGAAGTGGTCCACAGTTCATTTTAGTGATAAAAGCAAGTTTAAAAGGAACCCATCACCTAGTTAAACCCCCAAGCGGTCACTACCTGTCCCTGCACCTTCCTATTACTAATCTAACTGATTACGTGGGACGACCCAGCTTCAATATGCGCACTGCGCATGTGCCGGGCCATCCCATGTCATCAGCCCCACAATGCCCTGGGCCGGATATGATGCTTCGGCTCGGCGCAATACTATGAGAAGGGGTGGTAATTTCAAAACAGGAGGATTTACAGAACGGAATGAAGACGCCCACGGGGCGTCATAAAGAAGGATCGAGGAGGGGATAGCAAAAGAGGACGCTCAGGAGGGCTACAAACAGTAGCCCCCCGCTTTGTTACCATAACAACTTGTAAGTATGAACTGGGGAAAGACTAAACCCAACGTGTATAATGAAGTCAGTGAAAAATGGTGATGGAAAGATCATGGTTTGCGGAATGTTTTCTGCAGCAGGGGTTGGACCTCTCATACAGATACATGGCAGAGTGAATACAATCATGTATCAGTTAGGCTCGTGGAGTAGGAATCTGGGCACTAGGCGCTCCTATGATGATTCGTTCATTCACTACAGCTGTAAGCAGTGGCTGCAATGGTGGTGCTCAACAATCAGCTGAAGTAATGAACAATATAGAAACGAAGAAAATGAGGCACTCACGGAAGTTGCTGACTATGTCAGGGATTTATTCCAGATTAAAGGGATTCTGACCTCGCAAACTGTGCCCCCAGCCTCTATCTACCTGTCCCTGCACCATAATAGATTTCTAGGCATCACTTTCTGCTTGTAAAGCGATATCTAAAGTTTACTATAAGTTGTTATACCTTATAATCTGCGGCTTCTCAGTATTTGAGAAGCCGCAAAAGGCATTCCTTTCTGGGCCTCCCCGCCGTCTGCTTTGTAATTATTTACACCCTATGGGCGTGCTACAGAGCAGGGACAGTGCTCGTCATGTAAGGGGCGGTAAAGCCCATATGACGCTATTCGCATTATATCCGACTTTACCACGTCAGTACACCCATCGCGCATGCGCACTCCACATCGCAAGGGATGTACGGACGTGTAAAGCCGGATATAATGCGAATAGCGTCATATGGACTTTACCGCCCCTTACATGACGAGCACTGTCCCTGCTCTGTAGCACGCCCATGGGGGCGTGAATAATTACAAAGCAGGTGGCGGAGAGGCCAAGAAAGCAACGCCTTTTGGGGCTTCTCAATGAGAAGCCACAGATTATAAGGTATAGATAACACCTTATCCATTTGTATCACTATATCTCTATATTTGTGTTACCAGTTTAGGTGGTCTTTTCTATGTATATGTGACCACCTTGATACATGGTGAGAGACACACAGTATAGCGGTACTACATCACTATCGTCTTATCATGTATCTGGCTGTGTGAACTAGCTAATATAATGGATGGTGACACTCTGTTTTAATACTAAGACGCAGAGCTTGACCGGTCAACCGGCTGCATCTATGACCTGGGGGTTATTATCATAGGGGGGAGCACCACCTCCTGACTTCCAGGGCAAGTTTAGGGTTTGACAGGGTCAGCCACCGACGAGTGGGGGCGCCAATACGCTATTTAGGGTGCCGACCTCCGCTGGTAGGCAGGTGTAAGGAGGGAGGCAGGTACTTAGGTCAGTGTGCTTCCTTCTCACTTATCTGTGCACTTAGGTTTTATCTATGTATTGTGTGTGTTTTTTGTATAAGTTTATAAATAAAGGTATCGTTTAAATAGGTTTAATATGATTTACACTTTCTTGGAGACCTAGAATCATCTATCCTTTGAATTGTCTTTGATAACACCTTATCTAAAGTTTACTATATCGCTCTACAAGCACAAAGGGATGCCTAGAAATCTATTAGTATGGTGCAGGGACAGGTATATAGAGGCTGAGGGCACATTTTGTGAGGTCAGGATCCCTTTAAGGGTACATAATGCAGGGGGGAGAGGGATGCAGAGGAGGACAACGGCAACCATTTCGCACTGGAGGCGCTTCTACAGGTCCTGTGTGAGGCAAAAGGCGCACTGACACTCCTCAATAGGCGGTGCCAGTTACGTCAGTGCCAATGATTAAAATCTGTACAATTAAATACAAAGAATCGCCGAGATAACAAATCAATACATTAATATACAAATATATAAACTAATTACAAGACAAATAGACTAGAGCAAAAATTACTTTATAACAAGCAAAACGAGGCTGATAATTATAGTGTAATTGCCCTTTGTGTATGGCGGGTTACTACAGTAACCCCATTACACCTGCCACAATAAACCCAATATCAGTGCACTAATGTCTACAACCACCACATGGCCGTGAAAGAAAAGATTGCAATCCCAGGCATTCATAGAGCAAAGTTGTGATTCTATTTAGTGGGCCTTTTGCCTCATACAGGACCTGTAGAAGCGCCTCCAGCGCAAAACGGTTGCCATTGTCCTCCTCTGAAACCACCCCCCCCCCCCCCCAACACACCCGCCCTTCATTATGTACCCTTAATCTGGAATAAATCCCTGACATGGTCAGCTACTTCAGTGAGTGCTGCATTTTCTTCATTTCAATACAAGTGTGTATCAGACTCAACACCATGTGGTTCCTTAGTTGTGTTGAGCACTCAGCCTGCAATTTTCATGCAGGACAATGCTGCCTTTGACACAGTTATGGCCACTTTACACGCAGCTACAGGTAACAGGTTTTCCACAGGTAACTTACTGGCTGCCGTGAAATCATGGAGACATAGTTACATTTGTACACAGCAACAAGATAGAACCATGTCTCCATGATTTCACTGCAGCCAGTAAGTTACCTGTGGAAAACCTGTTACCTGTAGCTGCGTGTAAAGTGGCCATAAGGCTGCTTTCACATTAGCGTTTTTCGCCGATCGCGGCAGTTGCGGTGAAAAAACCGCAACTGCCGCGATTACCGCATAACCGCTGCACTTGCGGTTCACTTGCGGCAAGCCCCATGCAATGTCTATGGGGCTTGCGGTAAGTGTGCGGCGAGTGCGGTTTCGGCACATGCGGCAGGTGCGGCCGCGAAAAAACCCGCGGCTGACCGCAGTTTTTCCGCGGCCGCACCTGCCACAAGTGCCGTTACCGCACTTGCCGCACCTGCCACAAGCCCCATAGACATTGTATGGGGCTTGCCGCAAGTAAACTGCAAGTGCAGCCGTTATGTGGTAATCGCGGCAGTTGCGGTTTTTTCACCGCAACTGCCCCGATCGGCAAAAAACGCTAATGTGAAAGGGGCCTAAAACAGGTAAAGCAGTTCCTCGAAACAGAAATCATTGAAACTATGAAATGGCCGCCAGAGTCCTGATCTAAACCCAATAGAAAACATCTAGAAAATCTGTGGTGACAAGGTTATGGCCAAAAAACCCACAGTCACAGAATTGTGGAAGAGACTGGAAGAAGAGTGGAGGAAAATCCCCCCAGAGCAGAGAGAGACGAGTGATGTCCTGTGGCCACAGATGTGCTGAAGTCATTGAAAGCAAAGGCCTGTACAAAGCAAAGGCCTGAACACTTCCTACTGATTGACGACTGTTGTAACTGTCACAACATTTAGTTTTAATCATTCTCCGTCTATAGTCATTGCTGTTCTGTAATTATGATCATCAGGTTTTGTGTATAATAAAAGGTTATAAGTTGATAAACTTTGGTTATTTTGTAAAACACTGTTCTAGAGGCATGGTGCACCCCTTACACAGAGAACCTTCAAGAGATCATACATTGTTCTCTAATTTTGTTCTTTAGTGTATATAAAGTGCAGCACAGATTCATCTCAACTAAAAGCCTAGATCCCTTGCTCAGGAATAGAACAGACATTTATAGGACATTTCATAACGTTCCCAAATTCTTTTGACGAAATATTCAGCACATAAAATGACTGTACCCAATTTATTACGGTATACATTTTAGGAGTCAAGAGTCTTTCAATTTTATACCGAATCCACCAAAATAGACACTAACTCCAACTCCATAGTAATGGTCATTACTAGAGATGAGCGAATAGTGAAATATTTGGGTTCGGATTACTCTAACCAAACACTTTTTACTACGTGGGTATTCCTTTTGAATACTGAATCGAATAGGGAACACAAATCCCCAGAAAAATGTTCGAGTTCCCCATTGACTTGCATTAGCTTCAGTATTCGAGACGAATACCCAAATACGGTAGAAAGAGGTATTCTGTTAGAATAATCCGAACAGTTTACTATTCGCTCCTCACTAGTTATCACCAAATGAAATATTTTATTGGGATTTTATGTGACTATGTCAGCACAACAGTAGCAAGCATTTGTGAAGTGTAGAGGAAATGATACATGGTTTGCTAAATATTTTAAAAACATAAATCTGAAAATTGTTATGAGCGTTTGACTTCAGCACAGCGTGGACCGGCGCAAGACGAACAAAAGCAAAAGCATTTGCCAAGAATGTTTACATTAATCAAGAACGTATGTCGGAGGTGTGATGACGATCAGGTACGTCATAGTTCTTAGCATAAATGATGCCAAGTGGCAATCCGGTGGCGTTAGTCCTGCCGAGCAATGACCGGGAAGCCAAAGTCGTTGTGTTCCGGGGGATAGTATGGTTGCAAAGTTGAAACTTAAAATTGTATTCAGCCCCACTGAGTCAATACTTTAAAGGATCACTGAAACTGCTGCAAGTCTTTTCAGGTATTTTCCTACCAGCTTTGTACATCTAGGTGACACATTTGCCAAATCTTCTTGCAAACGTGCGCTAGCTCAGTGAGATTGAATGGAGACGTTGTTGAACAGCAATTTTAAAGTGATACAAACAGATTCTCATTAGGATTTAGGTCTCAACTGTAACTGGACCATTCACACATGCGTCGATCTAAACCGGTGGTCCCCAACTCCAGGCCTCAAGGGCCGCCAACAGTGCAGGTTTTCAGGATTTCCTTAATATTGCACAGGCGCTAATGTGATCATCTGCACAGGTAATGATTCCAAGCCCTATGCAATACTAAGGAGATCCTGAAAACCTGCACTGTTGGCGGCCCTTGAGACATGGATTTGGGGACCTCTGATCTAAACCCTTGCACTGTAGCTCTGACACGTGTTTAAAAGTTCAGACAGCGCTCCACACAGCCGGTATTGCAAAAAAGTAGATTCTTTATTCCACCAACTCCTATGCAACATTTGAGATGAAAACATTGCATAAGAGATAGCAGAATAAAGAATCTGTTTTTTTTGCAATACCGGCTGTGTGGAGGCTGTCTTCATTTAAGACTTATGTATTTTCCAAGATGACTCATTGGGAGTGACGTGCGCTACTGTAAGGGTAATATTGGACCCCATATACTCCGAATGAGGTGCTGCGAATACTTTAATTAACAGTGTTTAAGGTCGTCGAAACTGGGGCATAGTGCACCTTCCAGCAGCACAAGTCTTTTGCAGCCTCGAACAGGTTTTTCTCCAGGATTGCCCTGAATTTAGCTTCATCCATCTTCCTATCAACTCTGACCAGCTTCCCTGTCCCTGCTGAAGAAAATCCTCCCCACAGCATGATGAAGCCTCCACCATGTGTGATGGTGGGGATGGTGTTTTCAGGGTAATGAGCAGTGTTAGTTTTCCGCCACAAATAGCATTTTGCGTTAAACCAAATAGTTTCCTTTGGTCTCATCTGACCAGAGCACCTCCTTCCACATGCCCCTACATGACTTTTTCATACTGCCAAATTGGAACTTCTTACTTTAAAACTGTTTTTCTTCTTGTCCACTCTTCCAAAAGAAAAAGCCAGATATTTGTGGAGTATGAGAATAAGTTGTCCTGTAGACAGATTCTCCCACCCAGTGGCGTAACTTGAAGCTCATGGCCCCGATGCGAAATCTCCAAAGGGGACCCCAATTATTACAAATCTTTAACAGCGCTAGTCTTTTTCTATAGCCAAAGGGACTTTGGAGCCCCTAGGCTCCGGGGCCGGTGCAATGCAACCCTTGCACCTGTTGTAGTTAGACTCTGCTTCCACCTGAGCTGTGGATCTCTGCAGCTCCTCCAGTGACCATGAGCCTCTTGGCTGTTTCTCTAATTACTGCTCTCCTTGCTAGGGCTGTAAGTTTAGGTGGACGGCCATGTCTTGGTGGTTTGCAGATATGCCACACTCCCACTTTTGGATGACGGACTTGACTAGTGTTCCGTGAGATGTTCAGAGCTTGGACTGTTCTTTTAGAACCTAACCCTGCTTTACTCTTCTCCACAACTTTATCCCTGACCTGTCACAGAACAGCTGGAGTTATACCGAGAATAAATTACACACAGGTGGACTCAATTTACTAATTAGGCAACTTTTGAAGGCAATTTGTCGCTCGGGATTTTAGAGGACATTGTCGATGAATACAATGTACGTGACAATTTTCAGACTGATATTTTTAAAAATTTTTAGAAAACTATGTCATTTCCTTTACACCTCATTGAAACTTGATACTTTGTGTTGTAATATCACAAAATATTCAATAAAACATCACGTTTGTGGGTGTAACATGAAAAAAAATGGAAATATTCGAAGAGTACAAATACTTTTTCAAAGACCTGTAAAAGATCTTCAAATCCATTTGGGACTGAAGAGGCTAAAAAGAGGCTTACGAACGTTCCTGGACAACTTTAAAAATTGTGCTACAATGGAGAAAAAATAATAAAAAAAATAATTTATACATGTGAAAAAATGGGAACGTAAAGTTAACATATGCTGAACGTTAATCGTTTTATGTGATATAAAACAGTTCGACAATTGCTACTTTTCTATATGGTCGGGAATTATTTTTTTGTTATTTTTTAATATCTTCAAAAACAGACATAAAATGATAAAATGTACTATGATAAAAGAAATCTCAGAATCATTTTAATACATGAAAACACTTCAAAGTTATTGCCGTGTAAAGCAACCCAGATTTGGAGAAAACAAAAAGGGGGGCCTGCATCTAAAAAGTCCAAATAAGTCATATCATTAAGGGGTTAAATGTAAAAGTGACAAAAAAAAAAATTGGAAAGCCATTTAAAGTTATGAAAAAAAAATTCATATCTGTGATTTTGTGTTTAAAAAGGGAACCTGTCATTAGACGCAGCCCGTGGTTCAGGCAGCTTGAGTTCAGACACTAGCTAAGCCCTTGCGGGGAACAGGTTATATTCTGAAACACTGATGCGTTTTATAGCACTGATTAGTCCGTCTAAAGGCCCCAGATGGTTTTTCTCCACCCAGCTCGAGCTGATGGACAGATCTCTTTCTATTTACACGTACTTAGTTCCCCTTCACTGGAAGTCTTCAGACAGAGGCTGGACAGACATCTGTCTGGGAGGATTTAGTGCTTTGATCAGGGGGTTGGACCGATGACCCAGGAGGTCCCTTTCCAACTCTACTACTCTATGTGAGACACCTGGTTCATTACTTGGACCAGGGTGGGAGTCGGCAGCCAGGAAACGGGAAGGGAGTCGGCAGCCGAAGGAAGGAGTCGGCAGCGGAACGGGAAGGGTCGGCAGCCGGGAACGGGAAGGGAGTCGGCAGCCGAAGGAAGGTCGCAGCAGGAAGGGAAGGAGTCGGCAGCCAGGAACGGGAAGGGAGTCGGCAGCCAGGAACGGGAAGGGAGTCAGCAGCCAGGAACAGGAAGGGAGTCGACAGCAGGAAAGGAAGGGAGTCGACAGCCAGGGACCGCCGAGGAGTTGCCAGCTCCCTATATTTCCATCAGTCTATTGAAACTCTGCTGCGTTTTGGATTAAAACATACCTGGATTCAATCGCTTAGCGGGTACTCATGATCCGGACAGCATGACTCTAATGACAGGTTCCTATTATAGTCTCACTTGCTGACGTGTGAGGGTTTGTGTTTCTACACGTGTACAAATAATATAAGCATATATAAATATATAATTACATACATAGGTGGAAAAAAAATTACAGGGAAATTATCCTAAATTTGTAATTGGAATATACCCTGCTTTTCTCCCGGCTGTACTGCAGTTTTTGTCCACCCAAACATATACATATCTATTCACAAATACATTTTTAGCGATACATGCACACTTTTTTTGTGTTTTTTTTGCAGTCTGTATGCCAAGTAAAACAAGATTTTTTTTTTGTCTAAATAACAGGAAAGTTAAAAAATATAGAAAAATCATAATTAAAGAGAATAAGAATTAATTTGTTAAATACGGGAATAATGTCAATTCCTAGATAGAGTATTCCCCATACCTATATATTGCAGCTTGTTCCAAATGATGAACAAAAAAATACAAATAAAATGTAAAACCATTGTACCAGGACTGCTTTTTTGTGATTTCTGAAGTGGAAAGTTTGCATCTTGTAGAGTCCCTTGTTAGGACAATCACCCGGTGCTTCAATTTCTCCTAGGTCACATTACGTCAGATAAATAGTTTGCATTGACTTCATGACATCCCAAGTCTACGGGAGGCAAAGCTCTAGAATATTCTTGGCGAAGAAGGAGGAAAAGATGTTGGTGGAGTAGAAATAAAAATGTCTCTCCGGGACTGTGCTTTCAGTGGCAGAAGGCGACGATACAGAACAGGACTCGCACCATACAAATAAATAGGAAAATACGACGAGAGCAGAAAGGGTAAAAATCAATCGCTCCATGTGGCAGAGCTAAAAAGAACTCGGAGCTGAAAGATACCGATGAAGACAATGCGATCGGAGGATTATGCAATGAATCAATGAATTTATCAAAGTTTCTTTCGCTCTCTCCCAGGTCACAATAGGTCCATGAAACACTGTCACATCATAATGTGCCTCCTACGGTGGAGGGCCAAGTGATCGGAACGAGAGAAGGTTCGGTCACATTTCGAACAAATGAAAGGTTTGATGCCTGTGTGTTTACGAAAATGTCGAGTCAACTCGTCCGATCTGGCAAATTTCCACGTGCAACCCTCCCACGTGCATTTATAGGGCTTTTCTCCTAAGAAAAAAGAAATACAGTTAGAGGTGCTCCACGTCGGAACAAGCCAACTACCAATGTCAACTGTTGACATGCAAGGAACGTTCCAAGTGTGGTTTACGACCGGTAAAAGTACCTGTGTGTATCCTCCGGTGGGCTTTTAGGTGGGAACTCTTGGTATATACTTTATTGCAGCCGTCAAAATCACACTGGTGAATTCTCCTTTTTATTAGGGCTGGAAAACCTGCTCCACTGGGCTGCGACCGGGTGAGGCGGGAACTGGGTGAAAAGCAGAACATTTTAAAAATCATGAACAAGAAGGAGAAATCGTGATTGTGGAAAACACAGGATCGTGAGACGTGTTAGGCTGGCTTCACACCATGTAGCAGTCCGGTCTGGGGCTGTCCGGTGTAACAGACAGCGCATCGGTTTGGCCCATAGTATCCTATGGGGCCGAATTGGGCGGATGCACTCTCTGCCAACCGTGTTCATCTCTGCGGTGGAATCCGGGAGAATTCGGATATTCACCGGACCAAAAATGTGGCTTGCAACGTTGTTGTGCGGGGAAAATACCAAAGCTGGATCCCGGATTGTCCCGATCGGGGCAATCCGGTTCTCCCTAACATGGGAGCCTATGGGCCGGATTGCCCCAGTCCGGGCGAATGCGGGAACCGGATACGCGGCGCTGTTGTTTCAGGACGCGGCTGCTCATGCTTGCCGCAATCTTGAAAATCAGCAGCTGCGGTGGCACATTTGGCCCTCCGGTTATATGTGCTGATCCGGTCCGGGGCTGTCTGGTTCATGCCTGACAGCTCCGGACTGGACTGCGCCGTGGTGTGAAGCCAACCTTAAATCAGGGCTGTGGAGTCAGACTGGGTGTCCATTTTGGGTGGAGTCGGATTCAGGAAATCGAAGAGTCAGATGTTTGGCTTACTGACTTCACAGCCGTGGTTGTGCAGTTAGTGTCAGGGCTGTGGAGTCGGTGTCCATTTTTGTGGATTGGAATCAGATGTAGGGAAACTGAACAGATGGTTTTGGAGTCAGGATGTTTGGCTTACAGAGTCCACAGCCCTGGTGTTAATTAGAGATTAGCGGACCATTAGTTCGAGTCAGCTGGACTTTTTTTTCATGGCCTATATAGGTAATAAACTTGACCCGGACCTCATTTGAAGACACTGATTTGGCAGTTCAGCTCTCCACCCACAGAGCCAGCCATAAGCAAACCGCTTTTGGGGACGAAGAATTTTTTTTTTTGTAAGTATACACACCTACTACAGCCGATAACCCTGCTTTTACCCCCAGTGCGAGCAGATCAAACACTGTAGGCAGCTCGCACTGGGCGCGCACCAAGCACATAAGAGCACAGCAATGCTCTCTGGAGTGCTTGGGAGACTCCAAACTGCGTACCCGATCAGGTTTGCTAGTGTTAAAGATATAAAATTGATGGAAAAGAAAAAAATAGAAACCTTTTTCAAAACATCTTAATATATTCAGTAACGAGCATGAGTGCCACGCACTTCCGGCCTTGGATGCCATCAATGCTTATGTGAGGAATGTCAAGCCGAGTTCTCTTGGGCAAATAATCAAAATCCACTGCTGGCACATCCCTTTGTAATTACCAAATATGGACGTCTCTCATGTCTCTCTCTTGGCTGGCAAGTAAGGAGACTCTGAAGGTAGGGGATGAGCGAGTAGTGAAATACTCTGCTTTGGAAGATTCATAGCGAGTCGTTTCTAATGCTCGCTTCACCACCCGAATAGAGAGTCCAATGTTAGTCAATTAGTGATATGGTTGGCTGTGTCTGGGCGGAGCCTAAAACAAGTATTTCCGGAACACGGAGGGAGGGCGGGCTTTTTTGAGTTTTTACTGCATACAAAACCTTGCTGTACCTCTCAGTGAGACCCTAACATTCACTCTGCTCTCACTGGGGTGTTGACTCCCTTTGGGTACTGAAGGGAGCTGGCAATATGTGTCAGATCGATAACGATGGACACATCACTCACGAGCACCATACTCGTCGTACCATCCGTGCGAGTAGTGAATAGTTATGAGTATATTCGCTCGTTACTATCTGCAGGTCATGGTAACATGTAGGCCATGCAGTGTCCATATATATCCCAGCAGTAGTAGCTTTCGCTCTTGCCCTGCATCGATCACAATGATCGGCGTCGGACAAGAAAAGAGGGCTCTCAATTATTGGGAAGGACACTGCCAGTATTCTCCTTGATCACAAGTAGCTTCTCCAGTCTATAAGACGCACACACTTTTTTACCAAGAGGTTTTCTTGCTTACGAAAAAAGAATAAGTGTGTATTATAATCCAAAAAATATGGTGTGTACTTGCAAGTCATTCATTGGATTAATAACACTTTTTCGTGTTGTGCCTCGGTGCATGACAAAGGCTTCAGTTGGGAAGTTGGGGGCTCTGTACCTAGACAAAAACTCTACGTCTTTCACTTGAACCTATCAGTGCAGTATCCATTTTTTTGTCTGCAAATACAGTATAGAGAGTGAAATCAAATTAGTTTTACCTATGTGTTTTACCCTGGTAAGAGGATGAGGTCTCCACAAGGCTCTCATCACTGTCACTGTTGATCTCCACTGGAGACATGGAATCAGGCTCCACTTTCACTGAAAAATAAGAGACATTTCTGAGCACTGGTGTCGCTGGTTCCTGTACAGTAGACAGCAAAATATAACATTTCTTTAAAGAACTTCTCATTTCTACCCCAACTTTTCATGCTGAACTGAACACAATGTAAGATTGGCTGCAGAGCAGAACAAAAGGTGTGTGTTTTTCTTCATACCAGATTGATCCTTGGTTAAGTAAGGCAGCGCCAGAAGCACCCTCTCTCTTATCCTGGATTTACAATCTCATATTGAGAAAGTTCATTAAAGCATAACCGCCGTTTTAATTTATATTTGATAATAATGTAGAACAAGTGATATTAATTTATATATACATTTTTATTTATTTTTTTAATAATACCTGTAATATGTGATAAGCCTTCTTGTTCAGGATCACATGGCGACTGATCAGCCATCAAATCTGAATCTTCTACTTCGGATATTGTCGGATTGATAATTAAACCGTGAGTCCCACCTGTAAACAATATGTTAACACAAATACATTAATATCTTCAGAACATGTACAGTCGGCCATGTCACAGGTCACAACAGACGGCAGTGTGTGCAGCCGGTCACGTCACAGGTCACTACAGACGGCAGTGTGTGCAGCCAGTCACATCACAGGTCACTACAGACGGCAGTGCATGCAGCCGGTCACATCACAGGTCACTACAGACGGCAGTGCATGCAGCCGGTCACATCACAGGTCACTACAGACGGCAGTGCGTGCAGCCGGTCACGTCACAGGTCACTACAGACGGCAGTGTGTGCAGCCGGCCACATCACAGGTCACTACAGACGGCAGTGTGTGCAGCCAGTCACATCACAGGTCACTACAGACGGCAGTGCATGCAGCCGGTCACATCACAGGTCACTACAGACGGCAGTGCATGCAGCCGGTCACATCACAGGTCACTACAGACGGCAGTGCATGCAGCCGGTCACATCACAGGTCACTACAGACGGCAGTATGTGCAGCCGGTCACGTCACAGGTCACTACAGACAGCAGTGTGTGCAGCCGGTCACATCACAGGTCACTACAGACGGCAGTGCGTGCAGCTCACAGGTCACTACAGATGGCAGTGTGTGCAGCCGGTCACATCACAGGTCACTACAGACGGCAGTGTGTGCAGCCGGTCACATCACAGGTCACTACAGACAGCAGTATGTGCATCACAGGTCACTACAGACAGCAGTGCGTGCAGCCGGTCACGTCACAGGTCACTACAGACAGCAGTGTGTGTAGCTGGTCACGTCACAGGTCACAACAGATGGCAGTGTGTGCAGCCGGTCACATCACAGGTCACTACAGACGGCAGTGTGTGCAGCCGGTCACGTCACAGGTCACTACAGACAGCAGTATGTGCAGCCGGTCACATCACAGGTCACTACAGACAGCAGTGTGTGCAGCCGGTCACATCACAGGTCACTACAGACAGCAGTGTGTGCAGCCGGTCACATCACAGGTCACTACAGACGGCAGTGTGTGCAGCCGGTCACGTCACAGGTCACTACAGACGGCAGTGCGTGCAGCCGGTCACATCACAGGTCACTACAGACAGCAGTGCGTGCAGCCAGTCATGTCACAGGTCACTACAGACAGCAGTGCGTGCAGCCGGTCACATCACAGGTCACTACAGACAGCAGTGTGTGCAGCCGGTCACATCACAGGTCACTACAGACGGAAGTGTGTGCAGCCAGTCACATCACAGGTCACTACAGACGGCAGTGCATGCAGCCGGTCACATCACAGGTCACTACAGACGGCAGTGCATGCAGCCGGTCACATCACAGGTCACTACAGACGGCAGTGCGTGCAGCCGGTCACGTCACAGGTCACTACAGACGGCAGTGTGTGCAGCCGGCCACATCACAGGTCACTACAGACGGCAGTGTGTGCAGCCAGTCACATCACAGGTCACTACAGACGGCAGTGCATGCAGCCGGTCACATCACAGGTCACTACAGACGGCAGTGCATGCAGCCGGTCACATCACAGGTCACTACAGACGGCAGTGCATGCAGCCGGTCACATCACAGGTCACTACAGACGGCAGTATGTGCAGCCGGTCACGTCACAGGTCACTACAGACAGCAGTGTGTGCAGCCGGTCACGTCACAGGTCACTACAGACAGCAGTGTGTGCAGCCGGTCACATCACAGGTCACTACAGACAGCAGTGTGTGCAGCCGGTCACATCACAGGTCACTACAGACGGCAGTGTGTGCAGCCAGTCACATCACAGGTCACTACAGACGGCAGTGCATGCAGCCGGTCACATCACAGGTCACTACAGATGGCAGTGCATGCAGCCGGTCACATCACAGGTCACTACAGACGGCAGTGCATGCAGCCGGTCACATCACAGGTCACTACAGACGGCAGTGCATGCAGCCGGTCACGTCACAGGTCACTACAGACGGCAGTGTGTGCAGCCGGTCACATCACAGGTCACTACAGACAGCAGTGTGTGCAGCCGGTCACATCACAGGTCACTACAGACGGCAGGGCGTGCAGCCGGTCACGTCACAGGTCACTACAGACGGCAGTGTGTGCAGCCGGCCACATCACACGTCACTACAGACGGCAGTGTGTGCAGCCGGCCACATCAAACGTCACTACAGACAGCAGTATGTGCATCACAGGTCACTACAGACAGCAGTGCGTGCAGCCGGTCACGTCACAGGTCACTACAGACAGCAGTGTGTGTAGCTGGTCACGTCACAGGTCACAACAGATGGCAGTGTGTGCAGCCGGTCACATCACAGGTCACTACAGACGGCAGTGTGTGCAGCCGGTCACGTCACAGGTCACTACAGACAGCAGTATGTGCAGCCGGTCACATCACAGGTCACTACAGACAGCAGTGTGTGCAGCCGGTCACATCACAGGTCACTACAGACAGCAGTGTGTGCAGCCGGTCACATCACAGGTCACTACAGACGGCAGTGTGTGCAGCCGGTCACGTCACAGGTCACTACAGACGGCAGTGCGTGCAGCCGGTCACATCACAGGTCACTACAGACAGCAGTGCGTGCAGCCAGTCATGTCACAGGTCACTACAGACAGCAGTGCGTGCAGCCGGTCACATCACAGGTCACTACAGACAGCAGTGTGTGCAGCCGGTCACATCACAGGTCACTACAGACGGAAGTGTGTGCAGCCAGTCACATCACAGGTCACTACAGACGGCAGTGCATGCAGCCGGTCACATCACAGGTCACTACAGACGGCAGTGCATGCAGCCGGTCACATCACAGGTCACTACAGACGGCAGTGCGTGCAGCCGGTCACGTCACAGGTCACTACAGACGGCAGTGTGTGCAGCCGGCCACATCACAGGTCACTACAGACGGCAGTGTGTGCAGCCAGTCACATCACAGGTCACTACAGACGGCAGTGCATGCAGCCGGTCACATCACAGGTCACTACAGACGGCAGTGCATGCAGCCGGTCACATCACAGGTCACTACAGACGGCAGTGCATGCAGCCGGTCACATCACAGGTCACTACAGACGGCAGTATGTGCAGCCGGTCACGTCACAGGTCACTACAGACAGCAGTGTGTGCAGCCGGTCACGTCACAGGTCACTACAGACAGCAGTGTGTGCAGCCGGTCACATCACAGGTCACTACAGACAGCAGTGTGTGCAGCCGGTCACATCACAGGTCACTACAGACGGCAGTGTGTGCAGCCAGTCACATCACAGGTCACTACAGACGGCAGTGCATGCAGCCGGTCACATCACAGGTCACTACAGATGGCAGTGCATGCAGCCGGTCACATCACAGGTCACTACAGACGGCAGTGCATGCAGCCGGTCACATCACAGGTCACTACAGACGGCAGTGCATGCAGCCGGTCACGTCACAGGTCACTACAGACGGCAGTGTGTGCAGCCGGTCACATCACAGGTCACTACAGACAGCAGTGTGTGCAGCCGGTCACATCACAGGTCACTACAGACGGCAGGGCGTGCAGCCGGTCACGTCACAGGTCACTACAGACGGCAGTGTGTGCAGCCGGCCACATCACACGTCACTACAGACGGCAGTGTGTGCAGCCGGCCACATCAAAACGTCACTACAGACAGCAGTATGTGCATCACAGGTCACTACAGACAGCAGTGCGTGCAGCCGGTCACGTCACAGGTCACTACAGACAGCAGTGTGTGTAGCTGGTCACGTCACAGGTCACAACAGATGGCAGTGTGTGCAGCCGGTCACATCACAGGTCACTACAGACGGCAGTGTGTGCAGCCGGTCACGTCACAGGTCACTACAGACAGCAGTATGTGCAGCCGGTCACATCACAGGTCACTACAGACAGCAGTGTGTGCAGCCGGTCACATCACAGGTCACTACAGACAGCAGTGTGTGCAGCCGGTCACATCACAGGTCACTACAGACGGCAGTGTGTGCAGCCGGTCACATCACAGGTCACTACAGACGGCAGTGCGTGCAGCCGGTCACGTCACAGGTCACTACAGACGGCAGTGCGTGCAGCCGGTCACGTCACAGGTCACTACAGACGGCAGTGTGTGCAGCCGGTCACGTCACAGGTCACTACAGACGGCAGTGTGTGCAGCCGGTCACGTCACAGGTCACTACAGACGGCAGTGCATGCAGCCGGTCACATCACAGGTCACTACAGACGGCAGTGCATGCAGCCGGTCACATCACAGGTCACTACAGACGGCAGTATGTGCAGCCGGTCACGTCACAGGTCACTACAGACAGCAGTGTGTGCAGCCGGTCACGTCACAGGTCACTACAGACAGCAGTGTGTGCAGCCGGTCACATCACAGGTCACTACAGACAGCAGTGTGTGCAGCCGGTCACATCACAGGTCACTACAGACGGCAGTGTGTGCAGCCAGTCACATCACAGGTCACTACAGACGGCAGTGCATGCAGCCGGTCACATCACAGGTCACTACAGACGGCAGTGCATGCAGCCGGTCACATCACAGGTCACTACAGACGGCAGTGCATGCAGCCGGTCACATCACAGGTCACTACAGACGGCAGTGCATGCAGCCGGTCACGTCACAGGTCACTACAGACGGCAGTGTGTGCAGCCGGTCACATCACAGGTCACTACAGACAGCAGTGTGTGCAGCCGGTCACATCACAGGTCACTACAGACGGCAGGGCGTGCAGCCGGTCACGTCACAGGTCACTACAGACGGCAGTGTGTGCAGCCGGCCACATCACACGTCACTACAGACGGCAGTGTGTGCAGCCGGCCACATCAAACGTCACTACAGACAGCAGTATGTGCATCACAGGTCACTACAGACAGCAGTGCGTGCAGCCGGTCACGTCACAGGTCACTACAGACAGCAGTGTGTGTAGCTGGTCACGTCACAGGTCACAACAGATGGCAGTGTGTGCAGCCGGTCACATCACAGGTCACTACAGACGGCAGTGTGTGCAGCCGGTCACGTCACAGGTCACTACAGACAGCAGTATGTGCAGCCGGTCACATCACAGGTCACTACAGACAGCAGTGTGTGCAGCCGGTCACATCACAGGTCACTACAGACAGCAGTGTGTGCAGCCGGTCACATCACAGGTCACTACAGACGGCAGTGTGTGCAGCCGGTCACATCACAGGTCACTACAGACGGCAGTGCGTGCAGCCGGTCACGTCACAGGTCACTACAGACGGCAGTGCGTGCAGCCGGTCACGTCACAGGTCACTACAGACGGCAGTGTGTGCAGCCGGTCACGTCACAGGTCACTACAGACGGCAGTGTGTGCAGCCGGTCACGTCACAGGTCACTACAGACGGCAGTGCGTGCAGCCAGTCAAGTCACAGGTCACTACAGACGGCAGTGTGTGTAGCTGGTCAAATCACAGGTCACTACAGACAGCAGTGTGTGCAGCCGGTCACGTCACAGGTCACTACAGACGGCAGTGTGTGCAGCCGGTCACGTCACAGGTCACTACAGACGGCAGTGTGTGTAGCTGGTCACATCACAGGTCACTACAGACAGCAGTATGTGCAGCCGGTCACATCACAGGTCACTACAGACAGCAGTGTGTGTAGCTGGTCACATCACAGGTCACTACAGACGGCAGTGTGTGCAGCCGGTCACATCACAGGCCACTACAGACGGCAGTGTGTGCAGCCGGCCACATCACAGGTCACTACAGACAGCAGTGTGTGCAGCCAGTCACATCACAGGTCACTACAGACGGCAGTGTGTGCAGCCGGCCACATCACAGGTCACTACAGACAGCAGTGTGTGCAGCCAGTCACATCACAGGTCACTACAGACGGCAGTGTGTGCAGCTGGTCACATCACAGGTCACTACAGACGGCAGTGTGTGCAGCCGGTCACATCACAGGTCACTACAGATGGCAGAGGCAAAATTAATTGACTTTCTCTTATTTCATCTTAAAATAAATAAATCACCTAGATTTTAATTATCCAATTCCGATGCGGAGACGTTTTCTTCATTTATATTGAAAAAGTATAACCTTAGCTTTCATCCGCCCTTCAATCAATAGTACACGTGAAAAACACAATCCATTGCAATATATCTTATTTGCTTTTTTCTCCTAGAATTTGTTTCTAAGTGACACTAAGAGTTTTCATTAGACTAGCACAATCTTAGTGAAATCATTCCTCTACCGAATGTTTAATTAGGTAGTAATAAAAAGATGTAGAGCTGAAAGGATTACAGCTAGCAAAGCCAAATGAGCCGTCCATAGAATTAAACATGTCCTAATGACAGTCACCAGCAGGGGGCAGCCTTGTATTACCACATTCCATGAACTCACATCCAAACATCTTGGTATATTTTGCAGTGAATTAAGAGTTATTAATCGTCTTCCCCAAATCTCACCTTTTCATACAAGATTAGGGCATGTTCACATAGGACATTGGCGCAATCTTTGCTCCTGCATGAAAAATGCAACGTTGGCCAGCAAAAGGCTGCAAATTTTATGAACATTTTTCACACTTTTAAGACATTCATTTAAATGCATGAAAAATGCTGCAAAAATGTTTCAACAATTGATTATTATTAAAATACTGGAGAACCTCAGATTAAGCCCATCAAGGGTTGTCCACAACCCCTTCTGAATCCACTAGTTTATACAATAATAAATGATAATAACTGGGCTAAAGCGCCATTTATTCCATGACACTTTACATGAGAAAAAGGAACTACATAGACAAGTATAATAATCATAAACAATACAAGGCACAGGCTGGTATAGGAGGAGAGAGGACCCTGCCCGCGAGGCCTCACAGTCTACAGGGAATGGGTGAGGATACAGTAGGTGATGGGAGAGGACCCTGCCCACGAGGGCTCACAGTCTATAGGGAATGGGTGAGGATACAGCAGGTGATGGGAGAGGACCCTGCCCATGAAGGCTCACAGTCTATAGGGAATGGGTGAGGATACAGCAGGTGATGGGAGAGGACCCTGCCCACGAGGGCTCACAGTCTACAGGGAATGGGTGAGGATACAGTAGATGAGGAGAGAGGACCGTTCTCATGAGGGTTCACAGTCTACAAGGGATGGTTGAGGATACAGTAGGAGAGGAGAGAGGATCCTGCTCACAAGGGCTCACAGTCTACAGGGATGAGGGAGGATACAGCAGGTGAGGGGAGAGGACCCTGCCCACGAGGGCTCACAGTCTACAAGGGATGGGTGAGGATACAGTAGGTGAGGAGAGTGGACCCTGCCCACGAGGGCTCACAGTCTACAAGGGATGGGTGAGGATACAGTAGGAGAGGAGAGAGGATCCTGCCCACGAGGGCTCACAGTCTACAAGGGATGGGTGAGGATACAGTAGGTGAGGAGAGAGGACCCTGCCCACGAGGGCTCACAGTCTACAAGGGATGGGTGAGGATACAGTAGGTGAGGAAAGAGGACACTTCTCACGAGGGCTCACAGTCTACAAGGGATGGGCGAGGATACAGTAGGTGAGGAGAGAGGACCCTGCCCCGAGGGCTCACAGTCTACAAGGGATGGGTGAGGATACAGTAGGTGAGGAGAGAGGACCCTGCCCCGAGGGCTCACAGTCTACAAGGGATGGGTGAGGATACAGTAGGTGAGGAGAGAGGACCCTGCCCCGAGGGCTCACAGTCTACAAGGGATGGGTGAGGATACAGTAGGTGAGGAGAGAGGACCCTGCCCACGAGGGCTCACAGTCTACAGGGAATGGGTGAGGATACAGTAGATGAGGAGAGAGGACACTTCTCACGAGGGCTCACAGTCTACAGGGATGAGGGAGGATACAGTAGGTGGGAAGAGAGGACCCTGCCCTGAGGGCTCACAGTCTACAAGGGGTGGGTGAGGATACAGTAAGTGAGGGTTGAGCTGGTCATGCAGCGAATGATGGCTTGAGGCTCACTGCAGGTTGAAGGCTTGTTGGAAGAGGTGGGTCAGGTAAAGTAATAAACCCTGTACTCCCCTCCAGTGCTGGCGCCATTCTAGCGCTGACAGTAACCGCTCTTTGGGGCTCACGTGACGTCACACAAGCCCCGCGTGCAATCACTGCCCATCTCTCCTTGCTTTCAGACCAAATGAGCAATCAACAAGAAGGAAGCGGCTGCAGTGTTGTCACTTCAGGTTTTTTTTTTTGCTGTCCCAGGTACTTACGCTAATTACGCAGTGATAGCGCCGCTCTCCATGGTGCTGAAGAATTCAGCATCACCTCCACGGCCAGCGCTCCGCAGTTTCAATGTGCCCTGGCTGTGGAGGTGATGCTGAAATCTTCAGCACCATGGAGAGTGGCGCCTTCACTACGCAATTAGCGCAAGTACCTGGGACCGCTCCTCATTGAGAACGCTGCCCAGCAAAGCAATGTGCTTACACAAAATGTGTAGCATACACGCGCTGACAGCCAGGAGCCACTGACTTTCAGCGAGAATTACAGAAAGCCGGCTAAACAAAAATATAGCATATTAACCCCTGAATCACCAATGAATTTAGACACCATGTCTCTAGTTGAGGGTGGGCACTCCCTAGAGACATGGTGCCAACATCGTAAACCCATATTAATCCTTTATTAACCAGGTTAAATACAGCATATGTGCTCGTATGCCGCACAGATGCAGCATATGCTGTTTAACCCCAAAAAAGACACATAGGGGTCCAGCAGCTGGGCGCTTATTAACCATCTTGCACCGCTCACACATTTATATTTTTATGTTTGATATGACGTGCAAAACAATAATGGTTGAGTTGTATTCATCACTGGCACCATTTTGCAATACATATATGGAGTAATAAGTATACAGATCAAAGGCTTGGGGGCATTAGATCTCTGCCTGTAAACAGGTAATTGAGAGGGTTATCTGAAGGAGAGACACATGGAGTGTATACAGAGTTGATAACAAGTAGAAGTCAATGCTGGACATTCATCTGGGCCAGCAGAGGGGTCTGTGTGTTCATTGGTACATAGGTGGCACGTGCCAATGTTTTCACCCTGTTCGGCCACTCTGTCTGTACTACATACACAGCAAAAGGTAAAACAATATTAAGGTTTTTTTGTATTATAATTCTATTTTTACACAATCTATAAATATATTCATAATCAGGGAACATATTCGTATTTTTGAGCGAAATTGGCACATGGGCTCCCTGAATTATGCATATATCATAGTCATGTGTAGTATGTACAGAATGCTTGATGCATGTACAATAAGATGACTGATATCATTTCGCTAGGAGATTCCTGTGGAGGAAATATGGCCGACCGCCTTAATACAATAATATTTATTCACTTACGGTATATAGCACTATTAATTCTATAGCCCTTTACATACATTATCATCACTCTCCCCATTGGGGCTCACAATCTAAACATCCTATCATTAGGTCTTTGGCGTGTGGGAGGAAACCAAAGTGCCTGGAAGAAGCCCACGCAAAACACGTGGAGAAACGTATAAACTCCTTGCAGATGTTGTCCTTGGTGGGAATTGAACCCAAGACCCCAGGGCTGCAAGGCTGCAGTTCCAACCACTGAGCCACCATACAGTGCCAACCCCTGAGCCACCATACAGTGCTAACCACTGAGCCACCGTATACAGTGCTAACCACTGAGCCACCATATACAGTACTAACCACTGAGCCACCATATACAGTGCTAACCACTGAGCCACCATATACAGTGCTAACCACTGAGCCACCATATACAGTACTAACCACTGAGCCACCATATACAGTGCTAACCACTGAACCACCATATACAGTGCTAACCACTGAGCCACCATACAGTGCTAACCACTGAGCCACCATATACAGTGCTAACCACTGAGCCACCATATACAGTGCTAACCACTGAGCCACCATATATAGTGCTAACCACTGAGCCACCATATATAGTGCTAACCACTGAGCCACCGTATACAGTGCTAACCACTGAGCCACCATATACAGTGCTAACCACTGAGCCACCATATACAGTGCTAACCACTGAGCCACCATATACAGTGCTAACCACTGAGCCACCATATACAGTGCTAACCACTGAGCCACCATATACAGTGCTAACCACTGAGCCACCATATACAGTGCTAACCACTGAGCCACCGTATACAGTGCCAACCACAGAGCCACCATATACAGTGCTAACCACTGAGCCACCATATACAGTGCTAACCACTGAGCCACCATTTACAGTGCTAACCACTGAGCCACCATATACAGTGCTAACCACTGAGCCACCATACAGTGCTAACCACTGAGCCACCATACAGTGCTAACCACTGAGCCACCATACAGTGCTAACCACTGAGCCACCATACAGTGCTAACCACTGAGCCACCATACAGTGCTAACCACTGAGCCACCATACAGTGCCAACCACTGAGCCACCATACAGTGCCAACCATTGAGCCACCATATATACAGTGCTAACCACTGAGCCACCATACAGTGCCAACCATTGAGCCACCGTACAGTGCTAACCACTGAGCCACCGTACAGTTCTAACCACTGAGCCACCATATACAGTGCTAACCATTGAGCCACCATACTGTGCTAACCACTGAGCCACCATACAGTGCTAACCACTGAGCCACCATACAGTGCTAACCACTGAGCCATCACACAGTGCTGACCACTGAGCCACCATACAGTGCTAACCACTGAGCCACCTAAACACTGAGCCACCATATACTGTGCTAACCACTGAGCCATCGCACAGTGCAAACCACTGAGCCATCATACAGTGCTAACCACTGAGGCACCATACAGTGCTAACCACCGAGCCCCTGTGCCACCCATGGCTAGTGAGGGAAGGTGCACTACAGAGCGCATGACCCCATATTTAAAACAAGGAGAGATTGTGGCCCTCATCCTAGGTGTACTGGTGCACACTGAAACACTACACAATGCAACAAAAAGTCAGCTGCACTCAGTGCTAAGTCATGCTATTTGAATCTAGAAATGCATTACAGCAATGACCTTTGAAAATGGTGACACTTAGCTAGTACATATGGCCATATATCCGACCGCTCAGTAGCCCCAAGGCGTGTCCAAGTACTGTGGCCTAACCTACCTTCCTCTGTAGCGCACTTTTCTCCACTAGCCATGAGGTGCTATGGTCTCTGTTATCATGTCTGCTACTCGCCCATTTCAACAGAGATTTTTAATCCAGTGACAGGTTGAGATTTATAAGACTTCTTTCACATCAGTGTTTTTGTCCGGATCTGGCCAAAAAAAAACCCAACACATCTGCCACAAGTGCTGCCTAACAGCCGCACTTGCAGCAAGCCCCATGCATTGTCTATGGGACTTGCAGCAAGTGCGGCATTGCCACAATCGGCACTTGCGGCCGCAAAATAAAACCATGGTCAACTGTAGTTATTTTGCGCGGCTGCACCTGCTGCAAGTGCCGGATTGAGGCAATACTGCACTTGCTGCAAGCCCCATAGACAATAATGGGGCTCGCCACAAGTGCGGCCATTAGGCGGCACATGGGGCAGATACATTTTATCCAGATCGGCCGGATCCAGACAGAAACGCTGATGTGAAAGGGGCCTAACACAGTTATGAATGTAGATTAGGGCCCAGTACAGAGGACACGCATGGACATGGCTACTCGGCGGTAGTGTATTTGGCCATTTGTACTAGCTAAAATGTCTCCGTTTTCATAGTTCATTAGCTGTAATGCATTTCTATATTAAAATAGCATGACTTAGCGTTGAGTGCAGCTGACTTTTTTTTTTTTTACTTAGTCTTTCATCTTCATCATGGATGATCATGATAATAATATTTATTAATTTATAGAACGCTATTGATTCCATAGCGCTTTACATAAATTTGCAACACTGTCCCCATTGGGGCTCACAATCTACATCCCCTATCACAGTGATGGCGAACTCCAGGCCTCGAGTGCCACCAACAGTGCAGGTTTTCAGGATTTCCTTACATTGCACAGGTGATAATATAATCACCTGCACTGGTAATGATTCCAACCTCTGTGCAATGCTGAGGAAATCCTGAAAACCTGACCTGTTGGTGGCACTCGAGGCCTGGAGTTCGCCATCACTGCCCTATCAGTATGTCTATGGAGTGTGGAGGAAACCAGAGAACCTGGAGGAAACCCACGAAGACACAGGGAGACCATACAAACTCCTTGCAAATATGAGAATCCATACAAGACCATTGATCTGTGAGAATCCCAAACAGCACAAATATTGAAGTCCTACTATTCTAAAATACTGTGTACAAGTCCCCAAGTCGATCTGTATAACATAAAAAGCTTTTGTTATACTCACCTATGAGGCGGTTTGGTCTGATGGGCATCACGGATCTTGATCCGGCACCTCCTATCTTCTTGTTATTGCCGTCCTTCTTGTAGAGGACGCAACCTACATCATCCACTCACTGGCCTTCATTGTGACCTTATGCACTTCTCTCTGCCTTGATGAGGACAGAGCAAAGTACTGTAATGCGTAGGCACGGGGAAAGGTCAAGGAATGCCAGTGTAGTGAGCATGCGGCAGTGTTCTTTGACCTTTCCTTGTGCCTATGCATTACAGAACTTTACTTTGTTCTTATCAAGGCAGAGAGAAGTGCGCAGGGTCGCAATAAATGCCAGTCAGTTCATAATGTAGAATGGGTTCTCTACAAGAAGGAAGGCGATCACAAGAAGATAGCTGCCAGATTAAGACCGGTGTCGCCCATCAGACCAGACCGCCTCGTAGAAGAGTATTATAAAAGCTCTTTATGTTACACAGATCTAACTGAGGACTTATACACAGTATTCTAGAACGCCTGTGCATGAGCTGTTCAATACTCTGCTCTGCCCTCGGCAAGGAAGAGAGAAGAGCATGTGCTCAGGACTGCAATAGGGGAAACTGTGGATGACTTAGGATGCATCTTACACCCTAAGCTAGAAGAGAGGGGGCACCGGATCAAGATCAGGGACGTCCATCGGACCAGATTTCCCTGTAGTTGAGTAGAATAAAAGCTCTTTAAAAAAACGGGTGACAGGTTCCCTTTAAAGCACAACATAACAGAGACAAAACTGTAATTGAAAAACATGATTAAAGCTCACTCAATACCACCAGTAACATAACTTAGCTTAGGGAATCTGCAACACAGAAAGCTGAAATACTCATGGTGGCAATATCGCCTTAGATACTTTGTTTGCACCCATATTGACACCACATATTCATGTCACTCGTAGGTAACGTTGAATGGATTCTCGGCTGGACTTGACATGCTGGTAGAAGTTACAAGATCAGCATTATTACATATAAGAACCATGAACTCACCTGTGGTTTTCCCATCAGCTCCTATTAGTGGAACAGTAATGGCGGCAGTAACACCGGCGGCCGTGACCCCATCTGTGGGCAGGGTTGTGTAGACAACAGGCAGCGACTGCACCACAACAGGAATTGTTTGCAAGCTACCCATTTTACTGGGTAAATTTACAGATGGGATCGTGTGTATGACATGAAGGATCTGCTGTCCACCACTGCCCTGCGTCGATGCCAAAATTGAACCGGGAGAAAGCACCGCAGGAACCGCAGAACCAAGGCCGGACAAGGAGACCACTTGTGGAGCTCCTGTAAAAAACGTACTGGGCAACATGGACGTAGTGGGAGGAGGACTCGGAGAACTGTGAAGAGAGGTTTTGGGCTTATGTAGAGAGAGGTCAACTGGTTCAGCCTGTGGCATACTGCAGTCACTGTCCAGGAGTTGCTCCGGCGGCTCCATCTTGATGTCCGTTAGAAGAGGACCGGATGTCTCCGCGCCAACTTTACAATGGGACGGCATGAGTAGAGAGGAAGAGTAGGCCTAAAGACGGAAAGAAAGAGAAAATTAATCCATAGTGCAATATTTCTGAGGGCGTAGGCTTGATAAATATCATAACCTGGAGCAAAAGCTCAACAAAAGCTGCCGGTGGGGAGGGAGAACATGCTCCTCGGGCAGGTTTTGGGCCGTTCCTCCCTATTTGTTGGATGAAGCTGTCCTCATCATATACAGTACAAAATAGGCGATCTTTACCAACCAAACAATGGGAAGCAAAGCACAATCAGGAGCCAGTTTAGGAGTATATTTGATAGAAGTGCAGCTATACCCGGGTGCAGAAGACCATTAACTAGTTGTTGGCAGCAGGACACAAGCGGGTGGGAGACGCAATTCTTAGAAATGAAAGGCAAATGGTTGTAAGCCTGTGTGTTTATTCTGTGCTGTGTCTCTTCAGGGATCTAGGGAGAGCTGAAACCAGGCACACCCAGGGTGGGGTCGACGTGTTTAAATGGACAGGGAACGCCTGCTGCTCACACACCCTGTTTCACTCTTTCAAACCCCTTTCCTCCAAGGATGGGGGTGGGGTGTGGATGAATGCGAGCTCAAATCGTGCCATAATGTGCACACACGTTTACAGACCTATAGATTTCATCTGCCCTTAATGATTAATAGCAAAACATGAAGAAATTGTGCTGAAGTTTAAGGTTTCAGCTGCTAGGAGCATACACCATACCAACGTCAAGCAGTTACATGGCTGCCTGTTTACACACTGCCTATGAGCGCAGATAGATCAGTAAGGGTTCAGCGAACAAAGGACAAGAATTAAAGGGGTATTCTCATCTACATAATCCTACCCCAATATATAGTAGGTGTAACAACAACAATATTAGCAAATCCCTCCAATTAGAAATGTAGTATAGTTCTCCTGATGAGCAATGTCACTCACCTCATGTGCAGGACCTTAGGTATCCATGGTTACAGCCACGAGCAGCTAACTTTCCCTATACGAGTGGCCGTAACCATGGATACCTAAGGTCCTGCACATGAGGTGAGTGACATTGCTCATCAGGAGAACTATACTACATTTCTAATTGGAGGGATTTGCTAATTTTATTATTACCACATCTACTACATATTGGGATAGGATCTTGGAGATGTGAACACGCCTTTTACTTTCAGTCTAACTAAAAAGATAGTTTCACACCTGACGAACAAGCTGTTTGTTGAGTAAGGTCAGGATCAGATGCCGTATAATGCACCTGTAGGGGCGCTCGTATAGTAGCCATGCCTGCCTTCTTTCTGTGGTTAACCTAATTTACAAGCGCTGTCTTCTTCCCTATTTGCTCCCGCCCACATGCGTTTCCAGTCCTGCGCATTGTGGGCGAGTATTGAGTGTACTTGTCCGGCTTCAAAATGTGCAGTGCTCATGATCTGGAGCCGGCAAGCATCACCATGTAACAATGCATGGCCGTAAATGTGAGCGGGGTGACGTCACAGCCATGTTCATCTCAGGTCAGCTAGAGCATCGCAGCTCTCTGACCTGAGGTAAACTTTCCTGTGGGACCCGAAACGTACTAGTTTTGGTCCCGCTGTGAGCGGGGTGCCGCGGGAAAGTTCACCTCAGGTCAAAGCTCAGCGGGTCACTCTAGCTGACCTGAGACAAACCTGACTGACAACACCCAGCTCACAGCAATAGCCACAAATCAGTCAGTATCCAGTCCCGCTGTGAAAAGACGTCACCAAGGATCGTGGAGGGTTTACAAAGGAGTAAAAATTGGAAACAAGGATTGTTACTGTATTCTTTTTTGGTGTATTATTTACTATTTACTTAGATGTTCCTACTGGCCGGATCTAATATTGGCTCAACATTAGGAACCTTGGAATTCATGCCAACTGGCAACATATAGCTGGCATTAACCCCTTTAATACTCAGTTTGTCACTGGCTTTATTTTTATTTATTTTTTTTTTACAAAATTCTCTAGCATAAATACAATGACACCAAACTTATAACTTAATTAGATTTTAGTGGTTAATTTTTTTAGCACTTTTTAAAAACTAAATTTGTGTTTGTGTCCCCATTTTATGAGCCTGTACCTTTCACAGGGGTACTTTTACCATGAGGGACACCGTACTATTATCATATATGGGCACAGGGGGCACTATTAGCATGAGGGACAGTCATATTACCATATATGGTCACAGGGGGCACCATTACCATGAGGGACACAGACTACTATTACCATATATGGGTGAAATGGGGACATCTGGACACAGGAGCAATGACACCCACACAGGCAATCAAAATTAGAGAACAGACAATTTCCTTAATGTTAAGGTTATTGTGTTGTCCCATGTTAAAATATCCTAACATGAGTAAAACGGAAGTATTTCAAGCTTACTTCATAAATTGAATATATTGTAAAGCATAGAATAAAAATGTAAATGATAAATGAATAAGACACTGATCAACGTTAGAGAATACGTTTAGATACCTGCAAGTTATTGGTGTTAATCTGGCACCTGGTGCTGACAAACCCTATGTAACTGGCAGCCTAACTTTCCAGTTAGCACTCACTTTGCAAAAATGGTGTGCTCTTCCAAAATGACTGAAACCCTCCGGCAGCAGGTTGTCCAGATGGAGGCCAAAGGGGTCACCCTATCAGCCATAGCAACAGAGTGTGGTCACTCCAAGTCTGTGATTTCTAGAATATTGCATCTTTACAACATCACAAACTCTTTCAAGTCCCCCAAAAAGAAGGCTGGTCACCCTCAAAAGACAAATGCAAGAGAGTACAGGATGATAATGCGGAGAATCTCAATGGGTAATTGTTTCAACACTGCATCTGGAATATCTCGCCAGTTCAGCACTGAACAAGTTAAGGATCTGTCTCATCATACAGTGTCACAATGTTTAAGAGCTTTTGGACTGAAAGCCCACTCTGCAGTGACCAAACCTCTCATTAGCAGAAAGAATCAAAAGACTATATTCACCTTTGGCGAGGAGCATGTTGTGAGAACAGAGAAGTGGTCCACAGGTCATTATAGTGATGAATGCAAGTTTCATTTATTTGGGTCTGATGGGAAACATTGTTTGTCGACAAACTGGAGAAAAACTGAATCAAAAGTGAGTAAAGAAAATCAGTGAAAGGTGGTGGAGGAAGTGTCATGGTTTGGGGAATGTTTTCTGCTGCAGAGGTTGGACCTCCCATACAGCCACATGGCAGAGTGAATGCAAGCGTGTACAGAACCTTCTTCAAGAACACCTGGTTCCTTACTTGCGTTCAGCTCTCAATCAGCAACTTTCATGCAGTACAATGCCCCATGTCACAGCAAAATGGGTAAAGCAGTTCCTTGAAAAAGAAAACATTGAAATAATGAAATAGCCATAGCCCAGAGCCCCGATCTAAACCCAATAGAAAACCTATGGAAAATTCTTGGTGACAAAGTTATGGCCAAGAAACCCACAACAGTCACAGAACTGTGGAAGAGACTGGAAGAAGAGTGGAGCAAAATCCCCCCCAGAGCCGAGAGAGACTAGTGATGTCCTGTGGCCACAGACGTGCTTAAGTTCTTCACAGCAAAGGCCTGTACAAAGCAAAGGCCTGCACACTTTCTACTGATTGGTGACTGTTGTGACCTTCACAACATTTCATTTTAATCTTTCTCTGTCTAGTCATTGCTGTTCTTTAATTATGATCATCACACTTTGTGTAAAATAAAGGTAAAGTGAACCCAAAACCCCTTTGGGCTTTATAAACTGTGCCTTCCAGCTGTACCATGATGTTATTGGGGTTCCTGTAACCACTCTATATCCCCTGCATACCTCAGAAATTAACTTTTATTCTCTCCACTGTTGTATGTAAAGGACTCATGAAAAGGTCCGGAGGGTGGGGGGGGGGTCTTCACTCCCCTCTATTGAAACTGCCGCCCCTCTTGTGTGTCTCGCGAGATTTGTGAAGTTTCGCGCCTGTGAAGTACAATCTTGTGAAACTTCAGCCACTGTGCAACTTCAATGGAGCACAGTGACCTGAACCACTACGCAGGTGCAAAAGTAGTGCCCGTCACTCAACATGCATACATAGGAGGGGCGGCAGTTTCAATAGAGCGGGGTGGGTTTTGAAGGCAGCAGGCCGGCAAGGACCACAGAGAGAAGACCCTCCCGGACCTTTTCAGTGGTCATTACCATACAGCACGGGAGAGAATAAAAGTTAATTTCTGAGATATGCAGGAGAACGTCTGGGCATATAGAGGGGTTACAGGAACCCTAATTACATCATGTTACAGCACCCAAAGGGGGTGACAGGTTCACTTTAAGTTGATAAACTTTGGTTATTTTGGGAAACCCTGTTCTAGTGGCATTGTGCAGCCCTAATGTAAGGGTTCTTTTGTGGTGCACCAGGTTCCGGTTGCCACAGTGGCATTACCTCCCTCCCAGGCAGTCATGTCATGCCTGGAATAAAGAAGGGGTCCCCACGCCAGGTAATACTCAGCATCCAACACTTTTCCTGCTCCGGGCCTGAAGGGGGAGCTCTTACCCGGTTTCAGAGGAGCAGCAGGATGTGCGCAGTAGAAAGACAGTTGGACCAGTTATAAAAGAGAAGACAAACAGGAAGTGGCAGTTCAGTCAGTGCGAGGTAACCGCTGGAGACAGTCTGAGGAGAGGAAGAGAGGAGAGACATCGCGGATAGCTCTAAGGGGAAATTAAGCTGCTACAGAGCTCCTCCCGGAGCGAAGTGCCATAGAAAAGGACACCGGAGTCCTGAGTTGTGGGGTACTGAAGACCCAGTAGATAACTCGGGACGGCAGAAAACTGCAAGTCTTCTGGCAACTCCAAATACCCGGTGGCACAGCAGCAAATTAAGAGTCCGGAGCCGCCAGATGAGGAGCGGCACCTGAAAAAGGCCCAAGCTGCCTGTCATACGGGTAGGAACAACAAAAATATGCAGGAAGAGGGTCACAGTGTAGCTTTAGGCATCAAGGACCAAAACGGAGAGCGCAAAAGGGAGGCCTGCCCTGGTGTGGTGGATCACCCAATTGCTTCCAGGCCACCAGGAACTCCATTACCATCTGTAAGAAGTGCCCCGGACTATATCTGCAACCCCCAAGTGCAGGTAACGGAAGCTACAACTCCGGTTCTTTCCCAACGTCTGTCACCCTGCACCCCAACGATCACCACAGCCCTGTCTGACTGTATTATCTGCCATGGGGCCCTGCTCCACCTGTGGGGAGCTGTGTCATCAACTGCCCCAGAGGTCCTGAACTACAGCATCGGCCCTACATAGTTGAATACCACAAATGGCGTCACATAATCCCATATAAACTATTTCCCCATTTAACGACACCACCAGGGTCATGGAACGGCTCACAGCCCCGTGACTTCCCCAGGAAAAGGACCGGCCCGGCCTGATTCAATGTACCCCACGGCCCTGGCGGGCGTGTCACTTTCACATCTGCGTTTTTGCAAATGCGGCAGAAATCCAGCGTTTTTGCACAAACGCAACGGGTCACACGTGCAGCAAGGTTGCGCTTTTGCTAATTTATTGTAAATGGACCACCGGACCAGTGCAGACTTTGGTTTTTGACAATTATCCGGCGACGGACGAAAACCGCTGCTAAAAAAAATTGTTTTACTCCAGCCATACATTAAAAGTGAAGTAAATAAAAACACTAGTGTGGACGAGGGCCTTCATCTTCCATTTTAATAAAAAATGATTCAGTTGCAGAAATCCTTATTTTTTTAGAAAATGGTCTTTAAATGCTATAAAAACCAAATATTATACGTTTTGCATGTAATACAACAATAGTAATGTACTCCTGTATCCCTCTCTGTATTGGAAGCAGCATCTCAGCATTGGTTAAAGCTAGGGGCAAAAAATAAAAAAAAGGGGAAAGGAAATTCACGTTTGTAAACTGCACTCGTATATAATAAAATGAAATCAGGACTGCGACATCTGTACCTAATCAAGAACACTGAATAATGAAAGGAGCTCTGCTCCCAAGATGCCGCCTGCATGACTAACCCCACCACCACCCACCGGCGTCCCCGCACTCCTCCCCCAATATCACTGCAGGGGACCAGGGTGGAGATCTAACTAGGGGGGATGGGGGTATGGGGGGGGTTGTAACACCCTTTTGTAATGGAAATGAAACGCGGATGGTGATAAGAGCACATAGACAAGGGAAAAAGAAGCAAAAAATGATCAAGAAACGTAAAGGTCAGATTCAGGATGAGAGATTTCTGCGACAGATCCGCTGCGTGTAAATCCATTGTAAGGTCGTGTTTCTCATAAGACATAAACGCTGCATTTTTTCCTATTGCGTTTTTTTCCATTTAACAGTTTAAGCAACATGGATTAAACGCTTTGGTGCAGTGACTTGTAGAAGGAACAGCAACAAATAAGTAGCCATGGGTCCATAGCTTAGAGGGGGTGTCCAGACTTATGCTAATAGTCTGCATGCGACTGCAGACTTCCGACTCGCCACAACGCATGTTGTACGGATACTCCGGTGTCTGTGACGAGAGCGCGGGTCACATTACCGCAAGCATACGGTCATATGCAGACAAGACTTATTTGGCCTCCCTCAAGTCACTGGTATGGAGCAAGGCTGTAGAAGTAAAGGATCCCACAATGTAGAAGTAAAGGATCGAGGCTGCACATGTCTAGTCTGAATGTGGCCAGAGATATGCAAATAGCATGCTTGTTGTCATGTGACACTGAATCCTGACAGTGTGCAAGCTTTTAACAAAGGACTGGCCAACGACTAAGGGCATGTTCTGTTGCCACCGGAGCCGTGGAGTCCTAGTCAGATGTATGGCTTAGGCTGCTTTCACATCAGCGTTTTACCGCATCTGCCGCCTAACGGACGACTTGCGGTACAAGCCTCCATTCATTCTCTACGGGGCTTGCGGCAGGTGCGGCAAATGCGAGTTTTACAGCGATCCGGAAGTTGCGACGGGTCAAAAAACCGCAGCTAGTAGTGTTTTGTTTCCAGCACCGCATGTGCCGGATCCGGCAAACCTCACTTACCGCACCGTCCGCAAGCCCCGTAGAGAATGAATTTTGGCTTGCCGGATCGGTGCCGCAAGTCGGCCGTTAGGCGGAAGAGCCGGCGCCATCTGCTGGATCATCCGGAAACATAAGCAAACCGCTGATGCAAAAGGAGCCTTGCTGATGTCACAACGCTGGTTGTGTAGTTGAAGTCAGTGTCCATTTTGGTGGAGTTGGCGTCAGTGAAATTGAGGAGTTGGGAGTCGGATGTTTGGCTTACTGACTCCACAGCCGCAGTTGTGCAGTCGGAGTTGGTGTCCATTTTGGTGGAGTTGGCTTCAGGGAAACTGAAGAATCAGAGTCCGAGTTGAATATTTGGCTTACTGACTCCACAGCCCTGGCTTCCACTGGGTATTTTACAGATCTCCTCAAAATCAGCAGTGGTTGAACCACACATTTCATTGCAAAAAGTGAAATCCACAATCTCATCTGCAGGGCGGCTAAACTACAAGGTTGAAATATCTCAAGTTATCGAATGCAGCACTTGCACCAGAAAGTGCACTGGATTTTGGTAATGCAAAGGGCAGCTTCCACCCTGCGGGATCACACGCTAGGGCCATGTCCTCGTGCACAATAGCAATCTGCTCCATTTTTGAGAACACACTGCAGACTCAAAAGGATTGAAATGCTTTTCCTATTCATTACTTATAAGACCGCTCGCCTCTCAGATGTTCTGCTTTTTGGTGGGGGAGGGGGGGCGAGGTCCCCTCTGCTTCAGGTTTTGAAAAATGCATAGGAGGAACCGGTGGTCCATGTCACTTCTGTGAAGAGGCTCCTGGTGGAATCCACTACAATCTACAGTAGGCACAGGCAAGTCTAGAGGAGGCGAAAAAAAAGAGAGTTTGTTGCATTAACTCCAACTGCAGCACCAATTCAAAACTGCTCAGGAAGAAAGCCAACAATTTATAGAGATGGGGCATATGATATTTTTTTAGTTTAATTGAAGATGAAAAAAAATGTTCCTGTGCCAAAATAATCATATATGTGTCCCTGCTATGTACTGTTTAATGGCTGTGTCTGACTGTACAGGAACATGGTGTGATCATACCACATCTCCTGTGCAGAGATAATCTTATATATATGCCCCTGCTATGTACTGTTTAATGGCTGTGTCTGACTGTACAGGAACATGGTGTGATCATACCACATCTCCTGTGCTGAGATAATCTTATATATGTGTCCCTGCTATGTACTGTGTAATGGATGTGTCTGACCGTACAGGGACATGGTCTGATCATACCACATCTCCTGTGCTGAGATAATCTTATATATGTGTCCCTGCTATGTACTGTGTAATGGATGTTTCCTATCGTACAGGGATATGGTCTGATCATACCACATCTCCTGTACTGAGATAATCTTATATATGTGTTCCTGCTATGTACTGTGTAATGGATGTGTCTGACTGTACAGGGACATGGTCTGATCATACCACATCTCCTGTACTGAGATAATCTTATATATGTGTTCCTGCTATGTACTGTGTAATGGATGTGTCTGACCGTACAGGGACATGGTCTGATCATACCACATCTCCTGTGCTGAGAAAATCTTATATATGTGTCCCTGCTATGTACTGTGTAATGGATGTGTCTGACCGTACAGGGACATGGTCTGATAATACCACATCTCCTGTGCTGAGATATTATATATGTGTCCTTGCTATGTACTGTGTAAAAGCAGTGTCTGATCATACAGGGACATGGTCTGATCATACCACATCTCCTGTGCTGAGATATTATATATGTGTCCTTGCTATGTACTGTGTAATGGATGTGTCTGACCATACAGGAACATGGTCTGATCATACCACATCTCTTGAGCAGGGGAGTACTCAAAAGAGTATACAGACTGGATACCATGCCTACTGACCTATTCTTCCATTTTAGCCAGGTATAGCGTGCACAGAGAGGATGCCCAGTAAGACTAGGTCCAGCAACCTGTTGGCGGCTCCACACAAGTCTGTTGCGCGACCCCTAGGCAGGCACAATAGTCCTGGAGATGTCCCTACATCTTGGGAGAGATCACTGTCAGTAGCGTACTTATCACATCACCAAATGAGTGATGAAGCCCACCACTTCTCCTCTACAATGTCAATTTTTTGCATGGTGTGGACAAGATTTGCAAAAATCTTAGCCACTTGCTGTGACTGTAATATATTGCGGATTTTCAAGTAGAAGTATTGGATTGCTATGTGAACACACCTCTCATGTTAAAAGTGGTGTTTTGCTCTCCAGACAGGTATAGAGTTAAAAATAAAAAAAAAGGCAAGAAGTTCACCCATACCAAAATATATGGTGCTCACTGTCCACTCTTGGCCATGGTCCAAAAATATTCAGAAAAATAAAGTGTAGAGTCCAGCATTGGGGGAAATAAAAAAGAGAATTTTGTTTACGTACCGTAAATTCTTTTTTCTTTAATCATCAATGGGAGACCCAGACAATGGGGTTAAGGGCACTGCCCTCCGGAGGCCACACTAGGTACTACAAGTTTGTAGACACCGCCCCCTCCGCTTATAAACCCCCACCGCAGGGAATATCCTCAGTTTGGTCCATAAGCTTCGAGGAGACAAAATAACCACACCCGAAACCTCGGATAAAAAACCGTGAACAAAACGGTCCAACAACCCGGAATAAACTGTTCCAACTGGGAACAAGTCAAATGTGACAACATCCAACGGAACAACTGGGTGGGTGCTGGGTCTCCCATTGATGATTAAAGAAAAAAGAATTTACGGTACGTAAACAAAATTCTCTTTTTTCTGGTCATCATAATGGGAGACCCAGACAATGGGGATGTCCTAAAGCAATACCCCAGGGCGGGAAGAGTTCCTCAAAAGACGGATAACACATGGTCCCCCTCAAAGGTGGGCAACCGCCGCCTGGAGGACCCGCCTGCCCAAACTTGCATCCGCAGAGGCATGGGCATGCACCATATAGTGCTTAGAAAAAGTATGCAGGCTTGACCATGTGGCTGCCTGACACACCTGTAGAGCAGAAGCTCGATGTCGCAAAGCCCAGGAGGCACCGACAGCTCTGGTCGAGTGCGCCTTCAATCCCACCGGGAGAGGCAGACCGGAAGAACGGTAGGCCTCCTGAATGGGCCCCTTGATCCATCTGGCCAAGGTTGATTTTGATGCCGCGGACCCCTTACAGCGACCCGCCGTAAGGATGAACAAGGAGTCCGACGTCCGGAATGAGGCAGTTCTGGACACATAAATGCGCACAGCCCTCACCAGATCCAAGTGTGGAGGTCGCGCTCAACCTGATGAACGGGAGCGGGACAAAATGATGGAATCACAATCTCTTGGTTCAGGTGAAAAGTGGACACCACCTTAGGCAAGAATTCTGGCCGTGGGCGTAACACCACCTTGTCTTGGTGAACCACCAGGAAGGGTGACTTGCACGAAAGTGCAGCCAATTCTGAGACCCTTCTCAGAGACGTAATCGCCACCAAAAATACCACTTTCTGGGACAGACGAGAGAGGGAAATGTCTCTCAGCGGCTCAAACGGCGGTTTTCTGCAGTGCCGCCAGGACCATGTTAAGGTCCCAAGGGTCCAGTGGCCGCCTGTATGGCGGAACCACCCGAGACACCCCCTGCAGGAATTGTCGGACCTTCGGTAGGAGCGCTAAACGTCTGTCAAACAGCACAGACAGCGCTGACACTTGACCCTTCAGGGAGCTGAGGGATAGCCCCAACTCCAAGCCCGACTGTAAGAAAGCCAACAAGGTCGGAACCGACAAGGGCCAAGGAGACCGTCCACCAGAGGCACACCAGGAGAAAAAGATTTTCCACGTCCTGTGGTATATCTTTCGCGAAACAGGCTTCCTAGCCCGATTCATAGTAGCAACCACTGTAGGGGAAAAACCCCTGGATGTCAGCAGCCAGGCCTCAAGAGCCATGCAGTCAATCTGAGGGCCCTGGAATTGAGGTGGAAGAATGGGCCTTGCGCGAGTAGATCTGCGCGTTCTGGAAGGGCCCACCTGTGTCCGCCTGACAGTTGCCACAGGTCCGGATACCAGGACCTCCTGGGCCAATCTGGAGCCACTAGAATGGCTACCCTGCACTCCGTCCTGATCTTCCACAGCACCTTGGGAATCAGAGCTAGAGGCGGGAACACATACGGCAGATGGAATCTGGACCAACTCAGGACCAGGGCGTCTGCTCCCAGAGACTGGGGATCCCACGACCTCGCCATGTATTGCGGCACCTGATGATTCAGCCGCGAGGCCATCAGATCCACGTCCGGAGTGCCCCATCTGCTGCAGATGTCCCGGAAGACGTCTGGATGAAGAGACCACTCTCCGGCGTCCATCCCCTGCCAGCTCAGATAGTCGGCCTCCCAGTTTTCGACCCCTGGGATGTGAACTGCAGAGATCAGGCAGTTGTTGTCCTCCACCCAGGATAGGATGCGGTGGACTTCGGCCAGAGCCTGTGCACTCCTGGTTCCTCCTTGATGATTTATATAAGCGACGGCCGTCGCATTGTCGGACTGAACCCGAATGGGTCGTCCGGAGAGGAATTTCTGAAAAGCCAGGAGTGCCAGATAGACCGCCCTGATCTCCAGCACGTTGATCTGCAACGCCGACTCCGACTGAGTCCAGAGGCCTTGGGCCCTGTGGTGTAGGAACACCGCCCCCCAGCCCTTCAGACTGGCGTCGGTGGTCACCACTAACCATGACGGTTTGAGGAAGGACCGGCCCCGAGATAGGTGACGTGGTTGTAGCCACCACTGCAGGGAATCCCTGGTCGGTTGGGAAAGGGTCACCAGCCGATTCAGAGATGTCGTCCTCTTGTCCCAACTGTGGAGGATCTCCAGCTGTAGAGGACGGAGGCGAAATTGTGCGAAAGGCACCGCCTCTATTGCTGCCACCATGCGCCCCACCAGCTTCATCAACACACCCGCAGGGATGATTGTGGGGACAGGAGGATCTGTTGCACTCCTGAATGGATGGCCAGTTGTTTGGCCCGTGGAAGAGACACCAGGGCTGAGGCCGTGTTGAAGTCCATGCCCAGATATGTCAATGACTGGGTCGGAACCAGAGTTGACTTCTGAATATTGAGGAGCCAACCGAATTGTTCCAGAGACCTCATGGTCACATTCAGGCTCTCTTGACAAAGGTGTTTCGATGGCGCCCTGACCAGCAGGTCGTCGAGATAGGGAATGACGGCATGTCCCTGCACATGCAGAAGAGCCATCATAGAGGCCATCACTTTCGTGAACACCCGTGGAGCCGAGGCCAGGCCGAAAGGCAGCGCCACGAACTGGTAGTGTTCGTCCCCCACTGCGAATCTTAACCAGCGTTGATGAGCCGGCGCAATGGGCACGTGAAGGTAAGCGTCCCGAATATCTATGGACGCTAGGAAGTCCCCCTGTGACACAGCCGCGATCACGGAGCGCAGGGATTCCATGCGGAACTTCCGAACCAACACGTGGCGGTTGAACAACTTTAGGTCCAGAACCGGGCGAAAAGATCCATCCTTCTTTGGGACGATAAAGAGGTTGGAGTAGAAACCCCTGAACCTCTCCCCCGAAGGTACTGGGACCACAACTCCGTCCTTGCGGAGATTCTCCAATACCAGATGAAAAGCCTGAGCCTTTTCTGGGGACGGGACCGACCGATGGAATCGGTGTGCCGGCTGTGACGTCAGCTCTATCCTGTAACCTCTGGAGACTATGTCTCGTACCCACTGATCTTGGACTTGGAGCAGCCATCTGTCCCGAAAAAGAGACAGACGGCCCCCCACCTGTGGGGAGGTAGGATGAGAGAGCGAGTCATGCGGAAGCGGGTTTGGGGGTGGCAGCCGCTGCCCCCGCCGGCTTCTTCTGGCGACCCTTGGGACGCCACTGAGTAGAGGGCTTGCTCCCTCTGTCCGCTCGGGCAGACGATGCTGAAGGTTGTGAACTGGACCGAAAGGACCACTGTTTAGGGTTCCTCTTTACGGTATACCGTGGCTTAGGTTTATTCTGTGGGATCTTTGACTCCGCAGAATCCTTTATCAACTTGTCCAGTTCGGTACCAAAAAGCCTGTCGCCCGAGAACGGAAGATTCTGCAAAATCTTCTTGGACGTGGCATCTGAGTCCCATAGACGCAGCCACAACAATCTGCGGATCGCTATCGCATTGGCCGAAGCTACAGCAGAGCGATTCGCAGTTTCCAGTGTTGCCGTTCTGGCGTAGTCCGCATAGGCCCTTGCTCTATCAGTGAGTGCCAGGACTTCTGAGCTGGACCCTGCCAGGTCAGCGATACCGTCCAAGCAGGAGGTGATCGCCTGCAGAGTCCAGACCGCGGCAAAATTAGGGGCAAATGAAGACCCCACAGCCTCATAAGAAGACTTAGCGAGTTGCTCGACCTGTCTATCAGTAGCGTCCTTCAATGAGGAGCTATCAGAGGCAGAGAAGAGGGAGCGTGCCGCAATCCTGGTCATGGAAGCATCCACCTTAGGGGACTGCGACCACTCCTGAAGCACCTCCTCAGGGAAGGGGAAGCGATTGTCCTTAGATTTACGGACATAACGCCGGCCAGGATGAATCCTGGGAGCTCTAATCACCCTTCCGAAGTTAGTGTGATCCAGAAAGGAGCCACTTGGTCTAGCCTCCGGCCGCAGCCATTGGTAGGCCTCCTTCGGGTGAACGGTCACCTCCTCAGGGGGTGTCACGAGACGTAAAGTCTCGTTGATGGAGGACACCAGATCCTCCACCCCCTTGGTGGTTCTGACACGGACCCGAGTAATGAACCCCCATCATCCTCGTCCCCCTCAGAGAGCCCTTCCTCCTCAGAGAGTGTCTGGGGCTCGGGTGAATCCTCACGTCGAGTCCGCTTAAGGGGTCTCACAGTTGAGGCAGGGGACACCCGGGGATAATATGAAGGAGCAGCTGGGTTTTCCAGCCTCCTGGTTAGTACCTCCAGGGATTGCGACATGGAGGACAGCTGGGATAACATAGATTCATTTATCTTGTTCTGTGTCTCCCATGGCCCTGGGCCCACCCGGACCACAGGATATAGCACCGGAGCTGCTGTCTCCTTTGCAGTCTCAGCCCGTGCCTCTGGGCGTCCGCAGTTATTGCAGGACCCCTCAACCAGTGTCCCGTTGCACGTAGCACAGGCAGTGGTGTTACTTGCCACCTTAGCAGCGCTCCTCCCAGCTGAGGACATCCCTACAGCAGGGGGAAAGAAGCCGATCTTTAAAGACAAAACCGGTACAACCGGCGGCTTACCAACCGCAGTAAAGCGGTGGAGGAAGCGGTGTGTGCGAGTGTGGCCCCCGCGAGGTTTTCCGGTCTCCCCTGAATTGAGTGCAGCCGTGCACTCCAAGCAGATCCCAGCCGGGAAGTGAAGGGAAAAATGGCCGCCGACAGACTAACTGTGGGCGGAGCCGAAAACACGCGGGAGCGCACACGCACGCCCATTACTGACGTCACCGCCTGGGCTGCTTCCATCTCCTCAGGCAGCCTCAGTAATGAAGGCGCCGAGTCCCGCAGCGCGGGAAGTACCGTGACACAAAACACAATACTAATGGCTGCAGACAAAAGTCTGTAGCCGACAGCCGCAGCCCCTGTGAGACACAGGGCGGTCAGCCAGAGTGGCCCCAGCACGGGGTCCACTGCCAGAACCGCGGACCCGAGGGTACACGCGGTCTGAGTGTCCCAGCACATATAGTGCCGACACTACCCCCAGGCACACCGGAGACACACAAGGTGCCTCAGTGCCGGTCCGGTCTGTAAGCACCTTTAGGGAGGCCTCGGACGGGGGTGCAGCACCAGTCCGGTCTGTAAGCACCATTTAGGGAGGCCTCGGACTGGGCTGGCTCCAGTCCGGTCTGTAAGCACCATTTAGGGAGGCCTCGGACGGAGCGGAGCTGTGCAAGGCTCCATACTCCCACCACCCAGAGCCCCCAAACAGGGATGGGAAGGAGCGCGACAGCGTACCGGGAGGACACGCAGTGTCCAGGCTCTAGGCCCTCCGGTACCTCGACCTGCGTGTTCCCTAAGGGTGAGCAGGGAGACTGCCGAAGGTCCCCGACCGGGACCATATTACCTTGTCTTCAGACGCCATCACGAAAGTTGTGAGGATGCAGTGAAGTGCAAGCAATGCGTGTGATACCTCCGAGCACACTAAGTTAAAAACTGAGGATATTCCCTGCGGTGGGGGTTTATAAGCGGAGGGGGCGGTGTCTACAAACTTGTAGTACCTAGTGTGGCCTCCGGAGGGCAGTGCCCTTAACCCCATTGTCTGGGTCTCCCATTATGATGACCAGAAAACATAAATCTTGGTTTATTATCCAAGACCATCAGATAATAGTCCATGAAATTCTTAAAGGGGCTGTCCACTACTAAGACAACCCCATTTGAATCCACTTGTTTCCCCCTGTTAAAATAACAGAACCTGTACTCACCTCCCATGCTGCCGTCGTTCCAGCACTGTCGGTAACCATATGAGGCCACATTAACCTCGCGTCCAATAACCAACGGCTTCCTTCTACATGAGCCATCAACAGGAAGTGACGCATCGGCTGCCGTTCACTTCCTGCTGATGGATTGCTTGCTCCGAAGATGGAGAGAGAAGCCCATGGTGATTGGGATGCGGGGCTTATGTGGCGTCACATGGTTACAGACAGTGCTGGAACAGCGGCAGCAGGGGAGGTGAGTACAGGTTCTATTATTTTTAATGGGGGAAACAAGTGGATTCAGATGGGGTTGTCCTTGTACAGGACAACCCCTTTAAGTTTTGGTGCCTGTGTGACACTATCAATAACAGGGCACCATATTGTTCTCAAAATCACAAGTTATGTCCTTTGCAAATGTTACGGACAGCCGAGTGTCCAACAGCTGGGTCCTCGAATCATCCAAAAGATCGAGGCCCGGGAACCCAAAGAATAGTTTTATTTCTCAATGGAGCAAAAGGAGTGCATGCTCGACTTCTGAGGCTACTGTCGTCTATGGGACTGTAGGAGAAAGCGGAGCGCTGCACTCAGCCATGTCCGGTTGTGCAATGGCAATGAATGAAATGGAGTCAAAACACGCAAACCTCCGCTTCATGGCTTCGATCTCAAATGAGAATGTTGTCCTCTATCCTATGCATCAGAGAGAACTTGTGATTTGGCAAATATAGCTTTAAAAGGTCGCAAGGAAAAGAACAGATAAGATATTTCATGTTTTGGTATTCTGAGTTGAGCAGCAAAGCAGAAGGAAATATGGCACGAATAGATGAACGTGCCTTCTTGTAGAAACCCGAATGAACACAGTTACAAGAGGAGGCGATGGCGGATATCACTACTGTAGACAAATAAGGTGTTCAAGGTGAACACATGAGAAAGCCGGATCAATACATCCCCCAACAATAAATTTCCCGGGGCTCTCGTACACATCGATCTGGCCTGATCCAGATGCTATTGGTCTAATGTGTATGGAGCCCTTCACAGCAGAATAGAACCTTCCCTACTTCCGCTATACTTTGGTGTTGCACAAAGATATGTTTCAACAGACTCCTATGTTACGGGCCCGACAGTCTGCAGAATTTAGCATCAGCTTAGAAGTACAGTATAACGAGTACTAATACGCTATACACAGTTAGTAATAAGGAGAAATGTGCACAATAGCAGCACGTCTGGGGATGTGACAACAAGCCAATTGGTTGCAGAGCGTCCTCCTGACAGTGCAGACTTAATAAGAGACCGGGAGCAACAGTGAAGTCAGAGCGCCGGACCCAGTGAGGCACAACTGTTGGGATCAGGGGTGACCGATTTACACCATTGTTACCACGGATTGCTGCAAAGAGATCAAATAGACCACAACCCCATAATGAGACTTAAAAATTGACAAGTCCTTCAAACAAACATCACAAGCTCCCAAAGCTTCGTTGATGGAGAGAAAATGGTTCCGGCTTGCTTTTCTAAATACAGGGATGCAAACCTTAATGTCCAAATAATTATTCAAAAACATTCACATTTTCTATCGCCAATTTTGAAGTGGTCCAAAGATTAACGGTCAGAGGCGGACATACAGCTAAAGAAAGTCAATCTTGGCCGATCTGAGGAGTATATGCTTCCATACATGGGGTGTTGTCTGCTGCGGCACCAGGGCGGCGATATACAATACACAGCTCACCCAATGCAGCCAGACCTGCCTACTGATCTAACCCTGTCTGCAGCAAGCCTGGGGGGTCTGGAGGGAGGAGAGGAGGTCTGCAGGAACCCAAAATAGGCCTGGCAGAGAGCAGACAGTTTTAAAAAGGGATCGTCATCACAAAATGACTTCAAACCAAGTCAAGACACTCGGTGCACCATGGCGCAGGCCAAACATTTAAGTTCACCTTCCCACCTCCTGGTATTCCCTTCAATCTATACCATCACCTCTCCTTTTTGATTGACAGCTCTGGCTTCATAGAGCGATAGAAGCATGATGGAAACAGGCAGGTGAGAAGGTTGCACTGAAAGGTTTGGCCATGCCATGGTGCACCGAGCACCTGACCTTGGTTTTGGGAGTCATTCTGTGCCGACAGGAGTCCCTTTAAGGCTTATTGTTTGCAATCATCACCTTCTCCTGCTGTTCCTCTATTGGAAGGAGCAGGGGAGTGATGAACCCTAAAGCAGGAGGAGGTAGTAGCATCGGCTCATTGCACGTTATGTACATTGGGATCATGTGTATCTTTAGGTATATCTGTGCCTTAATGTTTACATGCTACTTGCAAATTAAACAATGTGAGTATTCTTTAAGGGAACTTGACATCACGCACGTTACAAAAATATACTTTTGCACACATACAGATTATGCTCAAATATACATAATCTACATACATGCACATTAAGCAGATACACATTACTGTATTTTTTCAGATTATAAAATACACTGACGCTCCCCAAATTTAGAGGAAAATGAAAAAAAAAAATTATGTTAAAATGAGGGTTGATCTTGAAGTTTTATAGTTTGAATGTAGTTCACGGGGGAGGAAGGTGCAGTGGAGCGAGGTCAGAGGGTGCAGCGGCACAAATGGGGCGATGCTGTGGGCCCTGGGCTGGGAGAAGGGGGTTTCCCAGTGGTAAGATGTAGGCGCCATTAGTCTCCTGACAATGGATGCAAAGAACTTCAGGAAAATGGCACCGGAGGTGGCACACGCGCAAACTGATATCTCGGTGAGCAGGATCTCATCCAGCGCATGCTACACCTCCGGTTCAGGAAAATACTGCATGTGTAGCCTCCATTTTCCTGAAGTCCTTTGCGTACATCACCTGGAGATCAATGGCGCCTACTTTGTGCCACCAGGACACCAGCTCCTCCCAGCTCAGGGCCCGCAGCATTGCCCCACTCGTACCACCAATGGCTTCATGCAGCATCGACCTCAACTGCTGTAATCCTGCTCCACCACCGTCGTGCCACCCAGTAAAATACATTCCAGAATATAAAAAAAAAAAAAAAAAGACACCCCCTTATTCTGCTTCCTTCCCTCCCCCCCCAATTTTAGGGAGAAAAATAAAGTGCACCATATAGTCCAAAAAAATATAGTATGCATGTAATTATTAAAGGGAACTTGACATGAATAATAATGTTGTTTCTAGCTAAGCTGAATGATTACTTGTTATGGCAAAGTTCCAAAAGAAAAATGTGCCAACTTGTGCGAAAACTGTTACTTTGAGTCATCAGGGTGGTACAGCATTCTGGTGAAGTGTTCTTTGGAAACAAACCCATTTTATTTTGAAATGATTGCTCTGGGGTCACCCTAGCGGGGAGCAGAGGCTGTAGGCTCAGATGACCTCATGCACAGCGAGTCCACATACACCTCGGCCTTATCAAGATAACTGTGCATGATCAAGAGGTGTCCCTCATGCCAGCCCAGAGTGCTCCACTCTGACTCCTGATCATGGGCAGCAGGCTTAGCAAGATGGGGCTGTATACACTTCCGCTCACTGCGTATGGCAGAGGCATTCTGTGCCTAAACCTTAAGGATATGTGCCGAGTTTTGGACGCAGTGCCTCCGGACCTGCAGGAATCTGTGGTGAGCGCGCAGGGAGTCCACAGCTGCCCTGTATTCACAATCTGCATTCAGTGCAGGGCGGCTTCTCCCTGCGTGCACTAGATGGTGGCCGCTTCCGACTCCACAGCATGATATGAACATGTGGAAGTCCGGAAACCCGCACCGCAGCTGAAAACACGCTGCGGTCGGGAGAAGCATAGTGAGGATGGGATTTCTACAAATCACGCAGCGTTTTGGACTCAGAAGCAAGACAGATAGTGAGTATGCACCCTAAAAGAGCATGGGTGAGATTTCAGAAACATCTGTCCTCTCGTCATACCTAGAAGTAATCAGAAGAGAATGGGCATGTTCACAAGGATGATTCCACCAGGAAGCTGCACTGCCCCACGGACTCGGTACGTTTTTTACACAAGTATACACATTTTTATTATTTTAGAACTAAAACAGCAATAACCAATTACACAGCTGAGCTCCAATTACCAATTATTGGGGACAAATTATTATGCAGTTTGACTGCATCCTGCTAGTGCAGTGTTGGTTTTTTGACATGTGCATTGATGGTAATTGTTTAGCTGTAGCCAGAAGGATCCACCAAGTGTACAGCTAAGGATTTGGGAAATTATGACTCTGACCAGCAGGGTTGTGGAGTTGTTGTGTCCATTTTAGATGGAGTCAGATTCAGGAAATTTAGGAGTCAGAGTTGGAGTCAGGGCAGATGTTGGCTTTCTGACTTCACAGCGTTGGTTGTGGTGTTGGTGTCCATTTTGGTGTAGTTGGAGTCAGATCTTTGGCCCTGCAGATCAGAGCCTGTACGAATGGCTCCTGGTGTGGCGGACACAACCCCTAAAAGAAATACACAGATGGTCGTGTGAACACTAGTGCTACATTACAGCGGAGATGAATTCCTGTGTGAAAACAGCTGGTCAACAAGAATGTGGAAGAGCCAAGACTGCACACACAGGCGTGAACGTCCGGTCGTCCAACCAACAAGTCCATTTTTAATCAGCAGAAAAACAAGCATCTCAGACTGTTGAAGTCGATGATGCAGCCAAAGCCAACAACCCCAACATGCCCAGTTAGTGTTCTAAATGATAATGATACTCCGGTATTGACTACAGATCCTCTCTTCCTTTGGCGTCAAAGACCTTACCCTATCGAGGATCTCCTCATACTGCTCCGATTGCACATTTTGCTTATGTGCCGATGCCGCTTTCATGGTGCAGAAATTTTCTGTAGAAAATTTTTTTGCTAAACTGCACCCTGTGCCAGGAAAAGGCACCCAGAGCGTTTTTGGTGCAGATTGTGGTGATGCAATGGCTGGAAGCAGGGGTGTATGAAGCCCTCCTGCCGCCTGTGCCGCGGGTGAAGAGGGGAGGGTGTGGGGTGTTTTGGGGTGCTACTGATGGTAGCGCCGGCCTGCGGGTGAGTAGCGGGGGGGGGGGATGTGGTGCAGGTACGCCGCCCCATTCTACAAAGCCCACCTCCCCTGCCTGCTTGCCGCCTGAGACTCAGGACTCACACTGTCCAATGGACGGTGCAGCCCCGGCGGGAAGGACTGAAAAACACCCCTACAATCGACATGCTCATTCACTGTAAGGAAAAAAAATCATTGTCACAGCACTTCAGAATTATCAGATCTTGCTGGGGGAAGGACAGACATACAGTTTTGTGACAAAAGGGGACACAAAAACGATGCAAAAAATGCACTGTCGGCACAAAGCCTTAGTGTTTCCTACTACCACACTACCTCCTCATCCCACCCTTTCTCTATTGGAGTCCCGCAAGGATCCATCTATACCCTTGGCCAGGGACAACTCAATGTCTTATGGCTTCCAGTATCCCCTTTGTACACAGATGACACTCAGATCCACCTCTCTTGCCCAGAGGTCACTTCTCTGCTTCCAGAACCCCAGTGTCTATCGGCCATATCCTCCTTCGCATCTCGGGTCCTAATGCTCAATGTGGAAAATCTGAACTAATTTTCTTTCCCACAAGTCACATATCTTCCCTACCTAATTTATCTATCTATCATAGCAAATAGCATCATGCTCTCCATGTACCGCAAATCCGCTGCCTTGGCGTAACCCTTGACTATGCCCTGTCCGCATTTTTAAACTCTCACCACCTCCAGCTCAAAAGTATTTCCAGAATCCGTCCTTTCCTCAGCCCTTGATCTACTAAAAGTACTAGTGCATACCCTCATCATTTCCCACCTTGCCTACTGCAACATCCTCCTCTTTGGCTTCCCTGCTAACACTCTTGCACCTCTTCAGTCTGTCCTCAACTCAAATAATCCATCTCTCTCCTCGCTACTCCCCGACTTCTATCTCTGTAGATCCCTCCACTGGCTCCCAATTCCCCAACGAATCCAGTTCAAACTACTAAAACTGACCTACAAAGCCGTCCATAATCTGTCCCATCCCTATATATCTTAACTTCTCTCCTAATATCTTCCCTCACTTAATCTTCGGTCCTCTGTTACAGAATTGCAAGGTATCCAGAAAAATCAGATGCTCTGTGGTTGATGTTACAAAGAACAGATTGCAAAAAATTGTGTATCGTTTAAAAAAATGGCAAAAATAAGTGGAAAAAGTTCAATTATATGCTACAAATCTACAATATCTAGTCATGGTAAAAATGACACCATAACCAAACATTGAAGAACATCAGTATAAAACAACACACTGTAAAAGCAGCTTAACATAGCAGTACCTGTCACACCCAGCGAGGGAACACTTAAAGATCACCGCAACACAGATGAGGAACACCAGGGAAGATAACGGAAGGACTTGGCATTAGGGATACCTTTCGCCCTTTCCCTAACACATAAGGTTGAATCTTGTGCTCCCCTAACTTCCCTATACGATCCTTCCCCCAGTCGCCGCCACGTGGCTAGTCCCCCAACTTGCCTGGACTCACCCTGACTATTGGGCAGGCTAGGAGGTAGTACACTAGCTACTCCAAGAAGACAACACGAGGTACGTAATCAGACAAAAGGGAAAACAACAATGTTCAGATGCTCCAGCAGGCTTTGCTGGACAATCTCCAAAGCTTATCCAGAGACAGGCCCCTTTAAAGCAGTCAGTATAAGAAATATAAACCACACTGGATGGCAGCCAGGTCTGTGCATATATAGCGGAAGGGCGTGGCCAAAACTGCTACAGCCAAGATAAAAACTACAAGTTCTCAGCCAGATGAGAAAGAGTCCTTAACCTTTTCAGTACTAAAAAGTAAAACCACTCCAATACCTGATAATAGTCAAGACAGCAGCAAAGAGGATTTGAGATCAATTATGCGTTGTGACCTTCTGAACTCTGATCTCCACGAGGTCACATCAGGACAACACACACCCATGACAGTATCAATCCAGCAAGGCTCAGCAGCACAACAACTCTTCACAATAAATGCCAAACACTTGACACAACATGCCTCCCAATAGATTGTAATAAAGCCTATAGGCGTCATTGACGCTTCTATGCATTTTTACTCTTTAAACAGGAAGCTATTATTGCAAATTGACCTCATTGACTAAATGAGGCATCTACCGTATTTGAAAAAAAAATGTCAACTTATTTTGTTTGCACCATATGTATTAAAAATAGAATATATAAAAGTTTTGCATTTGTCCCACTAGCCACTGGAGATTTTTAGATTGTAACCTGCTTTTGTTTAAGGAAACAATACATGTACATAGCCACTATGGTCAGACTTCAACCCTATCTTTTGTAGATTCTAGAGCGGCCATTGTGAAAAGAGGGGACTGGTGTGAAATCTGAGACAGCGATTGGTGGACCCTCATCGATACAAGGTGTTAACGGTCATTATACTCCTGCCACTGCTGATAATAAGGCTCCCTTTCGAAAAGAGAACAAAGCATGAAATTAAAGTGACCACTGTGAAAATTGCAATTTTAATATGTAACAAAATTATCAATCTTACCTGCATGCTCTGTCGGACTTAATTTTTGGCCAAATGTCCCTACTGTGCAGCAGTACTATATGGCTGGAGTAATAAAATTGTGCAGATAGATGGCCTGGCCAGCCACATACTTCAGAGTGCTGCCATAAAATAGGTCAGGTCAGGTGTAGTACCTGAAGGACACTCCAGACCAGAGGTGACCAACCTTTCCGCAGGGCTGTGGAGTTGGGAGTCTTGAAGTCGGACTCGGTGTCCATTTTGGGTGGATTCGGATTCAGGGAAATTGAGGATTTGGAGTTGGACGTTTGGCGTACTGACTTCACAGACCTGTGTTTCTGACCTTGCAAGCCACATCCAACTCAGAGAGGGTTGAGAGCCCCATGCAGTTCCTGCCTCATCACAGTAGTGACACCCAGAGCCCCCATTACTGGTATAATGAAAGCAAGAGCTTTACCCCCAACCAAAAAAAATAAATCACACTCAGGCGGTATACCAAGATCCAGGCGTTCCTACCTTACCCCCATTCAGAGCTACTCATCTGTGTAGAGCTAGACACAAGTGTCACCAATCTGGAGATCAGCTCTTCATAGGCTGGTTTCACACTACAGATTTTTAAGTTCCGATTATGTCCGATAAAAACCGGACAGCATCGGACCGATTTTGGGCCCCATGCAGCCCTATGGGCATTGGACCGAATCGGATGTGCACTAAATGCCATCCGATTTGGTCCGATCTGATTCTGTCTGATTTTTTTTATCGGAGCATGCTCCGATTTTTGCAGCGAAAATAAAATCGGACAAACTCAGATCGGACCAAATCGGATGCCATTTACTGCACATCCGATTTAGTCCGATCAATTTAACATGGGGCCCTATGGAGCAGGGTCCGAGGAAACATCTGATGTGTCCTCAGACCCAATTTTACTGTACTGAGCATGCTCAATACAGTAAAACTGCTCCTAACAGCAGCAGGGGTTAAAAAAAAAACAAACAAAAAAAAAAATCCTGTATGCTCACCTGTCCCCGAGGCCCCCGTCGTCTCCCACAGGCTCCCGGTATCCTCGCGGTTTCTGCAGAAGTCTTCTTCATAACAGGTCCTGCCGTGATGTCACAATCATGTGACCGCTGGTGACATCACGGCAGGTCCTGTTATGAAGAAGACCTCTGCAGACACCGCGAGGACACCGGGAGCCTGCGGGAGCCGAAGTGGGCCTCGGGGACAGGTGAGCATACAGTTTTTTTTTTATTTATTTATCAGCCCGGAGGGGGCGATTTTTTGCCGGAATCGGATGTCTATTTGGCATCCGATTCCAGGCATCAGAAGGGAGCCGATGCTGTCCGATTTTATCGGACAGCATCGGCTCCCTTCAAAATCGTAATGTGAAGGTAGCCATAGCCGTTTACTAGACTTGGTACAAATGCACCAAGCTGGAAGACAGCCACAAATCACGGGTCTGCGAGCCACATGCGAGCCCTGATCTGCTTGTTGGGGATCCCCTCTCTAGACTGCTGTAGTTCATAGGTAGTACGTGTTAGGAAATTCTCCTAATATATATGCATCACAATCAAACTGAACAGAAACACACAAGACCATGGTCAAAATCCCTAACTCCAGGCCTCCAGAAACAGTGGCTACGAGCCGGTAGGGGCCATTTTGACTCTATTTGCAGCCTAATTGAGAAGTCCTGGCAGCTGCAATGAGCACACAATAGCATGAGCAGGAAAACGTAAGACATGTTGTGAGGACAACGCTTCTGCCTAGGAGACACATCCAGAAAGCTGTGTTGGGTGTGGCAGTAGAAATTAAAATCTAACAAGAAAAAAAAACCATGTGCCTTAAAAACCAAATAAGGGTGTGTTCACACTGAGTCTTTCTGCAAATTTTTGGAACACAAACTCCAAGTTTTCAAGAAGGATTTGAGCATTTTCAATCAGATTCCGCTCCAAAGATTCCGCAAAAAGACTGTACACGTACTCTAGTTTTTTTTCAAGTGGATTTGGCCTGGAAGCCACCTGAGAAAGTACCAATAAGAGATGGAAACCGCTTCATTAACAGCTCGGAGGAGTCTACTGGTAGAAGTTTTATTCATTCAGGTTGTGCCCAAATAAGTGAGGTTAGGTCACATGTGTCCGTAGAACGTAGACCTTAAACTGAATACCCAAAAAACTAAGCATACTAGATTCACACCAACAAATAGACTTGTGTCTCCGATCCCTGAGACTCCGAGCACATCCTGGTCTCCATGTGTTTTGAGAATCAAGACTCGGCCTCTAACCCCTTTACCAGGGCTGTGGAGTCAGTAAGCCGAACATGCGACTCCAACTCCTCAATTTTCCTGAATCCAATCCACCAAAATGGACACAGACTGACTCCACATCCCTGCCTTCATTTACAGTCTCATTGTCCTGTGGCGCCCCACTGGTTGGGACGCGACGTAGGGGTACCGCACCCATATAAGAGTGTGTAGTATTCCTGTGACTAGGGAATTGGGATGCCGCACAAAGGACCCTCACACAAAACATCCACACACATCCTAGGTAGGGGACTGTGGGTGGACATGCTTCAGGGAGACCCAGTCCCATGGGACGGTTGACAGGGTAGAAAAGTGTGGGGTGGGAGGAGAGTTAGGCAGAGTAGCACAGACAGTCAGAGAAGCTCCATTGGGGAGTGAGGAGTGCAGGAAGCTGAGAAGTCATCATACAGAAGGAGATCCTAAGGGCACCAGGTAGTGCGGTGCACCTGAATCCGGACCCGTACGTCTACCGACCAGAGGGATCTGTCCCGGAACAGAGGACCGGCTCTGAGCACGGTGCAAGAGCCAATCTCCGAGCCATCGAACTGGAGGCTCGAGCTTCAAGAGGAAGTTGCAGCCGAACGCCCGGCACATCCTGAAAAGGCACCGTAAAGGGTCAAGAGGACCTAAAGAGGAGTCCTCCAGAGAGGATTCGTGGGAGCTGGCCCAAGGCTCTGGCCGGGAGCGCTGAAGGTGACAGGAGAGGAACAGTGATGGACCAGACAGGAACAGCAGGTAGTTCACTGAGGGTCCCGAGTGCGGCATCCTAATTTCCAGCGACTACCAAGGCCAGGCAGACCCAAAAAGACTGTGCTATTTGCCTACCTGCTTAAAAGAAATGCCAGTAAACCTGAGGAGTCGCCGACTGCAGCAGGAAAAGAACAAGTGACAAGGCCTGGTGTAAGCTGCGTCCCGGTGTGAAATCATAAACTTCCACTACTGCCCCGGGGATCTCACTCCACCTACGGGGAGCGTAACCATCTTGCTGCTCCACCATCACACCAGAGTCTGTCCCGCAGTGCCAGTAACATTACCAGAAACGTAGGAGGCGTCACAAAACCTTATTTTATTTTTAATTGACTCTTTACAGCGACCACCAGGGCCAGGTCCCAGTGACATCTCCCGTGAACTACAATGCCCGGGACGGGTACCCCAAGGCCCTGGGGCGGGGCACACATGTCAAGTCCATATTGTTCCAGTCACTTCTTAGGCTAGGTTCACATTGCTGTACTGCTGTCCGTTACAATGAAAAACAGTAAGGGCCCCTTTACACGCCGCCACAGGAAGGAAGAAACCGCCAGGCATCGGGGACAATTGTGCTGTTGCCATGAAATCACTACGAAATGGGGCGTCTAAATCGGGAAATTCCTTCCCGTGCCCAGCAGTTCCTTCGGATACCTGTGTCTGAGCCATGCTCAAAAACAGGAAGTACAATTCCTATGGTGGCGACGTGTAATAGGGCACAGGAAGGTATTTGCGTGGCCTATGAATTCCCAGGGGCGTGCCACAGCGTCATGGATACCACGCCCCATCAGCGATCATTGGTGGAAGCTCCTGTTACGATTGGTTGCCCCTTCACAGGGCCCATATTTAATGAGCTGTCATTCACAGTCCACAATTGCATGGCGTCATGTATTAGCCAGCCTTCCTGCGCAGGCTGGCCAATCATGATGCTATTGCGTTGTCCAATCAACTCTTGTGCATCACGGAATACACATCTCTGTCACGCCTATGTACTTGTGGCGCGAAAGATGTACGCCCATATTCCTTTGTGGTAGCGGCATGTAAACCAGGGAAGGTATTCCACAGGAGGTTAGCCGCGGCACCGTCGGCACTTCCGGGGAACGCAGATACCTTCTGTGGAGCACGTTGTGGCGGCGTGTATATGCAGCATCGGCGATCGGTATCCACCGTTACAAACGCGCGTGTGCACATGCGTTTCCTGCCTGTTGCTACCTTCTGTGGCGGCATGTAAAGGTACCTTTAAAGTTTCTGTTGTAACGGACAGCAAGAGTGACATTACTAGTCATTTTTGAGCGCATACATTTTTGTCATCTCAAAAACATATGCGCTACATGGAGATAAACAGATAGATGATAGGATAGAATAGAATACAATAGATAAGAGAGAAAGATAAACTAGCTATATTCTAGCATCGGGCTACCAGCAGTGTCACCTCACTCTCTGCTGCTTCCAGGTCACTGGGTGAATTATTCATAAGCTTAATGAGAGGCACCAGAAGCAGCAGAGAGACTGGTAAACTAGCTATTCTGGCAGCTATTCTATCATTTATTGCAAACGCAATATAAAGCAATGCTACAGATTTGCAAAAATCTGTAGCATTGTGTTATATTGCGCTTGTTCTCTAACGGACTGAAAAACGCTGTAGTCTGGATTTGCATGTGTGTTTTTCACAAACGCACACTTGCAGACACATGCCTATTTTGGCATGTATTAGTATGCGTTTGTTGAATGGAGGCCTATGGATGCGTTTACGTGTCCGTTACATTGAGTTTTTGCTGCTGTCAAACAGATCCGTTAAACGAACAGCACAGACCCATTGTGAACCTTGCCTTACTATGAATAGACTTCAAGGGTTTTCTACACGTTTTTGAAAATTAGTATTATAGACACCCTGCTTAATTGGAAAGAACAATCTACTGTGAATCTGCATCAACTGTCTGCTGCACATAATCTCTTACCTCAGCAGCCACAGGCCAAATATGCTCGACCTACTGCCACACTAACCAGACCACAAATTACCATCACAGTGACCGAATAATACAACATACATAGGACAAATACTTCCACACAATGACCAGACCGCATATTACCACCACAGTTACTGAAAAATACCACATACAAGGGACAAAATACCACCACAACATGACCAGACCACATATTACCATCACATAGTGACCAAATAATACCACACACTAAAGGGATAAATACCACCACACCATGACCGAACTAGTTACCAAATAGTACAACATACAAGGAGAAATACTTCCACATCATGATGAAACCACATCACCACAGTGACTGAATACTACAAATGCTGATCATTGATTAAAAACACTTAAACACTAATATTACCATCAGTGCTATTATAGACAAGACCTGTGTATATAATGTCGTGTAAAGTATAGAGGGATCACCAGTAAGCTCTGAGAGGAAGCAATGAACATAAAGCTAGGTAGGAGACATCCAGGGTATCCTTTCCCACTCTGTCCCCCTCCTTTCCAGGGACGCTCCGCTACTCTAATGACAGCTGTGATTAGACTTGACAGACAAAATAAGAGCTGTGATTACACTTACAGAGCCCCAGCAACCATGGATACTCTCTCTCTCCGCGAGGAAGGAGACATCAACAGCAGATCAAGAATAGTATTTTTTTGCATTGTTGCTTCTGAGGTATAAGCAAAGGCGGCTTTATTCTTCAGGTCACTGTGATACCAGATTTAAAGAAAAAAAAAATATATATATATGTTTTGCCGCTTTTACACAAAACAATTTTGTAGAAAAAAAAAAAAAAGTGCTTTTGGCATCACTTTATTCTTGAGCTATAGCTTTTTTATTTTTTCTGCCGACAGGGTCATATGGGGGCTTGTTTTTCTACGGGATGTTGTAACATTTTCATTGATTCCATCTTTTTGCAGATTTCACGTCTAATTTTTGAGAGACAAAGTGAGCAAAAAATCAAGACAGCAATTCAGGAATTGATTTTTGGGTTGTTTTTTATTATCCCGTTTACTGTGTCGTAAAAATAATGAGCAGCTTTATTACTCAGGTCAATTGATAATTGTAATACCACATTTACATTTTTTTTATGTTTTGCTGCTTTTACAAAATAAAACAATTTTATAGAAAATATAATTGTTATTACATTGTTCTATTCTGAGAGCTGTAGCTTTTTTATTTCCCCGCTGACCGAGCTGAGCGGGTCTTCTTTTTTGCGGAACAAGAAGACGTTTTCAGCTATACCAGCTATATTTACATGCAACTTTATCGCTTTTAATGCCACTTTTTTTCTGCCGTATGAAGGAAAACACATTGTTTTTTTGCCACAATGTTTATTTATTTTACGGTGTTCACTGAAGGGTTAAATAGTTTGAGTTCTATAGATCAGGTCGTTCTGGATGCGGTAGTATCAAGTGTCTAAATTTTTTTGTTTTCATTTTTACATAAATATACATATTTACTTGTAAAATATTTTTTTCATTTTTTACATTGGGTTTTTATTTTCTATTTTTACCATTTTTTTTTCATGTTTTCTTATTTCATCCCAGCAATCAGAGTAATAAAAATTAACATATTGCAATGCATATACATTGCAATACATTACACCTGTCAGTGTTAAACTGACAACACCTCCTAGACCAGGGGTCCCAAACTTCATGCCTCAAGGGCCCCATCAGTGCAGGTTTTCAGGATTTCCTTACTATTGCACAGGCGCTAATGTGATCATCTGCACTGGTGATGATTCCAACTCCTGTGCAATAGTACAGAAATCTGAAAACCTACTCTGTTGGCGCCCCTTGAGGCATGGAATTGGGGACCCCTGTCCTAGGCCATGTTCATGGCATGGTCTAATAGGCCACCATAGCCAGCAAACCCGAGTTTATGATATGACCTTGGGTTGTCATTGAAACAATTGTCAGCTCTCCAATATTTCACTTTCTCCTTCTCCTAAATGCTGCAATTACTATTGATCTCTGCTTTTAAAGGGGCATTTAGGGGGGTTCAATAACGAGGAGCGCAGCGAGGATCGTGCCAAACTTCAATAGATGGAGCTCGGCTATCATTTACACCGAACTCCCGACAGTGGTCATACGGGCACGGCACCTCCATGATCACCATGATGCAAGTTTATGTCTTGGGTCATGAAGGGGTTAAAGTCTACCATGGCGATCCATGAATGCCGGTGGAAAGTAGGAAGACAGAATTTGTACTTCACAGTCTGGCCGGGGTTGCCGGCTGTTCAGACTTTCCAGGCAATTTCTGCCATGTCCGTAAAAAAAAATACTGTGCCTTATAATACCAGCACTCCGATTTAGAGTTTTTTTTCACCTTTATTAGGCCTTCAGGGCGACACTACGACGTTTCAGCCTCAGTGGGCTTTTTTCTAGCTTTATATACTGATTTTATCATACCTCCCAACAGTCCCATTTTTAGCGGGACAGTCCCGATTTGCAGGTTTTTTCCCACTGTCCCGCTCAGGAGGTGATATGCCCGCTTCCCACAGTGCACTGCACGGAGAACAAGCAGACATGCTGCTAGCACGCTCCCTCTAGCTGCCGGCCAGCCCCCTCACAGCAGCTCAGGAGGGAGGACGAAGTCCCAATCACAATGCAGAGAGTGGAGTCATGTGACCTCTCCTGTACTGTGTAGAGGGGAGGACCTCACTCAACCAATCCTGGCTCAGCGCGGGCCTCTGAAATTCCCTCCAGATGGAGGATGGCTGCCGGGTTTAGCATCATCTCAATCAGAAGCAGACGAGGGGACACAGCGGGCTCTGCACAAGGACCCAGGTACAAGGAAAAGGATCAAAGACAGGGCACAGGCTGAGGATAGACAGGGGGGCTGCTCTGTACACTGCCTTTACAGGACCTGTGATGATGTCATATTGAGGGGAAGAGTCAGGGATCACATGATCAGCTCCTCAGTGTATGTAGGACTCTGCTGTGCTGGTTGTCATGGTGATGGATGAGGTGAAGTTTATGTCAGGAGGGATTTACAGTGTGGATGTAGCAGAGCCGAGTGTGTATGAGGTGAACAGAGCAGAGCCGAGTGTGTAGAGGTGATGCAGAGCAGAGCCGAGTGTGTAGGAGAACGAGCAGAGCAGAGTGTGTAGGAGATATGCGGAGCAGAGGCGCGGTGGAGGCGTGGGAGCAAGGTGCGCGGGGGCGTGCGGAGCAAGGTGCGCGGGGGCGTGCGGAGCAAGGTGCGCGGGGGGTGCGGAGCAAGGTGCGCAGGGGGTGCGGGAGCAAGGTGCGCGGGGCGGCGGAGCAAGGTGCGCGGAGCAAGGTGCGGAGCAAGGTGCGCGGGGGGTGAGAGCAAGGTGCGCGGGGCGTGCGGAGCAAGGTGCGCGGGGGCGTGCGGAGCAAGGTGCGCGGGGGCGTGCGGAGCAAGGTGCGCGGGGCGTGCGGAGCAAGGTGCGCGGGGGCGTGCGGAGCAAGGTGCGCGGGGCGTGCGGAGTGGAGCCACGTGTGTACGACCAGAGCCACATGTGTACAGGGCATGTGGAGCGGAGCCATGTGCGTACAAGGTGTGTGTGTGGTAGCCTGGGTGGCCTCAGTGGCTGCCCCCTTGCGGTTGCCTTTTGCAGCTCAGCATGGCGGGGCACTATGATGTCATCACTGAGTGCCACTGCGCTGATACGTGCAGAGCAGATACTGAGGAGACCGGAGAGAGAAGAGAGAGGAGTATTTACTTTTTTTTTTTAATCAGTCAGTACAGTGATGGGAGATTATGTAATCTGCAATATAATATAGGAGGAGTATGGGGGTGCAATATACTATATGGATGACTATGAGGGTGCATTATTATACTACAACATAAGGAAGGCTATAGAGGATGCATTATACTATATGGAGGACTATGAGGCTGCATTATACTATATGGAAGACTATGGGGGTCCATTATAATATATGGAGGGTCGTGGAATGCATTATAATATATGGAGGACTATGGATGATGTATTAAAATATGTATAGCCAATTATATTATACTAGATGGTGGCCCGATTCTAACGCATCTGGTATTCTAGAACAGGAGGTCGCCAAATCCAGGCCTCAAGGGCCGCCAACAGTGCAGGTTTTCAGGATTTCCTTAGTATTCCATAGGGCTTGGAATCATTACCTGTGCAGATGATCACATTAGCACCTGTGCAATACTAAGGAAATCCTGAAAACCTGCCTGTTGGCGGCCTTGAGGCCTGGAGTTGGGGACCTATGTTCTAGAATATAGAAATAGGGATTGCATGGGGAAGGCGGTGAGGGCTGAATAGGGAGGGACTTTGAGGACGGAGTGGCGGGGGGAGGACGGTGGGCAGGGGGGAGGAGGATAGAGGAAGGAGCGGCACAGGTAGGGGGAGGACGGAGTGCTGGGGGAAGGAGGATGGAGGAGGTAGCGGTGGGGTGGGGGGATGGAGGGCACAGGAGGACGGAGGGAGGGGGACAAAGGAAGGAGGAGGAAGCGGTGAAGTGGGGGAGGATGGAGCGGCACAGGCAGGGGGAGGACGGAGCGGAAGGGTTGAGGAGGATGAAGCGGCGAGGTGGGGGAGGCGGAGCAGCACGGGCAGGGGAAGGAGCAGACTCGCAATAGAGGCGAGGTGGGAGCTGAGCACACGGCAGGAAGGACAGACTCACAGCCAACACACACAGACACACACACAACACACCACACACACACACACGGGCTCTCACCTCCCCATCCCCTGGCGGTCCCAGTGCTGGACCTCATGTCCCTGGTGCTGAGCGCGGAGTCCTGCGGTGTCAGCTGAGCGTAGGTGTGAAGGAGGCGGGCGCAGAGGCGGCAGGGGCAAAGATGATCCCAGGTGTCAGCCGCCTTCTGTCAGTGCAGGTGGTCCCCGGCTGGCATGTGCTGCTGCCACCTCCTCACTGGCAGGCACGGAATGTGTGTCCAGAGGCTCCAAGGGGCAGTGACAGACTGTGCGGCCCATAGGAAGGGGGAGAGTGTGGAGGAGCCACACGATGCGCGCTCCAGATGCTCCCTGCACCCTGGGAGCCCCGACCCCGGCAGCCCACGCTCCCCGGGGGGGTTCGGGGTGCATCAGCCTTGCTGTGTGGCACGCAGTCACCCGCTGCCGCCGCTCCCTGCACCATAGGACCCGCGACGGAGCGTGCATATGAATGTGGAGCGTGCATGCATATAGCATGCGTGTATCTATGTATGATGAGTGTACGTGTGTGAAGCATGCATGTACGTGGTACGTGCAAGTGCAGAATGCGTGTAAGTGGAGCATGCATGTACATGTAGCGTAGATGTGGAGCATGCGTGCGTATGTGGAGCATTCATGCTTCACACATGCATGCATCACATATGCACTCAGACACTACAGGCATGCTCCACAAACATACATACGCACGCTCCACATGCGCACACACACGCTCTACATATATATGCACACTCCACATACACTCGGTCTACATACACATGTATGTGCACTCCACACACGCACTGACGCGTACACATGCATGCATGGTTCACACATGCATGTATGATGTGTGCGTGTGTGGAGCATGGGGATGTATGTAGAGCGTGCATGTGGAAAGTGCGTACAGGAGCGTGCATATGAATGTGGAGCGTACATGCGTATGTATGTGGAGCGTGTGTGAGTATAGTGTGCGTATTTTTGTATGTTGAGTGTGCGTGTGTGAGCATGCATGCACGTAATGCGCGAGTTTAAGGTAAGAATATGTGTACATGGAGCATGCAAGTGCAGAATGCTTGTACATGGAGAATGCAGAATGCATGGGGAGTATGTGGATAATGCAAGCGTGCACATGTGGAGCAAGCGTGCGTATGTGGATCAAGCATGCGTACGTGCGTATGTTGATAAAGGGAGCGTGCAGGGTGTGCGTATGTGGAGCGTGTGGAGTGAGCATTATGGGACTCACTGCGTGACACAGGTCCTTGTGGTGTGTTAGGAGCTGAAAGTGGTAAGACAGGAGAGGGGGTACTGGGAGAAGGGGGTCCGGAGAAGCTGGGGTTGCTGAGAGTCGGTGGATGCTGAGGACTGGGGGTGGGGTGCTGGGAGAAGCTGTGAACCTGGGGGTGCTGAAAGGCAGTGGATGGTGGGAGGGGTGGGGTGCTGGGAGCAATATGGGGGTACAGGGAATAGGGGAGAGCAGGAAAGGTGGGGGTGCTGAGAGCCATCAGATACTGGGAGCGAAAGGGGTTGCTGCTGCGAGTTAGGGGGAAGGTGTGGGAGCAGGGAGATGCCTGGAGGGCAGGGAAGCCGGAAACCAAAGGTTGGTGTGAGCCGGTTTAGCTCGGAGCGAGGGTGTGCTGTAAGTGGGCAGATGATGGGAGGAACCAGGCAAGCGGAGGGTCCAGAGAGCTGGCAGATGTGGTGAGCCAGCGGAGGGGAGGGGGATGTGCTGCAAGTGGGGAAAGTGCCATGAGATACTGGGAGCGGAGTGGATGCTGGGATCTAGGGAGGTTGATTGCTGGGTACCGGCAGGTGCTGGAGCGAGGGGGGTGTGCGGGATAGAAATACGGGAGGGCAGGGAAGGCGGGAACCAAAGGTTGGTGTGAGCCGGAGGCGGGGGGAATAGCTGGGAACGTGGGTGTGCTGTAAGTGGGCGGATGGTGGGAGGAAGCAGGCAAGAGGAGGGTGCAGAGAACTGGCAGATGTGGTGAGCCGGCACTGGGGATGTGCTTTAATGTGCTGGGAGGCGTTGTGTCCTGGGGGTGGGCGGGAGAAGCGGGTGCGGAGGTCCGGCGGGTGCAGGCAGTGCTGGAGAGCAGTGGGTGCTGGGAGCCGAGCGAGGAGAGAGGTATGATCGTGGCGGGGGTTAGTGTGCATGAGGCTGCGGTGGGAGTCCGCTGCGGCTGCGCTAGCGACCGATAACTTCTACGTCGTTGCGCTCCCGCTGGGAGCGCTACATCGTTGTGTTTGACAGGGACAATGACCAACGATCTCAATGCTACGCTATGGAGTGACAATTCCCAACAACCTCGGTATAATTCTGGATCGCTAGTGTGGATCTTACCAGTGCTGTGAAAAATTACACACCAGCGATCTCTGCACATCGTTATCGGGATCGCTGGTGCGTCGTTATGTGTGACTGGGCCTTAAGTATACAAGGTGTACACCTACATAATAGGTTAAATAAATATAACAGATACTTCAGGTACAGCTTTCAGAGGTAAAACAATACAACTAACTGCAATAGGTATTGTCATTACTAGCTGGTCACTAAATTAGTATGCCTTCTCCTCCTAATGCCTAATATGAGCAGATATGGTAAAAATGCAAAGATAATGGCACCAACTGGCACCCAACATTCCCAAGTCACTTATTAGGTTACAAGCTGGTGTGTCTGTCCGCTCCTGCCGCCTCAACGCACGTTTCGTGTCAACTTCCTCAGGAGCCGTTTCATGTCAACTTTCTGAGGAATACCGTATTCTAGAGAAAGGGGAATAAAATAACAAAAACTGGCCACGTTTGCATGGTGAAGGGTCCTCCGAGTCCCAACACTGGGAAGGTCATAACTCCATCAGGCTTGTTTTCCTAGTACATCGCACAGACTATTAACAGGAGATGATCCAGTGAATGTTAAGCCAAGTTGGCATCTTGAATTCTTTACCATGTTCCTCAAGCGATTCCTAAGCAATTTTTTCTCAGTTTTTCACAATATGGCGTGGAGCATTGTTCGGATGAAAGGAACACCACTGCTAAAAATGGATAGATCTGGTCTGTAACCATGTTTAAGTAGACACGCAGCTCAAAACAATAAAAAAAATTAAATGTTGGAACCCAAAGCATTAAACTTTTTTTTTCTAGCGGGCTTCCTGCTGACAACTCTTCTGCAGGTTACAGACATCCCAATTGTAGTTAATATGGACCCATCCATCGAGCCTTTATTAATCAGGCTGGGATCACATAGCATCTGGCCTTATGTCCGAATCCCCTGTGTGAAGGTCACTGAAAACATCCTTTAGGGGAGATCTGTACCATTGAGGTTGATGGCCTCCATGATGTAAGCCCGAAACAGGCTCCAGCACGGTTAGTGCTGAAAGAGATAATAGGGCGTGTAGGGCCAGGTTTACGAGCAGTCAGAGAGATGGGTGAGAATGACCGCTTACTATCTCCTCCTTAGGGTGTGGTAACAAGAGGTATAATGGGGACTATTAAGTTCATTCAGTGCTGCGAGTGTGGAGGCAACAGATCTCCAGCGGTGGAACATTATCCTGAGCCGGTGAACCACCCAGTTGCATATGGAGAGGTTATTATTCTGTTTGTTACCTTGTGTCAGAAAAAGCTTTCTTTACATTTGTTCTATAGAGCGGTTTATGAAGCCTAAATAAAATAGTCAGATAGTACCTGTGTATACCCCAACACGCAGCCAAGTCAGTCGTCACCAGAGTGGTGCCGACAGGGACATTGACTTAAATGATGTCATAGTCTTGCTGCCCACCTCCAATAGCTGTATATGACCCAAAATGGCACAGTGGTCTACATCTGCATCATTATAGTCAATGGCCCTGTCGATGCATACTCCCAAATCCCGTTTTGTGGGTGTCAAACAAACTCCAACAGAACCACAGACCATGGGGTCAAATGCTATGTAAACCCAAGATTAACCCTTGAAAAGTTGCTTCGATCATTACACTTGCCCATATTCCCAGCTTCCAACAAATCTACTTCAAGCCACGACTCCTCCATGCAGCGAAATGCATCTCGCTCCTTGACTGGTATCATCACATGATAATAAATGTTACTCACTGAACCCAGCAGTCTTTGATGTTAAGCTCTGGGCACTTTGAGTCTTTGGAGCGGAAATTTTGCATAAGCTTCAAGTTTTCAGGGCTTTGCATTTTTAACTCCAGGACACAGAAGCACACGAGATACGACGTTGGCAGGTAAAGAGTTACTCCTATGTTGCCAATTTGTCACCTATCCAGAGAATGGGGCTCTTTGTGGAATTAGGGAGCACCAGGTTTAGGCTAGATCATAAAGGCAGCAAAAGTACTTACAGAGACCACAATTCCATCACTTACTGCATGCGCCTCCTCCAGCCGCTGATTGCCAGCTGTGTATATGGATAAAGATGGCAATCAGCGGTGGGTGGAGTATAGGAGTACACAGTATAGGGAGAAAGTCATCAGTGTGGAAGTAATGGAATTCATTATGGTGGGGTTACACGTTGCGATATCGTCCCGATATCGCATACAACGGCGCGGGAGCGCGCATTTTGGGAGCACTTTTCCCGATATCGCATCGCCGGTTTACACGCTGCGATATCGGGAAACAACGTCCTTCCGATGTGTACGCCCACCAACCCAGTAACGACCATTTAACATGGGAGTTAATGGGTGAGGTGCGAGTACGCATCGGAGTTGGGCTGTCACACGCAGCAATCCTGCTACAACGGCCTTGCGATATCGGGAAGTTGAATAGCTCTGCTATTCAACTCCGATATCGTTTTGGCATCGTTCCAGGATCGCGTTGTACACTGAAACAGTACAACGCGCACCCGATATCGGCTCCAACTCGCGACCCACGTGACTTTTTGTCGGAGTTGGGTCGGAGTTGGACGCCGATATCGCGGCGTGTAAACCACCATCACTCTGCTTTTGAGTATGTGCACACCAGGGCTGTGGAGTTGCAGTTGTGAGGTCAATGTCCATTTTGGTGGAGTCGTATTTATGAATATTGAGAAGTTGGAGTTGGTGATTTTCAGGCAGATTCTGCTTGAAAAAAAATACTCCATAAAATGAACTTAGTGCACAGCAATGTCAAAACGAATTGCTGTGCACATGTTCAGTTTTAAGCCACTTCTTATAACTGCTAACCAGTTAAGAAGTGACAAGTTTATTCTTGACAGATTCCCAAATAAATAGTTTGCAAATTCCTACATCTTCCCTATGATGGACCAATCCATGAACCTATCTCCACCAGGTCACTACAGTGGCTCTCTGTTCTGGACCATGGAGAGGAGGGATCGCTGCAGTTTTTCTAGGATATTAAAGGATTTGTCCACAATTTAAGAAATCAAAGATAAAATATAAAACAAAAACTTATTCAATTCCATTAGTTTCAGCCCTGAAACTCAGGTGATCATCAATTGCTTCCATAAAGTATTGATCATTACATACATGGCATATAGACAAATACAACAATTTGTGTCCCATCTGGTTTTAGGAGGCAAACACAAACCGACCACGTCCATTAAAGGGAACCTGTAACCTGCAGATATAATGGTAACATTCAGGTAAATAGTGCTTTAACCCTATGGAGCTGGCTAACTGGAGCAGCAGCTAAAGGGAGAAAATTAAGTTATATCCTCCCTGCAGCTGCTCACTTCCACTCGAAGCAGGGCTCACTATACAGTGACTGCATTGTGATGAGGGCTGTCAGTGGCTATTTCGGGTGGAGTCAGAATCAGAGTCAGGGAAAATGAAAAGTCGAATGTTTGGCTTAGGGCCGCTTCACACTGCGGCGTGATCCGGTCCGGTTCTGTCCGGGATGACCCAGACAGCCGCGGACCGGATCTGCACACAGGACTGGGGGGCTATTATGATCTCCGGTCCGGTGTGCAGCGCACGCAGGTCCCGCTGCTGATAAGTCAGGACCGCGGGCGCAGTTGGGCCCCTAGGGGCGCCATTCATCTAGTGGTGCAGAAGCATCGTACTGTGCAGCCCAATGCTCAGGCAGCAGAGCAGTTGGGTAGCTTTCAGACACTCTGCATCATAAGTATCAGTGTGAATGGTGCTCTATGCAGGGCCATCGTATGCATGGCAAGTCACCTCCCACACCTTGCTGGTTGAGGTGATTTATCAGCCTGCACCTGGGCTTGCTTCACATTTGGGCTCTGACTGCATCCTGTAAGTGCATTTGGTTTCTGTTTTAGGCATGGATGGTAAGGTTTTTTTGATGCTGCTTATTTTCTAGTAGTTTTTGTACATTGACTGGTATAGGTCATCAGAATGAGGCAGGGAAGACAGCAGCTGTTGGGAGGATATAGGTTTATTTTCTCCTTGTAGCCGCAACTCCAGGAAGCCAAGATCTAAATAGAGATTACACTACATCTGCTAGTAAATAACAATTCTGGAAGCGACAGGCTCCCTTTGAAAGGGACTGTCAGCACAGAATAACTATTCAAACTAAGGCTGGCTTCAGACTTGCAGATGCATCTGCAGCGTTTTGCAGATGCATCTGCAAGCATCTGCATGCAGACCGCGGCCCCTATGTTTATAATGGAGTGCACGGTGGTCTGCAGATGCTTGCGGACCGCCGTGCGCACCCATTCACTCCTATATGTGATCTGTGCGCACGCGGATGCCTGCGCACAAATCACACACTCCAGCCCGCACCATGGACGCAAGATGTCGCGTCCCTGGTGCGGACGAGTGTGTGATCTGTACGCAGGCATCCGCGTGCGCACAGATCACATAGGAGTGAATGGGTGCGCACGGCGGTCCGCAAGCATCTGCAGACCACCGTGCACTCCATTATAAACATAGGGGCCGTGGTCTGCATGCAGATGCTTGCAGATGCATCTGCAAAACGCTGCAGATGCATCTGCAAGTCTGAAGGCAGCCTAAGTACATGCGCTCGGTGCACCATGGTGGATCACAATAATTAAATACTCCTCCCACCTGCTCGTTTTCTTATCTATCTCTGCCCTTTTTTAGCTCTATGGACACAGATCTGTCAAACAAAAAATGAGAGTCGGGTGGAGATTGACTGAGAACACATAGGTGGGAAGGTGTATAGAAATGTTTGGCCCCACCATGGTGCACCGAGTGCCTGCTATTTGTTTGATTCTGTGCCGACAGACTCCCTTTAAGTAGCAGCTGCCGATCGTTCGTTCATACAAGTTACTGTTCCTATGATCGGTCTTTTCACTGCTCTCGGCAGCACATCCTATAAACACACAAGCTTAAAAATCATTTCACTAGACCATCGACCATTTTGCTTGTTTGTCGGAATCATCGACCTTTGTTAACAGGCTGCCAGACGGGAATGGAGTATACCTAGGAGTACTCGCGCCCAATTATCACCAGTGTAAGGCCGTGTTCACACTGGATCTGTTTTTTTGCGCATGGTAAACAAATCACTTTCCGTGATGCCCAGCAAACTCAATGAGTTTTCAGAAATGTGGTTTAGACGCTGCTTTTTTTACTGGTCCCTTTTTGGGGAACAAAACATATTTTTGACTCCTGCGGTTTTTCCATTGACACCATTGTAAATGTGGAAAAAAAAAAAACGGATCAAAAACGCACAATGTGAACATAGCCTAAATGCTCCTTGACATGATGGTATCACTGCTATGGTGTTACATATATGGTACGCTATCTCTGCAGGGATGAATATGTCCGATGGTGGCACCACCGGATCCTAAGGGGATTTGGTTTTTCTTTGTTCTTTAAAACAACTTCCAGCCAATAAATATAAATGGCGTGTTTCCGAACAATCCCTTTAAATATTGAAGTTGGGATGGAGGGAGCAGGGAGTCTCAGTTGGGGCTTTGGTTGAGTAGCCAGATTGAAACAGTATCTTATTTTCGTTTTGTTAGGCAAAATTGGAAACATTTTTGCAATTTATGTTCCCAATCACCAGCTTGTCCTACGTCTACCATACTACCGTAATCACGCGCACTTTGCCTCACCTACATCATTGTGTTAATGCCAGAGGACAAAGGTCGTCACTTTTATCCAGATAACTCCTGACACCTTTAGGTGCTCTGTGGATTTTATTTTTATTATAGATGCATGATCCGGTCTACAGACACAAAACTAGGGAGAACTTCATACAACGCTGATTGTGATACAGCGGTAGTATTAAAGGTGTCTATCGGTCCATACACTAAGATTATTCAACCACTCGACAAAAACTCATTCAATAAGTGAAATGCTGCAGAAAAATATGGTTCTCGGCAGCACAGCTTTGCACCCACCTTGCGCACCCTATCAGACTATCATCAGGATAGTGAATGACTGCTTGCTGCACTGCAAATATGTATGCTGGGACTTGTAGTTCAACAAGTTTAAATAATGCATTATGCTGGGAATTGAGGTTCCAGGTGCAGGAGAGCTAAAAAAAACAGGGGCATGTCTGGCCAACCTGATCCTTCATACACCTGAATATAATCTCTACGTTAATGGGATCACATGTCTCATGGTGGGTTTACACGTCCCGATATCGGGTTGATATCGGAGCCAATGACGCGGGAGCGCGCTTTTTGAGCGCACTTTTCCCGCCATACGCATCGCCGGTTTAGACAGCCCGATATCAGGATAAAAACGTCCCGACGATGTGTACGCCCACCAACCCAGGAACGACCAGTTAACATGGGAGTGAATGGGTGACGTGGCGTATACATAGTAGTTGGGCTGTCACAGGTGACGATGCGGCTACAACGGCCATCCAATATCGGGCGTTGAATAGCACGCTCATTCAACCCGATATCGTTTTGGCATCGTTCCAGATCGCATTGTACGTTCAAACGTACAACGCGCGAACGATATCGGGTCCAACTCCCGAACCACGTGACTTTTGGTCGGAGTTGGACGCCGAATCGCGACGTGTAAACCACCATCAAGGCCACTTCACCACACAGATATCGGAGTCAATATCTAAACAGATCTCTGGTTGCAGTGAAATCATGGATACATTGCTCCATGTTGTACACAGCCACAATGGAGCATGTATCCATGATTTCACTGCAACAGAGATCTGTTCAGATATTGGACTCCGATATCTGTGTGTGTGAAGTGGCCTTCAGTGTTTGGGAGCAGGAGCTGTCCTGGAAGATGTACGGCCAGGAGGCCAGATCTTATGCTTAGAAGCAGGTGGCTTCTTGGAAAGCATAAGGTTCAGGGACCACCTGGTGTTCGGCAAGGAACCTGTTAGGGTTCACTTTCGGTGTTTGGAGTGACGCTGTCCTGGAACGCACCTAGTATGGGAAAACGTGGAAATGGCCGGGTCCTGGAAGGTACACGACAAGAAGAATCTACAATGCTGCTGAGGATCTGGAACTGATGGGTGTTGGTGATCCCAGAGAGGTAGTTTCCTGAATGATGAACTAGCAGGAGTCAGTGAAGGGAGCTGGAAATGGCTCCTGTAAGGTAACCATGTGTCTAAAAAGGATTATGTAAATACCGCCAGGTGGGCATATCCGCCATTGGAGCAGACTAAAGGTCATGAATATTCTGTTGATGTTTATGGACTGTATCGTGTGCGATGTTTATGATGTGTAATAAACTAGGACTTTATTTTTCTGTAAACACATGACTGTTTGCCTCAATCCCGCTACCATTTGATTGTCCCCCAACACGCTCAGTGAGCAAATCACTACACTATCTACAGTCAAGCAATGACCTGATCGGCGGTCATTTAATGCCACTTGTCATCAGGTGCAAAAATGCACTTTAAAAAGATAATTTTTCCCAGACCTATAGGCCTCAACAGGGAAATTTCATCCCTAATGCGGATCAAAAACAAACTATCCGCGAAAGACGGATGCGACACATGGACCGATCGAGGCCTGTGATCAGGAGATTGCTGGGGGGAGACACAGTATGTACCACAACTCGCTGTTAGACATCTGTGAAATACGGTAACTTATTTGTACGGAAAAGTTCAAATGCGTAAAGAACCCTCCCTGCAAAGGAAGATGCTTGCAATCAGGTCCCATTGCAAAACACAACGCTCAAAAGGAGCCAACATTTGGGTGCAGTCCGCTTGTCACTGCTCACACTGACATGAAGCTCATTGTTTCCTAGTCTGACGTACGGCAATTGCTCTGTATCCATGAAAAACCTTGGTTTCAGGACTATCCCCGCTCTCGCTATTACACCCCTCTACCTTCTGCGGCTTTCTGCTGGCCTCCACCTGGAAACCATATCAGCATATGACAAGTCGCTTTTTGAAGCAGTTTGGAACCAATATCAGAAATACATGGTTCCTATAGAAAATGATGCACATTTTTAGCCATTACCACACCAAAGCTCATGTGAAAAAGCTTTGTGAACATATCCTCATTGAGAGCATGTACAAAGACTTCCGTGTTCTTGCTGCAGAACCTGGAAGTCCAAATACGGCATACTACTGCCCGCAATCACTATGGAACCCTCTGCCTAGAGATCCTCATACACATCAAAGGGGCTGTCCAGGACTGGTGACCTACCATTAAGATGGGTCATCAATATCAGATCTGTGGGGGTTCATCACCAGACGTTCACCGCTCAGTACCTCATGTAGAGGCTGGTCCTTAGTGCTGCGGCTCATCTACAACAGATATGATATCTAATATATGATGAAAGATCATTAGAAGGGGTAATAATAACTATCACATCTGTGGGGTCCATAACCAGCTGGTCGTAGTGTTCGCTGCTGGAACAGCACCGCTCAGTACCTCATGTAGTGGTCGTTCCTGGGTGCTGCGGGTCAACTTTAACACATCTAGTATCTAAGAAATGATAAGCATTAGAAGGGGTAATACCTATCACATGTGTGGGGTCCATCACCAGCTGGTCACAGTGTTCACTGCTGGAACAGCACCGCTCAGTACCTCATGTAGTGGCAGTTCCTGGGTGCTGTGGGTCATCTCCAATAACTAATAGATGATGATCATTAGAAGGGGTAACATATCAGATCTGTGGGGTCCGTCACCATCTGTTCACTTCTGGAACAGCACAGCTCAGTACGTCATGTAGCGTCCATTCCTGGGTGCTGTGGCTCATCTCCAATATCTAATAGTTGATGACAATCAATAGCAGAGGTAATAAATATCAGATCTGTTGGGGTCCTGTGCTCCCACCTATTTGCAGCTTCTTCTGTAGATAAACGTACATAGTACAGGGCAGAGCAGCACAGCCCTGTAGACTGCGTCATGGCCGTTCACACCCCTGGAGCTGATCTGCATCACCCGAGACCAGTTATGGCGCCCCTCTGGGAAGGGCCACAGAGAGGTATTGCAAGCTGACAATAAATGTGATATCTCTGTAAGTTGTCAGTTCTGGGTTTAACCTATGCAGTCTGTTCTTACACACACTTAGGACTAGGCCACTTAGAATAGGGGGGTACTGGTAATTTAGTAGGTCCCAAAAGGGGGTGGAGCCTAGGTTAGGGTAGTGGGAGAGAGTGACAGTTTGGAGACAGTGCTGGGAAGGCAGTCAGCAAGGACAGGCCTGACAGTACGGCTGACAGGAGGGATCCCCATCTTTAAGTGGGGGCCCGGAACAGAAGGCAACGGGCCAGGACTGGTTGGAGCCGGCTCTGGTCATGTTGGGGGGAAAACACGGCAGTGCGGGTAGCTGAGGCTTTCAGAAGTTCACCTCTGACTGCAGACCGACGAGCTGCGGGTCCATAGTAACCAGGTTGCCAATATCACCACAAGGACGTCTCACCCTTCAGGACAGAAACCGGTTGAGGACACTAGTGGTTGCGGACTGAATTCCGGTGGCGGGAGAAATTGTGCGCACCTGCTGATCCCGTCCGTATCGGTAAGGGACCAACCAGATCGGCTAGTGACAGACCGTAGGACTGGCGGGAGAGCGCTGTCAAGGTGGTAGAGACTAGGAAGAATAGAGTTGACACCGAAAGACAAAGAGAAAACATCTAATGGCTCCATGAGGGGGACCCTGAACTGGCAACATCCACCCAGTAAACCAAACTGTACCCTGTTCCGTTTTACCATCTGCCGGTAGCCAGTAAGTGGAGTCAAACTTGAACTGGTCTCTGTTGTTCTTCCCGCTGGTGCCCGGAGGGTTCGACACCATCAGCAGCTCAACCAGAGGGGTAAGAACTATCACTACAACTCCCCTCATCCTCATCCATCACCACTGCCCTGAGGTAATAGCTCTACCTGTGGGGAGCTGGACTAGTCTCTGCTGCACCCACCATCACCTCAGCGGACGGCTTGCAGCGCCGGTACCATATTACCAGGAACTACAGGTGGCGTCACGTTCCCCTTCAAAGTCTGTGCATCCGCCGATCAACTCCACTCCCCCTCCTCCCCAAATAGCTGCAGGTGACGTGCGACGTCAAGATGATGTCACCATACAGTCTGAAATACAGGAGTGGTACTGGACCAGTGGGAGTGCGGTGAGTGCTACTTGAATTTGGTTTTCTTAAGTAGTATCAAACTTCTTTAGGAATCCCAAAAAAACCTTAAAGCACCACTTTTTTTTATATTTGGTTATTTTTCAGTGCTGGAGTGATCCTATGCCCCCGTGTCTTCCATCATGTTTCGGAGTCACTCTGGTCCAGCAACTTCATCCTGATAACTTCTGGGAGTCAGTTACAACACAAGCTCCCAATGTGACTATGAGAGCCAGAATGAGGTCAGAAAAGGCCCTCATAGAGTTGTAGAGTTATGACCTCTGGTGCGTGCCATGAAACACAGGAGCAGCACCGGAACGGATGACGTTGGCAGGTGAGTATTAGACTGGGGCAGCGCCGCCGTCTATGGAGGAGTCCAGGACAGTGACCACCTGAGGGTGGTTTGGTTGACAGTCGTTCAATGTGTATTGGGCCCCAAATCTCGCAGACATTTAGCACCGCATCTTATTGTACCTCCTCAGGAATGAGCAACAAAACACCGGACAAACACCCAGAGATGGCAAATCCTGACAAGGTGTGGCCCACTGGAACCAGGGGCGTACCTACAACAGGTGCAGGGGTTGTGATCGCGATCAGGCCCTGGAGTCTAGGGGGGCCCCAAAAGTCCCTTTGGCCTATAGAAAAAGACTACTGCTATGAAAGATTCCCAATAATTGGGGGCCCCATTGGAGCTTTCAGATTGGGGCCCCTGAGCTTCACGTCACAACAACATACTGGACCGCACAAGTCCTGCACAGTTCTTGCTCTCCAGACCAAAGACCAAATCCAAGAGGGGGGTTATTTTTCCCCCTGATCTACAGAATCGGGTGCGATGACCCCCCCAATAGACTGACCCCCAAATTGTTGACATTGGACTGGGACTAACACCCCCTTGTGCTGGTATTGGTGTAACGATTTGCCCACAAAGGGGGTGACCCCCCACTGTGCAGACACCTGTACCCTGGATCCCTCCACACTGTGCTGGGGATCAATTCACAGCTGTGATCAGTTAACCCCTCCTCTGCCTTCACCCCATGTTGCCCCCTCCTCCTCCTCTACAGGGCGCTGTGCCTTTAAGAAGCAGCAAGATGGAGTCTTGTGCAGTGAGAGCAGCTGATGTTCTCCGACCCCACAAAGCTCCGGCAGATCACCTGTACTGAGGGGCCCAGAGCCGGGGGGAGGGGGGACACGGGGAGGACAGGGAGGGGGACACATGGGGGAGGGGCACTCACCGTGTCCGGGTGCATCGCCCGCTGCTCCGTGCACTTGTGTCCGCTGGGCCGAGGACGAGCAGCGCCGGGAAACACGCAGGACCGAGCTGTGTCCGCCGCCTGTGCTCCCTCCTCCTCCTCCTCCTCAGCACATTCTGGGTGTGGACGAGGTGGGGCCCTGCCGCATGCAATGTATACAATCTATAGGAGCCTGCATGTCTCCTGCTGCCGCTGCGGTGCCGGCTGCGCCCACTGGGTGTGTACGGGGGCGCGGTCCTGTGCGGGGGCTCCGCCACTATTGTGACTGCTGCTGCTTCATCTCTGCGCTCTACAGTGTCTCCTCCCAAACCAGACTGACCCTGACCACACCCTGCACCCCACCCTGACACACCTCACTATCACCCTGCACCCCACCCTGACACCCTCACTATCACCCTGCACCCCACCCTGACACCCTCACTATCACCCTGCACCCCACCCTGACACCCTCACTATCACCCTGCACCCCACCCTGACACCCTCACTATCACCCTGCACCCCACCCTGACACCCTCACTATCACCCTGCAGCCCCACCCTGACACCCTCACAATCACCCTGCAGCCCCACCCTGACACCCTCACAATCACACTGCAGCCCCACCCTGACACCCTCACAATCACCCTGCACCCTACCCTGACACCCTCACTATCACCCTGCACCCCACCCTGACACCCTCACTATCACCCTGCACCCCACCCTGACACCCTCACTATCACCCTGCACCCCACCCTGACACCCTCACTATCACCCTGCACCCTACCCTGACACCCTCACTATCACCCTGCACCCCCACCCTGATACCCTCACAATCACCCTGCACCCCACCCTGAACACCCTCACAATCACACTGCAGCCCCACCCTGACACCCTCACATCACCCTGCACCCTACCCTGATACCCTTATCCTGCACCCTCACAATCACCCTGACACCCTCACAATCACCCTACACCCCACCCTGATACCCTTATCCTGCACCCCACCCTGACACCCTCACAATCACCCTGCACCCCCACCCTGACACCCTCACAATCACCCTGCACCCCACCCTGACACCCTCATCCTACACCCCACCCTGACACCCTCACAATCACCCTGCACCCCACCCTGACAAACCTCACAATCACCCTACACCCCACCCTGAACCCTTATCCTGCACCCCACCCTGATACCCTTATCCTGCACCCCACCCTGACACCCTCACAATCACCCTGCACCCCCACCCTGACACCCTCACAATCACCCTGCACCCCCACCCTGACACCCTCACAATCACCCTGCACCCCACCCTGACACCCTCACAATCACCCTGCACCCCACCCTGACACCCTCATCCTACACCCCACCCTGACACCCTCACAATCACCCTGCACCCCACCCTGACACCCTCACAATCACCCTACACCCCACCCTGATACCCTTATCCTGCACCCCACCCTGATACCCTTATCCTGCACCCCACCCTGACACCCTCACAATCACCCTGCACCCCCACCCTGACACCCTCACAATCACCCTGCACCCCCACCCTGACACCCTCACAATCACCCTGCACCCCCACCCTGACACCCTCACAATCACCCTGCACCCCCACCCTGACACCCTCACAATCACCCTGCACCCCACCCTGACACCCTCACAATCACCCTGCACCCACCCTGAACACCCTCATCCTACACCCCACCCTGAACACCCCAACAATCACCCTGCACCCCACCCTGACACCCTCACAATCACCCTACACCCACCCTGAGACCCTCACAATCACACTGCACCTCACCCTGACACCCTCACAATTACCCTGCACCCACCCTGACACCCTCACTATCACCCTGCACCCTACCCTGACACCCTCACTATCACCCTGCACCCCACCCTGATACCCTCACTATCACCCTGCACCCCCACCCTGATACCCTCACAATCACCCTGCACCCCACCCTGACACCCTCACAATCACACTGCAGCCCCACCCTGACACCCTCACTATCACCCTGCACCCCCACCCTGATACCCTCACAATCACACTGCAGCCCCACCCTGACACCCTCACAATCACCCTGCACCCCCACCCTGATACCCTTATCCTGCACCCTCACAATCACCCTGACACCCTCACAATCACCCTACACCCCACCCTGATACCCTTATCCTGCACCCCACCCTGACACCCTCACAATCACCCAGCACCCCCACCCTGACACCCTCACAATCACCCTGCACCCCACCCTGACACCCTCATCCTACACCCCACCCTGACACCCTCACAATCACCCTGCACCCCACCCTGACACCCTCACAATCACCCTACACCCCACCCTGATACCCTTATCCTGCACCCCACCCTGACACCCTCACAATCACCCTGCACCCCCACCCTGACACCCTCACAATCACCCTGCACCCCCACCCTGACACCCTCACAATCACCCTGCACCCCACCCTGACACCCTCACAATCACCCTGCACCCCACCCTGACACCCTCATCCTACACCCCACCCTGACACCCTCACAATCACCCTGCACCCCACCCTGACACCCTCACAATCACCCTACACACCACCCTGACACCCTCACAATCACACTGCACCTCACCCTGACACCCTCACAATCACCCTGCACCCCACCCTGACACCCTCACTATCACCCTGCACCCTACCCTGACACCCTGCACCCCACCCTGATACCCTCACTATCACCCTGCACCCCCACCCTGATACCCTCACAATCACCCTGCACCCCACCCTGACACCCTCGCAATCACACTGCAGCCCCACCCTGACACCCTCATCCTACACCCCACCCTGACACCCTCACTATCATCCTGCACCCCACCCTGACACCCTCACTATCACCCTGCACCCCCACCCTGATACCCTCACAATCACACTGCAGCCCCACCCTGACACCCTCACAATCACCCTGCACCCCCACCCTGATACCCTCACCCTGCACCCTACCCTGATACCCTTATCCTGCACCCTCACAATCACCCTGACACCCTCACAATCACCCTACACCCCACCCTGATACCCTTATCCTGCACCCCACCCTGACACCCTCACAATCACCCTGCACCCCCACCCTGACACCCTCACAATCACCCTACACCCCACCCTGATACCCTTATCCTGCACCCCACCCTGACACCCTCACAATCACCCTGCACCCCCACCCTGACACCCTCACAATCACCCTGCACCCCCACCCTGAACACCCTCACAATCACCCTGCACCCCACCCTGACACCCTCACAATCACCCTGCACCCCACCCTGACACCCTCATCCTACACCCCACCCTGACACCCTCACAATCACCCTGCACCCCACCCTGACACCCTCACAATCACCCTACACACCACCTTGAGACCCTCACAATCACACTGCACCTCACCCTGACACCCTCACAATCACCCTGCACCCCACCCTGGCACCCTCACACTGCACCTCACAATCACCCTGCACCCAACTCTGACACTGCACCTTACCCTGCAACCCCTCCGTCACCCTGACCCTGCACCCCATCCTCACATTCACCCTGCACCCCACCCTGAAACCCTCACAATCACCCCACTGTCGCCCTAACCCTGCACCCCACCCTGACACCCACACCCTGCACCCCACCCTGACACCTTCACAACCACCCTACACCCAACCCTGACCCTGCACCTCACCCTCATCCTGCAACCCCACCCTGACACCCTCACAATCACACTGCACCCAACCCTGACACCACCTCACCCTCACCCTGCAACCCCACCTTCACCCACACACTGCACCCCACCCTGACACCCTCGCAATCACCCTGCACCTCACCCTGACACTGCACCCCACCCTCAGTCTCACCCTGCACCCCCGCCTGACACTGCACCCCACCTTCACCCTGACCCCTCACCCTGCACCTCACTCACCCTGCACCCCACTCTCACCCTGACACTGCACCCCACCTCCCACTCTCACCCTGCACCCCCCTGACACTGCACCCCACCTTCACCCTGAACCCTCACCCTGCAACACCCCACCCTCACCGTGAAACTGCAACCTCATCCTCACTCTGCAACCCCACCCCGCAATCAACATGCTCCCACACCCTCACATTGCAACCTGCCCTGACCCTGAAACTGCAACCCCGCCCTAACACTCCACCCTCACCCTGCACCACACACCACCCTAACTCTGCAACCCACCCTCACACTGACACTGCACCCCACCTCACAATCACACTGTTCCCTCACCCTGCAACCCCACCCTCACCCGGACAATGACCCGCCACCCCACCCACCCGCAGCCTGTCAGTCACTCTGCACGCAGCACTGAGCTACAGAGTTGCCCGCAGAGGCCACTATGTTATCCCTAAGGGTACCTTTACACGCGGCTACATTTCTAGGGTGGCTACAGGTAACTTACTGGTTGCAGTGAAATCATGGAGACAAGGTTCTATCTTGTTGCTGTGTACAAATGGAATAATCTCTCCATGATTTCACTGCAACCAGTAAGTTACCTGTAGCCACCCTAGAAATGTAGCCGCGTGTAAAGGTACCCTGACTGATCTGATAACCCAGGGGCCCTCAGCAGGCACTGTTAGGGTATGTGCGCACTGGGCGGGTTTTCGGCGGTTTACCTGTGTAAACCGCCGTTTTGCATACATTAGTTTTATTTAAATTTATGTTAATCCAAACCGGCGTTTGGATTAACATTGAAACTAATGTAACCCGCCCAAGGCTGTGCACATACCGGCGGTTACCCAGCGTCATCCGTTGCTAACCCGCAGGTTTCCCAGCGGGTTAGCAAAGAATGACCAAGTTCTAAAAACCGGCCGGTTCTGCAGCGGCTGCAAGCAGAATCATGTGCTGCTTCCAGCCGCTGCAGAATCGCCGCCGAGAACACGCTGGGCAGCCGCCGGATACCGCCCGGCTCCCGCAGCTCATACCCGCCAAGAAGCCGGTGCACGGCGCCGGAGCTTCCTGGCGGGTCCCGCCAGCAGCCGCCGACCGAACCGCCGGGTAAGTGTGCACTTACCCTTATTATCTCTGACTAATCTGATAACCAGGGACCCCCATACGGACTATAGGAACCCCAGTGCTCATAATAGGACCCCTAATATCCACTGTAGGATCACCAGGTTCATTCTAGAGCCCACAATACCCATTATAGGAACCCAAATGTTCAGTATGACACCCACAATGCCCACTATAGAACTCCCCATCTACTATATAAAAATCTTATCCAGGCTTGTGTGTAAGGTTATCCCCAAAACAGCGCCACCTATAGGACATTGTGTAAATTACAGTTAACCTAACTGCAATTTTCCAATCATGTTAAGACGATGCGATTTTGTGCTTTTTTTTTTTTGTAACCTTAGTCACAAAAATGACGCACCCGGGGCAGGGTACTCAGATCTCTGGCTCGGTCTGGGATGTCACGGGTGGCTGCCTGAGACTGTGGTCCTGGTGGTCAATTAAAAAGGGGAAGATAATAAAGCAAAATAAAGTTTGCAACGCCTCCTTCAGTACCTGGTGATGCTCACCAGCGCCGCTACAGTCCTCCGGTGGTCGATGGTATTGCAGCAATAATGGTGTAGTCCTCCGCAGGCAGGACTGGACCGCCGGGGCAGCGATTCTGTGGGAGGAATCAGTTTAAGCAAGGAAAGATGCAGCAGAGTCGACAAAGTCACTTCACCGGGTACTTTACTGAAAAACCTTTGGTAGTCATTACAGTCCTTCAGTGCAGTAAGATGTTACAGCGACAAATGGCTACGGGTGCTGCAAGTGGATTTTATGGTTGGTAGATGGATCCCTCTCTGTGTGCCGTTCCTGTTCTTTCTTTCCCTTGCCTCCCAGTGGCTGTGAAGTCTGACCTCATGAAGATAGAATCTGACCTCCTGCTGTTCCTTGTCTTTATCTCCTTTGCACCTGTCGGGCAAACCTTAGTGATTACCACGGATCCGGTTCCCCTCTAACGGATCTTCGGGAGTCAGGACCGTATCTAAAGATACCCTCAGTCATCGGATTTCTGCGAGCCTTGAAGGATCTCACAGGTGCGGGTTCCGGTACCCGGTTTCTTTCCTGGGGCAAACTCTCTGGTTACTTTTTGCTCCCCACATTGAGTGAACTCTTCGTACTTTCTGAGTTTCTTTCTCCTTTCTGGGATCTATTCTGATTGTCCTGGGTCCCTCAGCCGAGGAGAACCTCCTTTCTCCATCAGGCTCCCTGCCTGGTTCCAACCAACCGTTCCCCCTGGGGGTCACTATATACCCTCCTGGGGCGCCTCCCACTGCATGACTAGTGTGGGGTGTGGGTATAGGGTTCCACCTACTGGCCATAACTCCACTTGCAGTGGGTCGACTACACTGCTTTTATGGGTGTAGTACCCCTTTTGTGGCACCTACATAGTGGGGCGCCACATAAACGCTTGTAAAACCTTCCCCCAGCAAAGCCTATGAGAATTCTGAATTGCTGTGCCAATTATGCTTTTTTCCTTGCAGATTTGCAGCATTTTTTGTCCAGAGAAAAAATGAGCATCTCAATTCTTTGTGCATTTTTCAGCCCTCTCTGCCATTGAAAATTGTGAAAAACGCAAAGCTAGATCTGCACCATAAACGCACCAAATACGCACATAAGTTTGCTTGATCCGTCAAAGAAAACAGCGCCACCTAGAGGACATCTGTGACAGGAGGCATACGCCATCCGGGAAACTGGCCGCAGCGCAGGCATTCATCATTGTCTGCACCAGGGTCCGCTCCATCATACCCTAGGTGCGGACCCGACCTGGTGCTACTGCCGTGGCTCCACAGTGTACAGGGGGAAGGAGACATCACACAGGGGTGAGTGAGGCGTCGCACAACAGGGGGACAGAGAGAGCACAGCGGGAAGAGTCAGCACAAGGGAGGAGAGCACACAGGGGGGAGAGACAGCACAAGGGGATAAGAGCATACAGGAGAGAAAGCACACGGGGAAGGCGAACAGCACGTGCCAGGCCATGTTCACCCCGTGCAGCAGCGAGCTCCCCCCGCCCTCATCGATGGCGCTGTGATTAGTAGCGGAAGTAGTTGGACCAGTGCTTTTTTGGGGGGGGGTTCGTGGTGGTACGATGTACTGGAAAATATGAAAATACACAGAGGGGACAGAGCTATATAGGGACTGCGGTCCACTGCATGCCGCCCACTGCCTGGTGCACAGAAGCTCCCCACCGGCCGACAGCACCCCCCACCCCCCAGCCCCCTCAAGCAGCCGACACATGACAGTATCCCCCCACCTCAAGCCGCTGGTGCCTGACAGATTGACAGAACCCCTTTCCCGCTCTTTGCCTCAGTACTGGGAAATATTCTTTTACGAAAAAAAGCACTGAGTTGGAATAACATATAATCGCAACACGTTATAGAATCACCCAATGCAATAGAATCGCGCATCCTTCTACTACCCATTATAAGACCCTAAATGCCTACTATGGGACCCCCAATACCCACTATAGGACTCCCAGTGCTCACTATAGGATCCCAATATCCAGAATAGGACCCCCAGTATCCACTATGGAATGTCCAATGCTCAGTATAGGGCCCCTAACACTCACTATGGGACCACCAACACCCACCATAGGATCCCAATGCTTACTATGGGGTTATTAGTGCTCACTATGGCACCCCCAGTGCTCACTATAGGGCCCCTAATACCCACTTTAAGATGGCCAATGCTCGCTATGGGATCTTAAATGCTCATTATGGGATCCCCAATGCTCACTATGGGACACCAAATTCACACTATAGGACCCCTAATGTCTACTACCGTACACCCAATACCCACTATAAGAGACACTCACCACTATAGCACGTACACTGCCCCCTATAGAACCCAGGGCCGACTCCAGATTTTTGTGGGCCCCGGGCGAAAGAATCTCAAAGGGCCACTTTTACGCCCCGCCCCTCCTGCTGCTGCACATTCGCACCTTAAGATGCATCCCAGGTATAGACAGGAGAAAATAAAACATTTCTTTCTATTGGTTGAAGCTTCCCTGGCAGTGTAAAAGAGAGGGGTCATTAGAGCTAATTTTAACTAGGGTATAATACGGAGGAAATAATTCTATAGTTAGTGTCTTTCTGCAAATACCCATAGACATTGATTGTTCTGCTACATGCACACTACACATAGTACACACAGCTCTATTACATGAACATACAGATACACAAACACAGCACTGTTACATGCACAGACACATGCAACACTGCTCTATGCACACTACACATACAGATACACACACGGCTCTGCTACATGGACACTACATACCCAGCTCTGCTACATGTACAATACATGCACATAAAAACACACACAAAGCTCTGTTACAAGCACATACAGCTCTGCTCACATATACAATAAATGTACATACAGATACACACACTGTGCTGCATGCACATACAGATACACATACAGATATACACACATACAAATACACACGTACAGATATACACATAAAAATGTAGATACATACAGACACACACATATACAGATATACACCATGTTCCAAATTATTATGCAAATGTTCTTTTTCTCTGATTTTCCTAAATGGTCGGTGCAAATGACAGTCAGTGTAATAAAAGACATCACCCGTTACAGTATACATCAAATTTCATTGAAGGAACCTCCCAATGATAACAGTATAATCTTCAAAATGAAAAAAAAACTCTAAATGCGCTGTTCCAAATTATTACGCACAGTAGAGTTTCTAAACATTTGATATGTTTGAGAGAACTGAAAATGCTAATTTGTTGAATTTGCAGCATAACAGGTCACATTCACTGAAATAAAAAGCTATTTTACTCCAAAACATCCTAAAGGTACCTTTACACGCAGCAACTTTTCTAGGAATTTCACTGGCAATTTGCTGGGTGCAGTGAAATCATGGGGACATTGTTCCATTTGTAGACAGCAACAAGATAGAGCAATGTGTCCATGATTTCACTGCAACCAGCAAATTGCCAGTGAAATTCCTAGAAAAGTTGCCACATGTAAAGGTACCCTTACAGGACAAGTTACATGTTAAGGCCTTTTTTGCAGCTGCTCTCTTAATCCGATGAACTTGCCTGGCAGAAACCTTCCTCATTCTGCCTTTATCTGCACGAACAAGTCTGTGCTCAGAATCAGCCACAAATCTCTTCAGAGTACGATGATCACGCTTAAGTTTTCGTGCAATATCTAATGTTTTCATCCCTTGTCCAAGGCATTGCACTATTTGTTGCTTTTCGGGAGCAGAGACATCCTTTGTCTTTCCCATATTACTTGAAAACTGTGGTCTGCGTAATATTGTGGAACATCCAGTTTTCCTTTAATTGGGCTCACCTGCCAAACTAATTATCACAGGTATCTGAGATTGATTTCAGTCATCCAAAGAACCCTGAGACACAATACCATCAATGGGTTTCATAGACAAAAAAAAAACATCTGACACTTCAAACCAATTTGCTAATAATTTGGAATATGCTTTAGATACACAAATACAGACTCACACACATTACCACAATCAGATGATCTTGATCAGTGCAGAACAGGAGATAGGTGCCACTGGGAGCTGCAAGGAGGCTGCAGAAGTTAAGAAGAAGCAGTTTCTTCCAGGACCTTGATTTCAGTCATGTGATCAGTCACATGACTGCAACTGGAAGGTCCTGCAGCCTCTGTTCAGCTTTTGGTAAGCTTCCTCTCATACTGTGTACAGATCACCTAAATTAGAGCAGAGCAGGAGAGAAGAGAGGGAGAGAGGGCAGCTGTGTGTGATCTCACTGCTTCCGTTCACAGACACTTATTCAGGGCCCTGGCACCTGCCCGGGTGTGCCGGGTGCTGGCGCCGGCCCTGATAGGACCGTTAATGGTCATTATGAAACAGACAATGCTCACTATAGGACAACTAATACTCATTATGGGAACACCAATACCCACTACAGGACAACCACTGTCTTGGTCTATATAAAACCTGGCGGTCAGCCCCATAGTGGCAACAAGTAGTGCATAGTTGACAATTATACATCTATGTAAAAGCATGATGGTAATGCATACATATATATAAGATTATCAAAAAACAACGTCTTGAAGTATAAATGCATAGACATCTATATGTGTAGATGTCACACTTCATCCACTTGTTGCGCATGGAGCTTACATTTTTCTTCATACCCAGGGTTCATATACCACGTGTAGACAATCATCCATTAAACAGCAATAATGCACTAGAATATTTAAAAATAAGAGTTAAAATCAAAATAACATCCATGTGGCTAAAAAAAGGATGAAAAGCTTAGAAATTCATTCAGACCCTGGGGAGTGACGGTACCCAAAGACCAGATCCATTTGGTTTCAAGTCGAGCTAGTCGCTGACTTACTTTGCCGCCCCTTATATTTGACTCTAGTTTGTCGATACTCCGTACCCTTAGAAGGCTCCCATCGCATTGGTGGTGGCTTCTAAAATGTCTTGGTAGAGTTTTCAATATGTCCCCCTCATTGGCGTTTTTAGCTGCATTAATACCGTTCACATGTTCTCTGACTCTGACTTTGAGCTGCCTAGTTGTTAAACCTATATAAATCTTAGGGCATGGGCAAACTGCATAATATACAACAGCTGTAGTTGTACATGTGATACATTTCATTATCTCAAATGTTCAATCACCAGAGGAATCCATGAAAGAGTCGCAACGATCAATGTTCTCCAAGGTGTCTCTATCTAGACTCTGTCACGTCTGTTACATGTAATGCGCCCCCAGGCTATGGGATACTCTGGAACCGGGCCGGCGCTGTCTCTCTTGGGTATCACGGTAGTCGTGACCCGGTCTCGTGGCCTGGGATCAGTCCAAAAAGGGGTATTGTTGTGTCCCACGAATGGGAACAACCTATAATGCCTATTCTCTGTATTTATATATTTCCTCCAATCAGTAATTCTTTGTTGTTACCAGGTAGATTGACTGTCTACTAAGTTTGACCCTAAGTTGCTGCCTTAGTTGTGTCTGTACTGGACGTCCCCCCTTCTGCCTCAGTTAGTCTGCAGAAGCCATTACTGAAGACACGTGTATATCCCCTGTGCAGATTATTCCTTTTTACCTATCGTTTATTGTGCCTAATACAAGATTTGGAAGAAAACTACAGTGTTCTCCTGTCTTACTACAGCTGCAGTGGCGATCGAGTTGAAAACTGTCTGTTGCCCCTGATGGGGTAAGTACTGAGCATACAATTATCTAAGGGACTGGTAATTAGAGCGCTTAGATTTACAGCCATCAGATGGGGACAGAACAGGTATTAACTAGGGATTTGTCATGTCGCCACCTGGGGTATGGGGTTAATAGAACCACCGCTGCCGTATTCCTGCTGCGGACAGTGACTTGGGGCAGCGTAGATGGTAAGCCCTCCTCGGGTTGGGCTGAGGGTCCCCAGGGCAGGAGTAGTTGTGATGAATGGGCCTGATGACGGATTGTGTGCAGTGCAGTGCTGTTCACTTACTTCAAAGCCGCAGCTCTCCAGCCAGTGTGCAGGGATGACAGTCTGTGGCTCCTCAGGCGGGACTTCACTGCGATGCTGGAAGTAAACAATCTCAGACAGTGATGAGCTTACTGGGTACTTAACTATGTCTTTCACAGCACAACAGTTCACACAGTTTCCAATTCTTTCGGCTCTTTCCAGTTACAGTTCTCACACTTTAGCTCTGCTCCGGGTAATTCAAACTGTGCAGCTCAGGCATCGTTTCAGTGTTTCTCTCTCAAAGTCCTTTCAGGCCCCTCTCTCTGTATTAACGTAGTACCTCACCCACGGGTTCAGTCTGGTCGTCGCGGATTCACGGGTGAATATATTTCCCTTGCAGTCAGGGTCACCAGTCCTAGTATGACAACTGTGTTCTTAGACCGTGGTGGAAAGTTAGGCTGCAGGTCATAAAGCACCTGCCCCCCACTGGTGTGTCTCGTGATTAGGGTCTGGAATCCCGGTCACTTCTTCAGAGCCGGTTCTTTGGTGTTGGCCTAGCCCTCCAGTGTCCCAGGTTCAGGTATTTGGGCACACCAGGCTCCGTCTGTCAGTCACTGTCTTTAAGGGTGCCTCCGGTCAACTAAGATGTGTGTGGCTGCCGGGCCCTTGTCCTCCCACTCTTCCTTCTGCTGTGGGGTGTCTCTCAGTCTCTTTCCCCTTCCCGTCGCCTCCAGGCTATGGAGCGAGCTTTCTCTCCAAGGGTCTGTGCCTCTCAGGATTCTGCGCCTCCAGGGAACCCGAAATTGTCTGGAAGTCCCTCTCTGTTCTGTTGTTTTCACTCTTTCTCTAACTAGCTACCCCTGTGTGGTCCTGGGTTTTTATTGTGTTGTCTCTCCACCCACTTTGTCAGTGTCCACCTACATTCCACTCACTTTGCTACACCGGCCACCCCTTGCCCAACCTACAGTCCCAGGCGTAGGGTCGCTGTTTGTGCAGTGTGGTTGTGTTTTCAACCACCTTGCTTACCAGGCTGCACTTCCCTCTTGTGGCCATTTGGTCGCAGGGGCGCCACATATGTGCTCAGTGTGAACCTGCTCTCATCCATGAAGCGAACAGGGCGCCAATGTGTAATCTCTCAATCTTGGTGTTCTCTAGCAAATACCAATCGCCCTTCATGGTGTTGGGCTGTAAGCTCAACACCCACTTGTGGACCTCGGGCCTCATACCCTCCTCGTGGAGTCTGTTTCTGACAGTTTGAGCTGATACATGGATGTTAGTGGCTGCTGGAGGTCATTTTGCAGGGCTGGCACTGCTCTTCCTTGCACAAATGAGGAGGCAGCGGTCCTGCTGCTGGGTTGTTGCCCTTCTACGGCCCCCTCAAAGTCTCCTGATATTTGCTGCATGCTCTGGACTTTGTGCTGATAGACACCACTACCCTTCTTGTCACAGCTCACATTGATGTGCATCCTGGATGAGCGGTAGTACTTGACAACGTCTGTGGGTTGTAGACACCGCCTCATGCTAACTCTTGGGGTGAGAGCAATAACAACATACAAAAGTGACCAAAACAACAGCCAAAAAGGATGAGAATAGAGATCTGATGTGTGGTCACCACCTGCAGAACCGCTCCTTTATATGGGGTGTCTTGCTAATTGCCGATCATTTCTACCTGTTGTCTGCTCCATTTACACAATAGCAGGAGAAATTGATTCCCAATCATTGTTGTCTCATAACTGGATATGTTTTTCACAGAAGAGTGATTGACTTAGATACATCGTGTTGCTTGTGTGATCCTTTTATTTCTCTGAGCAGTAATATATATACTGTATATGTATATATATTTATATATATATATATATATATCCACATACACACATGTATGATGGATAGATTAGTGATTGAATAGAACAAAGGGAACATTGAATTCAGATAGTTATCATTGCCTTATCTGTTGTGCTACACAGGACTGCTGATAACATCTACATTATCTGTACTCAGAAAGTTGTCGCTATGTGTTATCTATGGTGTTACATAGGACTGCTGGTAAGAACTCAACGACACCACCCTGTCATCAATTGTCACGTAGTTCAGTTTCTTCTTTCTGGCACTGCAGGTCAGTTCCTCTTGCGATTGGAGCTCATCTGCAGTACCCCGGAGCCGCCACTAACCATCTGCAGTACCCCAAAGCCGCCACTAACCAGCATGATGGAGCTGCAGTTTTTCCTTCCATCACATAATTACATACGGACTCTGCCAGCGCCGCTCTTAGCCAATTGGTGATGTCAGTTCATAGGGCCATCATTATCAGAGTAATGGAAAACTCCTTTAAGACAGACAGTAAGATGAGTAAAACACTTGTCCGTAGTCCCTAACACTTTCTTTAGTGTTAGTTTACTAGTTACTAAATAGTTTAATTACAAAAAGAAAAAAGGGAGCAGCACAGCTTCCAATGTTGGGGTGCAGGCAGACAAATACTTTCCTTGGTAAAGTTTCTGGTATATACCAAAATAATGGGGTCGCAGCACTCCAGTTCTGATGTACAAAAAGAACCTATCATTCCAGTATGGGCATAGGCAGCAACGTTTCGGGCACACACGCCCTTTGACCAGCTGGACAAAGGGCGTGTGTGCCCGAAACATTGCTGCCTATGCAGCCCTTGGTCCTGCCCTTAACATAGACGGTGTGCTATCATCTCCACCTGACGAGCCGCCTCCCTGTGTAAATCCCTATTTATCCATCACTGCCCCGGGGATCCCACTCCATCTACGGGGAGCATTACCAACACCAACTAGCTGCCTTATCATCATTCCCGGAGGTCTGCGGCAGCGCCGGTACCATTACCGGATACCGTAGGTGGCGTCACTAGACACTTTTTATTTTTTCCTCTTTTTCAGCGACCACCAGGCCCACGGGTCCGGGCACAGGCTGCCCTTGACATCCCCTAATAAATCAATGCCCGGAACCGAGTACCCCACGGCCCTGGAGTTGGACAGCTTTTGGCATCACGAACAGGATCCCGTGCCCGGTAACACCGGGTACTGTGTGGTGTGTATTGACTGTGTTTTGAACTAGTAAAATCGGGCCACCATTACTGCGCCACAGAGCGAGAAGAAAGGGGGCGTAACGGCCGAATGGGTGTAAAGACAAGTCCCGCCACGCCCTCTACCGAGAACTGACAAAGCGCAGCGACCCGATGCGGAAATACCTGAAGTGTTCAACTACCGCCTGAGGAGCCACCGACTGCTTTTTCTGCTGTAAGAGACTGGCTAAAGTTAACTAGGGGGGAGTGAGGATGGATGCGCAGAGGGGTGACGATGCAGCAGTTCCTAACCCAAATCTTGCTCGCCATGAAACACCAGTCGGGACATCAACTGGCGGAGCAGCCGCAGAACCTGGAGCTGTGGCGCCGATCATGCCAATCTCCCTGCCATATGTCCCGGAGAGGCGTGGTTACCGCAGTACGATGGCAAACCAGATACCCTGGCTGGGTTCAAGAAAAAGATTTGCAATGTACTTGATATGTATGCAATGACTGGCAAGCAGAGAGCATCTGATGTAAAAGGACAATTAACAGGTACAGCAGAGCTTGAGGTTGAGTTCTGCTCAGATGCAGATGAGAATCAGTAAATAAAATCTTTGATAATCTGAAAATTGCTTTTGAGAACCACACCGAGGCTGAATTGAGAATGAGGCTCTATAACTGCAGACACAGGCCGCAGGACAGTATTAGAGACTATGCTTTACACCTCCAGGAGGCGCTGCGGACCCTGAAACAGATAGACCCTGCTAGTGTGTGGGATGAAAACAAAATGCTGGTTGAACAATTCAACCAAGGGTTGCAATCACCCAGTGACCAAAGACAACTACGCTGTTGGGCCCTAGAACAGCCGATTTGTTGTCTTAAAAGAATGGGCCATAAAAGCACTGCAACCCCCTACACCTGAAGACCCTACATCACAGCCATGGCAAGTTGGTACCTCACCCTTGAAAGTGGTAACCTCTTCCTCACCTTCCGCAAAGACTGACATACAGGCTGTGAAACCTGGTGCTTCTGATGATCTACACTCAGAGGTGCAACAGCCATGCAAAGATATGGCCATGATTCTAAAGGCCTTGCAGCTCAAACCAGCGCCAAAATCATCAGAAAAGATCCAGCTAGCCGACAGCCCTAGGTCGTCCCATGAATGAGAGGAAAGAAGACCATGTCACTCCGGGGGAGGACCAAGACCGGTACAACTCATCAGGACAACCCATCTGCCGCCGCTGCAAAGAGGCGGGCCAGTTTGCCAAGTTTTGCCCTATAAAACAGCAATCCCTGGGACCAAGGGCCAACCTCCAGGAATGAGATGACCAGGCCCATTTGACTATATGTGGGAGGACGACCAATCCTGTCTATCACGCTGGATGGAATTCCCACATCTGCACTGTTGGACACCGGACGCAGTCCACCATACACATATCCTTTATAAAAGGTTCTGGGCCAATACTGAACTTACTCCTCCAGATCCAAACCTCACTATTTAGGCTGTGAATGGGTTACCAGTAAACCAAGTAGGGTTTAGGGAGGTAACAATAAAAGTGGGAAGGGTGGAGCTAAAGGACCAAGACTTATTGTGGTAGAAACAGATCCTAATGAAAGGAAGCCACAGATGATACTTGGGACAAATGTAATTGAAAATTGTCTGGGAGAAGTGTTGTTTTTACTCCAACAGATTGCATAAACTGACAGCATCGGGCAGCAGAGGGTCCTAGAGAAGGAGATTAGAGCCCTCCTGCGCAGACACCCTGTCCGGTGGTGAAATTGGTAGTGTATGGGAAAGAGACCCGATCCCCATTGTGTTACCCCCAAGAAGTGAAATGATATGGTGTCGGGCAGCAATAGGCCTCAGAGGGCAGGATTACCAGGTAGTGGTAGAGCTCATGTACTCGGAGAGTAGGCCTACAATCCTGACAGCCAGGGGGATGGTTGATGTACGCAAGGGGAGGGTACCCTTAACGTCTATTAAACTGTGGAGAGGAGGAAGTCAAGCTACCCAGATATTCTACCGTCGCCAAGCTATTCACTGTCGACAACTCCATCCAGGCAGTGGAACCCTTGACCCCGTCAAACTCGGCGGAAGACAACAAATCCAAGGGACAGCTGGAGGACTGGTGTCAGGACCTGCACGTAGGCACTGATTCCACTCCTTCTCACCAGAAGCACGGAGTCTATCGGGTAGTACAGGACTATGAACGGGTCTTTAGTAAGCATCCACTCGATTTTGGGAGGTTTAAAGGGGTACACCACCATATACCCACAGGGAACATCCACCATTAAAAAGCGATATAGGCCTGTACCCCCAGCTCACTATCAGCGTGCCAAGGAAATGTTACAGAACATGAAGGACGCAGGGGTCATCATAGATAGTTGTAGCCCCTGGGCAGCACCATTAGTCCTAGTTAGAAAGAAAGACAGCACTATGAGAATAAAAAGTTTTGCTGATATATACTGTCAACTGCTGTGTTACAGGGTACCGGTGCTACTTGCACATGTAAGGGGGCGTATAAAGCATGGTTCATGTGCCCGGTGTGCACCGCTTATTAGACAGCAATAGCAGTTCATAAGAAAAAAATCGGCACTCACCGAGCAGGCTTATTTCTTTTTTATTTCAAAAGTCCTCATGTACAAGATTCTCTGCGAGGAGAAGGGAGTGGGAGACACACAGGTGACGGATCCAGACCCCTGGATCACCTCCTCTCGGCTCTCTCACACTCCTGGGGATCTGGCTCTGGATAGGCTTTCTCTCTCCTCCGGCTCACACTGGCTCGGTACAGATTTCTGCGTCCTTATGCTTTCACTCTTCCAGGACGTGTGGCTTTCTCCTGCTCAGCTTCAGCTCAACCTGCTCTGTTCTCTGGCCTTGCCGTGCTTCTCAGCTTCTCTGTCTTTGCTGCTCTTGGTCTTTACTTTTCAGCTCACTGTGGCCTACTCTTGGTCTTTACAGCTCGGCACCCTGGCCTACTGAACACCTTCCTCCTCCCCATTTCCTATATACTGTCAAGTCACCTGACTACGGGTGTGCCCAACCCACTCCTCCAAATCCACCACCCCTCAATCTCATAGAGTCTCTAATCACAGGGCTGGATGTTACCTTCTCTTACATGTGGTATGTGGGCTGTGAGGGTGTTGGTGTGCAACAAGTGTCATATCTGCCTGGCTGCAGTTCCCTTTTGTGGCCTCCTGAATGCAGGGGCGCCACACAAGCATTATCTGGCGGCTGCAAAGTTCACTGTCTTCATGGAAAACAATCCTCTGACCCACCTGGATTCCACGAAGTTAGGTGCACTAGAGCAACGCTGGATGGCCCGGTTGTCAAACTACGACTTTACCATCAAATATCGGGCAGGCCGTAAGAACGCCAATGCGGACCCCTGTCAAGGATGCTTCTCTTGCCAGATGTGGGAGGAAACGTGGATGAGCTAGAAGAACTAGAACTACCAGCCTTCCATCGCCACAGTGCATCCCAGTGTCAGCAAACCTTTAGCAAGACCAAGACACCACACTAAACCCATTACCTCATCATGGGTGGAAAGAGACGCAAGACAGTGACCCGGCTATTAGCTTAGTCAAGCAGCTGATAATCCAAGAAGGTTCACGTTTTAGCCCAGATTCTCCACCAGAGGTGCAACACCTGGGGAAAAAGAGAAGCAGGCTGTTCATCTACCAGGGTAGGCTGTGTCAACGTTTCATCGGCTAACATACAGGTAGCTGCCACTTCCTGCTTATTGTGCCCGACACCTTTCACCGCTGACAAGGAGTGCTCTAAGACCGCTCCTGATAGCGATTCTGAAGCTTCTGCTGACATCATGTCGACAGAGAGGCAGCTCTGTTGACAGGCGTCATAGCAAATTCATTTTTACTGACAGCCAGCTCCCCCAATTAGTAGCAAAGAGCCGGCTCTCAATCTGCATAAAGTTGGCTGACCCACTTCTTCCGCAGAGCAGAAGAGAAGTCACCACTCTGCTGCCATTGTATTTCTGGCAGGAGCGGTCTGTGACTGCACCGAGTACAACGCCAGATAGGTAGCAACTACCTGCCTGTTAGAGCTTCGGCATATATATTATATATTAATAATAATATATATATTATAAAAATCCCGGATAACCCCTTTAAAACGTTCTTCTGATGATGTATTAATATACGGATAGTTGTTCTGGTGATGTATTCATGTAAGTACCTGTCTGTTTTTGCAGCCTTTGGGATTGGTTCAGTTTGGTAATGTGGCCTTTGGTCCACCCCTGGCGTAGTGCTTTCCTAGCAAAGTCCTGTCTGTTTAGCCTCTTGTAATCATAGTTCTTTGTTTTGACCTCAGCTTCTGTTTTTTGATTATACTTACGGATCTTGAGTTTTGTCCTTTATGTGACCTTCTGGCTTAGATCCTGTTTGCCGACCACTCCTACTATGGTCCAAACCTCTGGACGGAAGCCCATCCGAAGGTAGTAATTCCACATTTCTCTATAAGGGGTTAAAGGTGTCAGGGTTTCTCTGGATTCTGCCCAATGGAGTGGCTTGTGCCAAGTCTGTCCAAGGTAGCCTTTTTGATTCTGTGGCCTCTGACAGACGTGACACATTTTGTTGAACTCATCCAATTGTGGAATTTCTTAAATGGAATTGGTGGGCAGGTTTATGCTACCTCATCTGAGAGCAGCAAGATGTAGGCAATTTCATGTCCATGATGCTGTGATCAGGGTTACAAGAATAATTGGCTAAGTTTCAATGTTTTATGGACATGAAATTGCTGGTATTAAAAAGAAACTTCAAATCCCAGAGAGAAAGATTGTAAACTTATGTGGATACCTTAGGAATCTGATGGCATAGGGCTAGACAAGACAAACTTGAAACCATTGGTTCTAAGTCTGTATTACACGCGTGCAGCAAAACAAGTTTGGATAAGGGTGCAGCAAACAGAAGTCAGGGCAAAACAATGAAGTGGACAAAATTCACACACAGCGTGGCCAGCAATGGAAATAGTCTTATAAAGGAACAGTTCATACACAGCGTGGCCGGTAACGGAAATAGTCTTGTAAAGAAACAGTGTGGTGCCCCTGCAACCAGGGAGGTCACAGGGTGAACTGCAGCCAGGTAAGGTAAAGATAGTTGACTAAAATAAATCCACACAGATGCACACACCGACCCTACGCCTAGGACTCTAGGTTAGGCATTGGGAAGCAGGGGTTAAGAGTAGTGTGGGTAGAGCGTAGAGCAGCACTGACCAAGTGGGTGGAGAGACCTACAATAAAACACGGGAACACCTAGTTAGAGGCAGAATTCCCAGGAGGAGAGGTTCCCTGGAAGATGCAGAATCTTGGAGGCAGAATACCCAAGAGATAAAGCTCGCTTTATAGCTGGAGGTGAGGGAAAGAAGCCAAAAGCAACGACACCCCACAGTGAGAAAGAGGGAGCCTGGTGATCCCACAGCCATACCTGGGACACTGGAGGCTAGGCCGCTACAGCCAGAGAGCCGGCTCTGTAGAAGTGACCGGGATACTCAAAGACCCTAATCACGAGACACATGGGGCAGCCTACCCACCACCACAGTCTAGCCATCAAACTAGGGCTAGTGAGTCTGAGAGAGAGGGACCCATCACACAAAAGCCAGCGACAGCCAGACCAAATCTGTGAGTGAGGAGACAAAGAAAGAAAAGGGCCTGAAAGGACATGAAGGAAGCAACACAGAGGATCTGTCTGAGCTTCATAAACCCAGTTACCCGGACCAGTGTTAACTGAACTCTTATAACTTCAAAGAACTGTGACTGTGAAACTGTGCCTTGTAACTTCTGCTAAAAGAACTTTGAGTAAAGTACCCGGTAAGCTCACTATTGCCTGAGACTGCTTCCATTCAGCACCACAGCAGAGTCCCACCTGAGGAGTCGGAGACTGTTAATTTCATATACTGGCTGGAGAAGTTGCAGCAGCAAAGTAAGTGATTTGTTCAAGGCACAATCCCTCACTAGGCCCCTCCACTACTACTTTACCTGGCCTGGGGACCCTCAGCCCTCTGGAGGAGGGCTTACCATCCACGCTGCCCCTCACCACCGTCCCCAGCAGGAATATGGTAGCGGTGGTTCCCACTGACCACATACCCCCGGGTGGTGGCACGACAAAATCCCCTGTAAATAACCCCTTCCTTTTTGACTGAGCCCAGGCCACGGGATCGAGTCACGGCTAACATGATCCCCAGAGAGACAGCACCGGCCCGACCCCGAGTACCCCATGGTCTGGGGGTGCCTCAACAGTTCACACACAGCATGGCAGTTAACGGAAATAGTCTTAAGCATGAATACAGTCCTGAACTTAGCCAAGTGCAGTGCAGTTATATACACAAGTCCGGAACTGTCCTGAAAACGCATTGCAATATAATTTAAAAGGCTAAACACAAAATAGCAGCAGCAGCTTACGTAAAACAGAGCAGAACGGAGGTAATCTGGCTAGCTGGAATAGTCCTTTGCAGAGCGTAGCATATTGCTGGAAGGCAACCAGAGTAAAGATGAAGCCAGCAGAGCAGATGACTGAAAGAGATGATATGAAGAGGAAACCCGGAATTACTGGAATTGGAGCAAGGCACAGGTGTTGCACTGGAGCACCCACAGTAGACACAAAATACTCAAGCGGGGCCTGAATATCAGACCAGAGCTTAAATAAGCAGGCAAGGAAGTTATGAACATGATGAGGCAGCAGACACCGTTTTAGATAAGCGCAAGGAGTGTTTGCTCCTTGTCAGTGCAAAATATGAGATGATTTGGCTAGGTGAGAGGCTAAGACTGGGGATCTAAGCTACAATGTTTCTCCTTATGGAGAGGTGACATGTCAGTCTTACATGTCAGTATATGAGATGACTTAAACGCCTTGGATGTTCCTCTGTGAAATTTTATATGCAAATTGCCTCTTTAAAGTGGATTTAAACTCTAGCGCCATCTATTGGTTGTAGAAATCCTAAAAGTCAATATTGACCCTTTAACGAGCCTTATCATATGGCCAAGGATATAAGGCAAATTAGAATCTCAATTTGTAGACACTGTGATTTCTCCTCGTCAGTGTAAAGTATGAGATATGATTTGGCTAGTTTGTTAACTGTAATTTATATCTGTATTTTGTATGTATCCCAATCTCATGTACAGCACCATGGAATCAATGATGCACTAAAAATAAATAATAATAATAATAATAATAATAATAATAATAATCACATCACTCCATAAAACCATTGAAAAATCAGTCTTCAGATATTTCTTTGCCGAGTCTTAATGTTTCCACTTCTTGCTCAGTGGTGGTCAGTTTCACTCCCTTATCTTGGCCATAGCTCTGAGCTCTGGACTCCTTGTACTCCTGGTCTCTCCAGGGAGGTTGCATTTCTGGAACATGACAGCTCTAGAGAATATTGTGTTCCTGGTCACTTTACATTTTGTTCTTCTCAAATCATTGGCAGTAAATGTGCGTATGTTATTCTCAGCACATTTTTTCTCCTTGTTCCCCTGCAACAAAATCCCTCTGTAAGACTTTTAACAATTTTTGACTTTCATTGAAGAAAAAAAAACAATACTGCACTGGTTGTTAATGATGGGTCACATAGCAGCTAAGATAATGTTTTTTTTGTGCCATATGACTTATTGTCTCACATTTTTCTGTGCTCTTTTAAAAACTGTAATTCATGGCTGTGTGGGGGTGGCCAGAGTCTGCCAGCAATGTGTGTGTATTTCAACAGCTTCTGAGAGCAGGCTGGTAGGGAGCAGTGTGACAGCAGACAAGGGGTTAACAGATTGTGACTGAGATCTGTGGAGTCAGATGACAGATTTTTCTTTGGCACAAGTTTCACAGGAGTTTGCAGTGATCCTGACATTCTGACATTGCTTAGCAACGGTGCTGTATGCTGAGCTTATCTGATACATTGTTTCCTCATGAGCTGCAGTCAGGAGTATAGGCCCCGCCCCTTTCCCTTATATGGTTACATGCCCGTATTCAGTGTGAAGACTGATCTGACCGATAATGAGCATATGTCTGCTTCACACACAGTGTAGTGGGGACACCTTGTTGAAGGTTTATGAATGGTTTTCAAGCCGAACTCTCTAATGAAGTATATTACAAAGTTTATTATAATCACTTGCTCTATATTATTATTATTAAATAAAAATGTAAACAACGGTTACACTTTAAATCTTTTTTTGGCAAATTTTGCTTGAGGAAAACAAACTGCCTGATAATTCTACGTAGGGTGTTGTATCCTTAGGCTGCACCCTCTTCATTACACAAATACTCATCATAGCTATCACATTGTATTGCTGGCTTTATGATGTAAGCCAGGGGTCTCAAACTCGGCTGGGTTGGTGGGCCGCACATAGAAAAATATTGATATCGGGGGGCCGCATTGCTTGTAGGACTAAGGGTGCTTTCACATCAGCGGTAAATGCTGATCGCGGCAGTTGCGGTGAAATAAACGCAACTACCGCGATTACAGCATAACGGCCGCGATCGTGGCACACTTGCGGCAAGCCCCATACAATGTCTATGGGGCTTGCGGTAAGTGTGCAGCAAGTGCGGTTTCAGCACTTGCGGCTGCAAAAAAAAATGCTGCATACCACGGTTTTTTCGCGCCCGCACCTGCCGCAAGTGCCGAAACCGCACCTGCCGCACACTTACCGCAAGCCCCATAGACATTGTATGGGGCTTGCCGCAAGTGTGCCACGATCGCGGCCGTTATGCGGTAATCGCGGCAGTTGCGTTTTTTTTCACCGCAACTGCCGCGAACAGCGCAAAACATGATGTGAAAGCAGCCTAAGTGACATTTTTAGTAATACCAGATTTTTTTGCTCAATGTAGTAATGTCAAAATCCTGACCCCTTTCTTGTAGTAATGTCCCCATCTTGGTCCCTTTCTTGTTGTAATGTCCCCATACTGGTCCCCATCCTGGTCCCCCTCTTGTACTAATATCCCCAACCTGGTCCCCTTTTGTAATAATGTCCTCCATGCTGGTCCCCTTTTGTAGTAATGTCCCCCATCCTGGCCCCCATAGTGTAATAATGTCCCCCATGCTGATCCCCTTTTGCAGTGATGTCCCCCATGCTGCTCCCCTTTTGCAGTGATGTCCCCCATGCTGGTCCCCTTTTGTAGTGATGTCCCCCATGCTGATCCCCTTTTATAGCGATGTCCCCATAGTGTAGTAATGTCCTCCATGCTGGTCCCCTTTTGTAATAATGTCCTCCATGCTGGTCCCCTTTTGTAGTAATGTCCCCCATCCTGGCCCCCATAGTGTAGTAATGTCCCCCATGCTGATCCCCTTTTGTAGCGATGTCCCCATCCTGGCCCCCACAGTGTAGTAATGTCCACATTCTGGCGCCTTTTGTAGTGATGTCACCATCCTCACCCCCATAGTGCAGTAATGTCCCCTATGCTGGACCCCTTTTTTTACTGATGTCCCCAACCTGGTCTGAATTCTTATCACACACTAACTCACGCACACACTAACACACTCACTCACTGTCACTCATGTGGAACAAAAGGGGGGGGGGACCACAACCGATGAGCGGTACCTGGTGGTCTAGTGGGGGCGACATTAACAGATGTGGGGGGTTCGCATCTCACCTTTGGAGGTTCTGCAACCCTGCACAACCTCGGCGTATCACAGTGGATGGCTCCGGACTCCAGCATTCGGGGTTTCCTCCACGAGCAGCTCCTTCTTCCAGTCAGGTGACTCGAGCAGCCGATCACCTGCCCCTGTGACATTCTCAGCTATGTCGCCGCAGGTCCTTTGGATTCTGTTAGCGGAGACTCTGGTTCACAGCTGCTCCTGCTGCAACCCTCGGATGGGGATATGATATTTGTACAGAAGTGTGTGATTATAACAGAAGCGCTAGAGCACAGGAGGCACACGTTTAATTACCTTTGATATACCACAATGCATTTCCATGGCGGTCCGCAGTCTTCATCACGTAAATCCACCTGATGAAGATGGCGGACCGCCGTGGAAACGTGTTGTGGTATATCAAAGGTAATTAAACGTGTGCCTCCTGTGCTCTAGCGCTTCTGTTATAATCACACACTTCTGTACAAACTCACAGGCACGCTCACAGGCAGGCACACAGGCAGGCTCACAAGCAGGCTCACAGGCAGCCACACAGGCAGGCAGGCTAACAGGCAGGCACACAGGCAGGCTCACAGGCAGGCACACAGGCAGGCACACAGGCAGGCTCACAGGCAGGCTCACAGGCACTCACATTAACACACACATTAACACTCACATTAACACTCACATTAACACACACATTAACACACACACACTTTTGCTATGCTAACCATGCTGGCGGCGGTCCCGTGCATGGGACCGCCGCGGTCTCTGCTATAATCTTGCTTCCGGACGCTTCACTCTGCCGCTCGCTCTGCTAATGTGCCAGTTCAATGCAAGCCGCAGTCAGCCAATGAGAGGCCCGCAGGTGACCTCGGTGTATGACATCACCTGCGGGCCTCTCATTGGCTGACGGCTTGCATTGAACTTGCAGAGGGGCAGAGCGAGCGTCGGAGTGAAGCGGGCAGTGGCCGGAAGTAATATTATAGCAGAGACTGCGGCGGCCCCGTGCACTGGACCGCCATCAGCATGGTCAATTGTCCAAGGTGCCGGGGGCCGCACAGGGAAGCCCCAGGGGCCGCATGCGGCCCGTGGGCCGCGAGTTTGAGACCCCTGATGTAAGCTATTAGCCTTGACATATTAATTCACAATGAACTATGTTATCTATGACATTACATGAACACTGGTTATTATAGGTGAAAAACACTGTAGTTTCATTTTATTTATGTATCTGTTTGTTTTGACATCTTATTCGGTAGTGAGTCATGTTTTCTCTTTAGTGTCTTTAATTATTAATTTCTTATTGAATAACCATTTGCTAAGATGGAGTTTCCTCTGCTGCTTTGCTCGGGGACCAGTTTTGAAGAAACAGATTTAAAGCTCCATTACTTATGGTGAACTGTTAGGGCACCACTCCAGCTTTTTTCTTTATTGCACTTCTGAAATGGTGCTTTCAATCTAATTACCCTGACCCCTGTTTGATACTCAAATTCCAACGGCTTCACCCTTTTTCCAGTGACACTATGATCGGTCTGCGGGGATTTGGGACCTGCTGGCAGCTCCAGTGCTTTATGGAGCGCACCGAGGTCACAAATCAATACAACTCTATGAGGACCCTCATTCTTGCCTCGTTATGGCTCTCATAGAGTTGCATTGAGCTTTTGACTTTCAGACACTAAGAAGTTACAGGCACAAATTGGCGCCACAGGAATGAAGGGGCATCAGTAAGAGGTGAAACCGCCGGAGGGTAAGCATATGAGGGAGCAGGGGGCATAGATTTAAAGCACCACCACTCCAGCACTGAAAAATAAATGCTGGAGTGGTCCTTTTCAATACAAACCTGTTACCTTTTAAATCCATAAGACAAATGCCATCACAATCAAAATCCAGCAGACACTACATCACAGCCTGATGTTGATTTCACCGCCGGGCTATGAGGCTAAAATTTTGTTTAAGCTCTAAATTTTTCATTTTCACAAGGTCTAAATGAAGAAGGTGGACCAACATTTCTGCCAAACAAGGAAATATCTCAAATGTAGCACCTGCTGTGGAAGCTGAGTATTAAGTGCCACACATATTCATGTCTACAGATATGGTCCTTCCCCAGATTGATGCCAGGAACAAGGCACCTTGGGAATTGTAGTTTTCAGCAGTTCAACATAAGAATCAATATCTGTAGAGGTGAATGTGTGTGGCACTCTATACTCAGCTACCACTGCAGGTGCTACACATACGTGGTTGTAACTACTGTTTATTCACAGAGCAAAAGCTCAGAAGGGATGGACTTTTGGAGCACAAAAATGGTTAGAAAAGATTTTGGAAGCCATGTCATATTTGTAGAACTACTGAGGTGCCAGAACAGCACAAAGCCTCCAAAGTTGTCCACATCTGAAAAATTATAAACCACAATTTGTTACTTGGTTTCTCCTGAATACATTAATGCCCAATAAGTAGTCAGAATCTGCAGTTTGGGTGGATTAGAGGAGATTGGAGAGTTTACTGGAATGACTTGTGGTTAGCAGGTTGCATTTGTAGAACCCCTGACTGCCAGGATTTTAGAATACCCTTATAAATTACAGCATTTTTTTTAAACCTTTATCCTTTAACCCCTTCACGACCCTTGGCCCACCGTTTGGGCCATGGAAACAAGTTCGTTCCCGACCCTTGTCCCAGGGGGTGGGCCATGGATTGATCGGGCTCCTGCAGGCCGAGTGAGGGTCTCACTGACCTGTCATTCGGCCTGCAGGTACATGGGGTGTTGTACAACACCCCATGGGGGTCGATTTGCCCCCACCCCCACCCCCCCGGCTACAGGCGCGGTGATTGGCGCTCAAAAGTGAAAGTGAAAATCACCGCGCCTGTCATGCTTCCCTGCCTGCCCCTGCTCTCCCTACCCTCCGATCTGCTACCCTGGCATCCTCTAAGTGCCCCCCTGCCCCCACCTCTCTATCCTGCCCCCTCTCTCTTCATCTTTCTTACCCCCCCCCCCGCTTCCTGTCCCTGCGCCCGCTTCCTGTCCCTACCGCGGGCTTCCTCTTCCTGCCGCCGCGCCTGCTCCTGCCTGCCCCCGCTTCCTGTGAGTGCCCCCCCATCCCCTGTCACCCCCCCTCTTCCCCCTGCCTGCCCCCCCCGACCACCGGAGCGGCGATCGCTTCTCCCACTCACCCCTCCGGCGATCGCGCTCCATCCTGCACCCGGTGCACGGCTGCGTCCCGCTCCTCCTCCTCTTCTCCCGGCCGCTTCCGCGATCTGACAGCTCTGTGCTGGAGCTGTCAGATGACTTCTACAGCTAGATCCTGAGGATCCAGCTGTAGGAAGTGATCTGACAGATCCAGCACAGTGATCCACAGTGACCATTATGTGATCACTGTGGATCACTGTACTGGATCTGTCAGATCACTTTCTACAGCTGGATCCTGAGGATCCAGCTGTAGGAAGTGATCTGACAGATCCAGCACAGTGATCCACAGTGACCATTATGTGATCACTGTGGATCACTGTACTGGATCTGTCAGATCACTTTCTACAGCTGGATCCTGAGGATCCAGCTGTAGGAAGTGATCTGACAGATCCAGCACAGTGATCCACAGTGACCATTATGTGATCACTGTGGATCACTGTACTGGATCTGTCAGATCACTTCCTACAGCTGGATTCTGAGGATCTAGCTGCAGAAAGTGATCTGACACCCCGGGCGCAGTGACCCACTATGTGCATCACTGCGCCTGGGCTGCCAGATCGCTTTCCGCAGCTCGATCCCCATGCATGGGGATCGAGCTGCAGAAAGCTATCTAACAGCCCGGGCGCAGTGATGCACATAGTGGGTCACTGCGCCCAGGCTCTTAGATTGCTGCTCTGCAGCCCGATCTCCCTGCATGGGCATCGAGCTGCAGAAAGCAATCTGACAGCCCGGACGCAGTGATGCACATAGTGGGTCAATGCGCCTGTGCTGCCAGATCGCTTTCCGCAGCTCGATCCCCATGCATGGGGATCGAGCTGCGGAAAGCGATCTGGCAGCCCAGGCGCAGTGATGCACATAGTGGGTCACTGCGCCCAGGCTCTTAGATCGCTGCTCTGCAGCCCAATCTCCCTGCATGGGCATCGAACTGCAGAAAGCAATCTGACAGCCCGACGCAGTGATGCACATAGTGGGTCAATGCGCCTGTGCTGCCAGATCGCTTTCCGCAGCTTGATCCCCATGCATGGGGATCGAGCTGCGGAAAGCGATCTGGCAGCCCAGGCGCAGTGATGTACATAGTGGGTCACTGCGCCCAGGCTCTTAGATCGCTGCTCTGCAGCCCGATCTCCCTGCATGGGCATCGAGCTGCAGAAAGCAATCTGACAGCCCGGACGCAGTGATGCACATAGTGGGTCAATGCGCCTGTGCTGCCAGATCGCTTTCCGCAGCTCGATCCCCATGCATGGGGATCGAGCTGCGGAAAGCGATCTGGCAGCCCAGGCGCAGTGATGCACATAGTGGGTCACTGCGCCCAGGCTCTTAGATCGCTGCTCTGCAGCCCGATCTCCCTGCATGGGCATCGAACTGCAGAAAGCAATCTGACAGCCCGACGCAGTGATGCACATAGTGGGTCAATGCGCCTGTGCTGCCAGATCGCTTTCCGCAGCTTGATCCCCATGCATGGGGATCGAGCTGCGGAAAGCGATCTGGCAGCCCAGGCGCAGTGATGTACATAGTGGGTCACTGCGCCCAGGCTCTTAGATCGCTGCTCTGCAGCCCGATCTCCCTGCATGGGCATCGAGCTGCAGAAAGCAATCTGACAGCCCGGACGCAGTGATGCACATAGTGGGTCAATGCGCCTGTGCTGCCAGATCGCTTTCCGCAGCTCGATCCCCATGCATGGGGATCGAGCTGCGGAAAGTGATCTGGCAGCCCAGGCGCAGTGATGCACATAATGGGTCACTGCGCCCGGGGTGTCAGATCACTTTCTGCAGCTCGATCACCATGCTGGCGGATCGGGCTCCAGAGTAGCGATCTGAAAGCAAAGGTGATCGAGAGTCGTGGGACCTTCGTTGTGGACTACGTCGGAGACAAACGTCGTGGGACCTTCGTTATGGACTACGTCGGAGCGATCGAGCGTCGTGGGACCTTCGTTGTGGACTACGTCGGATCTTTTTATAATAAAGATGGAGTCCGAATTGTGTCTGTTTTTTTTTCAAATAAAAAGATTTTTCTCTGTGTGTATTTATTGACTATTTACTGTACTAGAGATTCCTAATGGCGGGTCTAACATTGGCCCTATATTATGAATCTCGGGCTTAGTGCCAGCTGCCAATAAAAAGCTGGCATTAACCCCTTTATTACCCAGTTAGCCACCGGCACCAGGGCAACTGGAAGAGCGTGGGTACAGCGCCAGAAAATGGCGCTTCAATGAATGCGCCATTTTCTGGGGCGGCTGCGGGCTGCAATTCGCAGCATGGGGGGCCCAGAACGCTTGGGCCTCTCTATGCTGAGGATTCCAGCCCCCAGCTGCCTAGTTGTACCTGGCTGGACCAAAAATATGGCGGAGCCCCACGTAATTTTTTTTTCTAGAAATATTTCTAGAAATAAAAAAAAAATAGGCTTCGCTGTATTTTTGGTTCCAGCCAGGTATGACGAGGCAGCTGGGGGTGGGTGGCAGTCCGTAGCTGCCAAGTTGTACCTGGCTGGACCAAAAATATGGCGGAGCCCTATGTCATTTTTTTTCTAGAAATATTACAAGAAAAAAAAAAAAATAGGCTTCGCTGTATTTTTGGTTCCAGCCAGGTATGACGAGGCAGCTGGGGGCTGGTGGCAGTCCGTAGCTGCCAAGTTGTACCTGGCTGGACCAAAAATATGGCGGAGCCCTATGTCATTTTTTTTCTAGAAATATTTCTAGAAATAAAAAAAAAATAGGCTTCGCTGTATTTTTGGTTCCAGCCAGGTATGACGAGGCAGCTGGGGCCTGGTGGCAGTCCGTAGCTGCCAAGTTGTACCTGGCTGGACCAAAAATATGGCGGAGCCCTATGTCATTTTTTTTCTAGAAATAATTCTAGAAATAAAAAAAAAATAGGCTTCGTTGTATTTTTGGTTCCAGCCAGGTATGACGAAGCAGCTGGGGGCTGGTGGCAGTCCGTAGCTGCCAAGTTGTACCTGGCTGGACCAAAAATATGACAGAGCCCCATGGGTTCCCTATGCTGCGAATTGCAACTACTAGACTAGTATGTTTTTTCACATAAAGTTTCTTTATTCATTTATACGTCTCAATTTGTGAAGCACATGGTGGTTCAAAGTGCTCACTGTGCATCTAGATATGTTCCCTGGGGGGTCTAGTTTCCAAAATGGGGTCACTTGTGGGGGAGCTCCAATGTTTAGGCACACAGGGGCTCTCCATACGCGACCTGGTGTCCGCTAACAATTCCAATTGTTGACAAACACCAGGTTGCGTATGGAGAGCCCCTGTGTGCCTACACATTGGAGCTCCCCCACAAGTGACCCCATTTTGGAAACTAGACCCCCCAAGGAACGTACCTAGATGCATAGTGAGCACTATGAACCCCCAAGTGCTTCACAAATTGATCCATAAAAATAAAAAAGTACTTTTTTTCCACAAAAAAAGTATTTTTTCATTTTTACAGATCAATTTGTGAAGCACCTGGAGGTTCAAAGTGCACACTATGCATCTAGATACATTCCTTGGGGTGTCTAGTTTACAAAATGGGGTCACTGTGGGGGAGCCCCAATGTTTAGGCACACAGGGGCTCACCAAACGTGACATGGTGTCCGCTAACAATTCCAATTGTTAGCGGACACCATGTCGCATATGGAGAGCCCCTGTGTGCCTAAACATTGGAGCTCCCCACAAGTGACCCCATTTTGGAAACTAAACCCCCAGGGAACATATATAGCTGCATAGTGAGCACTTTGAACCCCCAGGTGCTTCACAAATTGGTCCGTAATAATGAAAAAAGAAATTTTTGTGGAAAAAAAAGTGCTTTTTCATTTTTATGGATGAATTTGTGAAGCACCTGGGGGTTCAAAGTACTCACTATGCATCTAGATACGTTCCCTGGGGGGTCTAGTTTCCAAAATGGGGTCACTTGTTGCGGAGCCCCAATGTTTAGGCACACAGGGGCTCACCAAACGCAACATGGTGACAGCTAACAATTTGAGCTGATTTTTATTCAAATTGTTAGCTGACACCATGTCGCTTTTGGAGAGCCCCTGTGTGCCTAAACATTGGAGCTCCCCCACAAGTGACCCCATTTTGGAAACTAGACCCCCCAGGGAACTTATCTAGATGGATAGTGAGCATATTGACCCCCAGGTGCTTCACAAATTAATGGAAAAAAATTGTTTTTGCGGAAAACAAGTACTTTTTCATTTTTACAGATCAATTTGTGAAGCACCTGGGGGTTCAAAGTGCTCACTATGCATCTAGATACGTTCCCTGGGGGGTCTAGTTTCCAAAATGGGGTCACTTGTGGGGTAGCTCCAATGTTTAGGCACACAGGGGCTCACCAAACGCGACATGGTGTCCGCTAACAATTTGAGCTCATTTTGCATTCAAATTGTTAGCGGACACCATGTCGTGTTTGGAGAGCCCCTATGCGTCTCCACATTGGAGCTCCCCCACAAGTGACCCCATTTTGGAAACTAGACCCCCAGGGAACATATCTAGCTGCATAGTGAGCACTTTGAACCCCCAGGTGCTTCACAAAATTGGTCCGTAATAATGAAAAAAGAAATTTTTGTGGAAAAAAAAGGGCTTTTTCATTTTTATGGATGAATTTGTGAAGCACCTGGGGTTCAAAGCACTCACTATGCATCTAGATACGTTCCCTGGGGGGTCTAGTTTCCAAAATGGGGTCACTTGTGGGGGACCTCCAATATTTAGGCACACAGGGGCTCACCAAACGCAACATGGTGTCCGCTAACAATTTGAGCTCATTTTGCATTCAAATTGTTAGCGGACACCATGTCGTGTTTGGAGAGCCCCTGTGCGTCTCCACATTGGAGCTCCCCCACAAGTGACCCCATTTTGGAAACTAGACCCCCCAGGGAACATATCTAGCTGCATAGTGAGCACTTTGAACCCCCAGGTGCTTCACAAATTGGTCCGTAATAATGAAAAAAGAAATTTTTGTGGAAAAAAAAGTGCTTTTTCATTTTTATGGATGAATTTGTAAAGCACCTGGGGGTTCAAAGTGCTCACTATGCATCTAGATATGTTCCCTGGGGGGTCTAGTTTCCAAAATGGGGTCACTTGTTGCGGAGCCCCAATGTTTAGGCACACAGGGGCTCACCAAACGCAACATGTGTGACAGCTAACAATTTGAGCTGATTTTATTCAAATTGTTAGCGGACACCATGTCGCTTTTGGAGAGCCCCTGTGTGCCTAAACATTGGAGCTCCCCCACAAGTGACCCCATTTTGGAAACTAGACCCCCCAGGGAACATATCTAGATGGGTAGTGAGCATATTGAACCCCAGGTGCTTCACAAATTATTGGAAAAAAAAGATTTTTGCGGAAAAAAAGTACTTTTTCATTTTTACAGATTAATTTGTGAAGCACCTGGGGGTTCAAAGTGCTCACTATGCATCTAGATACGTTCCCTTGGGGGTCTAGTTTCCAAAATGGGGTCACTTGTGGATGAGCTCCTATGTGGAGACGCACAGGGGCTCTCCAAACGCAACATGGTGTCCGCTAACAATTTGAGCTCATTTTGCATTCAAATTGTTAGCGGACACCATGTCGCGTTTGGAGAGCCCCTGTGCGTCTCCACATTGGAGCTCCCCCACAAGTGACCCCATTTTGGAAACTAGACCCCCAAAGGAACGTATCTAGATGCATAGTGAGCACTTTCAACCCCCAGGTGCTTCACAAATTGATCCATAATAATGAAAAAAGAATTTTTTTGTGGAAAAAAAAGTGCTTTTTCATTTTTATGGATGAATTTGTGAAGCACCTGGGGTTCAAAGTGCTCACTATGCATCTAGATACGTTCCTTGGGGGGTCTAGTTTCCAAAATGGGGTCACTTGTGGGGGAGCCCCAATGTTTAGGCACACAGGGGCTCACTAAACACAACATGGTTACAGCTAACAATTTGAGCTGATTTTTATTCAAATTGTTAGCGGACACCATGTCGCGTTTGGAGAGCCCCTGCGTGCCTAAACATTGGAGCTCCCCCACAAGTGACCCCATTTTGGAAACTAGACCCCCCAGGGAACATATCTAGATGGGTAGTGAGCATATTGAACCCCCAGGTGCTTTACAAATTGATCTGTGAAAATGAAATAGTACTTTTTTTTTCACAAAAATTTTCTTTTAGCCTAAATTTTTTCGTTTTCACATGGCAACAGCATAAAATTCATCCTAAAATTTGTTGGGCAATTTCTCCTGAGTACACCGATACCTCATATGTGGTCATAAACCACTGTTTGGGCGCACGGCAGGGGTCAGAAGGGAAGGAGCGCAATTTCACTTTTTGAATGTAAAATTAGCTCCAAAAGTCAAATTGCGCTCCTTCACTTCTGAGCCCTGCCGTGCGCCCAAACAGTGGTTTATGACCACATATGAGGTATCGATGTACTCGGGAGAATTTGCACAACACATTTTAAGATCCATTTTATCCTGTTGCCCATGTGAAAATTAAAGAATTGAGGCTAAAAGAACATTTTTGATAAAAAAATTAAAATATCCATTTTTTGTTTCCACTTTGCTTTAGTTCCTGTGAAGCACCTGAAGGGTTAATAATCTTCTCGAATGTAGTTTTGAGTAGCTTGAGGGGTGCAGTTTTTGGAATGGTGTCACTTTTGGGTGTTTTCTGTCATGTACACCCCTCAAAAGGACTTCAAATGTGATGTGGTCACTAAAAAAAATGGTTTTGTAAATTTTGGTTGAAAAATGAAAAATTGCTCATGAACTTTGAACTCTTATAACGTCCTAACAAAAAATTTTTTTTTTTTCCAAAATTGTGCTGATGTGAAGTAGACATGTGGGAAATATTATTTAATAACTTTTTTCTGTCACATATCTCTCTTGTTTATCAGAAAAAAAAATTAAAAATGTGAAAATTGTGAAATTTTCAAAATTTTTGCCATATTTTTGATTTTTTCACAAATAAACGCAAAAATTATCGACTTAAATTTAACACTAGCATGAAGCCCAATATGTCACGAAAAAACAATCTCAGAATCGCTAGGATCGGTTGAAGCGTTCCTGAGTTATAACCTCATAAAGGGACACTGGTCAGAATTGCAAAAAAGGCCAAGGTCTTTAGGGTCAAAATAGGCTGGGTCATGAAGGGGTTAATGTTTAAAATTTGCATAAGTCACTTTTAATTTATTTTTTTAACAATAATTTTTATTGATGTTTTCAACAGTATACAAAAGGGAACCACCAACTCTAACAAAAATATCACATGCTCATAAGTATTCAGCCCCTTTGCTCAGTATTGAGTATTTGCACCTTTTAAGCTAGTACAGCCATGAGTCTTCTTGGGAATGATGCAACAAGTTTTTCACCCCTGGATTTGGGGATCCTCTGCCATCCTTCCTTGCAGATGCAAAGAGTCTGTGGAGCCTCGGTTAGGAATCTCAAACACAGGACTAGCCAGATATCCCTCCAGGGAAGGACCCAGTCAAGGGGTGGCTCCTTGCGGAGAACACCATAACCACCATGTTAAGTGGCTCTTTCAGTCAATATCCAACTCTTTTACAAGTTTAAAGATATGACAAGGGAATACCAAGGCCAGGTATCCATCCACAGACAGCTGTTTCAGGGTGTTGCCCCTCATCAGTGTGGAGTAGGATTCTGGCCAGGTGGGAGCAATGCTTAGTGGACCAACATCACAAAGCATTCACTGATTTCAGGGAGACTAGTCCATGAAAACAATTGCGGGCAGCCGGCTAAAGCGCTCAACACAGTGAATTCCTAGGTGCATTGCCCCCTGGGAATTATGAATATGCAAATAGTCTGTGGAGCCTCGGTTAGGAGTCTCAAACACAGGACTAGCCAGATATCCTTCCAGGGAAGGACCCAGCCAAGGGGTGGCTCCTTGCAAAGAACACCATAACCACCATGTTAAGTGGCCCTTTCAGTCAATATCCAACTCTTTTATAAGTTTAAAGATATGACAAGGGAATACCAATGCCAGGTATCCATCCATAGACTGCTGTTTCGGGGTGTTGCCCCTCATCAGTGTGGAGTAGGATTCTTCCTTGCAGATCATCTCCAGTTCCGTCAGGTTGCATGGTGACCGTTGGTGGACAGCCATTTTCAGGTCTCACCAGAGATGCTCAATTGGGTTTAGGTTTTTTACTTTTCTACTGGACATTTTTCACATCCTCATCTTATTTTTATAGTCCACTTACTGTACATCCAAATTCTATTTTTATATTCCATGTACTGTTTTATTACACATCCACATTAATATTATTTTTAATATTGTTGGTTTGTTTTGTGGGTTGACATCATACCTTTTACATACTGTATGTATTATTTTAGGTGTGCTACATATTTACTTGTTCCTTCTATTTGTGCTACCTACAGTACATGTCCATACATATTATTTAATTTATATATTTTAAATTATCTGTAATAAAATGTAAAAAAAATTTTACATTTACATTATGATGTAGTCTCTTTCTTATAGGATGCATGACAAAACCTCCAAGGCGTGACTGGCGAGCTCAGGCCATTCCTCCATTTCTGAAGCCCGCAATGCAACAGGGTCTCAGGGGTGGACCGTAACCCCAGGGGGCCCTGGTGCAGGCATGGCATGGTGAGGAGTGGGGGGGGGCTGCTGGTCCCCAGCGCGGCCCGGGGGGGGAGGGGGGGTTGTTCTGCTGGTCCCCTGCGCGGCCCGGGGGGGGGGGGGGCGTGCTGCTAGCGGCCGCCGGTTTTTGCGGCGGCTCTCCTACCTGGTGAGCCGCGCTGTTGACTCGGCGCTCCTAGGAGATGGAGGGGCAGAGGAGAGGTGGGGCGGGATCAGACATGGGAAGCAGGAAGCTTTCTGCTTCCCTTGCCTGACCCTCCTCTCCTCTGGCAACGGCTATCGGGGGTCGGCTGGGGGGCCCCCCGCAGGCTTGAAGGGGCCCCCAGCCGGTAGGGACCCTGGTGCAGCTGCACCATGGTAGTTCCGCCCCTGCAGGGTCTAAACCCCCCCGCTGGCAAGTATATTGGGCTCTAGAGACTCCTGCACTAGCGTCTCCAGTCGTTCATTATGTGTCAGACTTGTACTCTGCTCTACCGTTGGATGGTTTGTTTTTTACAAAATTGGTCAAACCACTCCTCAAAATGCTTCTGACAGTTAAACAGCTGCTGCTGCTAATAATGTTTCTATGCTGATGACTCGACATCCCAGGGTTGGAAGTGTGAATCTACAATGCATTCTGTGTCCCTCAATGCTGTGTTGGGGTAAACCAGTCCTAAGATTGTCTACAAGTAATTTGTTATACTCCAGCATGCAAGTGTTCCTGACCAAGGTGGTTAAATCTGCATCTGGCATCTGGCTAAATGTACTCTTGTACCATGGATCTAACAGTGTGGCAACCCAGTAGTCATCGCTGTTTCAAATCCTAACGATACAGGAATCAAGTTGCAAACAAAGGCTTTTTTAGGGGAAGGTAAAGGATTTGGCAATCACTGGTTAGAGGCAAAAATGCCTTTTTAGTATAAACTGAAGGATTTGCCAATCACTGATTTGAGGTCAAACACAGCTTTTTTTTAGGAGAAACTGAAGGATTTGGCAATCACTGGTTGGAGGCAAACAAAACCTTTTTAGGGGAACACATGTCCCCCCAAAAAAGGAGAAAAGTATTCTTGGAGTGATACCTTTATTGGCTAACCAGAAGATTTATATCAGCAAGCATTCAGAGCTCAAAAGGCCCTTAAAGGGGAACCTCAGTGAGAGAAAACATTTTAGTATAGTTCCTGCCCTCCTACTCGATGAAGCAGAGCTGTACACTGCAGTTCTAGGATCTATAGATCTCTTATAAATCAATAAAATCATACTTGCTCCTCAGCTCTGACCCCCCTCATGTGACAGAGAATTTTCAGCCTGACAGTCTCATTCTGCTGGTGCGAAGAGGAGGTGTTTCAGGGGCGTGGATGCTGGGAGCTACTAGATTATTTTATAATCCAGCCCACTCACACTTCTGTAAATCCACTTGAGGAATACAACAATCCGTTGTGGAAACGCGTTGTGGTAAATAAACATGTTAACCCATATGTAATCTCCTTATTTGTGCCCCCCAGCGCTCTTAGCCAGTAACCCTTTCTTTCCTTAATTCCACACATACAATCCTGTCCCTGATATACCATCGTATGTGATGGGGTCCAGGCTTGAAATAGCAATCATGTCACCAAGCAGATAGAAATACATGCTGTGATTTTCTGCTGTATGATGATGCATAATGTGTACTGTTATTGTGAGGCTGAGAGCACAGGCAAAGCATAACATTGATCGATTCAGCTCTGCATGGTCTCCCCTCCCCCATAGGAACATGGTATCTTCTTATCCTTCCAACTTTCAATGGATCATCATCATCTCTCCTCACTGGAATGTAGAATGATCCTGCAGCTCCCAGGGTCGACACCCCTGACACACCTCCTGATCTCTGCTGCTGCATGAAGCTCTTAGAGTGAAATTTTATGTCCCATGAGGGAGGGGAAGATCAAAGGGGCAGGTATGATTTTATTGATTTATAAGAGATCTATAGATCCTAGAATTGCAGTGTACGTCTCTGCTTCATCATATAGGAGGGCAGGGACTATACTAAAAACGTTTCTCTCCCCGGAGTTCCCCATTAATTCAGGGATGATATACTCTCATTGGGCCCAGAGAGATTGTTCAAAGTATAAGAAAAACAAATCAACACGGAGGATTTAGAGGAGAAAATCATAAGTGGATGGATGACTCTCAGAAAATACATTACAACGATATCAGACAGACGGTGCTGCCATTTAAAAATTCTAAGTGGTATATAGCACAAGACCTACAAGGCTCGCTAGGGAGACTGAAACTTTGACATTTCATTAAGTACCATGCATGTTCCTTAGTTTTCTTGCTTAGAAAGAGTGAAAGGACCAACATTCTTCATCTCGGAGTGCGGTGTGAAAAAGGGTTATCTTATGGGGAGTACACTACTTGTACGATAATTGTTTTGAATATGCCTATAATGTCATGAACTGGGCGTTAACTGTTCGTTTATATCAAGGTTTTTTTTTTCTTTTTTTTTTTTCTCCTTGACGATGTTTGAAAAATCTCAATAAACATGATTTGGGGAAAAAAAGGCTCCTCCGTCAGGTATTATTACCAATAAGCCTGATGAAGGGGCCTTTTAAGCTTTGAAAGCTTGCAAATATAACTCCTCCGGATAGCCAATAAAGGTATCACTCCTAGAATACTTTTCTCCTTTTTTGGGACATAAGTATTTACATTGATTTTTCTGGCTAACATGGTAGCACAATGTGGCGCCCCACTGGTCGGGATGCCAAGGAGGGGTACTGCACCCAGACCAGAGTGTGTAGTATCCCTGTGACCAGGGGACTGGGATGTCAATAGGGGACCCTCACCACACACCTTAGGTCAGGAGACCAATAGGTTAATCTGTTGCTAGGAAACCGGTCCCGGTGGGAGGAGCTTAGGTGGTATATTGGAGAGTGGGAAAGTTAGTCAGAAAGTCATTGGAGGGGAACCCTGTGAGAAGTTTAGTGGAGGGCACCTCAGGAGAGGTGGCGCGGGAACCGAAGGGGATCCTAGGGTGTTGAGGTGCACCCGAATCCGTGGCGGTACGTCTCCCTGGCCGGAGGGATAAAATCCAAACCAGAGGACCGACTCTGAGGCAGTGCGGGTGTTTATCCCTGAGCCGCAGAACCGGATGGCAAGGACTTCTTCAGAGGTCGCGGCAACCCCAGCATAATTCCCCTAAGGCCGTATAGGGTCAAGGCAGCTCAGAGAGCGATAGACTCCAAGAGGAGGCCCAGAGGTGACAGACTTCACACCAGAAGCTCTGAGGGCGTAAGGATCCATGGGGACCGGCGGAGGGCTCTGTGCGTAGGAGCGCAAGGAGGGAAAGAGGAGAAGGACTGATGAGAGGAAAAGCAGGCATATCACAGAGAGTCCCCAGTGAAATGTCCTAATCCCCTGGCCAACAATACCCATGGACTGTGTATAGAACTGTTTGCTGCCAAAGTCACCAGTAAAACCCGGTTCAGAGACTAAGACTGTGTGGTGTGTTTATTAGCCTGCACTGGAGAAGGAATACTACTGCTCACAGAGACTGTCAGCCTGCAGCTCCACCTGACAAGCCACCTCCCTGTGTGAATTCTCCATTGCTCCATTACTGCCCTGGGGATCCTGCTCCACCTACGGGGAGCATTACCAACTAGCTGCCTCATCACCATCCCCGGAGGTCTGCAGCAGCGCCGGTATCATTACCGGATACCGTAGGTGGCATCACAAAATCTTTTATTTATTTTTAAACCCTTTTGCAGCGACCACAAGGGACATGGGTCCGGGCACAGGCCGCCCATGACATCCCCAAGTAAATGAACGCCCGGAACCGGGTACCCCACGGCCCTGGGGTGGGTCAACAGCATTATTTTGCATTGTACTTCAAGGGGAAACCCAAAGATTTGGCCATCACTGGTTTGAGTCCAAACACAGCCTTTTTAGCGGAAACATCAACATTTGGCAATCACTAGTGTGCAAAAAACATGGCTTTGGCAACGCACACAGATTTAATAATCACACTTGTTCTCAGCAAACATTGCCTATGTCTGGATGGACCCTCCCACCCTCCTATTCTATCTATAAAGCAATTGAGTAGCTAGCTATATTTTAGTGTAGCGTGGAAGGAGCAGGACATAGTGGCAGCAGCACTGTCCCTAATCAGTAGCACTCTGAATATGGTGATGAAGGCAAATGGCAGCTTCTTATATCTCGAGGGACACGAGACTTAGGCAGCCAATGAAACAAACCTTTGTGTCTTCAACTTGTGGATGTTTTATGTGCTCTGATTGGCTGCCGGCCCGGAACATCCACATAGAAAGTACTTGGAAAAAAATGGAGTCTGACGCTCCTTTGACCTCTCCACACCCTGTCCCATCATCCAGCCCGCTATCCTATACTGTCAGAAGGGAGAAGAAAAACATCACACCATTGCTTTTTTTATCCAGTTAATGAACACAGCCATGTTTCCAATGTTCACCTTTCAACAGAAAAGTGCACTTGCACTGGAGGCCCGTCTAGAAGTCTTGTTGCCAGTCACTGACTCTTTGAATATCTAAAAGTAATAAGACAGGAGGGGCGCTCCTTTGGGTATTAACCGGTGTTCTAGTGGGGGGTTAGAATAATCACTAACCTTTCCTGGTTGTACTGCCCGTACAACCAGGATCTTTAGCGTGTGGTGTCTTTCCGCACACCGAGTGGACCCGACACTTTTAAGTAGCAGCGGATCACATGACGCTGACCATCACCACAGATCCTGAGAGTTAAGGTCCTGTAGAGTAAGTGCCTTGGTGGTCTTCCCTCCTGTAGCACCGTACAGTGCGCACACTGATCCCTCAGAGTGGATAGTCCACAGCTCAATAATTTTTAATATGTCCGGGCGCCAGAGAAGACTTCTGAGAGGATATGGTGTCTTGAAAGAGTTTAATCACAACGTGTTTCAGCGGTAATGCTTCATCATCACCTGATGAAGGCAGGTACAACGCGTTTCGGTGAAAATGCTTCATCTAACCTGATGAAGGCAGGTACAACGCGTTTTGGTGATAATGCTACATTAGCACCTGATGAAGGCGTACAACGCGTTTTGGTGATAATGCTTCATCATCACCTGATGAAGGCAGGTACAACGCGTTTCGGTGATAATGCTTCATCTCACCTGATGAAGGAAGGTATAACACATTTCGGTGATAATGCTTCATCATCACCTGATGAAGGCAGGTACAACGTGTTTCGGTGATAATGCTTCATCATCACCTGATGGTCAGGTACAACGCGTTTCGGTGATAATGCTTCATCACCTGATGAAGGCAGTTACAACGCGTTTCGGTGATAATGCTTCATCACCTAATGAAGGCAGGTACAACGGGTTTCGGTGATAATGCTTCATCACCTAATGAAGGCAGTTACAACGCGTTTCGGTGATAATGCTTCATCACCTAATGAAGGCAGGTACAACGTGTTTCAGTGATAATGCTTCACCACACCTGATGAAGGCAGGTACAACGCGTTTCAGTGGCAATGCTTCATCACCACCTGATGAAGGCAGGTACGAGTTTCGGTGATAATGCTTCATCATCACCTGATGAAGGCAGGTATAACATGTTTCGGTGATAATGCTTTATCACCTGATGAAGGAAGGTACAACGCGTTTCGGTGATAATGCTTCATTACCTGATGAAGGCAGGTACAACGTGTTCCAGTGATAATGCTTCATCATCACCTGATGAAGGCAGGTACAATGCGTTTCGGTGATAATGTTTCATCACCTAATGAAGGCAGGTACAACGTGTTTCGGTGATAATGCTTCATCATCACCTGATGAAGGCAGATATAACATGTTTCGGTGATAATGCTTCATCACCTAATGAGGGCAGGTACAACGTGTTTCGGTGATAATGCTTCATCATCACCTGATGAAGGCAGGTACAATGTGTTATGGTGATAATGCTTCATCATCACCTGTTGAAGTCAGGTACAACGCGTTTCAGTGGTAATGCTTCATCCCACCTGATGAAGGCAGGTACAACGGGTTTTGGTGATAATGCATAATCACCTGATGAAGGCAGGTACGTCGTGTTTCGTTGAAAATGCTTCATCACCTGATGAAGGCATACAACGCGTTAGGGTGCTTTCACATAACATTTTTGTGCCTGTCCGTGGGATCCGACTTTGCAGGGGGATCCCACGGACAGGCACGGATCCACACGGATCCCTGCAATCGGATGGCAAATAGCCATCCGATCCTATGCAGGATCCGTGTGGATCCTGCGGTCCCCTGTCTCTCCCTGCTTCTTCTCCTCCATCTTCTGCCCTCTCCTATTCTATATGCTGTGCCCCGCTATTCTTTGCTGTGCCCCCGCTATTCTATCCTCGTCTATCCCTATCCTGTCCCCTGTCGTCTCCCTGTGTGTAAAAAAATAACAAAACCTCCTCCCGGAGCATACATCACCTCTCACCGGCTCCAACGCTGCAGCACCATCAGGACTGAAGGACCTGTGATGATGTCACAGATCCGGTCACATGACTCGTCAGCTGACCGGGTCTCTTACATCATCACAGGCTCTTCAGTCCTGATGGTGCTACAGTGTGGGAGCCGGTGACGTATCCTCCGGGAGGAGGTTTTGTTATTTTTTTACACACAGGGAGAGGACAGGGGACAGGATAGGGATAGAGGAGGATAGAGGAGCGGGGGCACAGAATAGAATAGCGGGGGCACAGTATATAGAATAGGAGAGGGAAGAAGATGGAGGAGAAGAAGCAGGGAAAGAGAGGCAGTACGGAGCCGGCGACATCGGATCCGAGGTGAACTCGGATCCGATGTCCATAGGCTCCCATGCTGTGGGCTGATCCGATGCTGTCCGATGTGATGGTGGGTTTACACACACCAATTTCTGTGTCCAATACCTGAACAGATCTCTGGTTGCAGTGAAATCATGGACACATAGTTCCATTTTGTGGCTGTGTACAAAATGGAGCAATGTGTCCATGATTTCACTGCAACCAGAGATCTGTTCAGATATTGGACACAGAAATTGGTGTGTGTAAACCCACCATCAGTCACGGACACAAAATCGTAGCAGGCTACGATTTTGTGCCCGTGATTAAATCGGATGGGAGCGGATGGTGCCAAAATCGGATGCCAATAGTGGCACATCCGATCCCATCCGATTCCCATAGGGATACATGGGGTCCGATTTCGGATCCGATTGTATCCGTTTTGAAACGGATACAATCGGATGACCGAAAATCGTTATGTGAAAGCAGCCTTACGGTGATAATGCTTCATCACCACCTGATGAAGGCAGGTACAACGCATTTCGGTGATAATGCTTCATCACACCTGATGAAGGCAGGTACGTGTGTCAGTGATAATGCTTCATCATCACCTGATGAAGTCAGGTACAACGCGTTTCGTTGATAATGCTTCATCACCTGATGAAGGCAGGTACAACGCGTTTCAGTGGTAATGCTTCATCACACCTGATGAAGGCAGGTACAACGGGTTTTGGTGATAATGCTTAATCACCTGATGAAGGCAGGTACAACGCATTTCGGTGATAATGCTTCATCACCACCTGATGAAGGCAGGCACAACGCGTCTCGATGATAATGCTTCATCACCACCTGATGAAGGCAGGTACAACGCGTCTCGATGATAATGCTTCATAACCACCTGATGAAGGCAGGTACAACGCGTTTTGGTGATAATACATCATCACCCGATGAAGGCAGGTACAACACGTTTCGGTGATAATGCTTCATCATCACTTGATGAAGGCAGGTACGAGTTTCAGCGATAATGCTTCATCATCACCTGATGAAGGCAGGTACAACGTATTTCGGTGATAATGCTTCATCATCACCTGATGAAGGCAGGTACACCGCGTTTCAGTGGTAATGCTTCATCATCACCTGATGAAGGCAGGTACAACGGGTTTTGGTGATAATGCTTCATCACCTGATGAAGGCGGGCATTATCACCAAAACGCATTGTGAATAAACCCTTTCAAGGCTCCATATCCTCTCAGACATCTTCTCTCGCTCTCAGGCACATTACTTTAAAAGTCGCAGGTGAACACAGGGAGATCGCAGCCACCATGTACTCACCATCTGCGTTCGGTGCAGGGCAGCTTCTCCCTGCATTCACCCGCTGGAGATCACATCTGACTCCGGAGCATTAAATTAACATGCTGTGGAGATGCAGAAGCGCGGCAACCCGCACCGCAGCAGAAATAACGCTGCGGAGGAGAGAAGTATAGTGGACATGGGATTTCTAGAAATCATCCACTGTACCTGTACTATACATCGCAGCGTAGCGGTAAGATGCTGCATGCAAAATGCTGCTATTCTGGATTGCGTGCATGAACCCTAACAATGGTATACAACACAACTTCATACAGTACGTAAAAGGATGTTAAATAGAAGTCTGATTTTCCAATAGCTCTATTAATAAGCTTGAGAGTGGGGAAGTTGCCTTGTGAACCCTTTTCTCGTTTGTCCTGTCCCCGATGTCACAAGTCATGACACCGTATCCACAATGTGGCATTTTCTACTCTGTCAAAAAGTTTTCTAAAAGTTTTCAGTCCAGTAAAAGTGACAAATATTGATCTTGTTCCCACAGGTTGATATACAGTGGTAATTTCCCAAGTGACGAAACAATCCTCAGCTGACTGAGCGCTACCGTCACTAATTTCCACACTCAACTTCCTGCTATCGGCACTAAAAAAACTCACCAACCCATGTGACAGAGACTGAGCAAAGAGAAAAACTGGTGGAACGGCAGAAGGGAATAATGATCGATATCAGCCGCACTAATAATACAAGCACCGGGAGATAGACGAAAAATAGGCGAAATAACAACGTTTGAAAAAGACAGATGTAAAGAAGACAGAATATAAGCGGAAAAGAGGAACAAGACGAGATCGTGACACGGAACAGAGGACGGTAGAAGATAGATCTCCTCGGGAATAGTGAGAACAAGGTAAGTTATTTTGTCCTCAGCTGTTACATATGTTTAACTCTTTATACTTTATATATGTGTTATTTAAGAACAACCCTGATGCAGAACACTATGAGACTTTCTACCCCACAGCCTGACATGACTCTGATGCAGAACACTATGAGACTTTCTACCCCACAGCCTGACATGACCCTGATGCAGAACACTATCAGACTTTCTACCCCACAACCTGACATAACCCTGATGCAGAACACTATCAGACTTTCTACCCCACAACCTGACATGACTCTGATGCAGAACACTATCAGACGTTTTACCCCACAGCATGACATGACTCTGATGCAGAACACTATCAGACTTTCTACCCCACAGCATGACATAACTCTGATGCAGAACATTATCAGACTTTCTACCCCACAGCCTGACATGACTCTGATGCAGAACACTATCAGACTTTCTACCCCACAACCTGACATGACCCTGATGCAGAACACTATCAGACTTTTTACCCCACAACCTGACATAACCCAGATAAAGAACACTATCAGACTTTCAATCCCACAACCTGACATAACTCTGTTGCAGAACACTATTGGACTTTCTACCCCACATCCTGACATAACCCTGATGCAGAACACTATTGGATTATTTACCCCACAGCCTTACATTACTCTGATGCAGAACACTATCAGACTTTCTACCCCACTGCCTGACATATCTCTGATTCAGAACACTATCAGACTTTTTACCCCACAACCTAACATAACCCTGATTCAGAACACTATCGGACTATATGTCTAGCTTTTTTTGGTTATTTTTTAGTGCGTTACACTGAACCCTAATTTGTGAGATTATAGATACTTTACTAAAAGAGAAGTATGATTGTGGAATTCTCTGCCACATAATTTATTGGCTGATTCACTATAAAAGTACAAGGACGCCTTTCTTAATAAATATATTACAGATTATGGGAACTAGATTCTGTAATGGGGCATTGATTCAGGGATCGAAAATATTTTTTCCCCTAATACGGGGCAATCAGCATCTGCTCATGGGGTTTTTGGCTTTCTCTGGATCAACATGTAAGGGTGAAGGCACACTGGCGTGAGACTTGCACGAGTGCCATGCGAGAAAAACTTGCATTGCACTCGGACCAATGTTAAACAATCTGTCAGGACAGATTGTTGCGTTTTTCCTCTGCTGAACTCACATTGCAAGTCAAATACGAGTGCAATCGCAGCATGCCGAGATTGTATGCGAGTGTCACACGCGTGAGGCCAATGAAAGTCTATGGGTGCAAGAAAAACTCGCACACAGACAGCACACTGTGCGAGTTTGTAGCATGGGCTTTCCAAGCTGGTAAAAGTTAGAATGGATACAATAGCTAGCACTGGAAGTTCCCTTGTCTAAGCGTGGCAATGTCGTGGTAGCAGCACCTTTTGGGTCGCAATGGAATCACATTTACTTGCATTACTCTGCGATGTAGCAACTGCTGCATACAGTGACCTTTAGCCGTGCGACCTGTGTTGCAGCCAGAGTCTCCGTGTAACCCCATTATAACAGAACCCCCTAATATATTGCTCACTGAAAGCTCAATGAATGACAAAGCCCCATCCATTGTATTATGAGAAAAACAATCAATTATGGGTTTTAAGATTTCTTTGTCAATTAATGAAACTTGCATTGTATTTTTTCAGTTGATCTATCAATGATCACACAGGTCATTCTGTGGATCACCTACAAGAGATACTTGCATTCTTCTGATTTCTATAATTGCACTTTATTGGTATTTAGTGGCACATTCCTGCCATCTACTGGCCCGCCTGTTCATATGACAATCCTAGCTGCATGAATTATGAGACCAATATATATTATCTTATAACCTTATACTCTAATCATGCACTGATCCCCACTGATAGCACCAATATTGTGATTCTTTACACAGTGGTGACCAAAAGTTTAGCTTTTTTATTTAAGTGTGATTCCTTGTGGTTGTTGTGATTCTTTCTGTCTGGTTGTTGTGATTCATTTTGTCTTGTTGTTATGATTCTTTCTGTCTGGTTGTTGTGATTCCTTCTGTCTGGTTGTTGTGATTCCTTCTGTCTGGTTTTTGTGATTCCTTCTGTCTGGTTTTTGTGATTCCTTCTGTCTTGTTGTTGTGATTCTTTATGTTTGGTTGTTGTAATTACTTCTGTCTTGTTGTGATTCCTTCTGTCTGGTTGTTGTGATTCCTTCTGTCTGGTTGTTGTGATTCCTTCTGTCTGGTTTTTGTGATTCCTTCTGTCTTGTTGTTGTGATTCTTTATGTTTGGTTGTTGTAATTACTTCTGTCTTGTTGTGATTCCTTCACATAAAAGGATAAAGCAATGTCAAACATATCCTTAGAGCTGACAATCATTTGCTTCCGGTTTACTCAAAAACCAGACACAAGTAGTCACAATTCAAAAAACAAAGCTAAACCTTTGGTCGCCACTGTACAGAATACTAATTATTTATATGAACACTGTTCCTTATATGTCGTTTGAGTTGTGTACAATTTCAATGCAATGTTTTACTTTTCATTATGTGCTTTAGTGAAATTAGTTAAAAGTACTAGTTTGGTTGACTAAAAAATTTTGCATGAATATTTTTCGCCTTATGTGCACTACACACCATTTAATTCCTCTTTGTCAGGACTCCGAATATTTTGATTACTTTTTGGGCATTCTTGCCCTCTTCCAAGATGGCGTCCTTTGCTTCATGTTCCTTTTTGTGTTCCCAGCCTCTAGTCAGTGCTAGAGTATTCTGCATGGTTCCCTTCTCCTAGTGGCTTCTTGAGTTCTCTGCCTACCCCTGCAAATCCTGTGTGAATTTCCCATTTCTTCTCTTCAGAGGTTCTGCTACCTACCCCTGTTATCAGCCTTCCTTCTGCTTCTTGCTGCTTGTGATACTCCTTCTGCTGGGGCTCTTGCCTCACCTGCCTTTGCTGACACGTAAGCTGGTTGCTTTATGAAATGTTCTGTCGCTTCCTACTTCCAAATAGATGGAGAGCACGAGACTGTTCTGGACTTAGTAATTTGCTCTGCATCTGGTTCTGGACTTTCTAAGACTTCCTTCCCAGGACTTCCTGGATGATTTAATGTGTTAAGTAGACTTGCTTAAACATCTCCTTGTTTGGACTTGCCATAGACTTTCCTTTTACAGCATCTCCAAGTGTAAACTGCGTTTTATAGACTGCTCCTCTGATTGCATGTTCCTCTGAGGTTTTTCAAGACTTTTCATTGAGGTTTCATTCAATATCTACACTGTGTGTTTATGGACTTGGAGTTTTCCTCTGCATTTGTTGTGAATCACCGTGTGTTATAATGTCTTCAGCGGTGTCCTAGCTCCACGCAAAAAGATTCCTGAGTTATCCATCATAATTATTACACTCTTGTCTGGAACTTATTGAACATCTATAACCATCAGGAACCTGGTCCACACTTTGTCACAGACCCAAGGATTCACCATTACTTGGGTAGTAATGGACCGTTTCTCCAAGATGGTTCATTTTGCCCCATTGTTCACCAACTTGTCTTCTCCCCTGCAGTTGGTCCAAGTATTTTTCAAGTAGATATTCTCCTTCCAGGACTTCTGTCCGCATTGCTTCAGATTAAGGAATACAATCTGTCTCCGAGTTTTAGAGAGTTTTGTGCAATGTACTAAGAATTTCTCTTTATTACAATTTGCTGTGGAAGTTTGGAGAGAGAGGATTAAATAATCCAAGGAGCAGAATGTTTGGATATATATTTTAATGTCCAACAAGAAAATTGGCATGAGTTGCTTCCTTGGGCTAAATTTGATCATAACATCTTGGTGATGGAGGATACTTGGACATCTCCTTTTAATACACTTGTTTCGAGCTTCATCTTCCATTGCTCATGCACACTCAAAGCTTGCTTTCTGCCATGGAGAAAGTTCATTTAACCATCTGTGACATCTAAAGTAAAGTCCAAGTCACTTTGTCTGCAGCAGTGACTGAAGCTAACAAGAATGTGGATAAACATGAACATCCCACTCCTCTCCTGGAGATAGGGCTTGGCTCTCTACTAGGATCAACTTTCTCAATAGCCACCTGTAAGAAACAGTCTGATAGAATCATTAGCCTATTCAAGGTGATTAGACAAATCAGTGCAGTCACCTTCAGAAATTGCCTCCTTTTATTCCTAATTTTTCGTCTTTACCCAAGACTCCAACACAGAATATAAAGTTTGCCAATTCTGGATTACAACAGAGCTTGTGGGAAATTATTCTAAATTAGATGGGGGCCAGATGCTATTGCATCGGAAGGGTAGCGTGATGGGGTGGGCTCTGTGGCGCAGCAGCGGTCTTCTCCCCTCTGTGCTCTCTCCTTTGACCTGTCTCCCCCTTGTACGCACACTCTCTCTCCCCATGCAGTCTTGTCCCCATGTGCTGTCTTCCCCTTGTATGCAGTCTCTCTCCCCCCTATGTTCTCTCCTTTTGAGCTGTCTCTCCCCTGTGCACGCTCTCTTTACCTGTGCACTCTCTCTGGTCCCCATTGAACTCACTCTCCCCTTGTGCGCTTTCCCCTGTGGTGTCCAAAACAAAAATGGCCAGGTGTCTAAAGGTGGTGGCCACCTGAGTAAGTGTGCATGTGCGCCGGGTATATTCATGAGCACTTACTCAGGCGGTGATTTTTCAGCGGCTGCAGCTGCAGTTATTGGTGGTGGTGGTTGTGGATGGCAGTGCACTGCTAGCGGTACTCTGCAATGTTCCAGTACCGCCAGTGGGCGTAATATTTGCACACCCTTCACGCTCTGCCCCCCCCATGTGTGCTCTCTCTGCACCCTTGTGCGCTCTTTCCCTGCCCCTGTATGCTCTCTCTGCCCCCTCTTTGCTCAAGAGGGAGAGTTGTTAGGAAGATATATTTGGATTCCTAAACAAAGCATTCACTGATCTCAGGGAGACCAGTTCAAGAAAACACTGCGGGCAGCTGGCTAAAGCGCTCAACACAGTGAATTCCTAGGCCCATTGCCCCCTGGGAATTATGAATATGCAAATAGAGTCTGTGGAGCCTCGTTTAGGAGTTTCAACACAGGACTAGCCAGATCTTTCTCTAGTGAAGGACCTAGCCATGATAACCACCATTTTAAGTGGCCCTTTGAGTCAATATCCAGCTCTTTACAAGCTTAAAGATATGACAAGGGAATACCTTCACTAGAGGAAGATCTGGCTAGTCCTGTGTTGAGACTCCTAAACGAGGCTCCATAGACTCTATTTGCATATTCAAAATTCCCAGGGGGCAATGGGCCTAGGAATTCACTGTGTTGAGCGCTTTAGCCGGCTGCCCGCAGTGTTTTCTTGCACTGGTCTCCCTGAGATCAGTGAATACTTTGTTTTGTTGGTCTACCAGGCATTGCTCCCACCTAGCCAGAATCCTACTCCACACTGATGAGGGGCAACACCCCGAAACAGCTGTCTGTGGATGGATACCTGGCCTTGGTATTCCCTTGTCATATCTTTAAGCTCGTAAAGAGCTGGATATTGACTCAAAGGGGCCACTTAATATGGTGGATATCATGGCTAGGTCCTTCACTAGAGGAAGATCTGGCTAGTCCTGTGTTGAGACTCCTAAACGAGGCTCCACAGACTCTATTTGGATTCCTAAACAACATATTCAATGTTTAATGGTAGGTGTTAATAATATTATATAATATATATATATATATATATATATATATATATATATATAGTAAAAACATTAATTCCTTAACTGATTACAGGACAGGATGGAAACCACCCACATCGGTCATTTTCCTATTCCACTGCCAAATAAAGATCTGGATTTTCAATTAAACTGGGACAATGATGAGGAACCTAATTATGAAGACCTGTCTTTGTGGTGAGTTTTACCGTACGGTGACAATGAACCGGGCCGGTGAGGGCCAGATGACATACACATATGAGGGAGACCAAAGATCAACAATAAATTTCTTTTTAAACGTTTTTTTCATATAAACTATGTACACTAGTGCCCTCAAAAGGCCCATATCATTTTTCAGGATCTGGGGCTGGGTGACGGCTTATTTTTTGTGTCTGGGGTTGACGTTTCTAATTATACCAATCATGGGTGGATGCGTGGTTTTGATAGCCTGTTATTGCATTTTATTACAATGTTGCAGTGACCAAAAAAACCTCAAGCTTGGTGTCTAGACTTTTTTTATGTTATGTAGTTTACAAATCTGAATAATTGGAGTTTAAATTTTTAAGATCGGGCATACCAAATAGTTTTATTTTCAATGATGGTGATTTCAATGTTTATTTTTTTTAATATTTTTGTAAAACTTTATTTTTTTTTTTTAACATGGCCCCCTAGGGCGCCTCAGCACTGCACTGTCTGATCGCTTGTGTTGTGCAGAGAGATGTTTCCCCATCTCTCTGCATAGCACAAATGATCACTTTCTGCCGGCAGGAAGCGATTTATTACAGCATCCGGGGTCATCAGCCAACCCCACACTGTCATAGCAATGCATTGAGGCCCTGTGATCGCATCACAGGGTTGCCAATGCCGGCGGGAAACATCGCGATCCCCACCATGGTACTTTGGATGACACTGTCAGTGATTGACAGCACGATCTAATGGGTTAGCAATGCCGATCAAATCGCTGATCTGATTGGTGCGGTTAGCTGCACGTCAGCTGATCAGGTCATCTGACGTGTGTGGGATGATGTGAGCTCAGTGCGTGAGCTCGCATCAAAGCGAGGGAGGTGGCCAAGGGTGTACAATTACATCCTTGGGCTTGAAGAGGATAATATACCCAACTACTGCCACCTTCTCCAGGATCCTGCACCGTTCTGCTCCTTTTCTCAGTGACATCACCTCTCTGCAGAGTATTCAGATCACGCTGTACTCTGCGTGACCTAGATGTGACTTTTACAATGTTAATCTATGGAGTGTCAGAACAAAGCTGCATAGATTTACATTCTAAGGGTGGAAACACACTATCCTACTTACATGCGACTCTCTTAGATGAGACTCGGATCAGGGACCCTGAACGACCTCCCCCTCTCTGGATGGGAGAGTCAGCTCCTTGTGTTTTTGTGTAGCATCACACTCCCGTCCAGAGAGGAGGAGGCCGTTCAGGGTCACTGATCTGAGTCTCGTCTGATAGACTCGCATGTAAGTAGGATAGTGTGTTTCCAGCCTAAAAGAGACTTTCAGCTCAGATATAGAGCAAAGAGTGAGGGTGGCTTCACACCAGGGCAGCGTCCGATCCGGGGCTGTCCTCTGTAAACCAGACAGCCCGAACCGGATTTTGTTATCTGCCATCCGGTTTCCATCTCTAAGGAAGAATCCGAGAGAATTCGGATTTTTCTCCCGGACAAAAAAACGTTGCTTGCAACGTTTTTGTGTCTATGGAGAGCAATCTCCCCAAATTGCCGTCTCCCGGATCTGGTGCAATCCGGCGCTCCCTAAGATGGGAGCCTATGGGGCTGGATTGCCCCAGTCCGGGAGGATCCAGGAACCGGCCACCTGCTGCTGCACGCCACTTTTATTTCAGGACTGCGGCTAGCTCCCCGCGGTCATGATTCATCTGCAGCTGCAGCTGTGTCCGGCTGCACACTGGACTGGAGGGCATATTAACCCTCCGGTTATGTGTGCTGATCCAGTCCGGGGCTGTCAGGTTCATCCCTGACAGCTCCGGATCGGATATCGCCGTGGTGTGAAGCTAGCCTGACCTGGCTAGACAGCACAATGGTGACATCACTGAGAAGAAGAGCAGAGCAGAAAGTGGCAGTAGTTAAATGTATTAGTAAAAAAATCTTTATCGGAGTAATTTTTTTAATAGTTGATGCCACAGTTGTCCATACTTACAAATCTGGTGGCCTTTTTGAAGGACAGGTGACACATTCCTGATGATGAACTGTCAATGCCTGATTTCAAAATAACTCACCCTACCTGTTGATGTTATGATGCAATCATTGATGGCTTGCGCAGATGATCCAGCATATTTAAAGGGGTTTGCTTCCCAAAATAAAGTTCATTTTAATCAATGGATCTTGGAATAATAATAATTTCCACAATTGGATGTGCTTAAAAAAAATGTTCCTGTGCTGAGATAATCTTATAAATGTGTTCCTACTATGTACAGTTTCAATTCTACTTCTGACCATGCACGGAACACGGTCTGATCATACCACATCTCCTGGGCAGGGGAGGAAGGAAAGAGAATATACAGACATTACAGCACGGGATCACAGCCGATTCTCTTTATGAGGTAAAACATTTCGCTGCCTGTTTGTAAAAAATGTTTTACCTCAAAGAAAGAATTATTTGTGATCCCATGCTGTAATGTCTGTATACTCTACTTCGTCCTCCCCTGCCCAGGATTAAACCAAAGCTCCGTGCATAGTCAGAACCAAAAATGAAACTGCACATAGTAGGACACATTTATAAGATTATCTCAGCACAGGAACATTATTTTTATACACATCCAATTGTGGAAATTATTATTCCAAGATCTATTGATTAAAATGAACTTTTAAATTAACTTTGTTTGTGGGGAAAACACCTTTAAGGTGAAATTCCGGTATTTTGGAACCTTGATCAAGCAGTCGTAAAGGGAGATCTTTCTGTCATTGCAAGCCCAGGATGGTATTATTAGGTACGTTAGACACTCGCCTGGTCACAGGTCACACCTTTTTATACCCTGCAGATGTTTTTAAAAACATTACACCACAAAATACATGATGTTAACTAAACTGCAAAAGGTGTTCAATGCAGCCATCATGTTACCTGCCATTGTTGCTGGATACGTCTCCTAGTTGTAGTCGGCAAGGCCATCCAGTAGGACATTTTCTGCTTAATCTAGAGAAACTCCTTTAATTTGTGACCTTTTTCCCTGGTTCAACAGCACAGCAGGCCTTCAGCCTACTTATTTGAAATGAATGATGCCGTTTGATGCTGAAAATATAGTAACACTGGATGCAACATTGGATGCCTCAAGAAGGGATACTGCACATTTGAAAAGAATCAGCGCCACATTGCTCACAATCACTTGTCACAATCTAAACTAGAATTAAAGGTGATGTGGTCAACATCACAACTACTTCAAGCTGCAGCCAAAAGCCAGGGCGGCAGGTAACAGGACTTTAAAGGGAACCTGTCACCAGGTTTTTGTCATCTTATCTGGGAGCAGCATAATGTAGAAATAGAGACCCTGATTCCAGCGAGGTGTCACTTACTAAAGCTGCTTGCTGTCATTTTGATAAAATTTGTGTTTTCTCTGTTGCAGTTTTAGCAGTCTGTGAATATGCCAGACTACCTGGCAGCAGGCCACGTAGACTGCTAATGATAATCTCCAGCTGATTAAACAGTGATTTTATCAAAAACTACACTAAGCAGCCCAGTGACACATCGCTGGAATCAGGATCTCTGATCCTACATTATGCTATTCTCAGATTAGGTTGCAAAAACCTGGTGACAGGTTCCATTTAACAACTACAACAAGCTTTGTTCCTCCAAGGTGGCCTGTCCAGAATGAATCTCTTTAACCGGCATCAGCTGATGGGACATGTGACTATTTAAGGTGGAGGGGAGTGGTCACAAACCAGCAGCACCTGAAAAAGGATTAGTAAGGGCCGCTTCACACTGCGGCATGATCCGGTCCGGTTCTGTCCGGGAGGACCCAGACAGCTGCGGACCGGATCAGCACACAGGACTGGGGGGCTATTATGCCCTCCAGTCCTGTGTGCAGCGCACGCAGTTCCCGCTGCTGATAAGTCCTGTGTGCTGATTCGGTCCGCAGCTGTCTGGGTCCTCCCGGACAGAACCGGACCGGATCCAAAAACTGTCATGTCTTACAAGGACATGAGGCCGTCATGACAATGTGCAGAGATGATTCGCTCATATCTATTCTTTTCCATAACCCGTGTAAGCAAATAACTAAACACTTTTGTTCGCCACTATCCTTTACAGCGAAGGCTCTGTGTCGTGTTTGATTCATCACGCCCCTGTTATGGGTGAGAGACTGGATTCTGAGAGCCAAAGGACAGTGATTACAGAGAGTATGTCAGTGACGGTCTCCGACGAGGAAAAGTTACAACTTCTGAACAAGAATACCGAGCTTCGTAAGCTCAATGCAGAGGTATTTCTTTATTGCTTTTATGTTTAACTTATTAATTTTGTGTTTGAGATTGGGCTCCAGAAATTGGTATCTGGGATACTGTATAATAGTTATTACTATTGTGCTCCGATTCTCAGTTGATGAAACTGAACCAAAAATGGGATGAAATTTACCGCAGCACGACAGAAAGGATGCATTACACCGCCAGGACATTGCAGGATGAAGTGCAGCTCCTGAGGCAACACAGCGAGAAACTCAGCGCCAAGCTGGAGCATGAACAGGTATACAAAGTTTCCGTTGATCTCCAAAGTGTGATTTATTCTACGTGTTTCGGAGAGAAAATCTCCTTCATCAGGAGTTTCATCACGTTTACCTTTTTTGACGGATCCAGTGAAAAATGACACCTCTAGCGGGTGTATCATATGAAACTGGCTTCTGGCCATGCCCAGTCAAAAAACTAGGATCCGGCTTCCGCCAGGTCCGGGTTTTATACAGCACCATTTTATTTTAGGCCACATGGTCCCGCATACGGTTATTAAAGGGAACCTGCCACCCCAGGGCCTCTTAAAGCACTAAGGCTGCATTCTGTGAAGGTGGCTCTTATCTCTATACCCTCCAGGGACACCGAAATAAAGAGTTTTATAAATTTCCCGCCATGTATGCCAATACCTCCATTCGGTCCAGGAGGTACGTTCTCTCCCCAGGACCTAAACGCCTGTTGTCAATCATCCTCCTCTGGCCTCTGTGAGCAGCCTCCTCCTCTATTCCTCCGCATGTCATTGGTGCCTGCGCACATCAGTCAGTTCTCGGGCATGCACTGGGCGCGCTGCCTAAGAACTTAGATCACGCCTGCGTGTAGTGGAGGCCCAGATCTCGCCCTGCGGTGTGTTATGATGTATTCACACTGCGGGGTGGGGAGGAAAGAGGTGGAGGGAGATGAGGAGAGGCTACGCAGTGATCCTCACTACGCAGGTGCTAGATTCCTAACCCCGCAGTGTGAATACATCATAACAGACCGCATGGCGGGATCTGAGGCCTCCACTACACGCAGGCGCGATTTCAGTAGATCATGTTATCTAAGTTCTCGGGCAGCTTGTAAGGCACATGCCCGAGAACTGAATGAGTTGCGCAGGCGCCGATGACGTGCGGAGGAATAGAGGAGGCGGCACCCGGAGGCCAGAAGGGGATGATGGACGGCAGGCGTTTAGGTCCTGGGGAGAGAACGTACCTCCCAAGGGGCATAGACATAAGAGCCACCTTCTCAGAATGCAGCCTAAGGGCCACTTCACACACACCAACTTATCTGTCCAACTTCTGAACAACTTACTGGTTGCAGTGAAATCATGGACACATTGTTCCATTGTACACAGCCACAAAATGGAGCAATGTGTCCATGATTTCACTGCAACCAGTGAGTTGGTCAGAAGTTGGACAGATAAGTTGGTGTGTGTGAAGTGGTCATTAGTGCTGCTGAAGGTGGTTCTTTTACTTTTTTTGGCTTCTGATAAAAAGCGTACTCAGCCTGAGCCATATTCAACCGGATGCACCCGCATGTTACTGCGTCCCCATTACAAGTCAATGGAGTTGAAAACGGATGCGGGTGCATGCGGTTTCAGCTGGATTTGTGGTGTGAAACCAGCCTCACAAGGATTCATTTTCTAAAGGAACAAAGCATATAAAGTCCACCGGAGGAACCCTCCTGTGCACTGTTAAAAACCTTTTATTCCATGTACATCGTTAAAACTTCATTCCATAACCGGACCAGGTACATAAATGAGCAGTGGGCACTTTGCAACAATAGAGAGCACAGCTGTCTGGTCACAGACAACGCGTTTCGACCTTTAAGGTCTTCGTCTAGGTCCTAGATGACGACTGAGATGAGACCTTGACGTATCATAGCAAAGCGCTGCTCAGGAAGGACATGCACAGACTCAACTGGCTGGAATCACCATTCTCAAGGGGCTAAAGCTTTTTCTTTATCTTACAAGCTATACCATCTTTCCAATAAACTAACTTTAATTGGTTACAAAATACTGTCTTGTTATAAGGTTATTTTTTGCTTGAAGGAACTCTTAAGGTCATTTTATTTCATAGCAAAAAAATTGGATGCTGATGTTTTGAATGATAAAGTCATTGATTGATTATTTTCTCAGAATAAAAGGGAATATTATGAGACTTCACTGGTTCAAGAGATGAAAAGAAATCAGAAGCTGCAAGAGTATGTGCGACATCTGGAAGTCATGATGCACTACAATGAACTCTCTCAGTGTGGAGCACATGGTGTAAGTATTGTTATATGCTCATTGGAGATTAGCAAAAAAAAAATGGATGATTACTGGTCCAGCAGCCACATTGGTTAGTCCATGGCAGCTGGACAGGGTACTGCAACAGAGGACCTGTGGCAGCTGATCCCAGACCAGGGACACAGGGACAGACTCAGGTACAGTTTCTTGAGATGGCAGGAGACACAGGGATGGACACAGGTACAGTGTCTTGGGATTGCAGGAGACACATGTACAGTGTCTTGAGATGGCAGGAGACACAGAGACGGACACAGGCACAGTGTCTGGAGATGGCAGGAGACACAGGGATGGACACAGGTACAGTGTCTTGAGATGGCAGGAGACACAGGGACGGACACAGGTACAGTGTCTTGAGATGGCAGGAGACACAGAGACGGACACAGGTACAGTGTCTTGAGATGGCAGGAGACACAGAGACGGACACATTTACAGTGTCTGGAGATGGCAGGAGACACAGGGACGGACACAGGTACAGTCTCTTGAGATGGCAGGAGACACAGGTACAGTCTCTTGAGATGGCAGGAGACACAGGGACAGTCTCTTGAGATGGCAGGAGACACAGGGACAGACACAGGTAGTGTCTTAAGATGGCAGGAGACACAGGGACGGACACAGGTACAGTCTCTTGAGATGGAAGGAGACACAGACGGACATAGGTAGTCTCTTGGGATTGCAGGAGATGTAGGAATGGACACAGGTACGGTCTCTTGGGCTTGCAGGAGACACAGGGACGGACACAGGTAGAGTGGCTTGAGATGGTAGGAGACACAGGGACGGACACAGGTACAGTCTCTTGAGATGGCAGGAGACACAGACGGACACAGGTAGAGTGTCTTGAGATGGTAGGAGACACAGACGGACACAGGTACAGTCTCTTGAGATGGCAGGAGACACAGGGACAGACACAGGTAGAGTGTCTTGGGATTGCAGGAGATATAGGAATGGACACAGGTACGGTCTCTTGGGCTTGCAGGAGACACAGGGACGGACACAGGTAGAGTGTCTTGAGATGGTAGGAGACACAGGGACGGACACAGGTACAGTCTCTTAAGATGGCAGGAGACACAGACGGACACAGGTAGAGTGTCTTGAGATGGTAGGAGACACAGGGATGGACACAGGTACAGTCTCTTGAGATGGTAGGACACACAGACGGACACAGGTACAGTCTCTTGAGATGGCAGGAGACACAGGGACAGACACAGGTAGTGTCTTAAGATGGCAGGAGACACAGGGACGGACACAGGTACAGTCTCTTGAGATGGAAGGAGACACAGACGGACACAGGTAGTCTCTTGGGATTGCAGGAGATATAGGAATGGACACAGGTACGGTCTCTTGGGCTTGCAGGAGACACAGGGACGGACACAGGTAGAGTGTCTTGAGATGGTAGGAGACACAGGGACGGACACAGGTACAGTCTCTTGAGATGGCAGGAGACACAGACGGACACAGGTAGAGTGTCTTGAGATGGTAGGAGACACAGGGATGGACACAGGTACAGTCTCTTGAGATGGTAGGAGACACAGACGGACACAGGTACAGTCTCTTGAGATGGCAGGAGACACAGGGACAGACACAGGTAGTGTCTTAAGATGGCAGGAGACACAGGGACGGACACAGGTACAGTCTCTTGAGATGGCAGGAGACACAGACGGACACAGGTAGAGTGTCTTGAGATGGTAGGAGACACAGGGATGGACACAGGTACAGTCTCTTGAGATGGTAGGAGACACAGACGGACACAGGTACAGTCTCTTGAGATGGCAGGAGACACAGGGACGGACACAGGTACAGTCTCTTGAGATGGAAGGAGACACAGACGGACACAGGTAGTCTCTTGGGATTGCAGGAGATATAGTAATGGACACAGGTACGGTCTCTTGGGCTTGCAGGAGACACAGGTACGGACACAGGTAGAGTGTCTTGAGATGGTAGGAGACACAGGGACGGACACAGGTACAGTCTCTTGAGATGGCAGGAGACACAGACGGACACAGGTAGAGTGTCTTGAGATGGTAGGAGACACAGGTACAGTCTCTTGGGATGGCAGGAGATGCAGGAACAGATTAAGGTACAGTCTCTTGTAATGAACTCAGGTATGGTCTCTTGGAATGGCAGGTGCAGCCAGCATGACTGGACTGTAGCGGGCAGAACACCGGGTGAAGGCAGGTATAGAGGGCACGGAGGATATTGGCAGATATGGGATAGCTGGCACTGGAGAAGGAAAAAGAGGGACAAGACCTGACAAGTAGCTAAGCAGCAAGAACTAACTAAGCTAGCAAGTTGCTCAGGCACCTTCCCTAGTGTATAGATGCCTTAAATACCTAGTGCCTCTCAGCCGTAGGGCCCGCTGGCCCTTTAAGAGCAGGGCAGGAGTGTGGGCGCGCTCCCAGGGAACCTGTGCGGTGTGTACAGGCCCTGAGACGGAGACAGCAGCACATGTGGGTGGTAGAGAAGGGAGAGGGAGGCACACGGTGTGGCCGCAGAGGTGAGTAAACCAGTGTCCCAGCAGGGACGTCGGCGTCACAGAAACCTCCTACTTTCTGCGTTATCCCTGGTGAGAGGTCCTAGGACTTAATAAAGTTGCTCCATGACACACGTATGACGTGAGCCTATTAATCAGAAAAGGTGCCAAGAATGTCGCAGGTGTAGGAGTCTTGTAGTTTTAAGGCCAGTGGCTACCAACTACCAACATACTGCTGCCAAATACCTGTGATTCTTTTTGCTTAACTCTAATGCTGATACATATGAGATTAAAACTGAATTAGTCCTTACCGGTAATTCCTTTTCTTGGAGCCTTCCACGACAGCATTGGAGGATGTCGTCCACGCCCTATTGGGGGACAGGAACACAGAGAGGTTAAAAGCCCCTCCCCTTCCTCCGTACTCCAGTGTATTACCAAGATCACCTGAAGACATGGATTACCTGATATAACCGGATCCAAATACCGACAATAAGGGGGGGAACTGATGCTGTCGTGGAAGGCTCCAAGAAAAGGAATTACCGGTAAGGACTAATTCAGTTTTCTCCCATCGCCTTCCACGACAGCATTGGAGGAATACCACCGATACTCCTCAGGGTGGGACAATTGCCTGTAGGACTTTCCTACCAAAGGACAGATCCCGACTAGAGGACAGATCTAACCTATAGTGGCGAGAAAAGGTGTGGAGGGACGACCATGTAGCCGCTCTGCATATCTGCTCAGATGAAGCTCCAGCCCGCTCCGCCCAGGATTGTAGCAGCAGCCCGAGTGGAATGAGCCTTCAACCCCACCGGAGGAGCAAGGTCTTGAGCGACGTAGGCCGAACAGATCGCCTTCTTGATCCAGGAAGCGATGGTAGCCTTGGAAGCCTTCTTCCCTTTGTTTTTCCCAAAATGCTGAACAAACAGGTTCTGATCCAACCTCCAGGAAGCGGTCACTTGGAGATAGTGGAGGACAGACCGACGCACATCCAAGGTGTGAAACACGGCTTCAGCCGCGTTAGCAGGAGAATGACAAAAGGACGGGAGCACCACTTCCTGGGACCGATGGAAATCCGACACAACCTTAGGAAGAAAGGACGGATCCAACCGAAGCGTAATGCGATCATCGGAAACCACGAGGTAAGGCGCCCGGACCGAGAGCGCCTGCAGCTCCCCAACTCGCCTGGCCGAAGTAATGGCCACCAAAAATGCCGTCTTGTGCGAGAGAGATGGAAGAGAAGCAGTAGACAAAGGCTCAAAGGGATCCTGAGAAAGCCCTTGAAGAACAATGTTCAAATCCCACGAAGGGACGAAAGGCCGAAGCCTGGGACGCAGTCTACAAGCAGAGGTAAAAAATCGTTTGATCCATCGATGGGCAGCAAGATCCTGATCAAATACGGCACTGAGAGCTGAAACCTGGACCTTAAGGGTGCTCGGCTGAAGGCCCAAATCCAAGCCTCGCTGCAAAAAATCCAAAATGAGAGCCACATTAGGATGATGGATATCCGGAACGGAAGGAGCACACCAGGACAGAAAGCGTTTCCAAACCTTCCCGTAAATGGCGTTCGTCACGGGCTTCCTGCTCTGCTGAAGCGTGCGGATTACTGCTTGGGAGAGGCCCTTGGCCGTCAGGATCTCGACCTCAACAGCCAGGCCGCCAGATTGAGCCACTGAGGGTCCGGGTGAAACAGAGGACCCTGGGATAGCAGGTCGAGGTTGTGGGGCAACCGAATCGGACCCTCCAGGCACAGGTCTTGGATAGCGCCGTACCATGCCCGTTTGGGCCACAGGGGAGCCACCAGGATAGCCGTCACCCCCTCCACCCGAATCTTCTGCAACGTCTTGGGGAGCAGCGGGATCGGAGGAAATGCATACACCAACCGGAAGTCCCAGCGATGGGCGAAGGCGTCCAGCCCCAGAGGATGGTCCGACCGACTCAGGGAAAAATATGTTGGCACTTTGGCATTTGCTCCCGATGCAAACAGGTCGATTGATGGGACTCCCCACCTGTCCGTAAGAGAGCGAAACACGGCCGGATGGAGGCTCCATTCGCCAGGGTGGACCTCCGTGCGGCTCAAAAAATCTGCCTGTACATTGTCCGCTCCCCTCAGATGAACAGCTGACAAGGAGAGAAGATGGCGTTCTGCCCAGGAAAATATTCGTCTTGCGAGCACCTGCAAGTGGATGCCCCGAGTACCACCTTGGTGGCGCAAAAAGGCAACCGTAGTCACATTGTCCGACAGAACCTTGACGTGACGCCCTTGTAGAATGTGAACTGCAGCATGAAGAGTCTCCTCCACCGCTAGAAGTTCCCGGAAGTTCGAAGATTGACGACTGATTGAGAGACTCCAAACCCCCTGGAACGGCACGCGATCCACCATCGCTCCCCAACCGGACCCGCTGGCATCCGTAGTTACGGTGGTCACTGGAGCCTGCAGCCAGGCCACCCCGGTCCGGAGGTTCCCAGGATTCATCCACCAGGAAAGGGAGGCCACCACCCGCCCCGGGGTCTGGACCCGAGAGTTCAGGGAATCCTGGCGCCTGTCCCAGGAGCACAGAATGTGTTCCTGAAGCAGACGGGAATGAGCCTGAGCCCAAGCCACTGATGGAATGCAGGCCGTCATGGACCCCAACAGGGACATCGCCTCCCGCAAGGTGGGAGACTCCCGAGCCCGGAAGCGGGTCAGTTTGTCGCGGAGCAGAAGCCGGTGTGCGACAGGAAGGAACGAGGTCTGTTTGGAGGAGTCCAGCAAGACTCCCAAAAATTGACGGCGGGTCGCCGGAACCAGTTCCGACTTCCGAAGATTGGGCACCCACCCTAGACCCTGAAGAATCTATAAAGTTCTGGACACATGGGTGCGCAGGACCTCTGCCGAAGGCGCCACTACCAGCATGTCGTCTAGATAGGGAATCACGCATAAGCCCTGGGACTGGATGAATGCTATCACCTCCCCCATGAGTTTGGTGAAAACCCTGGGGGCTGACGAGATCCCGAACGGCAGCACATTGAACTGATAATGGCCCGTCCCACCTGCCCCGGAGATCGCAAAGCGCAGAAAGCGTTTGTGAGACGGGTGAATGGGGACGTGATAGTACGCGTCCTGGAGGTCGATGGTGGCCATCATGTAATCCTGACCGATCAGGGGAATCGCCGAGCGGACAGATTCCATCTTGAATCGCCTGTAAAGAACATGACGATTGAGAAGTTTCAGATTGAAGATGATACGGGGCGCCCCGGAGGGTTTTCGTACCACAAACAACCTGGAGTAGTGCCCCTGGCCCACTTCTCCCGGAGGGACCGGAGACACCACGCCGGAACCTAACAGGTCTTGCAGACCCGACAAAAACAGTGTGCGAGAGTCCCCTAGAGGAAGGGGAGTGATCCGCAGACATTGAGGGGGCTGACTTTCGAATTCCAACCGCAGACCCTCCCGAATGGTCGAGAGGATCCACGGGCATGAGGAGATTGCTTCCCATTGGGGAAGAAACCTCAAGAGCCGCCCCGCAATGGGCCCGGCGTCACTGCTTAGAGCCCGGCTGGCCCCCCGCCCCCTGACTTCGGTGCTGGGGGAGCAAGATATTACGGTTTTTGTCACCTTTCTGGTAAGCCCAGCGACCGGACTTCCCCTTCCCCCTATACTGGGAGGGCTGGCTACGCTCGGCCCGAAAGGACTGCTTCCGAAAGGGCTTCTGTTCCGGGAGACACTTTTTCCGGTCTGACACCTTTTCCAAGATGTCATCCAGTGCCGGACCAAAGACATAAGACCCCTGAAAAGGGATGCCACACAGCTTAAGTTTCGACGTGACATCCCCATTCCACATCTTAAGCCACACCGCTCTGCGAGCTGTGTTGGACAACACTGCGCTCCTGGCGCCAATGCGGACTGACTCAGCCGAGGCATCAGCCAGGAAGCCTGTAGCACGTCTTAGAAGTGGAACGGAATCCAACAGCTCCTCCCTGGAAGTACCCTGCAGGATGTGATCTTCCAGCTGGGAGATCCACCTAAAGAATGATCTGGCCACACATGTCGATGAAATGTTCACCTTCAAAGACATAGCGGCCGCCTCCCAGGATTTTTTGAGAACACTCTCCATCTTACGATCGAGGGGGTCCTTCAACTGGGAGGAATCTTTAAACGGTAAGGCGGTCTTTTTCGCCACCCTGGCCACCTGGATGTCCACCTTCGGAACGTCCCCGAGAAAGTCAGCACCCTCCAAGGGGAATCTCTGTTTTAACTCGGAAGGGGTGATCAGCCTATTTTCTGGCAACTCCCACTCCCGCTGGACGAGCTCCCGGATGACCTCATGGACAGGGAAGCCCACCTGCCGCTTAGCCCTCAAGCCACCGAACATGGCGTCCTGCACTGAACAAGGGGGTTCGACCTCCTCAACTCCCATGGTGCTACGGACAGCGTCCAGCAATTCTCCCATGGACTCAGAGGAAAAATAGTAGTGTCCAGAATCTCGTGCCTGTGCAGAGGCAACAGAGGTAACATCCTCGCCGTCCTCAGACGCAGAGCTCTGGACAGCTGCCATGAAAGCCATCGACTCACAGTCCTGGAGCTTCCTCTTTTTTGGAGGGGAAGGCCTGGATGCTGCAGCAAAACCTGGCAAGGCTGAGATAGAAGCCTGTACCTCCTGTCTAACCGCTTGAACTTCGTGTCTAACCATGGACCGGAGTTCCTCAAGCAGGGACGGGGATTCTTCCCTGACCACACCGTCCGTACATGGCTGACACAACTTCTTTTTGTAGGAAGAAGGAAGTTTCATGCCGCAGATGCCACATTTTCTGGATGGGGTTTTGCTGCTTTTAACAGGGGGGCCCTTGTCTCCCTATAGAAAAAGGGGGAGAAGGGGACCCAGAGTGAGTGAAGGGATCTAAGCCCCTGACCGCAGTGACCACCCCCAATACACTTACAGGAGCTGGGGGAACGCTGGGCTCTGCAGAGGCAGAGGAGGAAGATCTACCACCCTCCATCTTCAGGGATCTCCTTACCTGGGTGTAGTCTTCCGGCGGGTACTTATCTCTAAGCACCGTGCCCCCAACGTGGAACAGCTGTTCCCTCCCTCCTCCCGGTCACTGGCCGCAGGCAAACGTGTGCGATAGGCCTGCTGGGTCCCTGGAGCCGCGCCCAAGCAGTCACCGCGCGCACAGGAGCCGCCGGCCGAAAACCGGAAGTGACGTCACCCGAAACCTGAAGTGACGTCGCGGCACTCTCGGCGCGCGCTCCCGGGACCGCAGCAGGAGGAGGGAGACGCCGGAGAGCTGAGACAGGCCTCCGGCGCTCTGAAAACGGCCTGCTTTGCCCCGGAGGACGCAGGAAGGCCGCCAGGTCCCATATGGGAGCCCCGAGAAGGAGGAGGAGGACGCCCCCGACGCCCATCTCTGGCCCGGCCGTAAGTTCACCCAAATGCTGCCCCTGCCGGCCTGACAGCACTGGAACCTCTCCATGCCCCAAAGGGGACAGGAAGACACTGGAGTACGGAGGAAGGGGAGGGGCTTTTAACCTCTCTGTGTTCCTGTCCCCCAATAGGGCGTGGACGACATCCTCCAATGCTGTCGTGGAAGGCGATGGGAGAAAGAGATGATTTTGATATTAAAAGGAGCCCTCGAGATTTCTGATGTCACCTCTCTCATCTCCTCCCAGGCCATAAAAGGGACCATCCATCCAGATCTTCCTCCATCCATTTTACCTGCCGTCATGACGCAGCAGATCTCGAAGGAAAACTCTGATCATTTCTCTGAAAAGGCCGAGCAAGTTTCCAAGAATTATCTGACAAGTGAAGACCACAAACTACCGACCAAGACCGCTCGCTGCCAGAAAAACAAGCAAGAGCTTAAGAGTCAGAAAACTGAGCAGGATATTGTTCAACTAAAGGAGCAGCTGCAAACTCTGAAATGCCAGGTAACTAGAACATCGCTCAACAGTTCTGGATGGTGGATTGTACAGTGCTCCATGACATGTTCACAGCTTGGGATTTTTATTATAACCTAACCCTGCTTTCCTCCTCTCTATAACTTTATCCCTGACCTGTCTGGTGTGTACCTTGATTTTCATTATGCTATTTGATCCCTAATGACCTCAACCTATGAGTCCTTCACAGAATAGCTGTAGAATAAATTACAGACAGGTGGACTCAATTTACAAATGAGGTGACCGAATGCAGATTTAAGTCACTATTTTCAGATTAATATTTAAAAAAAACATGTATCATTTCCATAATTCTTAGATAATCTATTTGCACAGATATTAATATCAGAATCAATTTCTCAATGCTTCCTTTCTGCTTTAGACAGAAATTTATGCAGCAGATTATAAGACAGAGCACGTGGATCGAGAACGAGTGAAAACAGAGAACGAAAAGCTAAAGAAGAAAGAAAAAGAAATGAAAGAGCAAATGTTGATCCTAAAAGAACAGGTAAGCATTGGCAGAACTAGAAGCTCATGGGCCCTGATGCAAAAGCTCCAATGGGGCCCCTAATTAATGAACATCTTTAATAGCAATAGTCTTGATATAGGCCCCCTGGGGCACCCTAGGCTCCAGGACCTGGGTGCGATGTCAACCTCTGTACCTGTTGTAGTTACGCTCCTGATCAAAACAATTATTGCCATTCACCTTTTATGAGGACTGAAGTCACAGAGAGCAAAAGAACACCACTGCACCGGGATACAGGGTTTGGGAGATGATGGGGACAAGAAGGAAAAATGAGATGCGACAGGGGGTGCAGCGTGACATCTCTGAATTCAACTTTCCTTTATTAAAAAAAAAACAAAAGCAAATAGTAAATGGGCGTCACGATGGGTGCAGGGAGCATCTGGAAATAGTGCATGAAAGGGACGCATGGACAGACTGTGTCCAGCACACTAAACAAAACAACACAAGGGGAGGGGAGACAAATACCCCAGAGGGCCCTGCTCGTAGGGAACGGGGAAGAGGTGACCTCCTGTGGCTGAGCCCTGATCTCCCTATTGTCCCTATACAGGTTCTTTCACCTTGTCGCCGAGTAGGATACCTAGTCCCCCGCTAGCCCTGATGTTAGCCCTCAATAGGGAGATGACCAGCAGAAGCACTAGTCCCAACCACTGCACTAAAATCAACCAGAGGAAAAGGGAGACAGATCGGAAAAACAACAAGACAACTTCACACCTGCTGCCATAATACTAGGCAGCAGACAGCTTGGCAATGATCAGCTCTCCAGAGAACTTCCTTCACCTCAGGTAGCCAGGCCAGGAATGAGTTCACTCACCAGCAAAGGATGCTGGATCATGTCACCATATAAAGGAGATGGGAGTGGTCACAAAGTAGCCACTCCTGGAAGAGAACTAGGGAGTTTGCTAGCAATAGAAAACTGACATTAACTCCTACTCTGCCAAAGGCAATAAATACATTTAATTTGAAGTCTCCATACAAACATGAGACAGAGTCTCCAAAGTAAGAGAGACCATCGTGACAAAGTTAAAAAAAAAAGAAAAAAAAAAAAAAAGTAGATGAAGAATATACAATGTTATGTGGACACATGACCATATATTTTTATACTAGTCCGTAGAATTTATGAATGTTTTTTTTTAGTAAAATGTTCCCTTTCGTATTTCACATTGGTTTGTTCTTCCCACAGTTGAAGGTGTATGAAGATGACTTTCGTAAGGAGCGTTGCGATAAACAGATCTTGCAGCGTCTTCTGAAGTGCCGCAACACGTCACACGACCCGATACTTGTCCACCGCTGCAATAACGTGAACCACAAAGGATTATTTGAGAGTCCGGGCAGACATCCAAGGAGTGGAAGCAACAGGGACGATGCTTCAAAGAACATGGAGAAACCGGATGAGAAATACTGAATGGGTTAAAAAAAATAAAAAGATACCGCTACGGTGAGACATCAACCAAGACGACAGACAGATGTTTATTCTTGATTGACGACATCTCAAGAGTCTACTTCTATGGAGCTTCACATCATCTTTGACTTCCCATAGTCATAATAGAAAAGTTTTAGTCTAATGATTCTACAAAACGGAAAATCCAGCTCCCAACTAAAGAGAAAACTGAAACAGTCGTAGAAGAAGTCTTTGTATCTTTGGGAACTTATTGCACAAACTGTAATCTGCTATGTACAGCTGCATCTCAATGCATCAGAATATCATCAAATAGTTAATTTCAGTAATTCAATACACAAGGTGAAACACATATGGAGTCATTACAACCAGAGGGATCTATTTCATGTGTTTATTTCTGTTAATGTTGATGATTAATGAAAACCCAAAGGTCATTATCTCAGAAAATTACAGTAGGGAGGATGAAGGGTCTGAGAGATAAAGTATTCCCTAAATAGGCATCAGAGGCTTCACCTTGTGTGGTTGTGAGAGTCACAACCACTATAAAAGCAGATCACGGCTGCTGCAGTCCCCAGTGTGGTGCATATACAGTAGGGAGGATGAAGGGTTAAAAACCGCGCTGCCGTATTCCACGAGACATCAAAGGGTGAATATAATATTGATTTATTAGTAAACACATTTCACTTTTTGTATTGAATCACTGAAATAGAATATTATCAAAAAGTTAATTTAATTCATTGAGATGCACCTGTAGATAGGATGAGATTGAACCTGGTATCAGGTAGATGTAAATCTTCATTTTGTTAGAAGTTCAATATAATTTTATTTTTACTGAAATTAAAAATAATTATTTATGACAAGCCAATAAAATATATGCTGTATATGAAGACGCTGGGCTCACATGCTCATTATCTCCTAATCATATGGATTTTGGTCCAAACATTGCGTTTAGATACACAGACTTTGCTTTGCTTGGAAGCAAAAAGAGAAATGAAAAGGTAATTCTTCTTATTTATTCGTACACTATACAGTCATGGCCAAAAGTTTGGAGAATGATACAAATATTAATTTTAACAAAGTCTACTGCTTCAGTTTTTCTAATGGCAATTTGCATATACTCCAGAATGTCATAAAGAGTGATCAGCTTAACAGCAATTACTTGCTAAGTCAATATTTGCCTAGAAAATGAACTTTAACCCCCAAAACACATTTCAACATCATTGCAGTCCTGCCTTAAAAGGAGCAGCTAACATCGTTTTAGGCTGGTTTCACACTACGATATTTGGATTTCCGATGCTGTCCGATAAAAATCGGACAGCATCGGATCCGAATTTGGCCCCATGCAGCCATATGGGCATCGGACTGAATCGGATGTGCACTAAATGCCATCCGATTTGGTCCGATCCAATTCTGTCCGATTTTTTTTATCGGTGCAAAAATCGGAGCCTGCTCATCCGATCCGACCCGATCAATTTAACATGGGGCCCTATGGAGAAGGGTCCGAGGAAACATCTGATGTCTCCTAGGACCCGATTTTACTGTACTGAGCATGCTCAGTACAGTAAAAATGCTCCAAACTGGGAGAGAAGGGGTTAAAAAAGAAAAAAAAGTTTATTCTCACCTTCCCCCGAGCCCCCGCCGTCTCCTGTCGTCTCCCAGTGTCCTCACGCTGTCTGCAGAGGTGTTCTACTGCAGTACAGGACCTGTGGTGATGTCACAGTCACGTGACAGCAGGTTACCATGGTGTAGCCTGCTGTCACGTGACTGTGACATCACCGCAGGTCCTATACTGCAGTAGAACACCTCTGCAGACAGCGTGAGGACACCGGGAGCCACCGGGAAACGGCGGGGGCTCGGGGAGAGGCGAGAATAAAATGTTTTTTATTTTTTAATCCGGAGGACAGGGGAAAGGAGGGGGGGCCACACAGGGGACAAGAGGGGGCCACACGGGGGACAAGAGGGGGCCACACGGGGGACAAGAGGGGGCCACACGGGGGACAAGAGGGGGCCACACGGGGGACAAGAGGGGGCCACACGGGGGACAAGAGGGGCCACACGGGGGACAAGAGGGGGCCACACACACAGGGGTGAAGAGGGGGACAAAGAGGGGTGAAGAGGGGGAAACACAGGGGAGATGAGGGGGACACACAGGGGAGAACAGCTCGGAGAGCTGACAGCAACTGATCCTGCAGAATGTCGGATCGGATGCCTATTTGGCATCCGACTGCAGGGATCAGTTTAGATCCGATGCTGTCCGATTTATATTGGACAGCATCGGATTTTAAAAAATCGTTATGTGAAAGTAGCCTTAGTGATTGTTCCATTAACACAGGTGTGGGTGTGGATGAGGACAGGGCTGGCGATCAATCAGTCATGATTAAGTAAGAATGACACCACTGGACACTTTAAAAGGAGGCTGGTGCTTAGTATCATTGTTTCTCTTCAGTTAACCATGGTTATCTCTAAAGAAACACGTGCAGCCATCATTGCACTGCACGAAAATGGTCTAACAGGGAAGAGTATCGCAGCTACAAAGATTGCACCTCAGTCAACAATCTATCGCATCATCAAGAACTTCAAGGAGAGAACTTCCATTGTTGTCAAAAAGGCTCCAGGGCGCACAAGAAAGACCAACAAGCGCCAGGACCTTTTCTTAAAAACTGTTTCAGCTGCGGGATCGGACTACCAGCAGTGCCGAGCTTGCTCAGGAATGGCAGCAGGCTGGTGTGAGTGCTTCTGCACGCACTGTGAGGCGAAAATTCTTTGAGCAAAGCCTGGTTTCAAGGAGGGCAACAAAGAAGCCACTTCTCTCCAGAAAAAACATCAGGGACCGACTGATATTCTGCAAAAGGTACAGGGAGTGGACTGCTGAGGACTGGGGTAAAGTCATTTTCTCTGATGAATCCCCTTTTCGATTGCTTGGGACATCTGGAAAACGGCTTATTCGGAGAAGAAGAGGTGAGTGCTACCACCAGTCTTGTCTCATGCCAACTGTAAAGCATCCTGAAACCATTCATGTGTGGGGTTGCTTCTCAGCCAAGGGAATCGGCTCACTCACAGTCTTGCCTAAAAACACAGCCATGAATAAAGAATGGTACCAGTCCTCCAAGAGCAACTTCTCCCAACCGTTCAAGAGCAGTTTGGCGCCCAACAATGCCTTTTCCAGCATGATGGAGCACCTCGCCATAAAGCAAAGGTGATAACTAAATGGCTCAGGGAACAAAACAGAGATTTTGGGTCCATGGCCTGGAAACTCCCCAGATTTTAATCCCATTGAGAACTTGTGGTCAATCATCAAGAGACGGGCGGACAAACAAAAACCAACAAATTCTGGCAAACTGCAAGCATGGATTATGCAAGAATGGACGGCTATCAGTCAGGATTTGGTGCAGAAGTTGATAGAGAGCAGCCAGGGAGAATTGCAGAGGTCCTGAAGAAGAGGGGTCAACACTGCAAATATTCACTTGCTGCATTAACTCATTCTAACTGTCAATATAACCTTTTGGTACTCATAATATGATTGCAATTATATTTCTGTATGTGATATAAACATCAGACAAAGAGAATTTTGTTTACGTACCGTAAATTCTTTTTTCTTTAATCATCAATGGGAGACCCAGACAATGGGGTTTAGGGCACCGCCCTCCGGAGGTCACACTAGGTACTACTAGTTTGTAGACACCGCCTCCTCCGCTTATAAACCCCTACCGCAGGGAACATCCTCAGTTTGGTCCATAAGCTGCGAGGAGGAAATAAACCACACCCGAAACATCGGGAAGAATGCCGTGCACAGACGGTTCAACAACCCGGCAAACACTGTCCCAACAGGGAACAGATCAACTGCAAAACATGCAACGGAACAACTGGGTGGGTGCTGGGTCTCCCATTGATGATTAAAGAAAAAAGAATTTACGGTACGTAAACAAAATTCTCTTTTTTCTGGTCATCATAATGGGAGACCCAGACAATGGGGATGTCCTAAAGCAATACCCCAGGGCGGGAAGAGTTCCTCAACAAGACGGACAACACATGGTTCCCTTTAAAGGTGGGCAACCGCCGCCTGGAGAACCCGCCTGCCCAAGTTTGCATCCGCAGAGGCATGGGCATGCACCATATAGTGCTTAGAGAAAGTGTGCAGGCTGGACCAAGTGGCCGCCTGACACACCTGTAGAGCAGACGCTCGATGTCGCAAGGCCCAGGAGGCACCTACAGCTCTGGTAGAGTGAGCCTTCAATCCCACCGGGAGAGGCAAACCAGAAGACCGGTAAGCCTCTTGAATGGAAGCCTTAATCCATCTGGCCAAGGTTGACTTTGATGCCGCGGACCCCTTACAGCGACCTGTCGTAAGAACAAATAAGGAATCCGAACTCCTGAAGGAGGCGGTCCTGGACACATAAATGCGTACAGCTCTCACGAGATCCAGAGTATGGAGGTCGCGCTCCACCTGATGGACGGGAGCGGGGCAAAATGACGGGAGAACAATCTCCTGGTTCAGGTGAAAAGTTGATACCACCTTCGGCAAGAATTCTGGCCGTGGGCGCAACACCACCTTGTCTTGGTGAACCACCAGAAAGGGTGACTTGCACGATAGTGCAGCCAATTCTGAGACCCTCCTCAGAGACGTAATCGCCACCAGAAAGGCCACTTTCTGGGACAGACGAGATAGAGAAACATCTCTCATTGGCTCAAACGGCGGTTTCTGTAATGCCGCCAGGACCATGTTAAGGTCCCAAGGGTCCAGAGGTCTCTTGTAGGGCGGAACCATCCGCGACACCCCCTGCAGAAATTGACGGACCTTCGGGAGGAGCGCCAATCGCCTGTCAAACAGCACTGACAATGCTGATACTTGACCTTTCAAAGAGCCAAGGGATAATCCCAATTCCAAACCCGACTGTAGAAAAGCCAACAACGTCGGAATGGACAAGGGCCACGGAGACCGTCCACCAGAGGCACACCAGGTAAAAAAGATTTTCCACGTCCTGTGGTACATCTTCCTGGAAACGGGCTTCCTAGCCCGATTCATAGTGGCAACCACTGTAGGGGAGAAACCCCTGGGTGTCAGCAGCCAGGCCTCAAGAGCCATGCAGTCAATCTGAGGGCCCTGGAATTGAGGTGGAAGAATGGGCCTTGCGCGAGTAGATCTGCGCGTTCTGGAAGAGCCCACCTGTGTCCGCCTGACATTTGCCACAGGTCCGGGTACCAGGACCTCCTGGGCCAATCTGGAGCCACTAGAATGGCTACCCTGCACTCCGACCTGATCTTCCACAGCACCCTGGGAATCAGAGCTAGAGGAGGGAACACATACGGCAGATGGAATCTGGACCAAGTCAAGATCAGAGCGTCCGCTCCCAGAGACTGGGGATCCCATGACCTCGCCATGTATTGCGGCACCTGATGATTCAGCCGAGAGGCCATCAGATCCACGTCCGGCGTGCCCCATCTGCTGCAGATTTCTCTGAAGACGTCCGGATGAAGAGACCACTCTCCGGCGTCCATCCCCTGCCGGCTCAGATAGTCGGCCTCCCAGTTTTCGACCCCTGGGATGTGAACTGCGGAGATCAGGCAGTTGTTGTTCTCCGCCCAGGATAGGATGCGGTGAACTTCGGCCAGAGCCTCTGCGCTCCTGGTTCCTCCTTGATGATTTATATAAGCGACGGCCGTCGCATTGTCGGACTGAACCCGAATGGGTTGTCCTGAGAGGAATCTCTGAAACGCCAGGAGCGCCAGATAGACTGCCTTGATCTCCAGCACATTGATCTGCAACGCCGACTCCGACTGAGTCCAGAGGCCTTGGGCCCTGTGGTGTAAGAACACCGCCCCCCAGCCCTTCAGACTGGCGTCGGTGGTCACCACTAACCATGACGGTTTGATGAAGGACCGGCCCCGAGACAAGTGATGTGGCTGTAGCCACCACTGCAGGGAATCTCTGGTCGGTTGGGAAAGGGTCACCAGCCGATTCAGGGAGATCGTCCTTTTGTCCCACCTGCGGAGAATCTCCAGCTGGAGAGGAGAGGACGGAGGCGAAATTGTGCGAAAGGCACCGCCTCGATTGTCGCCACCATGCGCCCCACCAGCTTCATCAACCCCCGTAGGGATGATTGTGGTGACAGGAGGACTGCTTGCACTCCTGATTGGATCGCCATCTGTTTGACTCGTGGCAGAGACACCAGGGCTGAGGCTGTGTTGAAGTCCATGCCCAAATATGTCAAAGACTGGGTCGGAACCAGCGTTGACTTCTGAATGTTGAGGAGCCAACCGAACTGTTCCAGAGACCGTATGGTCACATCCAGGCTCACTTGACAAAGGTGTTCCGATGGCGCCCTGACCAGCAGGTCGTCTAAATAGGGAATGACGGCATGTCCCTGTCCGTGCAGGAGAGCCATCATGGAGGCCATCACTTTTGTGAACACCCTCGGTGCCGAGGCCAACCCGAACGGCAGCGCTACAAATTGGAAGTGTTCTTCCCCCACTGCGAATCTCAACCAGCGCTGATGAGCTGGTGCAATGGGCACGTGAAGGTAAGCGTCTCTGATATCTATGGACGCTAGGAAGTCCCCCTGTGACACAGCTGCGATCACGGAGCGCAGTGATTCCATACGGAACTTCCGAACCAACACGTGATGGTTGAACAACTTCAGGTCCAGAACCGGGCGGAAGGATCCGTCCTTCTTTGGGACGATAAAGAGGTTGGAGTAAAAACCCCTGAACCTCTCCCCGGAAGGCACCGGGACCACCACTCCGTCTCTGCGGAGTCCCTCCAACACCAAAGAAAAGGCCTGAGCTTTTTCTGGGGAGGGGACCGACCGATGGAATCGGGATATCGGTTTTGACGTCAGCTCTATCCTGTAACCTCGCGAGACCACGTCTCGAACCCACTGATCTGGAACGTGAAGTAGCCACTCGTCCTGAAAGCGAGACAAGCGGCCCCCCACCTGTGGGGAGGCAGGAAGAGAGAGCGAGTCATGTAGAGGCGGGTTTGGGGGTGGCAGCTGCTGCCCCCGCCGGCTTCTTTGGACGACTCTTAGAGCGCCACTGAGAAGCGGGCTTGCCCCCTCGGTCCGTGCGAGCGGACGGTGCTGATGACTGTGAGCTGGACCGAAAGGACCACTGTTTTGGGTTCCTCTTAACGGTATACCGTGGCTTAGGTTTATTCTGCGGTATCTTAGACTCAGCAGAATCCTTAATCAGCTTGTCCAGCTCTGTGCCAAAAAGCCTGTCACCAGAGAACGGAAGATTCTGCAGAATCTTCTTAGATGTGGCATCTGAGTCCCAAAGACGCAGCCACAACAACCTGCGGATCGCTATAGCATTGGCCGAAGCCACAGCTGAGCGAGTGGCAGTTTCCAGAGTCGCCGTTCTGGCGTAGTCCGCATAGGCCCTCGCCCTTTCGGTAAGTGCCAGGACCTCTGGACTGGACCTTGCCAGGTCAGTGATACCATCCAAGCAGGTAGTGATCGCTTGTAAGGTCCAGACCGTGGCAAAGTTAGGGGCAAATGACGACCCCACCGCCTCATAGGAAGACTTGGCGAGTTGCTCGACCTGTCTATCAGTAGCATCCTTCAGTGAGGAGCTATCAGAGGCAGAGAAAAGGGAGCGTGCAGCAATCCTGGTCATGGAAGCATCCACCTTCGGGGACTGCGACCACTCCTGAAGCACCTCCTGGGGAAAGGGGAAGCGATTGTCCTTGGGTTTGCGGACATAACGCCGCCCAGGATGTAACCTGGGGGCTCTAATCACCCTTCCAAAATTAGTATGGTCCATAAAGGAGCCACTTGGTCTAGCCTCCGGCCGCAGCCATTGATAGACCTCCTTCGGGTGCACCGTCACCTCCTCAGGGGGTGTCACGAGACGTAAGGTCTCGTTGATAGAGGACACCAGATCCTCCACCCCATCTGGAGGTTCAGACACAGACACAGACCCGAAAGTTGAACCCCCATCATCGTCCTCACCATCAGAGGAACGCTCCTCCTCAGAGAGAGCCTGGAGCTCGGGTGACTCCTCACGACGAGCCCGCTTAAGGGGTCTCACAGCAGAAGAGGGAGACACCCGGGGGTAACTGGAAGGAGTAGCTGGGCCTTCCAGCCTCCTATTAAGTGCCTCCAGGGATTGCGACATGGAGGACAACTGGGACAACAGAGATTCATTGATCTTATTCTGAGTCTCCCAGGGCCCTGGGATCACCCGAACCTCAGGGTACAGCACCGGAGCTGCTGTCTCAGCAGTGCCAGTCCGGGCTTCTGGGCGTCCGCAGTTATTGCAGGACCCCTCCACCAGTGTACCATTGCATGTAGCACAGGTAATGGTGGCATCCGCCGCCTTAGCAGCATGCTTCCTAACTGAGGACATAGTCACAGTAGGGAATGTATAAGCCAAGTCGTACAGACAAACAGACCGGGATTCCCGGTGGCTTACCGACCGCTGTAAGCGGTGGGAGGAAGCGGTGTGTGTGTGTGACCTCCGCGAGTTCCGGTCTCCCTCTGAAGTGCAGACACGTGCTGCCGTAGATCCCAGCCGGGAAGTGAGGGAGAAGATGGCCGCCGCCAGTAAAGTCGTGGGCGGCGCCGGGAACACGCGGGAAGCACATACACACGCCCCCCGGTGACGTCACCGCAAGGGCTGCCTCCTCTCCTCCAGGCAGCCTCTGTAATGGAGGTGCTGGAGCCCGCAGCGCGGGAAATAGTGTAAAACACAGTACACACACTCAGACTGCAATTACATCCTAAGATCAGCAGTCTACGGCCTCAGCCCCTGTGACACACAGGGCGGTTAGCCAGGGTGACCCCAGCACAGGGTACACCTCCAGATCCGCGGACCCGAGGGTAACGCGCGGTCTGAGTGTCAGGACACATACAGTGGCAGACACTACCCCCAGGCACACAGGAGACACAGAGTGCCTCAGTGCCGGTCCGGTCTGTAAGCACCATTTAGGGAGGCCTCGGACGGGGGTTCAGCCCAATCCGGAGTGTAAGCACCATTTAGGGAGGCCTCGGACTGGGCTGGCTCCAGTCCGGTCTGTAAGCACCATTTAGGGAGGCCTCGGACGGAGCGGAGCTGTGCAAGGCTCCTATCTCCCACTCTCCAGAGCCCCCCAGAGAGGGATGGAAAGGAGCGCGACAGCGTACCGGGAGAACACAAAGTGTCCAGGCTCTAGGCCCTCCGGTACCTCCACCTGCGTGTGCCACAAGGGTGAGCGGGGAGGCTGTCGCAGGTCCCGATCAGGACCATATTACCTTGTCTTCAGACGCCATCACGTAAGTAGTGAGAATGCAGTGAAGTGCAAGCAAAGCGTGATCCTCCGAGCACACTAAGTTTAAAACTGAGGATGTTCCCTGCGGTAGGGGTTTATAAGCGGAGGAGGCGGTGTCTACAAACTTGTAGTACCTAGTGTGACCTCCGGAGGGCGGTGCCCTAAACCCCATTGTCTGGGTCTCCCATTATGATGACCAGAAAAAACACAAATAAAAACCAGAGGGCAGCAGATCATGTGAAAATATCATTTTGGTGTCATTCTCAAAACTTTTGGCCATGACTATATTCTCATCATATAATAGTCTTAATAGCAGGAACTTGGCAAAGCCGCTATGTTAGGCTGGTGTCACACGACCATATTTTTTCTAATCACACTCTGATCCGAGGATGATCCAAGTATGATCCCAGTGTGCTCAGAGAGCCATCCCAGTGTGCTCAGAGAGCCATCCCAGTGTGCTCAGAGAGCCATCCCAGTGTGCTCAGAGAGCCATCCCAGCGTGCTCAGAGAGCCATCCCAGCGTGCTCAGAGAGCCATCCCAGCGTGCTCAGAGAGTGATCAAAACTTAAGTATTGGAGGAACACTTCAATAAAGTGACACTGGAGTCAGTGCCTGCCTATACTGATACTGTCCTCCTGCATCTGACTTGCCGGATGCCCGTGCAGTGCTGTGCTTCTCTTCTTTTTGAACTCTGTGCACTCCCGCAGCGTTGTTGTTGTAGAGGAAGAGAGCACCCAACGAGTCTGAAGCAGGAGGACAGGGTCTTTAATAACATGGCAGTATACGCAGGCGCCGACTCCGACGCTATTTTATTGAAGAGTTCCTGCAACACTTCAAGATTCTATTGCACATGCGCAGGTGGCCATAACTATAATGCTGAAATGATTGAATAATTCTTTAAAAAACAATAAATAATGAGTTTACAGTTTTAAGCATAAATATCTTTATTTCAAAGCATAAAAATACATTGAATTCAAGAAATCGATTATATTTTATGCCGACTCTAATATATAACTAACCAAAAGAGGCCGTTATCTTGTAAAGATCTGGTAAAGGAATTTAGAGTAATATTTTTCTTTTTTTAGAAAAAGCTTCATCTCCAGGACACGTGGGCCTGGTAAGGAGACATGACTAAAGTGACTGTTAAGACCATCCACTCTCTGAACGCTGCAAAACATTTCAGCCAGTTCCTAAAAAGTGTCACCTCCTCCAATGTAACATGTTGGTGCACACAGATAACGTGCAGACACACCGGCATCAGAATGACACTTTCTGATTGATGCTGGACCAATGTTTAGTGACTTGTTCGGTTCTCTGCCCTTCTGTCACCCTCGGGTAAGATTTCTGAATGCAAAATTAATCACTTAGGATTTAGGTGAAATGGACATTACACTAAATAAAAATGGGAAACTTGATTAGGAGGGGTTATAGGTAAACTATGCCGGACCCTGATGGAAGCCTCAGCGCATGAGGAGACTGTGCTTGGGACCGTCCACGCGCTCCAACTTCTCAAAGTGTTTTCTTGCATTTCGTATATTTATTAAAGTTGCTGCTGAGGCTGTTGGGGAGGGAGAAAGAGGAAAGGGGGAGGGAAATGAGGAAGGAGGAGGAGAGAGGAAAGGAGGGAGGAGACGAGGAAGGAGGGAGGGAGACAGAGGAAAGGAGGGAGGGAGACAGAGGAAAGGAGGGAGGGAGACAGAGGAAAGGAGGGAGGGAGAAAGAGGAAAGGAGGGAGGAGAAAGAGGAAAGGAGGGAGGGAGAAAGAGGAAAGGAGGGAGGGAGAAAGAGGAAAGGAGGGAGGGAGAAAGAGGAAAGGAGGGAGGGAGAAAGAGGAAAGGAGGGAGGGAGAAAGAAAAGGAGAGGGAGAAAGAGAAGGAGGGAGGAGAGAAAGAGGAAAAGAGGGGAGGGAGAAAAGAGGAAAGGAGGGAGGGAGAAAGAGGAAAGGAGGGAGGGAGAAAGAGGAAAGGAGGAGAGGGAGAAAGAGGAAAGGAGGGAGGGAGAAAGAGGAAAGGAGGGAGGGAGAAAGAGGAAAGGAGGGAGGGAGAAAGAGGAAAGGAGGGAGGGAGAAAGAGGAAAGGAGGGAGGGAGAAAGAGGAAAGGAGGGAGGGAGAAAGAGGAAAGGAGGGAGGGAGAAAGAGGAAAGGAGGGAGGGAGAAAGAGCGGGAGATGGAGGGAGAAGAAAAAGGGAAACGGAGGGAGGGACAGCAATCAAAGGAGGGAGATGTGGAGGGAGGAGAGGGATAGAGGCAAAGTGAGAGCGAGAAAAGGAGGAAAAAGAGGGAGAGAGGCAAGGAGTGGGAGACACACAGGGAGAAAGGGGGAGATAGAAGGGTAGAGCAAACAAAGAAGGGAGAGAGCGAGAGGGAAAGAACATGATCCAAAGAGCAAGAGAGAGGGAAAGAAAACAAACATGTTACAATGCAGAATGGGTGAGTGGTATATCCACAAATGCAATCCCTTATTAAAAACAATTACTATAAGCCACAAAGTAGATGCACAGAATTTGGAAGTAATTCTACTAGAGTAAACAAAAAAGTGTTTTTTTAATTTATTTTCTTACATTACTTTTTGTTAGCTAATTATTAATCACAAAGCATTGTTTTTAAAAGGAACCTTGACACCTAATACATTGTAACAGCCTGTATCAGATGCCGGCTGTATGATCTCAGCCAGGTATATTTGACTCTGAAACGCTGCAACATTTCAGAAATGAAAGTTTAAAATTCGGCCAGGAGGGTCCCGGAGGTCTCTCTCCACCCTGTCGATGGCGGATGGCTGAACCACCCACAGTATTGAGTCAAACGTACGTGGCTGAGATCATATTGTCAGTGCCCACAAGAATACCATGACGAGTATGTATAATGTGCTTACTCATTGTTTGGTACGTACGTTACACTGTCCATGGCATTATAACCCATCATGTGATCATTCTGTGCAGTTTCTATACTGTATTTGAGGACTAATAGCAGAAAGGTTAAACAATTCACACTTACGGATTGATGGGTCAGACATGACGACCATTACGTAGGTGTTGGATGTAAAAATATCAATGAAAGCTGCAAAGTTGGAATTCCGAACCTCCATACTCTGGAAAGATGCCGCCAATTTACTGTGAATAATAAAGAAATAAAATGAGATCATGGAAAAAAATCCAAGTCATCTCCCGGACTTTCCATATTGAATAAAATTTACCAACCAAAATGACTGAAATTAATGAACAGTTAGGAAAACCGTAACCCTTGTCTCAACACAAGACAACAATCCATCCTACATGTATAGAGCGCGCTCAGGGGCTAAGCCTGCACCATACCCGGCAGATGATGGCTGTGTTATACAGCCATCATCTGCTTGTAACAGCAGCAACCTGAGCTAGCTCTGAACGCTGTCGTCAGTCATTGCCAGGTCGATTTTACCACACAATAAACATTGTAAATATGAAACCCAAGGATAGAAACAAGAACAATGGTGAAATAGCATTTTTGTTCTCCCCAAATGTTTCACTGAACATGGAATATTTCCCATTTTCCTATATATTGGTTGGTTCAATGACCTCCAAAACTACAACTTGGCCAGAAAAAAACAAGCTCTACGATGGGAAAAACAGAGTTATAACTCGCAGAAGAAGGGGAGGTATAATAAAAGGGCAAAAAAATAAAAAATGTCCATAGCAAGAAGGGGTTAAAAAAATGATCCGTGTCTTACCTGCAGCTTAGTTTAAACTGCTTTATTATATTACTGATCTTCTCAAACCGGTGAATGTCTCTTTGCTCCTTACATTGATAATGAGAGATAACCTGGAGAGAAAGAAGACAAAATAATCAATAAAATCCAAAAATTGCTAATAGATTAGTGCAGAGCACGCTAAAAACTTACCAGAAATGTCGCCCTCTCAAATAACAGAACTTCATCAGCCTCGATAATCTGGGCAAAGTTACGCAAGTTGGATTCCAGCTGCTGAACATTGGGAATGAGCTGGTAGACGATACTGGACCAGGCTGAAGAGAGAGAGCAAGGACCGCGGGACAATGTCAGAAATGATAGATACAAAACACCAAGACCCCAGAAGAGACAAAGCAAACATCATCTACCTTGTATAATGTCTCGTCCCATATAGAAGTCCTAAAACAAGCACAGTCCAGGGGTCGGGAAAGGCGCCGCAAATCCTCTTCTCGTTCTTTAAATATCTAAAGGATAGAAACACAAGGTCAGCAAACAAGGGAATACATTGCGACATAAGAGGATAGAAATCTCCAGGGATTTGACAATCACTAAGAGCTGGTTAAAAATCAAACTGAGCAGTTCACCCTCCACCGGGGGGAGAGAGAGGGGGGGGGGGGGGAGAGAGAGAGAGGGGGGGGGGGGGAGAGAGAGAGGGGGGGGAGAGAGAGAGGGGGGGGAGAGAGAAGAGGGGGGGGGAGAGAAGAGAGAGAGGGGGGGGGGGAGAGAGAAGAGGGGGGGGGAGAGAGAAGAGGGGGGGGGGAGAGAGAAGAGGGGGGGGGAGAGAGAGAGGGGGGGGAGAGAGAAGGGGGGGGGGGGAGAGAGAAGAGGGGGGGGGGAGAGAGAAGAGGGGGGGGAGAGGAAGAGGGGGGGGGGGGGGGAGAGAGAAGAGGGGGGGGGGGAGAGAGAAGAGGGGGGGGGGAGAGAGAGAGGGAGGGGGGGGGGAGAGGAAGAGGGGGGGGGGAGAGAGAAGAGGGGGGGGGGAGAGAGAAGAGGGGGGGGAGAGAGAAGAGGGGGGGGGGAGAGAGAAGAGGGGGGGGGGAGAGAGAGAAGAGGGGGGGGGGGAGAGAGAGGGGGGGGGAGAGAGAGAAGAGGGGGGGGGGGGGAGAGGAGAGAGAGAGGGGGGGGGGAGAGAGAAGAGGGGGGGGGGGGAGAAGAGGGGGAGAGAGAGAGGGGGGGGGGGAGAGAGAAGAGGGGGGGGGGGGAGAGAGAGAGAGGGGGGGGGGGAGAGGAGAGAGGAGGGAGGGGGGGGAGAGAGAGGAGGGGGGGGAGGGAGAGAGGGAGGGGGGGAGAGAGAGGAGGGGGGGAGAGAGAGGAGGGGGGGAGAGAGAGGAGGGGGGGGAGAGAGAGGAGGGGGGGAGAGAGAGGAGGGGGGGGAGAGAGGAGGAGGGGGGGGAGAGAGGGAGGAGAGGAGGGGGGGAGAGAGAGGAGGGGGGGAGGAGAGAGAGGAGGGGGGGAGAGGAGAGGAGGGGGGGGGGAGAGAGAGGAGGGGGGGGAGAGAGGAGGGGGGGGGGGAGAGAGAGGAGGGGGGAGAGAGGGGGAGAGGAGGGGGGGGGGAGAGAGAGGAGGGGGGGAGAGAGAGGGGGAGAGAGGGAGGGGGGAGGAGAGGAGGGGGGAGAGAGAGGAGGGGAGAGAGGAAGACGGGAGAGAGGAGGGGAGAGAGGAGGGGGAGAGAGGAGAGAAGACGAGAGAGGAGGGGAGAGAAGATGAGAGGTCACGGTCAGTGCAGAGGAAAAATCAGATCGTCAACAAGTCATTTTACTAAACTTCCGGTTCTATGGGGTCTGGGTGCAACAACTACTTTACTTTATTCAGAAAATGTCTAGGAGCAACAAATGTTAATAGACTTGATACACCACAGAAACTGATGAAACCCACCAAGTGCTGAAAAGAGCAGCAAGTAATGGCAGCAGAACAGATATCGTATTTTTCAGACCATAAGACGCACTCAGATGACCATGATTCAGACCTCTCTAGATTAACTTTTTATGGAATATAGAAGGCGGTGTATCCAAAAAGAGGGGGAGGATGGCAAAAAACACCTTTGATAAGTGAAGCTTATTGGATCTTATCGCTTGATATTAAGGCTCCTAAAGGCAGGAACCTTAAAAACAATCTGTTCTGTTCAAGGTCAATCTTAGAATATTACAGTGATTTGCAATGTTCTTCTCTGCTTTTCTATGTTGTCCAGGTGTAGTTTAGAATATTATTTGCAATCTCCATTTGTATTTTATCTAAAGGCCCGTTTACACACACAGATAATTATGTAGAGATTGTTGGTAGATCTCTGGTTGCAGTGAAATCATGGACACATTGCCGTGTACAAATGTAAGAATTGGAGTCACATGACAAACACAATTTAGCTACAATCACTGCTCACTGTACTTGCTTGCCCCAGGGGTGTGGAGTCGGCGTCCATTTTGGAGGAGTCAGATTCAGTGAAACTGAGGAATCTGATGTTTGGCTTACTAACTTCCCTGCCCTGGTCGTGAAGTCGGATTCAGGTAAATTAAGGAGTTGGAGTTGAAGGTTTGGTTTACTGACTCCACAGCCATGGTTGTGGAGTTGGGAATCCATTTTGGTGGAGTCATATCCAGGGAAATTAAAGAGTCGGATGTTGGGCTTACTGACTGCACAACCCTGCTTGTCCCGCCACTTAAGATTGACAATCAAGTCGGCAGCGCATCTGTGCAATGTGAGCTGTCAATCAAACCGTCTGGCCGTGCTTACATCCGTTGCCCACAATACAGAGAGCCGCACTGCAGCCGCTCCAAGCACCACCGCACCACTGAAAGCCGGCGGCTCCAGGGAGGAAATAAGTTCATTTTCTCCCTGTTTCTGTTCCTTCAGAAAAGTAGTCACTTTACAACTGCCTGAACTGGTTAATCAGAGCTGATCCCTAACATTCAGCACACTACACACTATCAAGATTGGGCAAGCTGCAATATTTTGCTTACAAATGGGGAAAAATCCCATAAAAAAAACCTTCAAATCTAAACTGCACGTTGAGCTCTTATCTTCACCTTTCACTCCTCTCCCACAGATCTTCCCTACAACACATTATGTACCGTATATACTCGTGTATAAGCCGAGTTTTTCAGCCCAAAATTTGGGCTGAAAAGTCCCCCCTCGGCTTATACACGGGTCTATACGGTAGACCCGTGTGGTGGGGGCTGTGTGGTGGGGGCTGTGGAGGCTGGAGGAGGCGGGGGGGGCTGCTGTATGAGCGGCCCCGTCACGTGGGGCCGCTCATTATATATGCACTGCTTCCCCTGTCAATCAGCGCAGGGGGAAGCAGTGCATATGGCCCCCCCAAAAGCTGGCACTGTCCCCCCTTGTAAGGGCCCCCCCCGGTGCTTATACATTACCATTCCAGTTTTCTGATCAGCGCGGCTCCTCCGTGCTGCGTCGCCGTCTTCATCCTCCCGCGCTCGCTGCATCCATCCGGGTTCTCCGGCGGTCGCAGCGATATGACGTCATCACGCGACCGCCGGAGATCCTGGATGCAGCCAGCGCGGGAGGATGAAGACGGCGACGCAGCACGGAGGAGCCGCGCTGATCAGAAAACCGGAATGGTAATGTATAAGTAGCGGGAGGGGGAGGCCTTACAAGGGGGGACAGTGCCAGCTTTTGGGGGCTGCTGGGTACCCCAGGGGGCTGCTGGGTACCCCCTGGGGGCTGCTGGGTACCCCCAGGGGGCTGTTGGTACCCCCAGGGGGCTGTTGGTACCCCCAGGGGGCTGTTGGTACCCCCAGGGGGCTGCTGGGTACCCCCAGGGGGCTGCTGGTACCCCAGGGGGCTGCTGGGTACCCCCAGGGGGCTGCTGGGTACCCCCTGGGGGCTGTTGGTCCCCCCTGGGGGCTGTTGGTACCCCAGGGGGCTGCTGGGTACCCCCTGGGGGCTGCTATATGTACCCCTGGGGGCTGCTATATGTACCCTGGGGGCCTGCTGTATACTACCACTGGGGCTGCTGGGGCTCCTGTATACTACCACTGGGGCTGCTGGGGCTCCTGTATACTACCACTGGGGCTGCTGTATACTACCACTGGGGCTCCTGTATACTACCACTGGGGCTGCTGGGGAATCTGTATACTACCACTGGGGCTGCTGGGGCTCCTGTATACTACCACTGGGGCTGCTGGGGCTCCTGTATACTACCACTGGGGCTGCTGTATATACCACTGGGGCTGCTGGGGCTCCTGTATACTACCACTGGGGCTGCTGGGGAATCTGTATACTACCACTGGGGCTGCTGGGGCTCCTGTATACTACCACTGGGGCTGCTGGGGAATCTGTATACCACACTGCTGGGGGCTGTATAACTGTGCTGGGGTCCACCCTCGGCTTATACACGAGTCAATAGGTTTTTCCAGATTTTTGGGGCAAAAGTAGGGGGGTCGGCTTATACACGGGTCGGCTTATACACGAGTATATACGGTACATTATCATCATAAAACACATGGTTCCTATCACCACTAGTCTACTGACCAGGTCTCTCTGATCTTCTTGCACCAGGTCCATCTTGTGGACCAGGCAGAACACTTTTGCGTCCGGAGAGTTCTGGAGAATGGCTTCTAGACAGGACTGATAATAATGCATGTCCTTCTCCAGCTCCCGACTCTCCACATCAAAGACGTAGATGAGGACTTCAACATTGCGGAAGATGTTGTCCCGCTGGCTGGTGAAGTAGTTCTCCATGAAGGTGTCTTGACTGCGGATTTAATGAAATTAGGTTGCAGATAAATACAAAAAAAGTTTACCATTATGAAAATACAAAATGTGTAGATATATCAATGAAAAGAATACTACAACCTACCTCAAGTGTTGATCATACGACCATAACCGAGGCTGAATTCACCCTGCATTATTTTCTACACCCAGATATCTTGGATCAGGGTTTCACCTGTTTTTACCCCGTGTCCCCACTCTTTACTCTCTCTGTGTCATCCCTTTTTATCATAGGTAAAAAAACTAGATAAAAATTGGATTCCCGAGTTTGTAAAAAAAAATGCCACAATCCCAAAACTCTCAAGGGGGAGGGAGAAAAATATGGGGGATGGGTGCGCTGAGTGTAGTAATCAGTAAAATGCTACATGTATATATAATCAAATGGGGATACAGTCTGCAGGTTTTTGCTTCCTCATTTGAGAGTAGTCTAATGTAGGAGAGATCCTGAATCCAGTGATGTATCACTCATACTGGATGCACATGTTCTTACGCAGAAGTTTTAGATTTAGCATAGCAGAGAAAGCTGCTCACGCCCACACCAGGCTCGATATATACAATATCTATAGACGGTGAGCTGCTAATCACAGAGGGGGACATGTCTGACTACCAGGCAGGAGGAAATGAAGTCTGAGCAATGATAAGGTCCTGGTGCTAAAATAATCATTGCAAGTAAAAAACACCGCTGAAATCTGTATTAACCCCTACAGAATGCTGCCTTCACATTAAATAGCAAAAACCTGCTGACAGATTCCCTTTAAAGGGTTTGTCCATTACTCCCGATGAACAGTATTGGCAGCAATGCTGACATCATATGGACAGCTGTCACAACACTTCCCTTAAGGCCCCGTTACACCTTGCGACATCGCCGCCGATTACATAGGCAACGTAGGGACAATCAGCGGCGACGGCACCTAATGTAAAGGGGCGATGTCGGCGCCCCAAGAGGTCGCCTGATTTCACATCAGTGATGTGAAACCAGGCGGCCCATATGGGGCGATGTGTACACATCGCCCCATGTAACCGGCCGCCGGTGACCTGACAGGCGATGGGAGCCACAGGCTCCCATTGTCCTGCATCGCCGCTGGGGTTTTGAGACACCCCGGCGGCGATGCCGCCTGTCAGCTCCCCAGGGTGCCGCCCCATGTGCAACGGCACCCTCAGAGTCGCTGGGCTCACTGTTTGATACCGGATACTGGAAGTAGCTGAAAAGACTCAGCACTGAACCTGGAGGCCCTGAGTAAAAAAGTTTTGTTATGGAACAAACTGCAGGAAGGGATGAAGATCTTTTTTTTGGAAGGGGGGGGGGGGGCGGCTGCTTTAAGTCTATACTAAATGTACAAGTTCTTTAAAGTAAACAGCATTGGAAAGAGCCTGTGGAGGAGCTGCTGGTCTCATGCACCCATCCTATTAATCAGACATGACAGCAGCACCGTCCACCTCCCAAAGTATAAAGGAGGGACGCTAGATAAGCCCTAAAATGGAATAGCTGAAAGGAAACCTATCACATTGTACACGCAGTCCGCTCTGTGGGCAGCACGGTATACAGCAGAAGCAGCTAAGCAGGGTGATATATGGTTTGTGGGAGGAGATGCTGAATAATTTGTATTTTATTCACTGAGCTCCCTGGTGACTGTATGTAGGAGTCCAGTGGGTGGTGCTAGAAGTGATTGACAGTCTTTCTTGTACGGCTGCACCAATAGCTGTCAGTCACTAGTGGACTCTTATACCATCCTGCCCACAGATCAGACACCACACAGCCAAGAATTTGTTTATAGCAACTTACCCTCCACAGTCCCATAGATTCAGCACCAGGTTCCCCAAAAACCTGACATGTGAATGCTCAACGTCAACTGTGGGGGGAAAAAAGCACAAAATCACAAGAAGATCAAGGCAGCGGGACAAGTGCCGGTCACAGAACAGGTCTTACTGGTGGCACCCAGGCGTCGGGTGTCTCGGGCAATGTAGTTTGCAAAAATAATGGATCTCATGCTGGTCTTCCCGGAGCCGCTCTTCCCCATCAATAGCACCTGGCGGGATACACGGGTAAAGTAGGTCAGACTGTGCAGACGAGGCGCACAGGGCAGTCTGAAAGAATGTTTTGTAGAGGCGTAGGGTGGTCCGCAGGAGCGTTCCATAGAGGCGTGGGGCTGTATACAGGGGCGCTGGGCTGACCGCAGGGCCCTCTCTAGAGACGTGAGGCTGGACGAAGGGGCGCGGGGGCCTCCGTAGAGACGCGAGGCTGTATGTAGAGGCACAGGGCGTTATGTAGAGGTGCAGGGCAGACCGCTGGGGTGCAGGGCCCTCGTTAGAGACACGGGACTGTGTGGGGGCATGGGGAGGACCGCAGGGGCCCTACGTAGAGGCGCAGGGCTGTATGTAGGGGCATGGGGCGGTCCGTAGGGGTGCAGGGCTGTATGTAGGGGTGTGGGGTGGACAACAGGGGCAAGGGGGCCTCCAAAGAGATGCAAGGCTGTATGTAGGGGCATGGGGAGGACCACAGGGGCCCTCCATAGAGGTGTAAGGCTGTATCTCCAGGGGCCCTCCATAGAGGCACAAGGCTTTATGTAGGGGCATGGGGTTGTATGTAGGAGTTTGCAGTGGACCTCAGGGGCATGGGGCCCTCCGCAATGGTGAAGGGCTGTATGTAGGGACACAGGGCGGTCGGCAAGTGCGCCGGGTGGTCGCAGAGTGTAGGGCTGTATATAAAGGCACGGAGTGGTCTGCTTGGGCATGGGATGGTCTGTAGGGCGGTGTGTAGGGGCACAGGGCGATCTGCAGGTCGGGTGGTCCGTAGGGGTGAAGGATTGTATGTAGGGGAGCGGGCAGTCAACAGGGGTTGTTGTCTGTATGTAGGGGAGCGGGGTGGTCCGCAGGGCTGTATGTAGAAGAGTGGGGCGGTCAGCAGGGGTGCAGGGCTGTATGTAGTGGAGCGAGGCGGTCAGCAGGGGTGCAGGGCTGTATGTAGGGGAGCGGGGCGGTCCGCAGGGGTTGTGGTCTGTATGTAGGAGAGCGGGGCGGTACGCAGGGGTTGTGGTCTGTATGTAGGAGAGCGGGGCGGTCCGCAGGGCTGTATGTAGGGGAGTGGGGCGGTCAGCAGGGGTGCAGGGCTGTATGTAGGGGAGCGGGGCGGTCCGCAGGGGTTGTGGTCTGTATGTAGGAGAGCGGGGCGTTCCGCAGGGGTTGTGGTCTGTATGTAGGGGAGCGGGGCGGTCCGCAGGGCTGTATGTAGGGGAGCGGGGCGTTCCGCAGGGGTGCAGGGCGTTCCGCAGGGGTTGTGGTCTGTATGAAGGGGAGCGGGGCGGTCCGCAGGGGTGCAGGGCGTTCCGCAGGGGTTGTGGTCTGTATGAAGGGGAGCGGGGCGGTCCGCAGGGCTGTATGTAGGGGAGCGGGGCGGTCCGCAGGGCTGTATGTAGGGGAGTGTGGCGGTCTTCATGGGTGCAGGGCGGTCCACAGGGCTGTATGTAGGGGAGTGTGGCGGTCTTCATGGGTGCAGGGCGGTCCACAGGGCTGTATGTAGGGGAGTGTGGCGGTCTTCATGGGTGCAGGGCGGGTCCACAGGGCTGTATGTAGGGGAGCGGGGCGTTCCGCAGGGGTGCAGGGCGTTCCGCAGGGGTTGTGGTCTGTATGAAGGGGAGCGGGGCGGTCCGCAGGGGTGCAGGGCGTTCCGCAGGGGTTGTGGTCTGTATGAAGGGGAGCGGGGCGGTCCGCAGGGCTGTATGTAGGGGAGCGGGGCGGTCCGCAGGGCTGTATGTAGGGGAGTGTGGCGGTCTTCATGGGTGCAGGGCGGTCCACAGGGCTGTATGTAGGGGAGTGTGGCGGTCTTCATGGGTGCAGGGCGGTCCACAGGGCTGTATGTAGGGGAGTGTGGCGGTCTTCATGGGTGCAGGGCGGTCCACAGGGCTGTATGTAGGGAAGTGGGGCGGTCAGCAGGGGTGCAGGGCTGTATGTAGGGGAGCAGGGCGGTCTGCAGGGCTGTATGTAGGGGAGCGGGGCGGTCTGCAGTGGTGCAGGGCTGTATGTAGGGGAGCGGGGCGGTCTGCAGTGGTGCAGGGCTGTATGTAGGGGAGCAGGGCGGTCTGCAGGGGGCGGTAGTGTAGCAGGTTACCTTTTTCTTCATGGCTGAGCTGGGCATAACCAGATAACCCTGGAAAAAGAACACGTGATCAGAGGACAATGGTCACCAGTGCGGCTGTGGCGGACTCATGTACCGGCCGTGTCTCCTCTCCCGCCCGCACTGACCCCCGGATCTCCCCCCTCCGCAGCCCCCGGCAGGAGCACCCACCTCACACAAAGCGATCAGCACCCGGATGTCGCGGGGTCACATGATCCGTCATCACATGACCAGAACGGAAGTAGACTCATGCGCTCCGGGGTCACGTGGTCGGATGTGGAGTGTGACGTCAGGGGGGGTTGTGTAGAGTGCAGTCACGTGTGTGCGGTTTGTATAGTCACACTGGAACGAGCTGAGGGAACAAAAATGGCAGACGGGGGTGAACCGCTGATAGTCTGTACAGTGAGCAGGCCGTGCTGGAGCAGGCTGTGCAGTGTGCTGGAGCGGGCTGTGCAGTGTGCTGGAGCAGGCTGGGCAGTGTGCTGGAGCGGCCTGTGCAGTAGGCTGTGCAGTGTGCTGGAGCAGGCTGTGCAGTGTGCTGGAGCAGGCTGTGCAGTGTGCTGGAGCAGGCTGTGCAGTGTGCTGGAGCGGCCTGTGCAGTGTGCTGGAGAAGGCTGTGCAGTGTGCTGGAGCGGCCTGTGCTGGAGAAGGCCGTGCTGTGTGCTGGAGCAGGCTGTGCAGTGTTCTGGAGCAGGCTGTGCAGTGTGCTGGAGCAGGCTGTGCAGTGTGCTGGAGCAGGCTGTGCAGTGTGCTGGAGCAGGCTGTGCAGTGTGCTGGAGCGGCCTGTGCAGTGTGCTGGAGAAGGCTGTGCAGTGTGCTGGAGCGGCCTGTGCTGGAGAAGGCCGTGCTGTGTGCTGGAGCAGGCTGTGCAGTGTTCTGGAGCAGGCTGTGCAGTGTGCTGGAGCAGGCTGTGCAGTGTGCTGGAGCAGGCTGTGCAGTGTGCTGGAGCAGGCTGTGCAGTGTGCTGGAGCAGGCTGTGCAGTGTGCTGGAGCAGGCTGTGCAGTGTGCTGGAGCGGCCTGTGCTGTGTGCTGGAGCAGGCTGTGCAGTGTGCTGGAGCGGCCTGTGCAGTGTGCTGGAGCAGGCTGTGCAGTGTGCTGGAGCAGGCTGTGCAGTGTGCTGGAGCGGCCTGTGCTGGAGCAGGCTGTGCAGTGTGCTGGAGCGGCCTGTGCTGGAGCAGGCTGTGCAGTGTGCTGGAGCGGCCTGTGCAGTGTGCTGGAGCAGGCTGTGCTGTGTTCTGGAGCAGGCTGTGCAGTGTGCTGGAGCAGGCTGTGCAGTGTGCTGGAGCGGCCTGTGCAGTGTGCTGGAGCGGCCTGTGCAGTGTGCTGGAGCAGGCTGTGCAGTGTGCTGGAGCAGGCTGTGCAGTGTGCTGGAGCAGGCTGTGCAGTGTGCTGGAGCAGGCTGTGCAGTGTGCTGGAGCAGGCTGTGCAGTGTGCTGGAGCGGCCTGTGCAGTGTGCTGGAGCAGGCTGTGCAGTGTGCTGGAGCAGGCTGTGCAGTGTGCTGGAGCGGCCTGTGCTGGAGCAGGCTGTGCAGTGTGCAGTGTGCTGGAGCGGCCTGTGCTGGAGCAGGCTGTGCAGTGTGCTGGAGCAGGCTGTGCAGTGTGCTGGAGCGGCCTGTGCAGTGTGCTGGAGCAGGCTGTGCTGTGTTCTGGAGCAGGCTGTGCAGTGTGCTGGAGCAGGCTGTGCAGTGTGCTGGAGCGGCCTGTGCAGTAGGCTGTGCAGTGTGCTGGAGCGGCCTGTGCAGTGTGCTGGAGCAGGCTGTGCAGTGTGCTGGAGCAGGCTGTGCAGTGTGCTGGAGCAGGCTGTGCAGTGTGCTGGAGCGGCCTGTGCTGGAGCAGGCTGTGCAGTGTGCAGTGTGCTGGAGCGGCCTGTGCTGGAGCAGGCTGTGCAGTGTGCTGGAGCAGGCTGTGCTGGCCGGGGCTCCGGGTTCTGAGACTCCCACACTATCCATATAGACGGCGCTAATAAAGTCTGTGGAGCCTCGGTTAGGAGTCCCTCCAGGGAAGGACCCAGCCAAGGGGTGGCTCTTTGAGGAGACCACCATAACCACCATGTTAAGTGGCCCTTTTAGTCAATATCCAGCTCTTTTACAAGCTTAGAGATATGACAAGGGAATACCAAGGCCAGGTATCCATCCACAGACAGCTGTTTCGGGGTGTTGCCCCTCATCAGTGTGGAGTAGGATTCTGGCTCCGGGTTCTGAGACCCCCAAACTATCCATATAAAGGTGTGTCTGTATATAGACGGTGAGCACAGGGCGGAGCACTTACACCGTCCATCTACAATACAAGTAATGCTCGGCATTCAAGCAGTTTTGGTTTTCTGTGATATTTTATTTGGTGCAAATTAGAACAAAAACGTTTCAGCCCCATTTTCTGGGCCTTCATCAGTGAGATTTATATTCTTACAAAAATGTAGTATGGCTGTATGATAGAAGCAGCATGAATCACTGGAGCCACAACACATCTAATGTGCGGCGTTGGGCATTGGCTGGGAGGTCGCTGATTGTTGGTCTCTCGCTGTCACACTCAGCGATGCGTCCTAACCAGCAGGAGATCAAAGACTGAAAAATGGTCCTGAAAGATTTGCAGCGATCAGCGAGCTCACAGCAGGGGTCAGGTCGCTGATGCCTGTCACACACTGTGACATCGCTGGAGAGGTCGCTGTTATGTCACAAAGCCTGTGATGTTTCAGTGATGTCGCTAGCGATGTTGCAGTGTGTGCAGTACCCTATAGCCAAGGAAAAGGATCAGCATATAGATAGTACGGGCTCTAGGTGTGGGAGCCAATGTGAGCATTGGACAACAGGACAAGCCATTACACACATAGATCTACCACCATCTCAAGAGACCAGTTTATACCAATCATTGTCTTAGGCTGCATTCACACTGCGTAAATGCTGTGAAACGCAGCACATCCCAGCAATGGCTTTCGCTAAAATGCGTTCACATGGTTCATAATTTTGCGGATGCACTGCAGTGCGCTTTCTTACTGCACTTTTCCTCACCTTGCCGCACTTCCCCGGTAATCGCTTCTCTTGCTGACACCGTAAGACCTTGTGCAGGACCGTAAACAGCATCATGTGACCTGGCGACGTCAACGGTCACATGGTGCTGCAGGGTCCTAGAGTCCACGCTTGCTGTGGCCCAGCAGGGGATCAAAAGGATCGCCGGAGGTCACCGAGGGAGTGCAGTGAGGTAAGCAAAGTGCAGGAAGAAAGAGCAGGCCGTTCACACACAGAACACTGCATTCTGTGAAGATCCGTTCTTTGTACAGTTTTGCACCAAAAACTGATCCCCCACAAAAACGATGTGTGTGAACGTAGCCTTAGGATCCAATCAGCGACATACTTTTACAACTCCCGCCGTTAATCTGTAACAACCTACAGCAATAGGGGTCAATAAGAACAAACCCAAAGATGATACCGGAGAAAACTCCTTTCCAAGATGCACACAGAACAAATAAATCTTTGTTAGATATCTACATAAAAGAACTGAAAGCTTGAAAGGAAAATACCTGCAGGAAAAAGCACATAGTGGACACTATGGATTGACGGCATACTTGCAGAATGAACGTCCGGAAGATAGCAGGCGTGGTTTGGCATCAGTAGGCGTGGCTTAATGTTCCCTGAAGGAATGAATGTTAATTGTATAGTCCATGCTGCCGTGGATTGATTATAATAGAAGCAGAGGTCTGAGGGTAAGACCCCCAGGTGGGTGGGGTGTAGCGCCCCTCGTATGATGGAAGTACAGCGCGGTGGACAGCTGCCACGTTCATCAACAAAGCCGTCCACAGAACCCCATGCCCACTAGTATGCTATAACTATGCTTCATCCTTCCCCCTGCCTGTTCTAACCTCCAGACCTCCGCATCTATTGTAATCAACTGCACAGACTTACAAATGAATGCTTATTCCTTTCACAGAAGGACACACTGAGCCACGCCACCAGGTTTGGACACATTCCGAGTCCAGTGATGCATCACTTAGTTTGCTGGATGCCGCAGTTGTGGTAGAATCACTGTTTCAGATACCTGAATGCTGAGCTCTGTATAACCCCATCCACACCCCTGACTCCTGAAAAAGTCCTTTGCCCCAATTCTTATATTGCCCTCGGGAGTCTTCACCTTGTCTATCCGGACCCGTCGTGCCAACCTGTGCAGTAACTTCTGAGTGGTTGGAAGTGAGAAGTTGCATCACAAGAGCTCAATCGATGTCTATGAGTGCCATAACAAGGCCCCCATAGAGATGTAATGAGTTGTGAGCTCAGACGTAATGCTGCCCACCTGGTCTTAACCGGAGCGTCCCTCCAGGTTCCGCACTCAATTGCCTGCCTCTTTTCCTCCACAGGACGGGAGTCATATACCATCCTTGAACTTAAGGGTATGTGACTCCATCCACACTATCTTCATTATGACCTATACCTTCTATTCATTCCACAATAAATGTTTCTCTTCACAGTGGTTACTGCAAGTAGTCATAACCTTATGACCTACCACAAAGACCTTCTTTGTACAAAAGCATCAAGGTAATCTTACAGTCTCATTCCTATGACCCATTCCCTAATCCAGGTATCCTACCAGCATAAGTCACCAGTATCCACCTGACTATGCGCTAGCCATAGAGTATATAGAATACTAATTAGGAAACTAAGTAGAACGTCATCAGTGATTAATAACTTGTCTGTATACTTATATTTTATTGTCTGTCAAAATGTGACTTTCTTTATGTTTTTGTATCAAATCTAGCTAATCTCCCTGAGGAAGGCTCATGTTGAGGCGAAACGTGGGAATGTGAATTTCATTTGCACAATAAAAAGCAACAAAAAGAAACACTCCTCAGACTACTTTTTTTCACTATTGAGTGTGCCGAGGCTAATACATCCTATTCCTTGTATACACAATAATCCATTGTGTATTCTCCATTGTGTATACAGCTATTGTGTATTCAGTCCAAAGCAGTCTCGATTGTGTGTGTGTGTATATATCTATATATATGTGTGCGTATGTATTTATGTTTTAAGTGGAGGCGGAGCTGGGGTGGAGCCTGGGCGGAGTCTCAGGGGTCCCAAAATGTTGCCAGTGAGGGCCCTGAAATGACTAGAGGGTAGCACCAGGCTCAGTGGTGTCATTGAGGGCATGGTAACTGGTGCTGGGGGCACTGTCAGTATCATTGGGGCTGTTGTAAGTAATGTAGGATGTGCTGTAGGTGTCATTGGGGGCTGTAAGTGACGTTGAAGATGTCATTGGAAACTCTGTAAGTGATGCTGGGGTCGCTGTCTCACTGAGGGACCTATAGGTGTCATAAGGGGTGTAGTAAGTGATGTTGAAAGCGCTGTAGTTGTCACTGAGGGTGCTGTAGGCTTCATTCACTCTAGGTGATGCTGGATTATCTGTATCAATAGGGGCCCTGTAACTGGTTTAGGGGGTGGCACTGCAAGTGATGCTGGGGACACTGTTACCGCTCTGTCTGTAGGTGGTGATGCTGGGGACACTTACCTCACTCTGTCTGTAGGTGGCACTGCAGGTGATGCTGGGGACACTTACCACTCAAGATGGCGCTGCAGGTGATGCTGGGGACACTGTTACCGCTCTGTCTGTAGGTGGCACTGCAGGTGATGCTGGGGACACTTACCACTCTAAATGGCGCTGCAGGTGATGCTGGGGACACTTACCTCTCTGTAAATGGCGCTGCAGGTGATGCTGGGGACACTTACCACTCTGTAAATGGCGCTGCAGGTGATGCTGGGGACACTTACCTCTCTGTAGGTGGTGCTGTAGGTGATGCTGGGGACACTGTTACGCTCTGTGTCTGTAGGTGGCGCTGCAGGTGATGCTGGGGACACTTACCACTCTGTCTGTAGATGGCGCTGCAGGTTATGCTGGGGACACTGTTACCATACTCTGTCTGTAGGTGGCACTGCAGTGATGCTGGGGACACTTACCACTCTAATGGTGCTGCAGGTGATGCTGGGGACACTTACCTCTCTGTAAATGGCACTGCAGGTGATGCTGGGGACACTTACCACTCTGTAAATGGCGCTGCAGGTGATGCTGGGGACACTTACCTCTCTGTAGGTGGTGCTGTAGGTGATGCTGGGGACACTGTTACGCTCTGTGTCTGTAGGTGGCGCTGCAGGTGATGCTGGGGACACTTACCACTCTGTCTGTAGTGGCGCTGCAGGTATGCTGGGGACACTGTTACCATACTCTGTCTGTAGGTGGCCTGCAGGTGATGCTGGGGACACTGTTACCTCTCTGTTTGTAGGTGGCGCTGCAGGTGATGCTGTACCTTTCTGTGTCTGTAGGTGGCGCTGCAGCTTATGCTGGGGAGCTGTTACGGTACCTCGCTTGTATGTGGCGCTGCAGGTGATGCTGGGGATGCAGTTACCTGGCTCTGCCTCTAGATGGCGCTGTGGGCACTATAGTTAACAGTGCACAGACGCGATTCCCATACAAGAATTGAAGGAAACTTACATCGGGTTTCCCCCTTACGTCACTGCAGTCTGTGATGTGATTGGCTGATGGGGATTCAGGGCGGAGCTTTCCTCACACATCTCCGGGACCAACAGCTGATGTGTCAGAGGCGGCGGAGGAGACATGGAGCGTGCAGGTGAGGAGAGGAGGGAGGACATGGAGAGTGCAGGTGAGGAGAGGAGGGAGGACATGGAGTGTGCAGGTGAGGAGAGGAGGGAGGACATGGAGTGTGCAGGTGAGGAGAGGAGGGAGGACATGGAGCGTGCAGGTGAGGAGAGGAGGGAGGACATGGAGCATGCAGGTGAGAAGAGGAGGGAGGACATGGAGCGTGCAGGTGAGGAGAGGAGGGAGGACATGGAGCGTGCAGGTGAGGTGAGGAGGGAGGACATGGAGCGTGCAGGTGAGGAGAGGAGGGAGGACATGGAGGAGGGAGGACATGGAGGAGGGAGGGGAGGACATGGAGCATGCAGGAGAGGAGGGAGGACATGGAGCATGCAGGTGAGAAGAGGAGGGAGGACATGGAGCGTGCAGGTGAGGAGAGGAGGGAGGACATGGAGCGTGCAGGTGAGGAGAGGAGGGAGGACATGGAGGAGGGAGGACATGGAGCATGCAGGTGAGGACATGGAGCATGCAGGTGAGGAGAGGAGGGAGGACATGGAGCGTGCAGGTGAGGTGAGGAGGGAGGACATGGAGGAGGGAGGACATGGAGGAGGGAGGGGAGGACATGGAGCATGCAGGAGAAGAGGGAGGACATGGAGCATGCAGGTGAGGAGAGGAGGGAGGACATGGAGGAGGGAGGACATGGAGCATGCAGGTGAGGACATGGAGCATGCAGGTGAGGAGAGGAGGGAGGACATGGAGCGTGCAGGTGAGGTGAGGAGGGAGGACATGGAGGAGGGAGGACATGGAGGAGGGAGGGGAGGACATGGAGCATGCAGGAGAGGAGGGAGGACATGGAGCATGCAGGTGAGGAGAGGAGGGAGGACATGGAGCATGCAGGTGAGGAGAGGAGGGAGGACATGGAGCGTGCAGGTGAGGAGAGGAGGGAGGACATGGAGCTGCAGGTGAGGAGAGGAGGGAGGACATGGAGCGTGCAGGTGAGGAGAGGAGGGAGGACATGGAGTGGGAGGAGAGGACATGAGGTGCAGGTGAGGAGGAGGGAGGACATGGAGGTGCAGGGAGGAGGGAGGGAGGACATGGAGCGTGCAGGTGAGTGAGGAGGGAGGACATGGAGCGTGCAGGTGAGGAGAGGAGGGAGGACATGGAGGTGCAGGTGAGGAGAGGAGGGAGGACATGGAGTGCAGGAGGGGAGGGAGGACATGGAGCGTGCAGTGAGGGAGGAGGAGGACATGGAGGAGGGAGGACATGGAGAGGAGGGAGGACATGGAGGAGAGGAGGGGAGGAATGGGAGGAGGAGGACAGGAGGAGGGAGGGAGGAATGGAGAGGGAGGAGGGACATGGAGGGAGGGAGGAGAGGAGGGAGGACATGGAGGGAGGGAGGAGAGGAGGGAGGACATGGAGGAGGGGGGGAGGAGAGGAGGGGGGACATGGAGGAGGGAGGGGAGGAGAGGAGGGAGGACATGGAGGAGGGAGGGAGGAGAGGAGGGAGGACATGGAGGAGGGAGGGGAGGAGAGGAGGGAGGACATGGAGGAGGGAGGACATGGAGGAGGGAGGGGAGGAGAGGAGGGAGGACATGGAGGAGGGAGGGGAGGAGAGGGAGGACAGGAGGAGGGAGGGAGGAGAGAGGAGGACATGGAGGAGGGAGGAGGAGAGGGGGGACATGGAGGGGAGGGGAGGGAGGAGGGAGGACATGGAGGAGGGAGGGGAGGAGAGGAGGGAGGACATGGAGGAGGGAGGGGAGGAGAGGAGGGAGGAAGGAGGAGGGAGGGGAGGAGAGGAGGGAGGACATGAGGAGGGAGGGGAGGAGAGGAGGGAGGACATGGAGGAGGGAGGGGAGGAGAGGAGGGAGGACATGGAGGAGGGAGGGAGGAGGGAGGACATGGAGAGGGAACTGAGTAGGTGGGAGAGGGAGACTGGAGCGCAGGTGAGGAGAGGGAGGAATGAGGTGAGGAGGAGGAGAGGATGAGGAGGGGGGGACATGAGATCAGGAGGAGGGCATGAGTCAGTGAGGTGGGGGGAGGAGAGGAGCATGAGAGGAGGGAGACTGGTGCGGAGGGGGGACTGAGATGCGTGGAAGAGGGATGGAGTGAGTGAGGTAGGAGGAGAATGAGGAGGGACTGAGGGGAGGGGACTGAGGAGAGAGGAGGGAGAATGGAGAGAGGTGAGAGGGGAGCTGGAGTGCAGGTGGAGGGGAGAATGAGGGGAGGAGAGATGGGAGAGAGGGAGGCAGGAGGGGGAGGGGGGAGGGACATGGAGGAGGGCATGAGAGGGGAGGACATGAGGGGGACGGAGGGAGGAGGGAGACATGAGGGAGGGAGGGAGGAGGACAGGAGGGAGGAGGAGAGGGGATGAGAGGGGGGGGGAGGACTGGAGGAGGAGGAGAGAGGAGGGGACTGAGGAGGAGGAGGAGGAAGGAATGGAGAGAGGAGGAGGAAGGGATGGAGGAGGGGGAGAGGGAGGGGGGAGAGGCATGAGAGGGGGAGGAGAGAGGGGAATGGAGGGGGAGGAGGGAGGAATGAGAGGGGGAGGAGGGGAGGAAATGGGGGAGGGAGGGCATGGGGGGGAGGAGGGGGAGGGCATGGGGAGGGGAGGGAGGGAGATGGAGAGGAGGGGAGGGGAGGGAGACGGGGAAGAGGGAATGGAGGAAGAGGGAGGACTGGAGGAGGAGGGGGAGAGATGGAGGGCAGGAGGAGGGGGGAGGTTGGAGGCAGGGAGGAGAGGAGGGGGCAGGGGTAGGGAGGAGGGAGGGACATGGAGGAGGTGGGAGAGAGGAGACAGGAGGTGCAGGTAGGAGGGATGGAGGTGCGGTGAGGGGAGGGCATGAGGTGGGAGGGAGGGGGACATGGAGGTGGTAGGAGAGGGAGACATGGAGGGGAGAGGAGGGAGGAAGGGTGCGGGGGGAGAGGGAGGAATGGAGGAGGGGGGGAGGCAGAGGAGGTGGAGGGGAGCTGGAGGAGGGAGGTGAGGAGAGGAATGGGGGAGAGAGGGAGGGGGACATGGAGCATGAGGAGAGGGAGACATGGAGGTGAGAGGAGGAGGAATGGAGGTGGGAGGAGAGGAGGGAGGACATGGAGTAGGGAGGAGAGGACATAGAGTGTGAGGTGAGGAGAGGAGGGAGGACATGGAGTGTGCAGGTGAGGAGGGAGGGAGGACATGGAGTGTGCAGGTGAGGAGGGAGGGAGGACATGGAGCGTGCAGGTGAGAGGAGGAGGACATGGAGTGTGCAGGAGGAGGGAGGACATGGAGGTGCAGGTGAGGAGAGGAGGGAGGAATGGAGGAGGAGGGGAGGAGAGGAGGGAGGAAGGAGGAGAGGGGAGGACATGGAGAGGAGGGAGGACAGGGAGGAGAGGAGGGAGGACATGGAGGAGGGAGGACATGGAGGAGGGAGGAGGAATGGAGGTGCAGGTGAGGTGAGGAGGGAGGACATGGAGCGTGCAGGTGAGAGAGGAAGGAGGACATGGAGCGTGCAGGTGAGGAGAGGAGGGAGGACAGGAGTAGGGAGGAGAGGACATGGAGGAGGGAGGGGAGGAGAGGAATGGAGGAGGGAGGGAGGAGAGGAGGGGGGACATGGAGGAGGGAGGGGAGAGGAGGAGGGGGACATGGAGGAGGGAGGAGAGGAGGAGGACATGGAGGAGGGAGGGGAGGAGAGGAAGGAGGACATGGAGGAGGGAGGGAGGAGAGGAGGGAGGACATGGAGGAGGGACATGGAGGAGGGAGGAGAGGAGAGGAGGGAGGACATGGAGGAGGGAGGGAGGAGGGAGGACATGGAGAGGGGGGGGAGGAGAGGGGGAGGACAGGGAGGAGGGGGAGGAGAGGAGGGAGGACATGGAGGAGGGAGGGGAGGAGAGGAGGGAGGACATGGAGGAGGGAGGGAGGACATGGAGGAGGGAGGAGAGGAGGGAGGACATGGAGGAGGGAGGGGAGGAGAGGAGGGAGGACATGGAGGAGGGAGGGGAGGAGAGGGGAGGACATGGAGGAGGGAGGGGAGGAGAGGAGGGAGGACAGGAGGAAGGAGGGAGGACATGGAGGAGGGGAGGGGAGGAGGAGGGAGGACATGGAGGGAGGGGAGGAGAGGAGGAGGACATGGAGGAGGGAGGGGAGGAGAGGAGGGAGGACATGGAGGAGGGAGGGGAGGGGAGGAGGAGGGGAGGACATGGAGGAGGGAGGGGAGGGGGAGGAGGGAGGACATGGAGGAGAGGAGGGAGGACATGGAGGAGGGAGAGGAGGGAGGACATGGAGGAGGGAGGGAGGGGGAATGGAGGAGGGAGAGGAGGGAGGACATGGAGCGTGCAGGTGAGGAGAGGAGGGAGGACATGGGGGTGCAGGTGAGGAGAGGAGGGAGGAATGGAAGGCAGGTGAGGAGAGGAGGGAGGACATGGAAGGCAGGTGAGGAGAGGAGGGAGGACATGGAGCGTGAGGGAGGAGAGGAGGGAGGACATGGAGCGGCAGGTGAGGGAGGAGGGAGGACATGGAGCGGAGGGAGGAGAGGAGGGAGGACATGGAGGTGCAGGTGAGGAGAGGAGGGAGGAATGGAGCGTGCAGGTGAGGAGAGGAGGGGAGGACATGGAGGTGCAGGTGAGGAGAGGAGGGAGGACATGGAGCGTGCAGGTGAGGAGAGGAGGGAGGACATGGAGCGTGCAGGTGAGGAGAGGAGGGGAGGACATGGAAGTGCAGGTGATGGAGAGGAGGGAGGACATGGAGTAGGGGGGAGGGGAGGACATGGAGTGGCAGGTGAGGAGAGGAGGAGGAGGACATGGAGCGTGCAGGTGAGCAAGAGGGGAGGACATGGAGCATGCAGGTGGGGAGGACATGAAACATGCAGGTGAGGAGAGGAGGAAGGACATGGAGTAGGGAGGAGAGGAGGGAGGACATGGAGCATGCAGGTGAGGAGAGGAGGGAGGACATGGAGCGTGCAGGTGAGGAGAGGAGGGAGGACATGGAGTAGGGAGGGGAGGACATGGAGTGTGCAGGTGAGGAGAGTATGGAGGACATGGAGTGTGCAGGTGAGGAGAGGATGGAGGACATGGAGTGTGCAGGTGAGGAGAGGATGGAGGACATGGAGTGTGCAGGTGAGGAGGAGGGGAGGACATGGAGTGTGCAGGTGAGCAAGAGGGGAGGACATGGAGCATGCAGGTGGGGAGGACATGAAACATGCAGGTGAGGAGAGGAGGAAGGACATGGAGTAGGGAGGAGAGGAGGGAGGACATGGAGCGTGCAGGTGAGGAGAGGAGGGAGGACATGGAGCGTGCAGGTGAGGAGAGGAGGGAGGACATGGAGTAGGGAGGGGAGGACATGGAGTGTGCAGGTGAGGAGAGGATGGAGGACATGGAGTGTGCAGGTGAGGAGAGGATGGAGGACATGGAGTGTGCAGGTGAGGAGGAGGGGAGGACATGGAGTGTGCAGGTGAGGAGAGGGGGGAGGACATGGAGCGTGCAGGTGAGGAGAGGAGGGAGGACATGGAGCGTGCAGGTGAGGAGAGGAGGGAGGACATGGAGCGTGCAGGTGAGGAGAGGAGGGAGGACATGGAGCATGCAGGTGAGGAGAGGAGGGAGGACATGGAGTGTGCAGGTGAGGAAGAGGGAGGACATGGAGCGTGCAGGTGAGGAGGAGGGGAGGACATGGAGCGTGCAGGTGAGGAGAGGAGGGAGGACATGGAGTGTGCAGGTGAGGAGAGGATGGAGGACATGGAGTGTGCAGGTGAGGAGAGGATGGAGGACATGGAGCGTGCAGGTGAGGAGAGGAGGGAGGACATGGAGCGTGCAGGTGAGGAGGAGGGGAGGACCTGAAACATGCAGGTGAGGAGAGGAGGGAGAACATGGAGCGTGCAGGTGAGGTGAGGAGAGGAGGGAGGACATGGAGCGTGCAGGTGAGGTGAGGAGAGGAGGGAGGACATGGAGCGTGCAGGTGAGGAGAGGAGTGCCTGCCATGTCATCAGCATATTCACCTATCTTTCCTCCCCTGGTCAAGATTTCTGTATACACGACTGAGTTGCAGCATCTTTACATGTTCAGACACAGCCATTACACAGTACATGGCAGGAACACACTGTCACATGTAGTCTGCACTGCAGTCTCTGGGAACTGCTCTGCAGTGTTTAAATATGTGTATTTCTGTTGGTGACTTTGAAGGTAATGTCAGTAGCTGTGGCAGTATTGCTGTCCATGGTCTGTCTGTGGCTCTCCAGTAGTAGGTAGCTGTTGGTGGATGTATCAAGTGACCACTCCTCCAGCCATTAACCCCTTCATGACCTGGGGAATTTTTAGTTTTTCATTTTCGCTTTTTGCTCCCCTGTTTCCAAGAGCCATAACGCTTTTATTTTTCCGTCATATAGACATATGGGCTTGTTTTTGCGGGACGAGATGTACTTTCATATGCAATCATTTATTTTACCATATAGTGTACAGGGAAATTGCAAAAAAATTCTAAATGCAGTGAAATTGCAAAAAAAAGTGCAATGACACGTTTGTTTTTTGGGTATTTTAGTTGACCATGTTCACTATATGGTAAAACTGACGTGACGGGTGATGCCTCGGACGGTACAGAGTTCGTAGACACCAAACATGTTACCTTTATGGTATCTAGGTGGTGAAAATAAATTCAGAAGTTTTAAAAAAAACAAAAACTGGACTTTTTGCGCCATGTTCTGCGACCCTAGCGTTCTCATTTTTCGGGATCTGGGGCTGTGTGACGGCTTATTTTTGCGTCTTGAGCTGACATTTCTAATGATACCATTTTTGGGGGGATCCGCAGTTTTGATCGCCCGTTATTGCATTTTATAGCAATGTTGTGGCGACCAAAAACACGGAATTTTGGCGTTTGGACCATTTTTTCCGTTACGGAGTTCACGGCTCTCATTAACGGATTTAATAGGATGATAGATCGGGCGATTCTGAACGCAGCGATACCAAACGTCTATTTTTTTTCTTTTTTTAATACTTTTATTGTGAATGGGGGAAAAGGGGGTGATTTGAACTTTGTATTATATATTTTTTTTTTTTTTACAGGTTTTTAAAAACTTTATTTTTTCATTCATTCTTATTTTTACACTGCCTCTTTAAGAGGCACCCTTGCTGCACATCCGATCACTTCTGGGAGATATAGATGATCTGCAGCTCATCTGTATCTCCCTGAATCGCGGACCTGCTGTGGTTGGTAGCGTCTGCCAACCACAGCAGGAAACTGCTCTGCGACAGCATCCGGGGTCTAGCCAGGACACGGGCTGTCTCGTGAGCGCCGGAGATCCCGCGATACTATCGCGGGATCTCCGGAGCAGGCGGGGAACAGCGCGTTCCCCACCGCGGCCGCCTTGGATCCCGCTGTCAGTGATTGACAGCGGGATCCAAGGGGTTAACAGTGCCGATCGGATCCCGGATCCGATCGGAGCTGTTAGCCCGACATCTCAGCTGATCACATTCAGCTGAGATGTCGGCTGTTTGATGTGAGCGCCGCTCCGGAGCTCAAATCAAACACCCCTTACACGCCATGACGCCTCCTACGTCATAGGTCCGGAAGGGGTTAAATATTCCCATTACCATTAGATGTTGTTTTGAAAGAGTTCATTCTCTGCAAAGACCATGTGCTGGGTATACGCGTGTGGCGCCGCACTGGTCGGGACGTTATGGAGGGGTACTGCACCCAAATAAGAGTGTGTGGTATTCCTTTGACTAAGGGAACTGGGATTGTAAACAAGGGACCCTCACAACACCCATTCATACACACCCTAAAGTAGGGGACCGTGGGTGAACACGCTGCAGGGAAGACCCAGTCCTGTGGAAGGAGTCATGCGTGTAGAAGAAGTGTATGTGGGTGGTGAGTCGGTCTACAGGGTAGGTGGTACTCTGATACCGGGATAGGCGGTTGCTTCGATGGGGGAATCACGGCTGGTTGGTTCCTGATTCTGTGCCCTGGACCCTCAGTGGTAGGGGATGGGGGTGATGATGATGGGGGGGGGGGGGGAGAGGAATGGTATCGTGACGCCACCTGTGGTACCTGGTAATAGGGTTACCAGCGCTGGGCCGACCACTGAGGTGATGGGAGGCAGCGTTGGGTAGCACAGTTCCCAACAGGTGGAGCTTTACCTCAGGGCAGGGGGACGGATGAGGGGAGTAGTAGTAGCGATCTTGCTGTGAACTCTGTAGACGGCGGGGAAGCAGGCACACACACACAATAGTCTCTGGTTTCAGTACCTTTTTACTGTTGTCCGGTAACAGGCACGGTCCAGGAGGGTAACCAGGTGTCGGTGCAGATTGGGGCATTTCACCTTGGAAAGTTGTAAGGCCTCCTCTGTTATGGTACCTTTACACGCCCAAAGAGGGTAGCAACATGTAGGCACCGCACGTGCACGCGTGCGTTTGCAACGGTTGCTAACGGTGCCTGATGCCGCATTTACACGCGCCACAAGGTGCTCCACAGAAGGTATTTTCTTCCCCGGAAGTGCCACCGCGGGTACCTCTGGGGCACCTTCCCTGATTTACACGCACTACCAGAAGGGAATATGGGCGGACCGGGGGCAGCAGGGACAACACATAGGCGTGCCAGAGTTGTGTATTACGCGACGCTCGTACGATGATTGGACAACGCAATAGCATCATGATTGGCCAGCCAGTGCAGGGAGGCTGCTAATACATGATGCTATTGCAAATGTATATTGTGTCTGGTCAGCTCGTTAAATATGCCGCCCTGTGCAGGGACAGCCAATGGGTACACAGTAGCCCCCACCAATGATAGCTGATGGGGCGTGGTATACATGACGCTGTGGCACTCCCCAGGGAACTCAAATACCGTGCCTGTGCCCCGATTACACGCCGCCACCATAGGGATTATGCCTGCTTGTTTTTGAGCACAGCTGAAACACAGGTATCCAAAGACACAGGTAGAAACCGCCTGAATTACACGCACCACCTCGCAGTGTTTTCAAGGTATCGGTACAATTGTGTCTGATACCTGCCGTTTCTACCTTTCGCTGGCGGCGTGTAAATGTACCATTAGTGTGTGCATCTTTTTGGGGTAAACTCTGCCTGTGGCTGAACCTGACACTACTTCTCCCTCTCAGGGTGCTGTTCCACAATGACAATGAGGACCTCTCTGTGGGATTCCTATCCTCGATTAGGTCCCTTGGTCCTTTAGTTGGTCAAGTTTGGATTCTTCTACTTGTTACTTCAGGGGGACTGGTCCTCCTGCTCTGTCCTGGACTATTCTTGCTACTATATCTTATCCGCAGTTGTGGACTCCGGTGTCCGGGTAACTAAAGGGTTCACAAGTCTGTTCCCTTCTTCTTCCTTCTCCCACTGGCCTCCGTCCCTCTCCCTAGGGTTCAGCACAGCTGGGTCAGTGTCCCCTGGTTCTGGGCCTGCTTGGTCCCTGCAACCAGCTCCTTACAACTGCTCTCATCTCTGTCTGACTGGAACTAACTGCTTTGCAGTCCTTTTGGAACTAACCGACTCCTCCCCTCCCTCAGGCCTGGATCTTTATAGTGGAACTGGCTTAAGGCAGCCAGTGGAGCTCCCCCTCTAGGTCTGGGGTGGAAGGTGTTGTATGCTGTGTGTGCCAAGGTGTACATCCCTCCCTGCAGCGGTGGGTCCTGTGGCAATCCCCCGCAGTGGTGCCACAGGTGGGATGACAGTTAGTCAGTAAGAGAGTGAGTTGGAGAGAGAGAGGAGTGGAGGACGACGCAGGGGAAGGTTGTCGTGACAGGAAAGAGACCCTAGGAGCACCAGGAGCTACAGTGCACCCGAACCTGGACCAGGTACTACCGACCAGAAGGGTCTACTTCCGGACAGAGGACCGGCTCTGCACACGATGTGGGAGTTCAACCTCGAGCTGTTAAACCGGAAGCTCTGGGCTTCGGTAGGAATCCGTGACCAAAGACCCGGCGTATACCTTGGAAAGGCAAACCTAACTAGGGTCAGGGGGACCTGAAGGGGAGTCACCCACGTATGGGAGCTGGCTCGAGGCTCTGCGCGCGGAGGCACTGCATGGTTGTGAGGAGAAGATAGCGCAGTGAAGGGAATGGCAGGCACACCACCGAGGGTCCTGAGTGAATCATCCCGGTTCCCTAGTGACTACCCAGGCCAGAAAAAACCCGAAAGACTATCATCTGTCTATCTGCCTTAAAGAACTTGCAAGTAAACCTGATCACAGTTAATGACTTGTGTGACATACTTTATTTCCTTCACCTGAGGAGCCGTACCCTGCTGCATTGAAAAGACAAGTGAAAAGGCCATGTGGTAAGCTGCCTCCCTGTGTAAAAACTATAACAACTGCCCCGGGGATCCTGCTCCACCTACGGGGAGCGTAACCATCTGGCTGCCCTGCCGTCACCCCGGTGGTCTGACCCGCATCACCTCGCTGCCCATTTCCATCATCCCCAGGACTGTGACAAGCAGTGGTGGCTCACATTGGCCACAAACCACAGGTGGCGTCACATCCATGAAAAACTCTTTCCCCTTTTTCATTTTTTCCTTCTTATTGAAGTCGCCCAGGGCCACGGAACCGGACTGCGCCACAACCGTGACCTCCCCAGGCAACAGAGACTGAAGAGGACCGGTCCCAAGTACCACACGGTCCTAGCGGGCGGCTCACTAGTCAGGAGCAGGGTAAGGGTGGTGGCCCAGACATCCTCGCCTTTAGAGGTAATTCTGGGAACAGGGTCAGACTAGTTTTCGAGAGTTTCTTTAGCCCATCACTGCCGTCTTGCTCCCTAACCCTTATTCCGTTATAGCCACCTGTGACACACAAGATTCACAGGAACATTTTTTTTCAGTCTCATCCAATTGTAGAAATTTTTTGTATTGGTAAAAAGGGGGATGACTTGTCTACAATTTTTAATTTCTCTAAATTTTAGGCACTACAAAAAAGAAGTAGAGGTCATTTCATGTGACATCAATGTGTCATCACTGTTTTTCACTAATGTATAAACCTTATATTTTCAGTCATTGCATTCTTTTCAGGTTTTAGTTTCCTGAACGCTTGTTCGGCCTTTGCACTTGTGGGTTCCTCATTGTTACTGTACATCAGATATCATTTCCTGCTACCTGCAAAACACATCATGGTAAAGCTACATTGTTTTTCATCTTCACCCCAGACCATGTTGCTAATCTGGTTTCCGATCTGTCAGATCCGTGTTCTGGCTCTTCAGTGTAGTTTATTGTGGTATTTATGCATAAATCTACGTTTTGTTGCGAGATATACAATTTCTAATGTTTGCATTGTTGTCTTTTTCTAGTGTCTCTAGATGAAGATCTCGTCTTCACATTGATGGAGTTCGATGATGCTTTGCAAGATTTCACAAGAGGACCTTGCAATTCCGAGGAACATCTTAGAAGGCTTAAAAAAGAAAAGCAAACATCTGTGAATAATGGAGGCAGTGGTTCAGAAAGTAAGAAGACAAATACAGAATAGATATATCAGGTGTAATCCAAATAAATGGCTACATGTTGTACATAGACAAACAAATGGTGTCTTCAGGGGCGGACCTACCGCGGTGCAGCTGGTTCAGCTGCACCAGGGCCCCGACCGACTAGGGGGCCTCTCAGGCACTTGTAAGGGGCCCCCTCTACCTCCCTGCAGGGGTGCCCGGAGACCGCGATAGCGTGTCAGAGGATCAGAGGAGAGGTGCAGCCGCGGGAAGCTCCCTGTTTCCCGCGGCAGATCCCGCCCCTCCTCACCTCTCTATTCCCTGGTCATGCTGGAGATGCGGGTGGCATACTCACCAGCATCGCCAACCCCCCCCCCCCCTCCCTCCCGCTCATCACCTGGGACTGCAACAAAAAGCCCCCCCCCAACCCCACTTCCCCACTCCTCACCTTGGACTGCAACAACATCCGCTTCCCCCCGCTCCTCAACTGGGACGGAACCAGCTGCACCGGGGCCCACACGGCTCCAGATCCGCCACTGGGTGTCTTGCAGCATCCTTTTAAAGGGGTTTTCCTTTACTAGGACAACCCCTTCTACTTCAAGCTTGTTTCCCCCAGGTAAAATAAGCCGTTCCCATTCTGTCATTATTCGCGGTTCGGAGCTTATGAGAAATTGTGACGTCACACGAGTCCCGCGTCTAGTCACCGCCGGCTTCTGTCTTGCTGCCTTTGGACCAAATGAGCAATTAGCGTGAAGTGAGCGCCAACCACAGTGTCGTGTCATATTGATTAACTCATTTGGTTCAAAGGGGGAGACAGAAGTCAGCGGTGCATGGATGCGGGGTTTGCGTGATGTCACAATGTCATGGAGCCCCGGGAACGTGATGACGACAGGGATGTGAAGTTAGTAAGACAAACCTCCAACTCGGACTCCTCAATTTCCCTGAATCCGACTCCACAGCCCTGATTACTGAGAGTCCCAGCACAGGAGGTGAGTACAGGGTCTATTAAATTACCTGGAGGAGACATGGAATCAGAATGGGTGGTTCTAGTAGTGGACAACCCCTTTAAGGAAATTTGTGCAAACTAAATTAATGTTGCTTTCTGTATGAAAATGACCCTGGGTTAGTCCTACAAGGCTTTTACTAAATGAAGGTAGTCCAATTCCAGAAGCTGCAGTCAATCTCTCCCCCCTGAGGTGTGATTGACAGTCCTTGCCCTGCTCCTATCTTCTTATTCCAGACTACTGAGTAAGCGCCTCTCCTGACGAGTCTGAGTAAATTTGCTTACAGCAAATGTCTTGGATGCGCTTTAAGTGCTTTGACTGGTTCCCTTTTAGGTGGAGTCACACTGTCATATCAAAATAACCGGACTGGCCATGGCTCTCTTGATCAGAGTGTGTCAGCACCATAGAAATACAGGAATCTGTCATGCTCTGGTCAGGAGAGCTGCAACCAGTCCAGGCAGTGAGATGCAATTCTTGTACTTGTCATGTGGTAGAGAATCTGTCAACAGCTTTAATCTATTTAATCTGAGAGCAGTTTAGTAAAGAGAAAAGAGCCTGATTCCACCGATCTGTTGCTTACTAAACTGTGTGCTGTAGTTTCAGTGCAACCAGTGTTTTACCATACATGCATAACATTTTGCATTTAGCCCAAAAAGCTGAACTTTGATCATGTTTGAACAGAGATCCTTCTTCCACATGCTATGTAGGGTACGCAGCAAGCATGTGGAAGAAATTGCTCTGGCTATATGAGCCCAAACGAGAAATTTCTGGGCTAAATGCAACTCTGTAGGGCTGAAAACTAACACTGAATATCACCTTGAAAAAAAAACACCATGCCAACAATCATACATGGTGGCAGCATAATGCTGTGGGGAGGCTTTTCTTCAGCAGAGACAGGGAGGCTGGTCAGAGTTGATGGAAAGCTAAATGCAGGGCAATCCTGGAGGCTGCAAAAGACTTGAGATTGGGAGCAAAGGTTCATCTTCCAGCAGGACAATGACCCTAAACATACTGCCAGAGCTGCAATTGAGGGTTTAAAGTACTTAAATCCCATTGAGAATCTGTGACAAGGCTTGAGCATTGTTGAGCATAGACATCTCCATCCAATGTTGCTGAGCTAGAGCTCGTGTGCAAAGAAGAATGGGCACAATCTTCAGCCTGTAGATGTGCAAAGCTGGTAGAGACCTCTCCAAAAGACTTGCACCAGTAACTGCAGCAAAAGGTGGTCCTACAAAGTATTGACTCAGGAGGCTAAATACAAATTATTATTATTATTATTTATTTATTTATATAGCGCCATTGGTTCCATGGCGCTTTACATTAGAAGTGGGGGTAACAAGGACAAATACAGTACATATGAATGATCAAGGCTTGCTGATACACGATGGGAGAGGACCCTGTCCACAAGGGCTCACAGTCTACAGGGATGGGAGAGGACACGATAGGAGGGGAAGCGCCAAGCGTGTGGTGGGGAGGCGCTGGAATTCATCATAGGTTGTAGGCTTGTTGGAAGAGATGAGTTTTCAGGTTCTTTTTGATACTCCCAAGGGAAGATGAGTGTCTGATGTGCTGGGGAAAGAGTTCCAGAGTATGGCGGAGGCACGGGAGAAGTCTTGTATGCGGTTGCGGGAGAATGAGATGAGTGGGGAGGAGAGGAGGAGTTCTTGTGAGGAGCGCAGGTTGCATGTGGGTAGGTATCGGGAGACCATGTCGGAGATGTACGGGGGGACAGGATTTGGATGGCTTTGTATGTCAGGGTTAGGACTTTAAATCGAGATCTCTGGGGGGTGGGGACCAAGTGAAGGGCTTGGCGCAGGGGGGAGACGGGTTATAGCGAGGAGGCGGGTGGATTAGGCGGGCAGCAGAGTTTAGGATAGGACGGAGGGGTGCAAGGGAGGAAGCAGGGAGACCAATGAGTAGTAGGTTGCAGTAGTCAAGGCAGGAGATGATGAGGGTGTGAACAAGAGTTTTGGCAGTGTCATGATTGAGGAAGGAGCGGATCCGGTAGATGTTCTTGAGTTGGAGTCAGCAGGAGGTGGTGAGGGCTTGGATGTGGGATTTGAAGGAGAGGGAGGAGTTGAGGGTAACCCAAGGCACTTGGCGTGGGGGACTGGGGAGAGGGAGCAGTTGTTGACTAGGTTGGACAATGTATGTCACAATTTTCAGATTTATTTTTTAAAAATATCTAGAAAACCATGTATAATTTCCCAAATACTGGCACCTTTGTGTTGATATGTCACATACAATCCTAATAAAATATTTTATCACTGTGGGTGCAATGTAAAAAAAAAAAGTGTGGAAAAGTTCACTGGCTATGAATACTTTTTCAAGGCACTGTATGGGTTTTGGGATCTTTATTTAATGGTTAATCTCGTCAATTTACTGTATTTTTAGATCTCATCTCTCTGAAGGAAAACAGCCTAAACGATAGTGAGGAAATTCTGACATATTCATTCACCAACACGAGCCACCAACCAAAAGGTAAGACCGGAAATCTCGGTGCTGTTAACACACTCTTCAAGCAATGTATAATATAATTAGCCCTTAAGAAGTAGAGCTTTTATCCTTACATTGTTCTAACTATAGCTGCTGGTATCTGGGACCAGGTACACCGGTCGCCTTTTGGCTACAAACCATGTCCTATTTTTTACATTGCTGAAAATCTATAGAATAACTAACACAATTCAAATTACTTAACCTACATTTTCTATTATTGGAATTAGGCATTCACAACGGTATGATACTGCTTATCTCCTTACAGAAGATAGAAGATATGTTTGTTAGGCTCCCATTAAAGGGAATCTGTCATGTTCCGAATCACTATTGGCTTGTAGATATAGGGTTAAAATGCTATCTGACTGCCATACTGAGACCCCGGCTACTGGGAGAAGCTAACTTTACTTTTCCCTGTAGCCACTGGATGGCAGATGGTCTCCCGGCGCGGATACATTCATCACCCACAGCATTGTGACGGTGACTGTAAGCCACCCTAGCACATTGATTACCAGTGCTTCTGAAGAGAGTGAGCTGTCACTCAGTCCCGGGTATGCTTATGCTTACAGCTGCCACTCCCTGTCCTGTGAGTGATTGCTTTAGTTGTCCGTCCACGCCTCTATGGCTGAAAGACGGCAGCTTCCAGGAAGAATAAAATTAATTTGTCTCTTAGGGTACCGTCACACTTGGCGACACTCTAGCGATTCCGATAACGATAGGACCTGGTAGGGATCGCTGGTGCGTCGCTACGTGGTCGCTGGTGAGATGTCAAACAGTCAGTTTCTCACCAGCGATGCAGTAACGATATGGCGGTCGTTCGGACACTGTCACTCTCGGGCGTAGTATTGAGATCGTTGGTCGTTGTCTCTGTCAAACACAGTGATGCATGCTGCCCAGCGGGAGTGCGTCATCCAAAAAATGGTCCAGAATGGATTGTAACGATCAGCGATCTCACAGCAGGGGCCTGGTTGCTGCTATGTGTCACACAAAGCAAGATAGCTGTTGAGGTCGCTAATGCGTCACAAAACTTGTGACTCAGCAGTGATCTCGCTAGCGATCTCGCTTAGTGTGACGGGGGCTGTAGTAGTCACACTTTCAATAAGGCAGTCGGGCAGTATTGGAATGCTATTAACCTGTAGATTTATTGGGGTTCTCCACTACTAGGACAACACTTTCTGATTCCACTTGTTTCCTCCAATAAAAATAAGAGCCTGTACTCACCTCCTGTGCTGGCACATTCCAGCTTAGTGGGGCTCACAAGACCTTGTGACATCACGCGAACCCCGTGTCCAATCAGTTCCAGCTCCTCTCTCCTGCCTTTGGTTCAAATGAGCTAATCAACAAGAAGTAAGGCTGCGGCTGCCGCTCACTTCTCGGTAATAGCTCCTGTGGTTCGAAGGCAGGAGAGAGAAGGTGGAAGTGATTGGACGTGGGTTTCACGTGATGTCACAATGTCTTGTGAGCCACATTACCGACTGCGCTGGAATGTGCCAGCACAGGAGGTGAGTACAGGCTCTTTTATTTTTAATGGAGGAAAAAATTGGAATCAGAAGGGGTTGTCCTAATAGTGGAGAACCACTTTAATCCTACATCTGTAGGTAAATGTAGAGTATGGGGACATGACAAGTTCCCTTTCACCAACAGTGTTTATAAGCTGCAAAGCAAAAAATTAAGGAAGAGAAAACTATCCTGCCTTCAGATTAAAGGAAATGAGGCTTTCGAAGACTTGGCTCAGGATATAAAAGAGGAACATGTCGAGTGACCACAAACTGACCATGGAGGGTGTTGACCAATGAGAGTGGAATAATCGGTCATAGTCTGGCTATAGCAAGCAGGGATTCACTGACTTTGTGTTATTAGCACCCTAGAATAGCAAATTAATTTTTAACGTTTCTGAAAGTCTTTTTTTCAGTGAAGAGATAGTCACAATTCATTTAGCTTCAAGTAGATTACAGTTTGTCATGTTCTTCATTTTGTTTGTCTTTGGGAAGAAAACTTAGAGATTTCTGGTTGACATTACAAGTCCCTCAGATTTGTCTCTTTAGAGGAGAGAGCCTGAAGCTCGCTAAGTTTTATTTTTTAGACAGATGGATTTGGAACAAGGTCTTGATATGTGAGAGATGCTTGATCTGCAGACTCAAAGGGCGGTAGCATGGCATATTTCACAGAGAACCCAAGGAAATGCTGGTGGATGGGGAAAATGTCTTTACCATATAACGGTTGACAGCAGAAAACTTAGATTTAGATATATTCAATTTAAGGCTTTTGTTAAATTAACTGAGGAAAAGTGAGTAACCAAATAACAGAATCTACTGGAGACTTTTACTGGATGTGCCGTGATTAATATGTGGAGCCCACTGGGACGGGGTACACGGTACCGGACCGGGGTACTGCTGGGGATATCACGGCGGTCTTGGTCCGGACCGTGTCCCGGGTTCCGCAAGTAATGGGGGGATATTTACAGGGGAGTTTGTCGTGACGCCACCTACGGGTTGTGGTCAGGGTGACCACCGCTGCTGCAGAACCTCCGGGGATGATGTTTGGCAGCTTGGGATGTAATGGCTCTCCGCAGGTAGAGCTGGGTTCCCGGGGCAGTGGTAGTAATAGTCTATAGATGGTGCTATGGATATTGCAGGATAGGGGTAGTGGTGAAGATGATAGCTGCTTGTGAGAGAACGCAGGGCTGGAGCACAAGGATCACATAGACTCACGGTTTTGAAGTTTTTTCCAAGGCTTTACTGCAGATGTTGGTAGCAGAGTACTGTCCACGGAGTCTGTACCGGGGCCGGGTTGCTCCCACGCTGTCCGGGTCCTCAGCTTCCCACTGCTGTGCTGTGTGTGGCCCTGCTGCCGCTTTAAATTCTCCTCACAGGTACCCCCTTTGCTAGGCAACTTGAGTCTTTCTGTGTGCTTCTGACCCCGCCGTGTTGCTTTGCTGAGGTGCAGTGTAGATCTACAACCTCCACTATCCCGATGTTTTCTGTGCTGCTTGTTTAAGTCACAGATTCGGATCTGGTATCCAGTCTCTGCGCTCCTCTGGGGCGAGTTGTGAGCTAATTCAGTCTCCCAGATGTGTTCCTCTGTTTCTTGTACTCCTCTCCTCAGACTCTGGCTTCAGGCCTGAAAGTAGTCCGTGGTCCCTGTCAGTAGCTCAGCACTGCTCCCATTTATAGGTCCTCCTCCTAGTGCTCCCTGCACTAAACTGAACTGTCAACTATCAACTAACTACTTCCTCCTCAGACCAGAATATATAGGGAGGCTGCTTGAGCTCCCCCTTCTGGTCTAGAGGTGCTAGTGCAGTGTCCAGTGTTGTGTGGGGAGTTAACCCTTGTGATGTTACTGTGGCACATTAACCCCTGGGGTGCCACAAATACATTTTCCTACCTGTAAAATAAGGCTTAATGGTAGAAGGTCGCCTTCTGTTATAGACTGATCATCACCTCTTCAGACAAGTCTTGACTTCTGGAATTCTCCTGCTCGTCCTCCAGGTCATCAGATGTAGTTTGTGCAGGTCTGGGTGGGAGAAACTGGCTTGAAATAGTAGAGGAAACCAAGCCCGGTGGGGCTAGAATGGAAGAATAGTAGGATTAACCTCTGAGGGAAAAGCTGGCTTCACAGATGTTTCCTTCATCTGGTAGAGGAATAATCCATGTGCCTTGTCTTTATTTTCCTTTTTTAGGTACTGGACATCTCAAAACAAGACAAGTATAATCGTCCGTTTTCATCCAGAAAACACAGACGCCATCACATCCCAGTTGTCGATATACCATCTTTTTACATGCGTGTTGATATCCAAAATTTATATGTCAATTTATGGCAATTGTTACATCCCCACCGGAGCCTACTCCTGTGATCTGCTTCTGTCACCAGGCACCACTGTATTCACCCTATAGGTGGTGCTAATTATAGAGAAGAAGTCAGATGCAGACATTCTGGTGAGCGCAGGCTCCATTCATCCTCTAAGATTAGAGTGGTTGGGACCTGCTGTAGTTCAGTCTGACAGAGTAGAGGTGTGTGTGCTGTCCAGCTGAAGTCATTAGCTTCTAGCTTCAGCCTATTGGAAAGCACTACACCCCACTAGTACCTTCAGCCTTCTGCTAGAAGCCGCCAGAAATAGCATTTAGCTTCCCTGACTTGTGTCTTGTCTGGTATTGGTGGTTTTCCAGTTCTACCTCGGCCTGTTTTTTAGGACGCTGTCTTCTACTTCATGATTTTGTACCTTACTGCCACCTTGGTTTTGACCCAGCTCTCTGACTATCCTTAACGGATTCGGATTTTGTCCTTTTTCCTGACCTCCAGTTTTGACCCTGCTTGGTGACTTTCATGTCTCTGGACTTCTATAGACAGCAATCTCCTGGACTCCGTTGTAAATCCAGATCCCTGTATTGGGGTTAAAGGGTGTCAGAGTTTCTCGGGGTTCTGCCTAACGAGCCCCTTGTTCCTAGTCTGTCCAAGAAACCCTTTTGTGCCTGTAGCTTCGGACGAACGTCACATTAGTAATTTAAAATATAATCAGACAAATTCAGATTTCTGTTATTAATTGTAGTTAATTGATGAAAAACAGATGCCGTACAGTTAGTGTCCATATGACCATGCCTATGGAGTCGGTAAGCCAAATGTCTGACTCTGAATCCACGTCCTTTTTAAACGGGTGGTCCAGGGAGATGAAATAAAGAATTGTTCTGATGGCCATACCCTCAAACTATAAAGACCCAGACGACATTAGGTTGTGTTCTACGGATGTATGTGTGCCACCTTTATATGTGGGCTTATTGGTAATTTATTGGTTTAATTGTTTATTGACCCTTTTTATTGCTTACTAACATATCTTCAATCTTGAGTGGGAGATGAGCAATTTCAATCTGCTATGCCGTGAACCAAGGGACGATAGTAAATCTGGTGTCACAGAATTGTGAGCTGTGGAAAGAAACCTACAAATATAATGTGGCACACTAAACATTATTGAGAACACTTGACCCTATGACCAAAAAGCAAAGCAGGACACAGAACCTGTGTGGAAGCCAAAAGGAAACACACAGATGCACGTTTCGCATGCAGCTTCTTCTGGGGGTGATATTAGGTTACCAATGAAAGTGTGACTCTTTGTGGCGATCATGCCGCTCACACCGAGACCGGAGCTCCCGGAGGCAGAGGGAATTATATAAAAGCTAAATCTGATCGCACATTAACCTAATGTCAGGTCTCCTTTAACTAAAAATCTTACACAACTTTTATATCTTGTAAGTCGTGTTTTTGCAGTCATTAGTTGAGAACTATTTATGGGAATTACTGGATAACTTTTTAGGTTATTGCGTCCTGAGACATTTTCTTTAATTGCTTTTTTTTTATCTTATCCTATTAGCAAAGCTTGGTGACACACGTGAGCTCGAAAGTTTCATTTCTGACCTTGATAAAGTTCTCAGTGGTAAGTTGTAATACTTCATTGCATTTTCATTAAAAAAAAAAGTGTTGGTTAAAGGGAACCTGACAGCTAAATTGAGTCGGGCCGGCAGGGAAGGGTTTACTCGGAACAGGGATGGCGGCTGCTGGCGGGGGATCACAGCTGGTCGGTTCCCGGTTTCGTGCCCTGGGCGCTCAAATGGCTGATGGGGGTGATGATGATGGGGGATTTTGGGTTAGGGGAACGTGACGCCACCTGTGGTACCTGGTAATGGGGCTTACCGGGCTGCAGCCAGCCGCTGAGGTGAGGTGACGCAGCTTTGGTAGTACAGCTCCCCACAGGCGGAGGTTTATCTCAGGGCAGCGGGTGGATGAGGGGAGTTGTAGTCCTTGGCTCTGTGGTGCAGCAGAGACCTTTTCGGACGAAGGATAATTGATGCCAGAGACCAACTTAGCTCCATTCTTATGACAGATGACAAGGGTACACGGTACAGTCAGGCTCACCGAGGTTGTAGCCGCGGATTTTAGAGGCTTTTCCAGAGTTTTCAGAGGTGTCTCTACAATAACTTTCTTGGTCTGTGTTCTGCTTTAGCTCTCCTGTCAACCACACTAAAGAGCCCAATCGCCGTCCCCAGGTCTGTTACTAAAGGTACTTCTGACCCTTCTCCGGTAAGGACGGGAGCGATCAGAGAACAATCCTCCCACCACCGGTTTTTAGTCCTTCCCCTTGTTAGTGTCTTGGACCCACTTTAGGACAGAGGTGGGATTTAGTCTTGTGGTGCTGTGCCTCCTGCTCTAGGCCCTCAGCCTGCCGGTCTGCGGTTTGGGATGAACCGTTAAGCAAACCGCCTCAATTCTGGTTTACCGGTGTCGCCTGGACTCACCAGCCGGTCTCAAACCAGTCCTGGAGTGTCCCCCTTCGTTGTCTGGTCACCTCTTTCTTGATGTCACGACCGCAGAGTCCTCTGCGTCCAGTCCGCTTCCTCTTCTTTCACTGTTTGACTGCTGCTGTCTGAAACTGTCACTCCACGTTCCCGCTCATCTAAGCTCCACCCCCTGGGACCTACTGAATACAGTCCCTGTCTGTGCTAAGGTGTCTTATGAGCATGTTTTTGGTGCAGACTCTGCATTTTCCTCTTCATCCACGACTACGGAGAAACCACACCATCTGTTTGGGTGCAGTACCTCCCTGTGTGCTCTTGCCATAGGGGAGCCACAGATGCATAGTGCCAAAAGCATGAGCAAAAGGGTATCAGCCACTGGCGGTATCATTCAGGTAGGTTTTTGTGGAGGTGGATATGGTGGGATTATATTTTACTGCATTTTACAAGTGCTGTTTCTATAGTATGTATTCAGCCCTTCCCCTCTTCCTGTGTACTCATGACACTCCAGAGAGTCTGATAATTGAATTAGTCGTGACATAGCCTTATTTGGTCATTCTAGTCTTCTGCCTGCCAATGTGTGTACTTGCCCCCGGGAGTGTGTCAATAGACTCTGATTTTGGTTATTGAGAGGTGGTTGGGAGAGAGAGGGAGTAAGATTTGAGTCTTTTTATAGACAACTGTGTGATATCTGTTTTGTGTGGGAGCATGAGCTGAGGCCAGCTGCACAAAGGGAATTTGGAGAAACCTGGATTAACTGGAGATACAATATACTGCTGGATTGTTTTTATGGATTTTATGTTTTTCAAGTAATTAAAGGTTCTTGGGCTGTTCACACATCTCTCCCTCTATTGATTGTGGGATACTGGAGATGGACCCGTGACAGCTTTCCTGCAGATTTCAGGCTACTTAATAAAGCCAAAAGTATCAGCTGTCAGGCTCCCTTTAATACTGTTACTGAGTGTATCTGGTACAAACACCGTCATACTAAATAATTTAAATAACCTTAAGACACAATTTATTTAATATAACAATGTAATGTGGGCATTTTTGTCACATCTGTGCTTTTGATATAACATGACAATACTTTTTATTGGTTGTCATATGCTCTAGATATTCTGCCTATTGAACAGGGTATTTAAGGCTCTAAACATTTCTAAAAATTGCATTTACCTTATTGACTACTTAAGAATGAGCCTATTGGCCCTTAACACACTTCTGTTCTACATAATTGTATTAAGAATAGATAGGGAATGCATAGTAAATATACCTAGTGGTGTCTTTTTAGCCTACTGATGTATGTAAAGTGCTATGGAATTAATAGCGCTATATAAATGAATAAATATATATTATATAATATTATTATTGAGTTGCCGATTCCCTGCCCCATCTTTTTTTTTTTTTTTTTTTCCGTTGGCCTTAGGACTATTTCCCCCAACTTAAAGGGGGAACTCCGGGGAGAGAGAACTTTTCTGTACTGTTCTGCCCTCCTACATGGTGAAGCTGAGCTGGGCTCTACAGTTCTAATATATATATAGATCACTTACAAATCAATAATATCATATCTCTTGCTCAGCTCTCACCCCTCCCTCAGGAGACTTAGAAAATCAGCTTCATGCTGCTGGTGAGAGCAGGAGGTGTGTCAGAGGCATGGACCCTGGGGGCTCCAGTATCATCAAACATTCCCACCCCATCACACTTCTGTATGAGCAGGAGGCATGTCTTGGGCATGGGCGTGGCAGGGGGTATGTGGCCACCACCCCATGGTCACAGTACATACATATTTTGTTGTGTTGTGATTTTTTATTTTTTTTGGTCAAGCCCAAAAGAGCTTCAAACATGAATCTGAATCATGTTATTGAATTAGTCATACATTGCTCCTGTATTGAATTCAAGAGTTCCACCTTAGTTTTCTAAAATGGGATTCAGATAAACCCTATGGATAGATGATATATTCATATGTATATATTACTGAGTGTATATATATCATAGTCAAAGAGTGGGATATGTGGAGGGCGGGGCTAAGTGGAGGAGACACGGCTATGTTGAGGGGGCGGGGCTATAAAGAACAGGCTACTGGGAAGGCGCAGAGCTATGAAGGGTGGGGCTATAAAGGGGCGGTGCTATAAACATGTATGGCATTATGTCCGAGGATCTATGTGCCTTGGCGACGGGTTGGCAGTGTCTCGAGGTCGCGTTCTCCCCCCCCCCTCCCACCTCGCAGCTGAAATTACGCCCCAATGGGCGGCATCATTATTTGAGGACGTGATCATTCCCGGACATGCGCAGTGCAGGGCGCCTTCAGAGCATGCCAGATGGCATGTTGAAGGCGGCCCGTTCTGCACCCACTACACCAGGCCGCTGTGCATGTCCGGGAATGACGCGTGTCTGCTGTCGCGCATCATAAACCGGAAGACAGAGGCGGCAAATTTAAATCCCCAGCCTGCTCCTCAAACAATGGTGCCGCTTATCGGGGCATAATTTTAGCTGCGAGGTGGGTGGAGCGCCGACCTGGAGAGCCTGCCCACCAATCGCCAAGGCACATAGGAACGTCCAACCGCCACGCAGAATCTAAGTTTCTAAACCGCTGTGCTCAGGTATTATAAATCGCTTATAGGTCAGACAGGGATAGATAGTAAAGTAGTTGGACGCTGCAGGGACAGGTATTTATAGGTTAGGGGGGCTAAAACACTTGACAGGTTCCCTTTAAGCTTTATTCAAAAAGTGTCTTTAAAATGGCAAATAACATGACCAGTGTTCAAAATCCTCAGTGTCCGAAACACATTTGGCCTTTATGCACCAACCCCTACTCCATGTCTGCATTGTTGCCTGAGATGTCCTAATCTTTGTTTGCCATTTTAAGGAAATTTTTCTGAATTAAGCTCTGGTGTGTGAGCTGGATCCAATAACGTCTTGTCACAGACTGCTTGATGCTTTCCTGTGACTGAGGAGACAGTGAGGAAATGGATCTATATAAAGTTTCAGGAGACCGGAATCTACCAACTTGCTATGGGGGAGGGTAGACCATGGCAGTGCTGATCAATGCAGTGCTCAGCCTGTGCTCCTAGCCTGATACATGACAGTACACATTATGCCCATATATCGTTGCACAGAAGAAGGTCACAGCATGTATTTATATCTTCATGGTGACGTGATTGCCATTTGAAGCGAGAACAGCCCTGTTACATTACATAGGATGATATATCAGGGGCAGGATTGTAGTGTGACAATGGGGCCGACGGCCACACCCTCTACTCATACAGAAGTATGAGGGGGCAGGAATGTAAGATGTTTCTGGAGTCCGTAGAGTTCACGCCCCCTCATACCTCCTGATCTCTGCAGAAGCATGAGGGTGATTTCTCTGTCCCCTGAGGGAGGGGTGAGCGCTGAGGAGCAGATGTGATTTTATTGATTTTATAAGTAATTATAGATCCTAGAACTGTAGAGTTCAGCTCTACTTCATGATGTAAGAGGGAAGGGACAGTACAAAAAAGTTCTCTCTACACAGAGATCCCCTTTAAGTCTTCACGTACAAGCAACAGGTCATGTTTTCAGGATTTCCTTAGTATTCACAAGGGATAATTTACCGTAATTTCCTGCCCAGGTGATAATCCAACAGATGTGTAATACTAAGGAGATCCTGAAAACATCACTGATGATGGCTAGACTAGAGGACTAGAGTTGGGGGTCACAGCCTAGGGGTATGTTCACACAATGGCCCTGATTCATCAAGACCGGTGATTTTTCTCATCAGTCTTTATGATGGGGCGTGTTGTAGTCAGACACTTCTTGTTCACAGAATCTTACTCCAGTCCCTGACCGACTACTTGTCATAAATTAGACAAGCTATGGTATCCCGAGCATGCACTGCCCATTTTTGCAGAGCTGGGAGAAGCAGTCTGGGGTAAAAATACAGATATAACACTACTTTTGCTCAACTTTTGTTTTGCCCAAACATTTTGCGACTTAATTAACATTATTTCATTTTTGTTTTCTACAGATTTTTAAATGAAGATCATTTCAAGTCTCATCCTAAAATCTCAGTTAATTGTAAACTGAGTTCAATTCTTTAGTCCATCAGCGAGCTGCAGTACTGGTGGTCATTACATGGCCCGGGATGGTCCTCCGAAATGGGAGGTGTTCTTCACTTTGGCTCATATAGGAATTGCCAAACAGGAGAACATCTCTATGCTCATATGCCCTAATAAGAATGACAACCTTCCCTTTAATGAAAATTAAAGGGAACCTTTCACCATGAAAAGACAGTTAGTAAATGAGCTGGGGGAGCTGAGCAGATTTATATATGGTTTTCAGAGAAGAAATTCAGTATAAACCGTTTATTTTGTCATTTTAAAGGGACGCTGTCACGTCATTTTTAAGTATGATACTAATATTACCTTGAATAGTGCCTGGGAAGACCTTTTAAAATCATTATTGTACCCTTTGTAGTTTCCTTGTTATCACCATTGTCAGACCCTGCAGAGAGCTGCTGCATTAGTCCTGTCCCATTATAAGCAGAGGATTAGTCTTGGCTGTGTTAAACTGTCATGTAATTATGCACTCCCTCTCAGCAGCTCTCTCCTCCCTCTGCTCTCCGGGCACTGTGTTTCACTTTTAGGAGATCTATTCTGTTGAGGACACAGGGAGAGAGCGATTGCAGGTCTGCCTTATCTTATCTAGACTTCATTTGTTTCTGGAAGCAGGCATCCTGCTGTGACAGTTTTTGTGTTGTATTTGACCTCTTTCCTGGCTGCAGACACAGGGCAGAGAGGGGAATACAGTTATCTTCCCCCCCCTGATCTCCTGTGCTGAGACATGCATATTCATGCAATGGGGAGTGGATAGCAGAGAACTAAGTGTATCATTCACTGTGATTGATAGATGGTATGAATCTCTTTATTTGAAGTTTACAGAGGATAGGAGGGAAATATAAATAAAATAAATACTTGAATAGAGAAAGCTTAGAGAAAGAAATTAGAAAATGATAGCAGTTATATATGGATTTTTGACCTGACAGTTTTCCTTTAAACCTCTGTTCTTTTGGGGAATTTGTCACTTGGGCGGTCCTACCAGTGACTGACCTCTATCTCTGTATGCACACATACAAAGAAAGCTGTCGGTCATTGCTAAGACCGCCCACAGGACCAAGAATACCAGAAAGTGGAGAAGAAGTTTAAAATGATTAAATCACATGATATACTGAATCTACTCTCAAACCAGGGGCGGACCTACCGCAGTGCAGCTGGTTCAGCTGCACCAGGGCCCCGACTGGCTAGGGGCCCCTCAGAGGGGCCCGGAGACTGCAATAGTGTGTCAGAGGAGAGGTGCAGCTGTGGGAAGCTCCCTGTTTCCCGCGGATCTGGAAACAGGGAGCTTCTCGCGGCTGCCCCTCCTCTCCTCCCTGTTTATGCTGGAGACGTGGTTGGCAGCCCGTACTCACCAGCACTAGAACCCCCCCGCTCCTTGCCTGGGACTGCAACAACCCCCACCGCTCCTCACCTGGGACTGCAACAACATCCTCCTCCCCCCTTCCCCCCACTCCTCACCTGGGACTGCCCCCCCGCTACCAGCTGGCTGCACCGGGGCCTGCACGGCTCCAGGTCCGCCCTGTCTCAAACTATAGATCAATCTGCTCCGCTCCCTCTGCTCTATCACTTGGCGCCTGTAGATTGTACTGCATTTTCTTGGTGACAGGTTCCCTTTGAAAGTGCATATATACGCTTGAAAATAATTTTACTATTTATATGTAGATTCAATCTACAAAAAAATCACTGTGAAACACTGTAAACTGAATGTGCATCAGCAACACATTATTTTATGTAAACTAATCGGCAGCACATTGTTCTCTGTAAACAGGACGTGCTGCTGAGAGCAATGGGAATCTATCAATAGTAGATCATTGTGTGCACTGAGGGGGAGATAACAGGTGAACTGCACTCCATGATAGGAGATCTAAGGCTAGTTTCACACTTGCATATTTTGCAATCCGTTTGAACGAATTTCATGAAAGCGGCTCCCTGGACACACATGGGCACCCACGGATCCGTAAAAATGGATGTCCACGCAACATTTTTTTTACCAGATCCATCACCAGTCACCAGAGACAGGGGTGGGAGGAGCTGTAACTTGCTTCTGAGCATGCTCAGTCCACCAAAATGGATCCGTGCACACGGAAGCACATATTCGTTTTACATAGTTTGATTTTAATTCATGACGTATAGTCACGGATCTGTGGGCGTCAGTTTGCATATTTTTCATGCAAGCCCAAAAATGCAACATTTTGCGTTTTTGGGGACGAGAAAAATATGCAGACGAACTGATCCGTGACAAAATGGTGACTACAGGATGCACACACAAGACAAATCTGTCACCATTGAAAATCATTTTAAAATGGATAGAGACTGATTGCAAAATACACAAGTGTGAACAACCTGACCACGTAGATGGCTGGCTTCGCACCACGGCAGAGTCCGGTCCGGTGCTGTCCAGTGTAAACCAGACAGCCCTGGACCGGATTTTGGCATGGAGCCGGATGGCAGCTCTCTGCCATCTGGTTTCCATCTCTCCGGATGAATCCGGGAGAATTTGGATTATTCTCACCGGACACAAAAAATGTTGTTTGCAACGTTTTTGTGTCCGGGGAGAAAAATCTCCCCAAAAACCTGTATCCCGGATTCTCCCGGATCCTCCCAGATCCGGGGCAATCCGACGCTCCTTGCCATGGAAGCCTATGGACCGTATTACCCCGTCGGGAGGACCGGGACTGACTCGCAGCTGCACGCCTGTTCTTTCAGGACCGCGGCTAGCTCCCCGCGAGGCACGGTCCTCATTAATCAGCGGCTGCAGCTGCATTCCGGCTGCACACAGGACCGGAGGGCACATTTGGCCCTCCGATTCTGTGTGCTGATCTGGTCCGGGGCTGTCAGGTTCATGCCTGACAGCCCCGGATCGGACTCTGCCGTGGTGTGAAGCCAGCTAATCCAAAAGGAAAAAAATTACTAACAGCAGCAGAGGAATAAAATGAAAAATGTATTAAACACAACAAATATCAGCTGTGTCCGCCCTTCATCAGGCGTATTCTCTCCTTTTGTACTTAAGGGAATTCGACTCTGGGTTTTGTGCACATTGGATATGTCTGCCTGTCCAAATAGTTTATTAAATAGCCGCTGATTATCGATCGTCTTCTAAGGCCCCTTTCATAACTGCGGTAAAGTGTAATTCCCAGCAGATGTCGCCACATCTGCCGCGTAACGGCCGGCTTGCAGCAAGCCCCATTCATTCTCTATGGGGCTTGCAAGTGCGGTATTGCCGAATCCGACAGATCCAGCTCTGGCGGCCATGCAAAAAAAAACGCTGCTTTTTTTTTATTGTGCTGCAAGCTCCGGATTCGGCAACACCGCACTTGCTGTACCCGACCGCAAGCCTCATAGATAATGAATGGGGCTTGCCGGATCGGTGCCGGAAGTTCGGATAATGGTCAAAACAGCATCCCTCCGCACATGTCCGGAGGTCCATTTACAATCAGTGGAACAAGTTTTTGCAAAAATGGCGGATTTTGGCCGGACTTGCAAAAAAGCAGATGTGAAAGCACCCTAAGCCGTAAGTCAGGTGCTGTAAACCCATTCTTTAAATTCCCAGAATCCATTGCAGTGAACGATAAATAGAAGCACGTCCTGTTTATATCCAGATACTGAAGTGGTGTCTGATGTTTGTCTCCATTACTGGCAGCTGTGTATTGTTAGAATTTCACACACTTTAGGATATAAAGGAGAATAAATGTATTATGTATTGTTTTCTATATATCATCCTAATGTTTTTGTATTTTTATATCCAATGCTGTTTACATATATTAAAAATCATGCACTAAATGTGACTACCCACCTTCTATGCAGTGGTTTTCTGAGAGTTGCCTCTTATTAAACGAACGCATTTCGGATCCATCGACAGGAAATGTGAAATAAGTTATCAACACCTAAGTTCTTGATCCCACGTTGGTCTCAACAGGCGCAATGAATATAATTGTAGAATTAATTTTGCATACAACAATACACCACACATAAATTTCAAAAAATCTTTAAAAATGAGTTAAAGAGAAACTGACACCAGGTTTTTGACACCTTATCTGAAAGCAGCATATTGTAGGGGCAGAGACCTTGATTGCAGTAATGTCACTTACTGGGCTGCTTACTGCAGTTTTGGAGGAAATGTCTTGCTGTCCGGGAGAGAAGGACAATGTCCTAGAGGCAGAGGGATATGAATGACCCGCCCCAGGGCCATGGGGCACTCGGAACAGGGCTTTGGCCTGGGGAAGTCGCAGGGGTCGAGACCCGGCTCCGTGACCCTGGGGATCAGTCTTGAAAAGTTCACGGGGATAGGATTTAGGGGATATATGTTGTGAAACCACCCATGGTAGCTGGCTATTGGGGCCGGTGCTGGGGTGCGAGACCTCCAGGGATGATGGATGGGCAGCTGTGGTGATATCGCTCCCCACCGGTGGAGCAGCTCCCCAGGGCAACCGGTAAAGTCTATGGCGGTGGTAGGCTGTTGGGGTGCAGGACTTAGGGCGCTGAATAACCGACACACACGCAGGGGTTGTTTCCTTTACCTTTCCTGAAGGAGTAGAAGCCAGGGTACAGTCCACAGTTGTTAGGAATCCGGGTGGCATGAATGTAAGTTAAGGATCTCCTCACCCGGTGAGTTCTGAGGCCTCCCTGCTGCGCTCCTCTCTGCTGGTCCTGGCTGCCTGTAGCTAAGCTGCGACCCTTTTCTCCTGCTGGACAGTCTATCACCAGTATGGCACGCAGCTGGAGCCCTTCCCGGTTGTCTCTCCTCTGGCAACTATCCCTGAGCTCTTCACTCTGCTGTGCCTCCAGGTGCTTTGGTGGCCGGGAGACTTGGAATTTCTCGCCCTCCGGTTTTGGCAGCTGGGTTTAGAGCACCTTTGCAACCTCGGACTCCAGTATCCGGCTCTGGGGTGAACTTTTAACACGCTCCTCTCCCCAGGCCTGCTCCTCTCCTCTCCCCAGACCCTCTCCTACAGGTCCCTCATGCTGGCTAGTCAGTATCCTCCAATGAGCCTCACACTGCTCCAGTCCGCAGGATGTCTTCCCCAGTCGTCCTAGGAACTGGAGTAACTACCCCTGCCCCCAGGAAAGTATTTATAGGGGAGCTCCCCTGAACTCGGGTTTCAGAGCTCCCCCTTCTGGTCTCGAGTCAGGAAGTGTTGTGTGCTTACCTGGTGTGGATGCCCTATCTTGCTTCCAGGCATGACCCTACCCCCTGAGGGAGGCAAGACCATCATGGCAACCGGACTCTGGGGTGCCACATGACACAAAGGATAAAATTGTGGTGCGGTCTGCTGGAGCGCTGTGTGTAGGAGAAAGTGATCACCTGATGAAAGCAGCATACCGCCGCCGAAACGCGTTGTGACGTTTATTCAATAAAGGTTTGTTAGCAAGATACAGGTCCCTTTTCCCTCTCTTCTACCCCCTGCACTCCAGCAGACCGCACTACAATTTTACCCTCTATGATCGAAGGAACGAGAAGAGAAGAAGTCGAGCTGGGGATTGAAAGAAGCTTTACATTGGTGATGGGACAGGAGAGCAGTAATTATTTTTTTTCAACTTCTTCCTCGACCCACTACAATTTAGCAAAATGGTGGCTAAAATTTTGCTTTAGGAAAATCGAATTTTTTTTTGCAAAATTAAAGGCTTCTTCAATCTGTCTCAAACAAATTAGCAGTGAAGCATTGATAAGGTTAATTACTTTGGTATGAGCAGGGCCGGCGTTAGGGGGGGCAGACTGGGCAGTTGCCTAGAGCCCCCACTCTCTTAGGGGCCCCCAAAGGAGCTGAACTGAAAATAGCAATAAAACAGTGAAAAAAATGTAAAAATACACATATTTGGTATCGCTGCGTTCGTAAGAATCTAAGCTATCAATATATGAAGTAAATTAATCCAATTGGTAAATGGCGTAATGGGAAAAAAATAAAAACGCCAGAATTATGTTTTTTAGGCCACCACATTGTTACAATAAAATGCAATAAAAGGCGATCAAAATGTTGTATCTGACTCAAAATGGTATCAGTAAAAATGTCAGCTCAGGGCACATAAAGTAACCCCTCACATATCTATGTATCTTCAAAAATTAAAACATCATGGGTCTCGGAAAAAAAAAAAAAAATATTTTTTTTTTTTTTACAAATTTCTGGTTTTTTTTTTTTATGATTGAAATAAAAATGATGTTCAGTATGTTCTTATTCTGACCTAGATAATCAACTTATGAAGTCACTCTTACCATATAACTACGGCCTGTTCCACATCTAAGGTTGGTGTGCGTCTTGCTAAATTTGCCTTTCTAGCCATTTTTACCGCTAAAAACGCATTAAAAACGCTAGCGTTTTTTCCCCCATTGATTTCAATGGGAACGCATGTAAAAACGCATGCAAAACGCATGTGCGTTTTCAAAAACGCAAAACGCATGCATTTTTGCGAACGCAGCACAAAACGTCTTCCCCGCTGTTTTGGGCAGCTTTGGCAAAAACGCATGCGTTTTCTGTTTTTGAAAACGCTCATGCGTTTTTACATGCGTTTTTGCATGTGTTTCCATTAAAATCAATGGGAACAAAAACGCATGCGTTTTGATGCGTTTTTGCGGTAAAAATGCATGGAAATGCAAATTGAGCAAAATGCAGCAAAGCGTTAGATGTGAAAGTGGCCTGAGCATTTAGGGCCCACTTTAACCTTTTGCCTAGGGCCCTACTTTGCCTAAAACCGGCCCTGGGTATGAGGCAATGAAAATAAAAAGTTACTGTCCCTAAAGGGTTCTTAAGGGGTTGACAGTCCCATAATTGTACTGACTATATTACTTTGCCAGCTACACAAGGATGTTGTCTGTATTAGAGGAAGTGATTGTAATACTATAAGTTGAATGACGCATCAAATAGTTTGGAGTCGCTTTCCTTAGACGTGATTTTGTATACTATAATGAACAAAAAAAATAAAAACTTGCCCTGGATGACGAAAACCACCGAAATATTGACAATGACAAAAGTCCAGAAGAATGCCCATCACACCCCTCCCTTTCCCGTCCCCTCATCCCTGTTACTTCCACACATTGTCAGATGAAGTCCTGTTATGTCTTCCCAAGAGAAACATGACATTCTTGTCTTGACTGACTCTTACAATAGTTACGGTATGTACTTTCAGTTTAAAATATCTATCAAATGACATCAAGATGATTATAAAGCGGAGTGGGACAAAAAAAAATAGCAAACAATGGATGTACACATAACTATGGCCAAAATAAGTAAGGTTTATAACGTTTGTGTTTGGGTATATTGGGTTTTGGTCCACCTAAATGTGAAATATGTACAGGACAAGCTGAACTACGAGGTAGATGCTATCAGGCACTAATTATCTACTTCCGGATGGACTCAAGATGAGAAATGTTCGCGCTCTAAACTGCAGTGATACACACGATCATTCAGTTGTCAGATACAGCCTTACTGCTCATTGAGAATGCAGAGATGGTTTATTACCATCTCTGCCTTATTGTATATACGGTAATAAACAAGTGCTGTGTATATATAGTCTTGTTGCAAATGTTGGCACCCTTGAAATTGTTCCAGAAAATGATTGTAATTACACGTTTTGTCATACACGTTTATTTCATTGTGTGTATTGACACAACATAGAAAAAATGGGGAAAAGGCAAATTAACATAATTTCACACAAAACCTCAAAATGGGCGGACAAAATTGTTGGACCCTCAACTTAATATTTAGTTTCCCCATTTGGAATAAATAACTGCAATCAATCTCTTACTATACCCGTCCACAAGCTTCTTCTCACCTAAGACATTGGCTTTTTCGTTATAATCTGCTCCCGGTCTCTCGTTGTCTCCTGGGAGCAATCTTCAAATCTCTCCACAGGCGATCAATGGGATTTAGATACGGACTCATTGCTTCCACTTTCAGATCTTCAGCGCTTTGTTTCCATCCATTTCTGGGGCTTCTTGAAGTATAAAAAATAAAATGGGGCATTTGTGATTAGTAGACACGTTCCTGTGGTGCCCCTGCATTATGGTTGCCACAGAGGTACTGCACCTAATCCATAGGTGTGGTATACCACTCCCATGTAAGATGGGGACACAATACCACAATACCGAGACCCACACACCTTGAACCCAACACCCATTCCAGCTCCGGGCCAGGGGATTGAGGGTGGAAGAACTCTATCTGAGCAGACCTCATCGCTGGCTGGAGGAGGGAACAGGTTTAGGGGGTGGGGACAGGAAGTTAATTGCGGGAAGTGGAGTGAGGAAAAGGAGGGAGAAGTAAAGAGAAGGAGTTTGAGAGCAGACTGAGAAAGATGGAGTTCTAGGGGAATTCTGGCACTGGGGAGGAGTGGGGACCAGTGGATAGGTTACCCATGGAACCCAGGCCAGTGTGAACCCTGAATTCACGCCGACCCTGTTGTCATGGTGGAGGAACTGGTTGCAAGAGGGGACCAGCCTCAATTTGGCAACAACACTGCAAGTTTGAGTCAGGAAACCAGCGGTCACTGAAATTTATGTGCAGTGGCCATCTTCTGTGGACAATCCCAGGTATAGTGGCCAGACCTAGAGCCAGGAGGACGTGCTGGCTTTTGCTCAACAAGGCGCGCAGCACCCTGCTTGGGATCCTGTAGCACAAAGGCGCAGAGCTGGAGTAGAGGAGGATCAGTTCAGAGGAAAAAGGGCAACCTGGAAAGGCATACAAGAGGATGTCTCGGTGGGTTGCCCCTGGACTGCCTGGGAGCTGACCTGAAGGACACGGTGCCCCGTCTGGGCTGGAACTACTGAGAATTGTGAGTAAAGATGAAAGAACTGCACCCTTTGTGTCGTCCTGCTTATTTCCCGCCCCTTCCTGGCTGCACCTAGCACCATCACTACCACCATCATCCCCAAGGACCCTTACATTGAACCCCTGGGGACTCACTTCACATGTGGGAAGTGTTCCATCTCCGCTGCTGCACTCCCTATCTTCCAGGGCTCATATAGCAGTGCTGGTCGTTCCTGACCAAGCACCACAGGTGGCATCATGTAAAAAACTACAAATCCCCTGTAAATACCCCTTCATCTGCTCGGCCAGGGCCACGGAGCTTGACCACTGCCACCGTGACCTCCCTGAAAGACTGCCGGCCCGGCTACCGAGTACCCCAGTTCCCTTATGGCCTCTGCATTTCCTCTTTTTCCCACTGATATTGCCCAATGTCAAAAATAGAATTGAAGAATAAATGATAAAAATAACAAACATTATAACCCACGTAAAACAAAAAAAAAAGACAAATGTTACTTGAATATGTCAAGAAAAATATTTACAGTTATTTAAAGATCCAAAACTAATCATGAAAATGAACCGGGTCAAGAACAGAGGAATGGTGGAGTCTTCTATTGGTTAATCCACTTTTATAGAAATCATTAGTTGTTAGAAAAAAACAGGCAACAGAATGTAAGAATCCGCTGTTATCAGACAGAAAATCATTTGCAGATTTTTCTCATGTTGATTTAACCTGGATAAAATATATTTTTTCCATTATTTTGCAAAGATTCAAATGTAAAAAAATAAGTTAAGCTCAAAAAAAGGGTAAAGAAACGAGCAGGGGCATATTGAACAGGACCCGTCGGGTCCCTGCACGTGATACGTGTTGCCGCCGTCACACGCACAGTGGCTGTAAGCCATCGGAGATGCAGTGACAGGGGCCCGCACATGAGAGTGATGTCACTTATGTACGGGCCCCCTATCCCTGCACTCCGATGTCAGCTGCCGGACCGGCCACTGTGCGCGGGAGGACAGCGGAGGAAAGGTGAGTGCAATGTTGCTGGTTTCACTTTTGCGTTAGGAGCATAATGGGGACTCCTATACAAGGGTGGAGACTATTTAAACCAGGATAGGGACATATATACAAGGAGGAGGACAATATATACCAAGAAGGGGGACATATATACACAAGGAAGACCATATATACCAGGAAGGGGAGATATATACCACTAGGAGGATCATATATATCAGTAGGAGGACCCTATATACCAAGAAGGGGATCATATATACCAGGAAATATACAAACTCTATCAGGGACCAAGTGTCTTTCGGTCCGCGCCGCTGCTCCAATGAGTGTCAAAAAACACTGGAGTGCTTTGAAACAAGGTATCTTCAGTTTTATTTTCCAACGCGTTTCGGAGCTAACACCCAGCTCCTTCCTCAGGGAATTCCCTGGAATTGTGGAAGTGTGGTCCCGGCTGCGGCTGCTGTGTTTGAGCGATCAAGCTAGTTGTGGGCTTCACAACTAAATCAGGTGAGCAGTTTTCATACTGTATGGGATTTGATTCCTATTGAGGATAAGACCCTATGCGCATTCTCATTTTATAGATATAGGAAATATACAAAGGCCCATACATCTGACCAACGTATGCGTGTTTGTGGGAGGAAGGGGGCCCAGGTCCGAATTTCGTACCTGGACCTATCGGACTCTAGTAACACCGCTGGAAACAAGTAATGAAAAGCCATTCCAGCATGTGAGGCCATCTAATTGCTCATTTGTAGCAAGGCCAGCCAATATGATAGAATTCTGCATAATTCACTTTTGTGTTAATATGAATCGCCAGATGATCACAATGTTTACTCTGCGCCACAAACTGATTTCTCAAAAATCCTAATATAACGTACACTGCTCAAAGCAATAAAGGGAACACAAACACAATGCAACTTTCTGTGAACTCAACCTGTCCAGTTATGAAGCAACACAGATTGTGAATCAATTTCTCCTGCTGTTGTGTAAATCAGGGGTCCCCAACTCCAGTCCTCCAGTCCTTCAGGATTTCCTTAGCATTCCACAGGGGTTGGAATCATCACCTGCGCAAGTGATTAAATTTCCACCTGGGCAATACTAAGGAAATCCTGAAAACCTGCACTGTTGGTGGGCCTTGAGGACTGGAGTTGGGACCTTTGGTGTAAATGGAAAAGACAACAGGTAGAAATGATCGGCAATTAGCAAAACCCCCCTACAAAAGAGTGGTTCTGCATTTCTCTATGCTCATCATTTTTGGCTGTTGTTTTGGTCACCTTTGCATTTTGTCATTTCTCTCACCCCTAGAGCTAGCATGAAGCAGTGTCTACAACCCACAGAAGACACTCAGGTAGTGCAGCTCATCCAGGATGGCACATCAATGCGAGCTGTGGTAAGAAGGTTTGCTGTGTCTGTCAGTACAATGTCCAGAGCATGAAGCAGATACCAGGAGATGTAGAAGGTACTAAGGAGGAGGTAGCGGTCCTGCTGCTGGGTTACTGCCTTCCTACGGTAATATAAGTCTAGCAGTATTGTCACAATTTAAATGACTCATTTTGGCTATCGCGCAGTCCGGCTCTGATCCATGAATCGGGTGACAGATTCCCTTTCAGACGATGCAGACAATAGTTCATTCCAAATGTTTCTTTATTGTCAAATCATGATATTTACATTCTGAGATGCACAGGTTTACAACATTTCATCTACTGTTCAAGAAACACAACGTTTTTAAAGTTTTGAGGCATAAAAAATGCAAAATTACACTACAAAAACAACAGGTAAGAACCAAGAACAATGCACTAGCACAAAGGTGTTAGAGGATGGTTACTTCAGGGGTGGTAGAAGGCATTCGTATTATGTTTAGTAAGCACATTTAATGAACAAAAGTCTCTCTTTGCAGACAGGTGGACCACTGAAGTTCACCCTACCTCCTCCGATGAATTTGCAGGCCCTCTTATGCATAGCCAGTTGCAGTTTCAAGAACCTGGAACCCCTCCCTCCCCGTTAAAAATAAAATGATTAACAATCAATCTATAGCAAAATATTGTTTAAAAGAAAGGGATTGTTAAAAGAAATCCCAAATTTGTTATCACAGCACAGGTGTAAACAATTTACTTAGTTATTATTAAGAACCTTACACTTTGGCATGATTGGTTTTTTTTTTACGAAAACTTGACGTGGACTAGTAAACTAACACTGTAAAAACGTAAGAAACCATTGATTAAGCAGTGTCTAATTACTTACAAGAGCTACCCAGCAGCAGCAGAACAACGACGTAAACGTTTCGGCATTGGTCCTCAAGCTTCATTTATTTCGATAGAGATTTGTAGCAATATCGCACAGGTGTGGTGCACAGGTGTGTTTTTTTTCCCTTTGTGTATGTGATTTTTTTTCAAAAAAACAACCCATGTACAACCCTTTTAAATACTGAAATGCAAAATGGGATTTACTCCTTAGCATATTTTGTAAGTACAAGTTATACATAGAACTATGTTAAAGGATATACTGAGAGACAGTTAAAAAAGGGATAACAGGCACTTTAAAGAACAGCTGCACTTTTTGAAAACTTTTGACGTGTCATACATCGACTGGGGTCTATGTCAGGGGTCCCCAACCTGTAGCTCGGGAGCCAGATATGGTCGCGGGCCCGTGATGTGTGGGTCGTGGATGTCTTCCAGCATGGTGCATTTGTACCAAGACTAGCAAACGGCTATGAAGAGCAGGTCTACAAATGGTGAGTAGCCATACACAGAAGATCAGATCTGGATGGGGTAAAGTAGGAACCCCTGGATCTTGGTATGCTGCTGCTATGTGGTTTCTGCGGAAAAGCTTTCGCTGTCATTATAGCAGTAATGGGGGCTCTGGGTGTCACTACTGTGAGGAGAAGGGAGCAGATTGTGGCTCATAACTCTCCATTAGAGCTGGATGTGGGTCGCAATGCTCTCTCACTGCTGGATGTGGCTCACGACCTTCTCTTAAAGCTGAATGTGGCTCATGATCCTCCATCAGAGCTGGATGTGACTCGCAACACTCAGAGCTGGATGTAGCTCACAACCCTCTCTCAGAGCTGGATGTGGTTTGCGACCCTCTCTCAAAGCTGAATGTGACTCATGACCCTCTCTCAGAGCTGAATGTGGCTCATGACCCTCTCTCATTGTTAGATGTGGCTCGCGACCCTCTCTCAAAGCTGAATGTGACTCATGACCCTCTCTCAGAGCTGAATGTGGCTCATGACACTCTCTCATTGTTATATGTGGCTCGCGACCCTCTATCAAAGCTGAATGTGGCTCACGACCCTCTCTCAGATCTGGATGTGGCTCACAACCCTCTCTGAGAGTTGAATGTGGCTCGCAACCCTCTCTGAGCTGAATGTGACTCTCATCCCTCTTTCAGAGCTGAATGTGGCTCACGACCCTTTCTCACAGCTGTATGTGGCTCGTGACCCTCTCTTAGAGGTGGATGTGGCACACGATCCTCTCTCAGAGCTGGATGTGGCTTGCAACCCTCTCTCAGAGCTGAATGTGGCACATGGCCCTTTCTCAGAGCTGAATGTGGCTCATGACCCTCTCTCAATGTTAAATGTGGCTCACAACCCTCTCTCGGAGCTGAATATGGCTTACAACCCTCTTTTAAAGCTGTATGTGGCTCGTGACTCTTTCTCAGAGGTGGATGTGTCTCGTGACACTCTCTCGGAGCTGATGTGTCTCTCGACCCTCTCTCAGAGTTGGATGTAACTCACAACCCTCTCTTAAAGCTGGATGTGGCTCATGACCCTTTGTCAGAGTTGGATGTGACTCGTAACTCTCTGCTAGAGCTGGATGTGGCTCATAACCTGCTCACAGAGCTAAATGTAGCTTATGACCCTCTCTCAGATCTGGATGTGTCTTGCTAACCTTTTTCAAAGCTGAATGTGGCTCTCAAGATCAGAAAAAGTGGGGGACCTCTAGACTAGATGATGAAGGGCAGAAACCCTGAGCTGAGCAACTCTCCTCTAAGACTGAAGATGAGTTTAATAGAATGTCTATCGAGATTGTCTTGAACAAACTTGTCACATTATATAACACTATTAACCTGCAGATTTAGGGTTAATCTGCAGATTAATACAGTTATGAAGGTATCTGGCTGTAGTATTACAAGTGCAACACCTGGGAGAAAGTGAACTTTATTTTTCCCGTTAGCTGCCAGTTTTCAGTCTTAGGCCCCTTTCACATCAGGTTTTTTTCAAATCGCGGCAGATGCGGTGAAAAAAACGCATCTGCCGCGATTACCACATACCGGCTGCACTTGCGGCACGGTTGCGGCAAGCCCCATATAATGTATAGGTGGGCTTGCGGCAGGTGCGGCAAGTGCGGTTTTGGCACTTGCGGCAGGTGCGGCCACGAAAAAAACGCGGCTGACTGCGTTTTTTTCACGGCCGCACCTGCCGCAAGTGCCAAAACCGCACTTGCTGCACCTGCTGCAAGCCCGCCTATACATTGTATGGGGCTTGACGCAACCGCGCCGCAACCGTGCCGCAAGTGCAGCCGGTATGCGGTAATCGCGTTAGATGCGGTTTTTTCACCGCATCTGCCACGATTTGGAAAAAACGCTGATGTGAAAGGGGCCTTACAGGCATGCCAGCACGACTACAGTGCCCTGGGATTTTCACTGACAGCCAAGTTTGAGTAACAGCTGACTCTCCACTGATGCACTGTAAGGTGCAGGATTGTGCTATCAACTATGGCTAACAATGCTATGACAGAAGCCACACTTCTACACCCATATGATTTAAGACGACGGCTCCTGGGAGTAATAAATTAATTTTCTCTCTGGTACCCCACTTTCAGTATAGCAGCTAGGCATCTTCCTAATCAGGTCCCTGGGCACCCAGAACCACGAGTAATTCTGAGTACATATCTATAATCCTTGCTTAACAGTCCCTCTATGTAGTTGCATACATAAACAAGTCGTTAGAAAAAGTATTTCTAAAGACTCTATGAAATGTAATTTGGGCTTTGACCACTCAAGGGGTCATAAGTTCCCCGACTAGTTGGGCCACTTAGCATGTTATCACGTCTTTGTGGGTGTAATAACATGCTTTACACCTGCAGTCGTAATCGGTGTCTCCACACAAAGCCGCGCATGCGCATGGCTTTGAACCTCACAACATTGAGCATTTCTTATGTCAGATGTATGCACTCTATCTTCAGAGAGGCTCACTGCGCATGATTGGAAGTTGTCCATATGCCTGGCAATCTGCACTACTTTGAAGCCGGGTGTTTGTGTCCAAGCTTCAGAGAGGTGTACTGCACATGCCCCGAAGTGTCTGATGTGCAGTGAGCCTCTCTGAAGCCAGGACTTCAGAGTAGTGCAGATGACCAGTAGTGTGGACGACTTCCAATCATGCGCAGTGAGCCTCTCTGAAGATAGAGTGCATACATCTGACATAAGAAATGCTCAATGCTGAGAGGTGTGGAGATGCTAATGATGTTGCGAATGTAAAGCATGTTGTTACTACCACAGGGGAGTGATAACATGCTAAGTGGGCCAACTAGTTGTCAAACTAAAGCCCCCTTGACTAATCAAGGCCCCAATAAGCATCTTGTAAACGGTCTTTAGAAATACTTTTTCTAAAGATCTGTTTATATATGGTAATACGTGAAGGGACTGTTAGGCAGGGATTAGAACTACTTGTGGTTCTGGGTGCACAGAGAACCTGACTTGTTCCCTTTATCCTGCAGATTAAACATATATCTGCAGGGCAATACCATTATCCAAATTGACAAATTCCCTTAAAGTCTATTTAGGACAGCAGCGTTTGGCTGAATGTTTCTGACCTTACCTATATGAATTTATGACATGTCAAAAGTTTTCCAAAGGTACAATTAGTCTTTAAAACTTCTCATAACACCCCTTGTTACAAAGAAAACACGTCCTACGCTAAGGTCAACAAAAAGAAAATGTCCATAATAAAACATATGGCAAAAAGTTCCAAAACTATTTTGATGTCATAATAATGCAGAACAATAATTTCTGCAGCAATAATTTGGTAAATAAATGGCATTTTGCTGTTTATTAATATTGTTTAACCTTTCCTTGCGAATGAAATACAGAATTTCTGAAAATTTAAATAAAAGATCCCTTGTGGATCCAATCATAAACTTGGCAGATTTTGTTGCCTCTCTTTGTGAAAGATTATTTTTTGAAGATCGGTTGCCCGATTGTTTTTTGGGCACGCTTCCTTTATGAGCGCAACTTTATTGGTAGCGTTTGTCTAATGCGACATGGCAGCAAGGGTAAGTTAAGCCCAGAAATCCAGTCATAGACATCAGCCCTGGGACCTCCCTGAGGTCGGGACATGGGACTCTTAAGGGCCCGTCACACGGGGCGACATCGCCGCCGATTGCATCGGCGATGTAGGGGCGTGGCCTATCGGCGGCGACATCGCCCTACGTCGCCTCATGTAAAGGGGCAATGTCGATGCCGCCGGGAGGTCGCCTGGTTTCAGAGCAGGGGCGACGTGCACACATCGCCCCATGTAACCGGCTGCCAGCGACCTGTCAGGCGATGGGAGACATAGGCTCCCATTGTCCTGCATCGCCGCTGGGGTTTTTAGACACCCTGGCGGCGATGCCGCCTGACAGCTCACGTGGGGCTGGAGATGTCGCCCCGTGTAAATGGGGGACGGCAAATCTGGCGGGGTGCCAAAAACGTGCGCGCACCCGCCAGTCGCCGCCGACATCCCCAGCCCCATCGCCAGGTGTGACAGAGCCCTGTTGAAGATGCCCACCGCCATATTGTAAATTGGACTGTTTGTTTTATCACAGCAGTTTTATTAGAAGTAATTGGATTTACTGATCCTCGCATTCTGGTTTATTCAATCATGAATTTTTGGCTAACATCTTAAGTCTTATAACTTTCTATTAAGTTGTTTATTTTAGTTTTTCTCTACCTTTGAAAAAAAAATAAGGTGTTAACCACCTAAATTCTATATCTTTTTATTTGGTTATTTAGAAGGTTCATAGTTTCTCATTGTCTCTAAGAAAAGCCATTTTAAAAAAGAAGCTAGCTGATTGTCACGGGGTTGTTGGGGGGACAATATGGTATTTGGTTAGCGGCTCTCTATTGTGGCTCACAAAGGGGGGCCTCCAGTGGGGGATCCAATTTTGACGTCTCTATGGGTAACATAGTCAAAGGTGGTCTTCATGATAAATCTTATTTAGGTAGGGCAAGAGTAATTCCCACATTGCTAAGGCTGGTTTCACACTACTGTTTTTCGGTATCCTTGTGAACCCAGCTGAAACTGGATGCACCCGCATCCATTTTTGGCCCCATTGATTCTCAATGGGGCCGCAGGCACTTGCGGGAGCATCCAGTTCTGTCTAGTTCCCCTGATCCGAGGTTCAAGGTTTTTCACGGAGACCATTTTGTAGCAATTTTGGCGTTAGTGTCAAAAGCCGTGAACACCAGAACCCGTGGCACAACAGGTTCAATTAGAATGTGGCTCCATGGATCTGATGGAATCCGGATCCCACTGGATACGGACACCAGACCTGTTTTTTTTAACTGAGCACGCCAAGAACCCAGTTTAAAATGACACGCCCACTACTGGACATGTCATTTACATCCGGATCCAGCTAAAAAAGGTAATCAACCGTATGCAAAGGGATGCTCACGCACGGGTGGGACGGATCGGTGATAATACCGGTGCGGTGCATCTGGTTGAATCACATTTTACTATTGTGGGGGATTCCAGGGGAGGCAAGTTTTATCCTCATCCCCCAGGATTCCAAAAACCAGTAATATGAAACCAGCCCAACACTGTATTATCTGCTCATCATTACCGATTGTTTAGGCCTAAAAGGCAAAATAGGTAAGAAATCCTATAGGAAAGACTTATCCTTACTATGTGGCAAAATTAAATAAGTACAGCATATATTATCAGTCATTTTTGGACTATTTAGAGACCCAAGCCAAATGTAGGGAGCTTTGGCAGCCTCAGATTTTACAGTAATGTGGTCACAAAACTATATAAAATCATATTACATTACAAAAACAAGGCTGAATTCTTCCAAAAATTATGGCACACTTTGATCCACGAGATGTAGGTGCTGAGACACCTGACCATTGCTAAAACGAAGTGACAGATATCCTCAGCTAAGGACTGTACCCTTGTGATGACCTCTGCTCCGTTCTCCTTGGAGAGCCCAGTGTGAGGGGTACAGATGCATAGAAGGTCTATACACTTTCTATGGACCCAGACGCTGCTTGCTTTGTGAGTTTCTCATAAAGACAGTCAGGTCATTGCTTTCATTTTGTTACCTGCATTAGCAAAGTAATATAAAATGCCATGGTCAGCCATGATGAATCACTCTTAGGCCTTATCCACACTATGTTTCTGCTGTGCGTTCCTCTTGAATCCCTCTAAAAAGGGGATTCAGATGATACCTCGAAGAAGTCTTAGACTATAAAGACTCAAAGGTGTTCAGATTTTTTTTTCTGAATGGGTTTGGCCTCCTACATTTCTGCGCCCAATTTAAAGGGATTCTGTCAGCAGGTTTTTGCTATATAATCTTAGAGCAGTATAATATAGGACAAGACACCCTGATTCCAGAGATGTATCACTTACTGAGCTGCTTAGTGTAGTTTGCTAGAATGCCTGTTTTGTCTGAAGCAGATGTTGCAGAACTAAGACTCTGGGCTGTGTATGCCCTGCCCACACCCATAATTGGCAGTTTTCTGTTTATTGTTTTCAAATGTCCAATCAGTCATGGGGGCGGGGTTACACAAACTTGCCTAATTGCTGTGCACGAGTGATACTTCCTGCTGATAAAACACTGATTATATTAAAACTACAACACACTTTCTAATATAAGGACTGTGAGGCTACAGGCACAAAAGGGGTATCTCAGACAGATTAGGCAGAACCCCGAGAAACCCTGTCACCCTTTAACCTGTATACAGCGATCTGCATTTACAACAGGATCAGAAGATTACTGCCTATGGAAGGGACAACAATGGTCACCAAGCAGGGTCAAAGTAAGGAAAAGGACTAAATAAGGATCTGTTAGACTAGTCAGGGAGTTGGGTCAACACCATGATGGCAGCAAATTACAAAATTGTTAGGAAGAAGGGTCCAGCCAAAACAGGCTGGAGAAAAACAATAAAACAGGAGACTAGACAGGGTAATCAAAAGCTATTTCTGGCAGCTTCCAGCAGAAAGCTGAAGGCATTAGTAGGGAGTGGTGCTTTCCAATAGGCTGAAGCTTAGGAGTTAATGACTTCAGCTGGGCAGCACACACACCAATCCACTAGTAAGACTGCGAAATCAGATGGGACAGACTGGTTGGCATGTGACAGTGACACATCTCTGGAATCAGGCTATGTTACCCTATAATATGCCGATTTCCATTAACAAAGACACAGTTTCACAAAAAAAATCACCGCTCATTTGAACTCTGTTCCTGCCATTGGGCTTGTCAGGGGCTCATCCGAATCCCATTTTTAGGGGGCAGAACCCCTTGGATGCACTGCAGAAACCAAGTGTGAACAAGGACTTAAATTAGACAGTGGACGACATTTCGAATTACTAATGCAAATAATCCACCGTGGACTTTCATAATACAGTTTACAGAATGAAGGCTGGGGCCATTTCCGACTTATTCTTCACTAGCTTTAGAAAAACGTTACCTTCTACAAGACACTTAAGGAGTGAGCAAAGGATGCGGGGAGTCGTGTGAGGGAGGGACACTAAATTGTGCTGAGAAATGGCCTCTACTAACTAGTGTATGTTCAATTGTGAGATCAGAAGAGCATGAGCTTGAGTAGACGTCATACAAAAAGTACAAAATTTGCAGCACATAGCAAAATGATGCATATTTTTCATTACCAGCAGGTACTTAACACATTATACACTTCAAAACACCTGAAATACACGGTTTGAAATCAAACATCACTTTTATGATATAACTTTGGAATGGCAAACCACAGCCACACGATACGTCACACACTTTGTAAGTTGTAATTGTAAGTCCTTTATCAAATATATAAATCTCTTGCTTAGTTCATGCAATTTTGTTTGTTACATAGTTGTCATTTTTTACCAATCTAGATATTCTTAAAATAAAAAACTCTCGAAAAGCCATAGAATCAACCAGAAGTGCATATACAGTAAACTCTGCCATCCCGCTATACGTTTCGAATCTACTTTAGTCTACAATGATCAGTTATGAGTTTACATGGCTCAAAGGAAGAGATATAAGATTCCAACCTCTGTCGTCTCAATGTCAGGCTGTGACCTGGAAAGGACACAACTTAAAGGGGTTGTGCCGAGAACACTTGTACATTTTAATTACCAGATCTTAGAATAAAAATAAGTTCTACAATTGTATAAATATCTCATGACAGGAACATTTTTTAACACATTCAATTGTGGAACTTATTTTTATTCTAAGATCTATTAATTAAAATGTACAAGTGTTTGTTGCACAACCCCTTTAAAGGCATCTAGTACTAGATGTCTCATGGCCACTTTACACGTCCCGATATCGGCGTCCAACTCTGATAAAAAGTCACGTGGTTCGTGCGTTGGCCCCGATATCGTTCGTGCGTTGTATGGTGTAAAAGTCCAATGCGATGCAAGAACGATGCCAAAACGATATCGGGGAAGAAAAGAGCCTGCTCTCCAACTGCCCGATATTGGATGGTTCATTTGGCAGGATTGTGCTGTGTGACAGCCCAACAACGATGTGGAGTACAACTTCCCCTATCCTGTCCCATGTTAAATGGTCGTTCCTGGGACGACCGTACAAGGGGGCGTACACATCGCAGTTGCGTTGCCTGCCGATATCGCGCTGTGTAACATCTCCTATGCGATCTTGGAATTCTGCCCAAAAAGTGCGCGCTCCCGCTTCGTTGTATCCAACATCGGACCGATGTTGGGACGTGTAAAGTGGCCATCATATAGTTGGTCATTAGGCCTAATTAAAATATAGCAAATTGTGGGGTATTGGTTTGTCTTTTGGTCCAAAACACGTAAGCTTGTGAGCCCTACACGGCTCCCCACGGATCACAAGTCCTATCCACTAAATTCTCATTTAAAGCGAAAAAAGGACACAAATAGAAAATACATTTCTTACCCAGTAGGCCTAATTAATTACTTCGATCTCCCTGCACACATACAGTCTTGGCTTAGCATATTGTATGTGTTCTTTAAGGGAATCTGTCAGCAGGCTCTTGCCATGTAATCTGAGAGCTGCATAATGTAGGGACAGAGACCCCTACTCCAGCAATTTGTCACTTACTGAACTGCTTTGTGTTGTTTTCATAGAATCCCTGCTTAGCCAGATGCAGTTGTAGCAAAGCTAAGACTTCAGAGCTGTGTACAGTGTCAGCAAGCTTCCCGTTAGGGATAGGGGCAGGATTACACAGATTAGCCTGACTAACCAGCACAAGACATGTAGTCCAGTAGTGGTAATCTGCTGATAAAACACTGATTGTATTAAAACTATAAATGATACATCCCTAAAATCATTTTTTCCACCTTCAAATTCTAGTGACGTCAGATTAAATAGCAAAAACCTGCTGACAGATTCCCTTCAATGGGGAGAACACAATAAGCTTTGTCCAACCATAGTCCGAGGTGTATACCTTGAATTTTACTGTATCTTATGCAGCTTGGTGATTGTGTCCTCCTTAAGAGGAGGGCATGGCATAATTATGGCTGATGATCATGATCAAGAAGTTGTCAAGAAATTTTAATAGCTTTCAAGTCAAAAATATGAAAACGAGAAGAAAAAAAAATAAAGTGGCAGAAGAATAAAGTAAAAAAAAAAATCTGTAAACAAAGGACTGTTCTTCATGGAGTAGGTGAGGATGTAAACTGTGCACACGTGAAATCAGATTGTCATGCATGTTCCCCGTAATGGGTTGAAAGTAATTGAGACATTCAGGCATTGACACAGTAAGTTGCCCAGGACCAAGATTCTGCACAGCGCTCTTCAGCTTTACGTTATCGGCCACCAATTGATAATGATGACTCCTGCCAGAAAGTCAAATTTTCTTCTAAACCAAAGTATATTCTTAATTGAAGCAGTAATATGCAACTGTTGCTTGATAAGAAGGCAAAATATGCTTACACCATCATGTGTACCCAATGTATTGCCCTACAGTTCTAGAAGGAAGAGAGTTGGGAAGAGCTACCACCATGCAAGAACCAACTAAACCATCTAAGATCCCATGCACATGATCAACATTTTGCAAGCAAGTTTTAAAATGCCACAAAGAGTGGCTCCCTGCTATAGGCACCATAGAAACGGCAAAAACACTCGTGCATGCCCTCATAGTCTCCCACCTTGACTACTGCAACCTCCTACTCTCTGGCCTTTCCTGTAGCACTCTTGCATCCCTCCAAACTATCCTAAACTCTGCTGCTCGCCTAATCCACAGGTCCCCCACTATTCCCTGGCTTCTCTTTTCTGCCAAGCTCTTCTCTGGCTTGCCAAGAGACTACAGTTCTAAACCCTTACCATGACATACAAAGCCATCCACAACTTGACTCCTCCATACACCTGTGCCATGGTCGTAACCTGCGATCTGCTTAAGATCTCCTTCTCTGCTCCCCTCTTATCTCTTCTTCCCATAATCACATACGAGATTTCTCCCGTGCTTCCCCCATACTCTGGAACTCTCTGCCTCAATACATCAGACTCTAACCTACCGGGGAAACCTTCCAAAGGAACCTGAAGACCCAGCTCTACTACAGTCATAAAAAACCAATGTGGCTATGTGGATGCGACCTAATAGATGGCTATCTAGTAAGAGATACCTGTTAAAAGTCCTTTTTGCACTGATCTGACTACTGGTGTAAAATTTCATAAAACATTCCATTTGGAGGAATTAAGAATAAAATGATGATTGTTTACAAATATGAAACTATTAGTAATTCCAAGGATACAGGCGTGAAGAGAACAATGCCAGTTCTTCTAGGTTCGCCAACTCGATCTTCTCTCTTGCTACTTTGGTTTTAAGACAAAGTTGTTACCAGCAGTGTAACTTGAAGCTCGTGGGCCCCGTGTGAAAGCTCCAACGGGACCCCTAATTATTGAAATCTTTATTAGCATGAGTCTTTTTCTATAGGCCAAAGGGACATTTGGGGCCCCCTAGGCTCCAGGGCCCGGGTGCAATTGGAACCCCAGCACCTGTTGTAGTTACGCCCCTGGTTGTTACATCAGGTCTATAAACTGGCTGTTATAATTGAAAAACGGTTTGCAGGAAGGCTTGTGTCATCCTGTGTAAAGATGCCGATGGTCACCAGACAAAATAATAAGTTTGTCGATTTATTGGTTTGGGTTTATATAAGAATCACTATTTTTGGCACACACCTAATGTGCGGCGATAGTAATGCTGCCTTATAGAGACAGAATGATCTCTACCTTTCCATCAGTTATCATTGAACTATAAAAAAACAGGGTTAGGGAACTCCAGGCCTCAAGGACTGCAAACAGTGCATGTTTTCAGGATTTCCTTAGCATTGCACAGGTGCTGGAATCATCATCAGTACAGGTGATTATATATCACCTGTGCAATACTAAGGAAAAATCCTGAAAACATGTGTGGTGCCCCTGCGACCAGGAAGCCACAGGGTGAACTGCAGCGGGACAGGTAAGATGGTCAGCTCACAAAAACACTCACACACACCTCCAACCCTGAGCCTAAGTCTCTTCATGCCAGGCGAGGGGTGGCGGGAGTAGCACAAGTGGGTGGGAAGTAGACAGAACCCGGACAAGTGGGTGGAGGAACAGTAGTAAAGCACTGGAACACTAAGTTGGGCGAGTCGATTGATAGCTTCCCATGGGAGAGGAGTAGATGGAGAGATCTCCTGTAGGGTGGTGGAGAAGGGAAAGCATCCCCAAGCCAAGACACCCCACAGCTAAGTTCAGACTGCGAAAGACAGAGAGAATGATGGAGCCCGGCGGCCTGCACCACTAATGGCCATCCTGGAACCCAAGAAGCTGAGAACCATGGACGGTAGAAGGAGCCAGGTGAGCCCGACGAACTCGGGTCACTGGTGGTTGGGCCAGAGAAACCAGAGAGCTGGCTCTGTAGATGTGGCCGGGAACGGTTTATGCTCTAACTACAAGACACCTGGCGGGGTGCGGGAACTCCAAGTCCCCGAGACCCAACAACCGGTACGGAGTAGGACAAAGCTATCGATTAGGGTTAATGACCCAAAGTGTGGGATGACTCACTGTAGAGCCCATGATGGCCGGACCGAACCCGTAGCCGAGAGAGAGGAGAGAACAGAAGGGCCCGAGAGGTACACTGAGGGGAGTGACGCAGAGGAACTGTCCCCGCTGCAATAAGAGCCCCAGCCGGTGACTGTTGTGTGGACCCGTTCCATAGCTTGTGCACAAAGAACTGTGTGTCACGTTAACGAGTGAAGTAAAGTACCTGGTCAACTCAAGAACTGTGTGTGTGACTTATTGAGACTGTAACGGCAGCAGTTCGCCTGCCAAGCCATACACTTGCTACCTGAGCGCTTTGGTTGGAGGAGCTGCCTGAAGAGGAGAAGTGCAGCATCCCGGGCACACAGGATATCTCCCTTTGCCTGAGGACCCAGCCCTACCTGGAGGGCTCATCATCCTGACTGCCGCCACTATCACGAACCCGGCAGATTCCAGGCAGCGGTGGCCACATTGGTCACGACCCGCGGTGGCGTCACAAATTATACCTCATCAACTTTATTAACTTTTTCCCAAAACCCCCTTTTTCAAGTTTGCCGCACCTGGGGCCATGGAGCCGGGCCACACCACCGTGGCAACCCCTGAGACAGCACCGTCCGGCCCCTACTACCCTGGTCCCCTAGCGGGTGAGACACATGCACTGTTTGAGGCCCTTGAGGCCTGGAGCTCCCCATCCCTGATGTAAGCATTCACAGATTGACTTGCACGATTGTTGCTCAATAATTGACCAAAATCAGTCACTTTAAATGGATATGGATGGTTTTCACTTATAGCCTATATAGAATCTTGATCTTGGGATTACTCAGCCCATGGCCAGAGCTTTAGATTAAATGAGATTTGCATAAAAAGAAATCGTTAGTACAGTATATTGTCTCTGAACCTGACGCTTGTAGGGTTTAGTAATAGTTAAAGCCAGAAACCTGAACTAGGAACCTGGTGTAAGCACAGTACAGATCGCTATGTGACCTTAAAGGGAATCTGTCAGCAGGTTTTTACTACCTCGTCTAACAGCAACACACCCATGGATCTAACTATGTATCACATACATGACTGGGTGCAACAGTTCTGACACAATCAAAACATTTCATTTTAGTAACACAGCAGAGCTGGGAGCACATCAGACTCTATAGAGATTGTGCACGGATTGTGAAGTGTCAATCACAGCAGAAGATGTGGACAAGGTAGTGTTGTAATGCTAATCTCAGGGTCATAAAGGCTTTAGTTAAATAATTACACAGATCCTGATAAGATTTAGACAAAAATCACCGAATTGGTACATAAAATCCTAAGTAGAAAAAACTCACCAAATTTGGCGCTTACAAATATCATTGCATTTAGCAGGATACTATCAGCCACCTCAGAGGCAACCCATATCTCTCAACACCTAAGCATCGGTTTTGAGAGATATGGGTTGCCTCTGAGGTGGCTGATAGTATCCTGCTAAAAGCAATGATATTTGTAAGCGGCCAAATTTGGTGAGATCCTGATAAGACAGGCATAGTTGACCCCTGCAGCACGCTGTCCTCAAGTTACATAGCAAAATCCTGCTGACAGATTCTCTTTAAGGCTGGGGCAATGCAAGTGAATGTGGTCGCACTGCAACTCTGAGGGTGTGCGACCACGGCAAGAAAGGCACAAAAAATCCAATGTGGTTGGATTTCTTGCTTGTCACAGTGGTGGTACCCTTGGGGACCTCATTCACTTGTATAGAGCTACAAGCGACACCTGTTGAATTATGGTCACGGCTAAGGTCGCTGTGTAGCTCCAGCTTCAGAAAGTAATAGTGAAGATCGACTATACAAGAAACAGAAACATAGAGATGGAAAACAGGTAGAAGGATAATGTACATGTACATGTGCAGACATACCCATATCTTAAGAAAAAGAATTCAAGTATAAATAAAAAGATCACAGTTTAGCCAAAGGAAATACTGCAGAATAGAGTATAATGTAGAAATGGGGAGCTACCAAAATAATCAGGTTGAACCTTACAATTAGCACATAGTGTAGGCAGTAGATCACCAGTGCCATGTCAGGAATGGATATAACCTGGACAGACGTGTATCCAAACCATGGGCTGAACAGAGTTATGTCAACTAGAATGTAAAACATTTAGGACTGCAGTAATTTACCCTCAAAAACAAGCAAATTACCCCTCTGGGGGTACAAATCACAGTGAGCAAAATGGAGAGAAATTAGACATCTCAACCCTACACGTCAGCCAGTCAACAGTAGATGATACCGTGTAGAAAAAAACAAGATAATGTGCCCTAAACCGGTAAGATCACTATTTTGGAATCATTCCCTTGATTGCCGATTCCCGGTTGACATACGTTGCCCAGTACACCAGATTAAAGATAGCAAACAGGACAGGGAAGACAATGCGAGAAATCTTATCAATACGACTGACGCTGTTATAGGTTTTTTTCCCGTCTAGAGGCTTTAGATCAGGGTGTGGTGGAGAGAGAGGTGGTGGAGGCAGAGCTGCGTTCTTCGCGATGGCCGCCAGGGCTGGCTCCTTGATGTTGAGCGTGTATGTTGTTCCCACAATGTTGTACGATGTGTTGGATTTTTTCGCCAGGATTATAGGTTCCTTTATCTAGGAAAAGAACACAATAATCATTGTTTTTAAAGCAAATGTTAATGATAACCAATTCCACTGTACGGGATACTGTACAGAATTGGGACTGTAAAAATAAAAATTTAGATGAGGACAAAAGTTCTCCCTTCTGGTAATAGGGACTTATTTTTTGGACCTTCAGTGATAAAGAAGATGTTACCCTGTTTCCCCGAAAATAAGACAGTGTTTTACAATAATTTTGGCTCCCAAAGATGCACTAGGTCTTATTGTTATGGGATGTCTTATTATAGAGCACATCATCTTCATCATCCCCTTGCAGCCCCCATCATCCTCTTGCAGGCCCCTATTTTCCCATTATGGTAACTGTAAAAAACAAAGCAAAAAAAAAAAAACACACACACCCCTTTCCTTACTGGTCCTCCACCATTGTCCGCTATATGCATTCTGGGCACCGCTCTGAGCTTGCTGGCTCAGCGCCATCAATAGCAGCCGCCAGCCAATCAGAGGCCAGCAGCCACCGGTCAATCAGAGGCCCGCATGTAGGGTCATGCGCTCACGTTGGCTGCTGGCTGTCAAACTCACTCAGAGTGGTACCCAGAATATATACAGTGGACAATGGTGGCGGGCTACTATAATGCGGGTACTGTATGAATCACAGCTGCATGCTTCTGTTCGACAGGCATGCTTAAAAAAAAAACTCTGATAGGTGTTATCTTCGGGGGAGACCTTATATTGGGCAGTGTAGGAAAACCTCTACTAGGTCTTATTTTGGAGGAAACTCAGTATCTATAGTGTGAGAAATTAGAACTTGTGAATGGGTGATCTTTTCTCGTAACTGGAAGAAAAAAAGAAAAAGTTGTGCCACGCTCTTCCCACACTGGGCATCAGTTAAATCTAGAATATACCAACCTGGGACTGTTCTGCACTGCACAACAGGGGACTGGGTACGGGGTGGGTGTATGAACGATCTGCTTTTCCTTAAACAGCCTTTACTTGGATCCGTGCAGCTAAGCTCCAGAGTGGTGTGGACTGACCACCGGGTCCGAGCGCTCGAGTGCAAGTGAGGCAGCCCTAATGCATGTTCAGCAGGGTCTCTCCTTCAGCGGCTCTCATACCACACCCCGAAGGGAGGAATGTAAAGAGATGAAGAGAAGGAAATAGTATGGAATTAAGCGCTAGAAAAGACCCAGGAACTGATTGATAGTAAAATTTACCTCTAGGTTTATTAAAACGTGGATAGAGCGAGCCCTCAGCCACAGCGCGTTTCGACAGCCGTCTTTCTCAAGTGGATCAACTTGAGAAAGACGGTTGTCGAAACGCGTTGTGGCTGAGGGCTCGCTCTATCCACGTTTTAATAAACCTAGAGGTAAATTTTACTATCAATCAGTTCCTGGGTCTTTTCTAGCGCTTAATTCCATACTATTTCCTTCTCTTCATCCATCTTTTCTCGTAACTGGAATAGTAAAGGGAACCAGTCAGGTCCCTTATGCCCTCAAGTCCAGCAGCAGTCACATGTGTATGCCCAAATTCTCTCCCTAACCAGCCCTGTATAATGCTATTTCTAAAATTAATGTGTAAAAAAACATTTGTAAAGTGTGGTTTCCCTATGCTAATTAGGCCTTTGGCTAGTTGATGTGGTATTTTTTTCTCAGACTAGTCGGCCCTCTAATATGATTTTCAGGAGTCAGCGTCACCGCCAGCTCCAGGCAATGTTGTACATGCACGTGGCTCACTTTGGCACCGTTATTGTGTGGAGCCCACTGGGACGGGGTACTCTGTACTGGACTGGGGTATCACGGGGGTATCACGGCAGTCTTGATCCGGACCGTTTCCTGGGCCCACAATGAAGGGTTGGGTATTTACAGGGGAGTTTGTCGTGATGCCACCCACGGGTTGGGGTCAGGGTGACCACCGCTGCTGCAGAACCTCCAGGGATGATGTTTGGCAGCCGGTGATGCAACGGCTCTCCGCGGGCAGAGCCTGGTTACCCGAGGCAGTGGTGATAACAGTCTATGATTGATGCTGAGTAGGGGTAGTGGTAGTGATGAGTACAGTTTGTAAGGGAAAATAGGGCTTGAGTGCAAGGATCACACAGACTCACGGTTTTGTTGTTTTCCACGTCTTTACTGCAGTTGTTATTAAGCAGAGTACTGTCCACGGAGTCTGTACAGGGCCGGGCTGCTCCCACCCTGACCGGGTCCTTGGCTTCCCACTCCTGTGTTGAGTGTGTGGCCCTGCTGCCGCTTTAGCTAGGCTGCCGGCCCTGTCTCTCCTCACAGGTACCCCCTTGCTAGGCAACTTGAGTCTTTTCCGTGTGTTTCTGACCCCGCCGTGTTGCTTCGCTGAGGTACAATGTAGATCTATAACCTCCACTAGTCCGGTGTTTACTGTGCTGCTTGTGTCAGTCACAGTTTCGGATCTGGTATCCGGTCTCTGCGCTCCTCCAGGGCGAGTTATGAGGGAACTCAATCTCCCAGATGTGTTCTTCTGTTCTCTAAACTCCTCTCCACAGACCCTGGCTAGGCCTGGAATTGAGTAGTAGACTGTGGGGAAAGCCTAAGGCAGCTCCTTTACACCACAGTCTTTCTTCCTCAGTTCTCCCAGGAACTGAACTAACTACTTCCTCTCTACACCAGAATATATAGGGGAGCTGCTTTAGCTCCCCTTCTGGCCTAGAGGTGCTAGTGCAGTGTTAGGTGTTGCGTGGGGAGTTAACCCTGGTTGATGTTACTGTGGCACATTAACCCCTGGGGTGCCACATTTGCACATCTGAAGCTGGTGTAAGCATCCTGGCTTCAGAGAGGTGCACTGCACATGAATCGGAAATACAGCTTCTGCACTTCCCACCATGCACATGTGCCTCTCTGAAGTCAGAATGCGTATACCCAACTTCAGAGGCGCTGTGAAAATAGCTATGTGCATGCGCAATATTTTCAGGAGCAACAATTACACCACCTCGTGGAAATCATGAGATCACATCCATAGGGGCGTCATAATATGAAAAGAGGGCAGACTAGTCGGGGGAAACAATGCCTCTTCCACTAGTCAAAGCCCTAATTAGCATAGAGGAATCACACTTTATAAATGCTCCTTTACACATTTAGTAAATAACATTATACAGGGCTGGTTAGGCAGGCAATTTTGACATACACATGTGACTGCTGCTGGTTGGAGGGCATAACATGACGAGCTTTAAATTAATTTTATTGATTATTCTAAAAGGACTATATGTGGTTTAGCTTATTTTCAGTTTACTGGTGACTCCAGCAGCTTCATGTCTACTACTACCACAGTCAGGGTGTCCAGATACTTTAGACATTGCCATAGTGCCCCGCAGCAGTGGTATACCAGGCTTTGGGTGTTTTGTTTCTTATCCCTGTGTTTGTGTGAGTTATGTCCATATAATATATATAAGGGAAATTAGATTGTGAGCCCCAATGGGTATAGTGATGATGATGTCTGCAAAGTGCTGAGAATATGATGTATAAGTAAAAAAATGTCATATGTCACGTTCAACAGGGATATTTCATCTGGATTTTCTGTCCTTATCTAAACTAGAAGGGGTGCCCAATGTTATGACATCAGGAGGGCGGTGATTGCATGATGGGACAGGCTCTGTGGCACTGGGGGTGGCAACCGTCTCCTCCTTGTGCACTCTCACACTGTTCGAGGCCTCTCTCCCCCCCTGCTCTCCCCTTTGACCTATCTCTCTCCCCAAGTAAGCTGTCTTCTCCCCTCTCCTTTGAGCTGCCTTCCCCCAGTAGAATGGGCCAATACAACCAGTGGGCGCCATATTTGCACACCCACCACTTGGGTGAGCAAATATGGCTGCAGCTGGCGCGTGATAGCATGTCATCCTGATGCTGAAAGTTGATGACAGATAGAACAGGACAATTATGTAAGTAGATAAGATATTACCGTATATATCTTTATGATAACTCACCTTAAGGGATGAGAGAAACAAACTTTAAGGTACAGTGTTCGTATCAAACACAGACATTATAAGAAAAATCAGTGTCTGGGTACTTTATGTATGCAAACAACCAGAGCGAGCATCACTGTGCTTGGGTACACTCAGTGTTCGGGTACACTGGTTGCTCAGCCCAGTGAGAGCTACTTGCAGTGTTTGATTGGCTCACACTGGGGGGCATTATGAGATATAGTGTGTACCAAAAAAAGTGTCAAAACCCCACCCTCCCTCCCCCAGCAGGGCTTTTTGTATGTGGGCATAGACCAAAACTGCCCAATCAATGACTTCCAATGAGGTTCAGATCAAGTTTGGGTCCAGAATCAAACTTTTTATAAAGTCTAGCTGAACCCCCAGAACCTGAACTTCCAGGGTCCACTCATCTCTACTCACCTTAAACGCCTGACCTTCCTGAGCCCTTTTGCCATCCCATGCCCATCCTCTTTTAGTAAAGTAATTGACTGTAGCAAACTCAATAAGCGCTGAGAAGACAAAAGCATAGCACACAGCCATAAACCAATCCATAGCAGTGGCATAAGCCACTTTGGGTAGAGAGTTCCGAGCACTAATACTCAACGTCGTCATTGTCAAAACAGTGGTGACCCCTAAAGAAAAAGAATAGACAATAAGAAAAACTGATTAAAATGACTGTAAATAAGACCTCAAATATACAGCAAAGATAAAATCTACATCCAGTGTGACGATGTATTAAATGGCAATGGATGTTAGTCCCATACATGTACATGATAAAGGCTACAATTTTAAAGATATAAACCCCTTCCCGAATTTTTATATTTATCTTTTTTCTTTTTACTGTGTTTAACTAATTGAGTTAATTATTTTATGTTTTCATAGATCAGACTTTTAATTGACTTTTCATGTGTTTTTAATCATTTCTTTTCTTCATCTTTTAGTGTATTTGTTAGTCCCTTTAAGGGACTTAAATCTATGATCGTCCAATCGCTTGTGCTATACACAGCAATACCACAGGCTCGTTTCAAGGAAGCGCCGTGATCAACATGCACAAAGGTCTTCAAACAGACCCTCAATCCATAGTTAAACAGCTCATTGCGTTCAAATTGCGGGGTGGTCAATGGTTGCATAGAATGAGGTGTCCCCATCAGCACGCTGTTAATTCCACTTCACGCTCTACTCCTCCTGTGGATGTTACAGGCAGATCCTGTACTGATCCAGACTATGGTGTGCGCTCAAACCTCTGATCCTGCTTCATACACCGCCCCCGATTTGGCCATACACATACAACAGATGTTGGCAAATGAGTTGAAACAAGTCTACTGCTTTTCCTGGAAGGAAATTAAAAATCATGTGTAAGGAGGTGGTCAATGCCAGGAAGTTCCTACCTCCGACCGTGTCCTTGTTTTTACGTTTCTTACGTGTAATGTATATTTATTTATATAGTAGTGTGCTCAATCCTCTGGAAGAAAGTCATAGGCAGATTGTAATGAGGGCAACCTGGGCTACCACCCAGGGCCTGCAGCACCAGGGGAGGTCCATGTCTAGATTGACTTCATTATAATGTTGCTCTGTCTCACCTCACTCCCATTCCCCCAATGTATATCTCGGAGCAGGGATCTTCCCTGGGACTACACTGCCAGCAATTCACAGTGGCAGCACAGCTCAAGGGAGCTCCCATTGCTGCTGCTGCCGGCACAATGATGTCATCAGCCAGTGTCATAATGTACACACCGGCATCAAGAGGATTTGGAGACAGGCAGGTCGGAGCAGAGCGACTGGGAGGACAGGAGTGAGGTAAGTATGTGTTTTTATTATATGTGCCAGTGTATACAGGGGCTATATGGAGCAAAACATTTATACTAGGGACTATTGTGGGGCACAACCTGCACACAGGTGGCTATGTATAGGGGGAAAAAACTATGTGGCACGCTACATGCGCCGCTGTTTTTCTTTTTTTATGGTTCTGCACCTCTGTGGTAATCCCAAAAGACTTCAATTTGGGGTGGGGCCCTCGCCTTCTAAACAGCCCAGGGCGTTGGCTGGTCTTAATCTTCCCCTAAAGAAGGTGCAGTGTTCTCAGCTGCAATTAGATGTCGCCAGTAGACAGATCTCTAGGTGGAGGGGAACTAGGCTCAGGAACACGGCTGAGGGAGTTAACTTGAAAGCCGGCCTCCGAGTAAAGGGTATATAGGGTGGGGTATTTCCTGGTTTCAAGGAGAAAGAGAAAGGAGGAGAATGTAGGTACAAGTGCCATACAGGAGGGCTAGATGGAACTGGGGCCAAGCTGCAGTGCAAACTTAAGGAGTCAAAGTAAGAGACAGGTGGGCAACCCAACAAATGAAGCTAACCATGCGGATAGTGGTGAGGCAGTCTTGCTACAGGGCTAGCCAGAGAGAGCCCTCCAGGCTGAAGACCACAGACCCTGACAAGCATAGGTCTGTAAGGTTTCCTAATCGCAACATTACACATTGACCCATTTGGTGGGATACTTGGGGATAGACCAGTCCTAACACTCCCTTTCCCCCGGATAGCTGATGAGATCTAGCCTGCAGCTAAGTGGAAGGGCCAGCCCGTATCTAGGTATAAATGCTTTAGAAGAACTTAGTGTGAACTCTATAAAGTGTTCAATGAATCGGTGTTGGAAACATGTTACCAGTAAAGAATATACTTTTTGTGTACTGCTTCTTAGTGTCTTTGAACAAGAAAGTGTGAACAGACCACGAAGAACTGGCCTATGGCTGTAAAGGACTGGTGCAGCAAGAGGTAATGCAAACCCCGTCACCTTTGTCAGCAGTGGGCCAGGGCGAGGGCACAGGCCCCCTCACCCACGACTACCACCTGTGGCCCCATTACATCTGGAGTGTATTTGCTATTGTTGTTCAGCTCTATTTAAGTGAATTAGATCGAGCTACAATACAAAATAAACCTATGAACAAGCAGAGAATTTTTTTTCCCAGTCTTGGACACTATGAAAATAACTATTTGTCATATGCTCAATTGTGGCCTATACATGTTATAAGGTAAGGACCCCTTCTATAAGATAAATTGATGACACGCCAACTCAATCAGGCAAACTTTAATCCATCCTCAGGTTGGTTTGCATATGGTACAGTTGCTGCAGTATGTTACTATAGAGGAGTGTTTCCCAAACTTCAGTCCTCATGGACCCCCGACAGATCATGTTTTCAGTATTCCTTAGTATTGCACAGGTGACAAAAAATGTGGCAATTTTTTATCTTGATAATGATTCCATCATGTGTGCAATGCTAAGGAAATCCGGAAAACGTGATCTATTGTGTGCCCTGATGACTGGAGCTTGGGAAGCACTGCTATAGAGGAATCCACTGTAAATAAAGTGTAGGGCTACAATCTGCAAAAATCTGCAAAAGGGACTCACGTCTGGCCAAAAAAGGGGCTCTGGCTTAATTTAGAAAGAAAGCAGGTAAAAAAACTTGGAAAACCAAGAAGTTGAACATCTTTAAAGCCTATTCCTAAACATTAGTTTAGTCAGCTAGACTAATAGCACTAGACTATAGTTCTCAGGTCGCTTTGCTGGCTAAATATTTAGTCCTGGGAACAGATTTTGTTCCACGCAGTTTTGCTGCTGGTGTTTTTGCCCCGTGCTTAAAACTGATGGCTGTCACTGAGTACATGCATGTGCGGAGTACTTGCTTATGGGCTGGAGAGGGGTTGCTGTCTCTGCTTGATAAGGAAAGGGTAGGACCTTCTGAAACTATTACTATCGAAATGTGATCGGGTTGAATAGGTGAAATATGCTGCAAAATCTGCATGGAAAATTTTGGAGATGTAATGTTAATTTCTGGATTACACTGCTGTTAAGAGAACACAAGACCCTGAATAATCTGGATTATATTCAATTTTATTTAGTTTCTTAACTCACCAAACACGGTCCTTGCCGGCACAGATTCTCTGTTCAACCAGAATGATACCTGGGATAGGATGACTGTCATTATACATGGGAGGTATGTTTGAATGACAAAGTATCCAATCTTGCGTTTTAGGTGGAAGTGCGTGGTCATAACAATGTATTCACCTGAGAGGCAATCAAAAAATAAGTCAATGCTACATATACAATATAGAGGTTATGTCAGACTCAAAACCAATTGCTAGCACATAAAACCTCAGCACTGTGCATTTCCACTGTTATCCCTCCTAAATATTTATAACAAAATTGACAACAGGGTATTACCATTCCTTCAGTCAATTGGGACGTGGGAGCGGTTGAAGCATTTGTAACGCGAAACGGCCATCATCCTATACCCCCGCTCACTCCCACATCTTTTAACTTTTTTCAATAACTATTTAGTTTTATGGATGGAGAGTGCCACGTGTGATTACTTCTCATTTTGGATTAGATTATACATTCGACTGCTTCAAGTGTGCACCTTGATTCCACTAGACGTCTGGAGCCTTTCCTCTATCCCAGGATCCTTATACATGGAACGTGAGAAATGCCGAATCTCTTAATTTGTTTCATTGAAGACCAGGGGAACAACATTGGAGCAGCTGGGGGTGAGTAAGGCTGACTTTGTCATTTTTACATAGACCTTTCAGAATGGTCTGGTATCCTTCATATGCAGACAGGTGCCAGCAATATAAGAAAGTCTGGGACCCCTTTATAGGGATCTGATTTTCCTACTGAGCCTCCTCCAATACTCCATGCACATATACTAATTAAATATATACGCTACATGTGTGGCACCCCTGCGGGGGATTGCCACATGATCCACCGGTGCAAGGAGGGAATTACACCTTGGTTCGCACAGCACACCACACCTTCCACCCCAGACCTGAAGGGGTAGAAGATTCAGAGATCTGTCTAGGAAAATATCACAAAGAAGTTCTTTTAAACCTTGTACTTATTTGTTTTTTCTTCTTCTTGGATCAACCGGGCTTGTAAGTACAAATGTTGACCATCACTGGCACTTGATGTGGGTATATTTCACATTTACAACCTTTTAGATTACAATTGAATCCTTTACATTCTCCTATATCTATTATACAGAACCTTCCAGAATACGCTATATTCAATATCTGGCTTTGCAATTATCTCTAGTGGTGGTGTGTATGAGCCCTATGTAAGGAGCATCTGTCACCAGGTTGATATTTAAGAAAATAATGAGCAGAATTTTCTAAATAACACCTAATAAAGGGAACCTGTCACCAGGTTTTCCCCCTATAAACTGTGGCCACCACCAATAAGCCATTATATGCAGAATTGTAGAATACCGTATATATGTCCTCAGGCCGATCTGTACAACATAAAAAATTCCTATTAATATACTCACCAATGGGGCGGTTCAGTCCAAAGGACGTCACTGGTTTTGGTGGATGGTGCACCCTACGTCATTCATTGTGCCTCTGCGCATTTCTCTCTAGCCTGCTAAGGGTGGAGAAAAGTACTTTAATGTGCAGTTGTGAGGAAAGGTCAAATACCACCTGCACATGTGCACTACAGTACTGTGCTCTGCCATAAGCAGGGAAGAGAGAAGTGCACAGGAGTGCAATGTAGGACACCGTATGGATGACAAAGGACAAGTCTTCCACACAAAGCAAAGAAGGAGGATGGCAATCACAATCAGAAAGGAGGCGCCGGATCAAGATCAGCGACGCCCATCAGATATTTCCGTAGGTGAGTATAATAAAAGGTAATTTGTATGTTTAACAGATCAGCCTGGGGACTTGTGTACAGTATTCCAGAATGCCATGTATTAGGTCTTACTGGTTGTGGCCGCACTTTATATGGGAAAAACCTGGTGATCGGTTCTTTAATATAAGATATCACAAGAGTCCCAAATGAACCCCTACAGATCATTACTTTTTAGCAAAAGTTGGGTCTGAACTTTTTTTATTGAATCCTGGCATGCAGACTGGGATCCTACAGCCCTCTGTTCACCTAAAGGACATAACTTTCTAGCAAAAGTAGGGTCCAAACTTCCAGGTTGTGTGATTCTAGGATTCAGAGAGGGATACCACAAAGCTCCACAAACCCACTCATTGGGAAACAGCGAGATCTTATTATTTGCACTAATCCAGTGCTGCTGTATACTTTATTAAGCTCTTCTAACAGCTCAGTAAAATATGCAGCAACGCTGGATTAGTGCAAAGAGTGAGATCTCGTTGTTTCACAGTAAGGAGGGTCACAAAAGGTTATAGAGTCCCCTCTGAATCCCAGGGTCACACAACTTGGAAGTTTGGACCTTTTTGCTAGAAAGCGAGTCCCTTTAGAGAGAGTATTTGAGACCCACGTGACGTCTTTTGTTAATAAGTGTTATTTAGAAAATTCACTATTTTGAGGCTGCTCATTTTTTAAGGAATACCTACAGCCTTTGTAAGGTTTTTTAATATTTGTGTACATTTATCATTACAAGCATATCTGGGGGGGTTTGGGTCATGAGACCACCACTGATCGCTCCACACCGTGTTTCCAAGAGTTGCACAGCTCAGACGACATAAGCACATAGCTTCCATTGCATCCAAACTTGGAGTTTGAGCAAATGATGGTGGTCTCAGGACCAATCTGCTTCTAATAATATGAGCAACTAAACATGAAAAATCTCTAAAAATACTTAGTTATTCTTTAAGTAAAAAGGACAGCCCCAGACTGGTGATAGGTATTCTTTAAAGGGAACTTTCTAGGCGATTCATGTTGCCCAAACCATGGACCTAATGAATTGTAGCCTGGCTCTACAATTGTGGCCACGTATGTTTATCTCTAAAGAGGGAGTCACACGCGTCAATATCGCCTGCACGATCTCGGCTGCACGTGACGTTGCAGCGATATTGACGCGTGTGACATACTGAGTCAACCAGCGATAAATCGCTGGTTGATGATCGCCAGGTTTTAGAATCTGTTCTAAAACCTGGCGATTGTCGCCCGGTGGACACGCAGCATCGCTGCGTGTGACACCGGGAGTAGAGCGATATTCCAGCTCCCAGCGCCTCTCACAAGCGCTGGGAGCTGGTATCCAAGGTAAACTGCGGGTATCTAGGCAGCGCGCGCTGCCTAGATAGCCGATGTGTACCTTAGTTACCAGCCTCCTCCGCTCACCGGCTGGTATCTAAGGTACACAGCGGGTAACTAGGGTCCCTAGTTACCCGCTGTGTACCTTAGATACCAGCCGGTGAGCGGAGGAGGCTGGTAACTAAGGTACACATCGGCTATCTAGGCAGCGCGCGCTGCCTAGATACCCGCAGTTTACCTTGGAGACCAGCCTGCTCCCGCTTCCAGCAGGCTGGCAGCGGGAGCAAGACATCGTGGAAACTATATTTAAATCGTTTCCATGATGTCTCTGGTCAATTGATCGCTGGTGAGTCTGTGTGTGAGTCTAGCTCACCAGCAATCAGCCGTCAATGTCGTCAGTGATCATCTCACTGACGACATTGACGCGTGTGACACCCCATTAAGACACTGAAGCAAATTAGACAAAATATACTTCGAAGATTTGTTGCAGACCATAGCCGGAGACTGGGCTAGTCCATCTCCACCCCCGGCTCTTTCCAGCGTAGTTACAGGTGATCAACATGTTTTTTCTTTGTACACACATGGGATATACTTGTCATTGCTGGGAAGAGACCACACTAGTCTGTTCTCCAACTATAGACCTCAGCCGGTTCTTCCCAGTGCTCCTGCAAGTGAAGGACACCTCTTCTAAGCATACTTTCTGTTAATTTGTCAGAGATTAATCAATTGGCTGCAGTCAATTTGGGCAACATGGAGTGTCAAATAGGTTTCCTTTAAGTTTCCTATTATAAGGAGCAATCTAGATGAGAACTTTCTCCATACAACGCCAAGTGTTCATGAAGCAAAAAACTCCACATACATTGTCCTGAGGAAGGCCGAAACATGTGTTGGGACTCCTCCCTGACACAGGTGGCTTCACCACTAAGCATTTGGGTATGATCTGTTAAACCTAACCTGTTTGTTACACTTGCATCTACTATACTATGATCTTCCCCCAAACCTTGGCAGAGCTTCCATTGATGTTGTATTCTTTGTCTATTTTTACTTGGAAGGCTGTTGCACATTAGCATGTGAGTGGGTTATCCCCTGTGGTCAGGTACATGGGGGTGCTGCTAATTTTGGTTGTAGATGCAGTTTAGCTGCAGAGGAGACTTGTTTCTACCCATAGTCTTTGGTTGGTGTATACATGACTAAGCCACCTGTGTTTGTATCTCTCTCTATGCCTTCACCTGACCCTATGTAACTCTGTATTTTTGTATTACTGGATGTAGCTTGTTTGTATGTAGAAGAACTTTTCACTATTAAATACAGCAAATTTTGCTCTGCATATCAAGTGTTTCATCCAATTACTCTAGTACATAGGACACTTTTTCTTGGTCGCTATACATTGAGCTTAATAACCTGGGAACACAACACAAACATACATTTGTGACTTGACAGTTGTCACTACATACCTGTGCTGGAACGAATGGTTTCAGTTCCTACTACTAAACCTAATAGGTCATATTGATTGAGTCTGGAGCCATCTGGAGCCACAGCAACAGATTTATCAGAACCATTGGTCCAGGCATAAATCACTTCAGTACTGGGATAAGCATCTGCAGAAGGAATAAAGAACTACGATGGTTATGGTCCATATTGTAAACTCAACATAAACCACTGCACGTGGGCCATTGTTAGGCCTCCAGCTGCCATGGCTAGCCATCAGCATTCCTTTCAAAATGAACACTTTCTTTCTGTCTGAGGCTACGTAGGTTCACATGTTCAGTTTCTGGTCAGTTTTTCACATCAGTATTTGTAGCCAAAACGAGGAGTGGGTGATGACTACAGAAGTGGTGACGTGTTTCTATTATACTTCTCCACTCCTGGTTTTGGCTACAAATACTGAGGTAAAAAATCATCAAATACTCAATGTGTGCATGTGGCCTAATAAAGCTGGCATATATCACTAAGGCTAAGTGCCCACATTGAGTTTTTGATGAGATTTTTACCTCAGGATTTGTAGCCAAAACAAAGAGTTGGTGATAAATACAGAAGTGGTGACGTGTTTCTGTTATACTTTTCCTCCGACTGTTCCACTCCTGGTAGAAATCCTGAGGTAAAAAAACCTCACCAAATACTCGTGGCCTAATAGAAAGATGTCACCACTTCTGTATTTTTCATCCCCTTTTGGTTTACAAAAACTGACCATGTGAACATAGCTTAACTCTGTCAGAGACTTAAAATCTATGGTTCACACACAGGTGCGATTCTGTCTGTTGCATTGGGGCTCATTATTATGTGATGGCTGCATAGTTATCTCTCTGTACCTGCGCCATGTACAATGTAGTTCACCGTGACATAAATATATGGTTAGCTGTATGAAGGCGTTAATACCCTCAATATATAGAAAGATATTGCAGCGGTATGATAGAAGCGCTTATGGGACATATAGACAGAGCAAAGTAGAATTAATGGTTGGCAAACCTTTATTTGGTCCCCTTTACAGCTCCACAACGTGTTTCGACAGAACTACACTGTGTGCAGAATTATTAGGCAAGTTGTATTTTAGAGGATTATTTTTATTATTGATCAACAACTATGTTCTCAATCAACCCAAAAGACTCAAATATCAAAGCTTAATATTTTTGGAAGTTGGAGTGGTGTTTTTTTTTTTTAGATTTGGCTATCTTAGGATACCTTAGGATAGGTTACCTGCACATCTGTTTGTGCAGGTAACTATTACTGTGCAGAATTATCAGGCCACTTAATAAAAACCAAATATATTCCCATCTTACTTGTTTATTTTCACCAGGTAAACTACTATAACTGCACAAAATTTAGAAAAAAACATTTCTGATAGGGATGGGCGAATCCTGAAATACTCGGAATCGCTGGACTCTAACGAGTCCGGGTCCGAGACTCGGTACTCTTTGCGAGTCCAGCGAGTCCGAATAGTAACCTGTACTTTTGCAGTGTATCTATACAGATACACTACAAAAGTACCCTAAAAGTTAATCTAAGGGGTTAAAAACAATAAACATTCATACTCACCTTCTGTGGGGCCTGTACCTTATGTACTTAGACCGGTACCGAAGACCTCCGGACGTCACAAGACCTCAGATCACCGGGAGAAGATGGGCTGAAGGACCTGTGAGATTTCAGCCAATCAGCATGCGGCAGAGTGGTCACATGGGTTTGTTATGTGGCCGCACTGCCAGCCAATCAGATTGGCCAGATCGCTCATTGGCTGGCAGTGCGGCCACGTGACAAACCCATGTGACCGCTAGCCGCATGCTGATTGGCTGAAATCTCACAGGTCCTTCAGCCCATCTTCTCCCGGTGATCTGAGGTCTTGTGACGTCCGGAGGTCTTTGGTACCGGTCCCGGTACATAAGGTACAGGCCCCACAGAAGGTGAGTATGAATGTTTATTGTTTTTAACCCCTTAGATTAACTTTTAGGGTACTTTTGTAGTGTATCTGTATAGATACACTGCAAAAGTACAGGGACTCGCTACCCCCGAGTAATTCCTAAGGAAACTCGGCGAGTAGCGAGTCCCCCGAGTCCGCTACTATTCAGGCGAGTCCCGAATAGTAGCGAGTAGATTCGCCCATCCCTAATTTCTGACATGCAAAAACAAAACACAAAAAAATTAGTGACCAATATAGCCACCTTTCTTTATGATGACACTCAACAGCCTTTCATCCATAGATTCTGTCAGTTGCTTGATCTGTTTACGATCAACATTGCGTGCAGCAGCCACCACAGCCTCCCAGACACTGTTCCGAGAGGTGTACTGTTTTCCCTCCCTGTAGATCTCACATTTTAGGAGGCATCACAGGTTCTCTATGGGGTTCAGATCAGGTGAACAAGGGGGCCGTGTCATTATTTTTTCTTCTTTTAGACCTTAACTGGTCAGCCACGCTGTGGAGTAGGTTGGATGCATGTGATGGAGCATTGTCCTGCATGAAAATCATATTTTTCTTGAACGATACCGACTTCTTCCTGTACCATTGCTTGAAGAAGTTGTCTTCCAGAAACTGGCAGTAGGTCCCGGGCTTGAGCTTCACTCCATCCTCAACCCAAAAAGGTCCCACAAGTTCATCTTTGATTATGCCAGCCCATACCAGTACCCCACCTCCACCTTGCTTGCATCTGAGTTGTAGTGGAGTTCTTGAAATAACCCCTATTGTATAAATTGGGGTTATCTTGAGGAGATGGCCACTGTGAACTGGAAAGGGTTAATCCTGTATCTGGGCAGAAAGTCCTAGATCAGCTGAGGCGGCTGAAACCAGCTGGAGCTGGTTTTTGCGCGCCTAAATTTGAAGTAAGTTGATTGGCTGGCAGTGTGCCAGCTGAGCTATAAATAGAACAGCTGTGAGAGACTTCTGTCAGTCAGAAGAAGCTCACCTGGAAGAAGCCCCCGCCCGCCCTCCCTGTTGTTTGACAGTTTGATGGTATGTTTTGATATACGTGGTACTTTATTAGAGGGAGGGTTGCCCATAGGTTATGGGTGAACCAAGTTTATGACATTATTTGAAGAAGACGAAGTCTATTTATTATATTTATGTTATTTATGGAAATTAATATTTATGGAAAATGGTTTTTATTAAGAGAGTATTTAATATGGAAACTTTTGGCAAACCTTAATAAAGTACCACATTTTCCCCACAACGCTCTGTAGTCGTCAATTTATTTTAGTTTAAGGATGGTTAAATGTATTTAGGAAACTTAATGTGGCCTATCTCCTCACTGCCCTTTACTGATCCAGCCTCTGGCCCATCCATCTGGCTCATCAAAAGTCACTCTTGTTTCATCAGTCCATAAAACCTTTGAAAAATCAGTCTTGAGATATTTCTTGGCCCAGTCTTGACGTTTTATCTTATGTTTCTTGTTCAAAGGTGGTCGTTTTTCAGCCTTCCTTACCGTAGCCATGTTCCTGAGTATAGCACACCTTGTGCTGTCTGATACTCCAGTAACGTTGCAGCACTGAAATATGGCAAAACTGGTGGCAAATGGCATCTTGGCAGCTTCACTCTTGATTTTCCTCAATTCATGGGAAGTTATTTTGCGCCTTTTTTGCCCAACACGTTTCTTGTGACCCTGTTGTCTATTTGGCATGAAACGCTTGATTGTTCAGTGATCACGCTTCAAACGTTTGGCAATTTCCAGACTGCTGCATCCCTTTGCAAGACATCTCACAATTTTGGACTTTTCAGAGCCAGTCAAATCTCTCTTCTGACCCATGTTGCCTAAGGAAAGGCATTTGCCTAATAATGAAGCACACCTTATATAGGGTGTTGATGTCATTACACCACACCTCTCCTCATTACAGAGATGCACATCACCTGATTTACTTAATTGGTAGTTGGCGCTCAAGCCTATACAGGTTGGAATAGGACAACATGTATAAAAAGTATCATGTGATCAAAATACTCATTTGCCTAATAATTCTACACCCCGGTGTAGCCTGTTTTCATCAGGTGGTATCTTCACCACCTGATGAAGGCAGATTAGTTTTATTAGTTTTGTCGAAATACATTGTGGAGCTGTAAAAGGGAACAAATAAAGGTCTTGCAACCATTAATTCTACTTTGCTCTCTATATATGTCCGATAAGCACTTCTATCAGACCGCTGCAATATCTTTCTATATATTCCATTTCCCTCGCTGAGGGAGTAGTTGCAGGAGCAGCTCCGGGATCATATGATCAGGCCTCAAGGACTTGGCATTGCCCGGCAATGAGCTACAACGCCGAAGGACCTGCGGTGACCTGTTTCCACCCAGCCGTACCATGTGACCGGACCCGGAAGCAAATCGGGAGCGGTGACTCCATAGCGTTCAGCGGTGAACACGTTCTCCAGCCTGACACAGCAAACTATAGGTCCAGACACCAGGGTTGTGCAGGGGTGCACAACCCTACCAGGTTAGTGGCCTACCAGCCCCAAGCCTAACAGTTTTAAATGATTCTTCACAGTGCATCCTTCCCTATATTAATACCCTTAATAGATACACAAATCAGTTTGATCAGTTTGTTTTTTTGCATGTATGGTGTGAAGTGACCCAAAATGGAAATTGTGATGATTTGATATTTTTTCTCCTACATAATGTATACAATATGGGTTAAATGATTTTATATACTGACTAATTGGACCTTCTGGAGGCTGTGATAAATAGTTTGGTGTTGCTGTATTTAATAAAATTAATGATTTTTTACAAGTACCAAGATGGTCTCAATGAAGACCCATAATATAAATCCCACGAGTACTCCACAATCACATCTCAGTAGGAGAGAAAGAACGATGGGTGCTGAACTAATCCTTCCATCACTTCCACTTGTGATAAATCCAATGGTACCATCTTCGGAATACATCATATTGCAAAGGATCACAATCCCATTGCAAAGGATCACAATTAAGCAGCAAAAGAAGAAAAAAAATCTAAAAATACTCACAGCTTCCAAATTTTAATGGACAGGCGTGAACATCCATAGGGAAATCTTCAAGGTGCATTGTGCATTCAGCATGAATTGTAAGCCTGAAATAATAAGATAAAGAGTTCTGGTAAGGATCCTGCTTTCTGCTGAGCCCTGTTATTGGGACCACTGATCCGAGCAGCCAGACCCCCAGTGCCCGAAAGTTATCTCTTATCTTTTGGATAGAGAACCCCTGTGTTTCAATATTTTTTTAACATATACACTACTCACAGAAACTTAGGGATATTTTGGGTGAAATGTTAGTGACTAATTTTAAAGTTACTAATTAATTATGGATTTTATGCAAAGACGTTGAGCTGAACATTCTATAATTCTGAAGTTTGAGAGCTTGCTTTACCAGCAAGGAGTCTCCTGCTCCGTCGACCAGAATTGCTACACTCTGAGAGCTATTGACCTATGAGCTGGCTAACTATCCACATATGTTTCACCAAGTAACGAGTATCGTGAATACTCTACTATCTGTGCGAGTACCGAATAGTAACGATTACACTCGCTCATCACTAATTGCGAACAATGCATCGTGGAACCAGATAATGAATGGCTCAAAACTCAAGGCACATTCAAGGGAGGTGAGATGTACCCAAGTGTCACATTAGGTGATTCAAAGATGTTAACATCAGCATGGTCTGTGTGCTGGATGACCTACAAGGGTACTTGACCACACCACTAGACAAACGAGCAACTACACTGTACAGGGTACCAGTGGGCCTGATAAAAGTTGATTCACAAAACAGAAATGATGACCACCCATGATTTTGCAGATGTCATGGCGAGCCCTATGCATCAGCCACTGTGGTCACCAGTACTACTCAGTTTTGTATGAAATTTAGGGATGGGCGAATCTACTCGCTACTATTCGGGACTCGCCCGAATAGTAGCGGACTCGGGGGACTCGCTACTCGCCGAGTTTCCTTAGGAATTACTCGGGGGTAGCGAGTCCCTGTACTTTTGCAGTGTATCTATACAGATACACCTCAAAAGTACCCTAAAAGTTAATCTAAGGGGTTAAAAACAATAAACATTCATACTCACCTTCTGTGGGGCCTGTACCTTATGTACCGGGACCGGGACCGAAGACCTCCGGACGTCACAAGACCTCAGATCACCGGGAGAAGATGGGCTGAAGGACCTGTGAGATTTCAGCCAATCAGCATGCGGCAGAGCGGTCACATGGGTTTGTCATGTGGCCGCACTGCCAGCCAATCAGATTGGCCAGATCGCTCATTGGCTGGCAGTGCGGCCACGTGACAAACCCATGTGACCGCTAGCCGCATGCTGATTGGCTGAAATCTCACAGGTCCTTCAGCCCATCTTCTCCCGGTGATCTGAGGTCTTGTGACATCCGGAGGTCTTCGGTACCGGTCCCGGTACATAAGGTACAGGCCCCACAGAAGGTGAGTATGAATGTTTATTGTTTTTAACCCCTTAGATTAACTGTTAGGGTACTTTTGTAGTGTATCTGTATAGATACACTGCAAAAGTACAGGTTACTATTCGGACTCGCTGGACTCGCAACGAGTACCGAGTCTTGGACCCGGACTCGTTAGAGTCCAGCGATTCCGAGTATTTCAGGATTCGCCCATCCCTAATGAAATTATGTCTAATTTTCCATTTTTCCCCTCCGTTTTTTTTTGTGTTGTTCCAATACACACATAGAAATAAACATGTATATGACAAAACATGTAATTGCAATAATTTTCTGAAAGAAATGCTTAATTTTCTGGAACAATTTCAAGGGCGCTGACACATTTGACTATGGCTGCAAAAGCTGTGATACAGTTGCATCTCACTACACAATACCCCTTTATATTGGATCCATATAATTGATATATACAGGCCTACGTTCTGTAGACCTTTTCAATAGATCCCCTAAAACGTAAGCTGAAAACATGGTGTGTGTATAGATTCATGCCCTGAGCGATTTCAGTGCAAAGAATAAAGAAATACTATTTAGCTTTTAATTAGTTACCTCAGGGGAAATGGTGTATCAGTGTCCGCGCTGCTGAAATCCCAAGAAAACGATCCGGAAACCATATGTAGGTTGCATCAATCATCCATTTATTCCTTTCCAACGCGTTTCAACACTGTCCTAGTGTCTTCCTCAGGGATATCCCTGAGGAAGACACTAGGACAGTGTTGAAACGCGTTGGAAAGGAATAAATGGATGATTGATGCAACCTACATATGGTTTCCGGATCGTTTTCTTGGGATTTCAGCAGCGCGGACACTGATGCACCATTTCCCCTGAGGTAACTTCTGGATGATTCCCACGTGCATGTGGAAGGTGGAAGTCCTGCAGCAGCTGCATTTAATGCCAAATGCTTTTACACCAGTTGTGGGTCTCACAACTGTGCTAGGTGAGTGAATTCATACCCACCGCATACATTAGTGTCACTAGTGATAGGGCACTATTGCGCCTCTTGTTCCCCCCCCTATTTATTTATTTATTTAGCTTTTAATGGCACTTATCCACACAACATGAACACAGTGTCAGAAAAAGTGGGGGGGGGGGGAAGCCACAAGATATAAATGTTATAATATAACTTCATAATGCCGCAATTTTGTGAGAATTTAATAAGAACTTAACTGTAGTGTTGGGCACTTGGAGTTGGCTCTGGTTTCCCACATGCCAGGTATTGTCACCGCTTTGTTGCCGGCAGATTATTACTGATCTGAGCCAACAACAGAGTGGATGCAGTCACTCTGCAGTCAGTAGAGTACACAGCAAGGAGTGAGGGACACATCAGGTATACAGCAAGGATGAACACAGCCCCTGGAAATGAGCATCACTGATGACACTTCTTTTCAGGGAAAGGACAGAGGCTGTGACAGTGACTGCAGCCTCTGCACCCTGCTCTGATGACACTTTGTTTGGGTATCCCAGAATGCACTGAGATATTCAAACAAAGCGTCATCAGATAGAAAGTAGGGAAAAAAAATGTAATACCAATTAGATATTGTAGTGAATAGTAGGGAATTTTTTATACAAATATTTTAGAAAATAGCGGCACTAAATAGGTAAGAATTTAATATCAAATTTAGTTTGACTTCGGATAACCCCTTTAATAGCTGATATGGACATGATTTCAACCAGGTTTGTTTTTTTAATCTGCACTGTTAGTGTTAGTTAGTTAGTTAGTTTAGTTAGTTAGCTAGTTAGTTAGCTAGCCATGACACAGCTAACATGGGGAAGAAGGTACTCTGCTCAGATGAGACCACCTTAGAACTCTTTGGACTAATTGCAAAATGCTATGTGTGGCAGAAAGCTAACACTGAACATCATTCTAAAAACATCATCCCCACCATCACACATGGTGGTGGCAGCATTACACTGTAGGGAGGCTTTTTTTATTAGCTGATACAGGGAAGCTGGTCAGAGTTCCTGAAAAGATGGATATAGCTAAATACAGGGCAATTCTGGAGGAAAACCTGTAGAGTGGCTCAAGTGGTTAGCACTGCAGCCTTTGCAGTGCTGGGGTCTTGAGGTCCTGGGTTCAATTACCACCAAGGACAACATCTTTAAGGGGTTTGTATGTTCTCCCCGTGTTTGCGTGGGTTTCTTCCGGGCACTCGGTTTCCTCCCACATTGTAAAGACATACTGATAGGATGTTTAGATTGTAAGCTCCAAGAGAGACAGCATTACTCATGTACATAAAGTGCTATGGAATTAATAGCGCTATATAAATGAATAAATATTATTATTATATAATATTATATATTAGAGGCTGCAAAAGACTTAAGAATGGGGTATAGGTTCACCTTCCAACAGGACAATGACCTAACATCCTGCTATAGCTACAATGGATGATATAGATCACAACATATTCATGTGTGTGAATGCCCCAGTCACTGTCCAGATCTAAACCTCTGTGACAAGGCTTGAATATTGCTGTTCACAGATGTCCCTTCCAATCTCACTGAGCTAGAGCTATGTATTTTGCCAAAAAGAAGGGGCAAAAATTACATTTCAGAGTCTAGATGTACAAAGCTCATAGAGTCAAACCCTAAAGACTTACAGCAGTAACTGCAGCAAAAGGTGGTCACAAAATATTGACTCCCGGGGCTGAATACAACTGTATGTTACAGTTTTCAGAATTATATTTTTTTAAATATTTAAAAAATGCATCACTACTCAAATACTTGTACTCAATGTTTGTATATCACATAAAATCTCAATAAAATATAGTTAGCTTCGTAGGTTTATTGTGAAAAAAATGTGGAAAGGTTCACAGGGTATGAATCCATCCAATCGCTTTTCTCCACCCACTCCTCTTGAGTGACAGGTCTCTCCCTGCATGTATGTATGGGAACAGACCTGTCATTCATTGGCAGCAGGTGGAAAGAAGGGAGAAGACACCAGGACCATCCTTTCAGACTTGGCACCCACACAGTTCGGTCCCTAGCGGACTTTAAAGTATGATTTTCTCTGAAATGCTGAACCATTTCAGAGAAAAACATGCATGGCTGAAATTGTGCAGCCAGTGCCTGATATATGTTGCAAAACCTAGTTATATTTTCAGATTTCAATAAAAGACAATCTCAATTATGACGAATGTATAAATGTATCACCTCATGGTGTAAAGTAAGGTCCCGTTGTATGTCAGTCTCAGCAGCTTGTTGGGTGTGGTCATGTTGTGCGCCACAGATTTCTTTCCATTGTGGAAGAAGGTGTCTGGAGTCCAAATCTTGCTTGCCAACAGGTTATTCAGGGGTAAAGTTTTTATTGGACCATCAAACTTTAATCTCTCATCCAGCCAGCTCTGTCTAAAGAACACATCTATGGTATATTCCTAGACAAAAAATATATACAGAGATCAAGTAAACAAAATGATACGAATATCTGCAATGAGTAATTCAATTTAATGCATATTTTCTATGATTAATCAGATTTTCCTGTTCTATGCTTTAAATGGACGAATAATGAAGTTATTTTATCTTGCGAGTGGAATTGCTGAATTACTTCATTTGTCTCCATATGTTCTTTAATTGGATCATGTTCTCAGTTGAACTGTGCATCCCTGGAACTGAGCACTTCCAGCAGCTGCCAACATTGGGAATTGCCGGTGAGGCAGGGGTGATGTGTCTTGCACCCTAACTGTTGAGATATTGATTACTTACCTTAAGGGTAGGCCATCAATGTAAGGCTAAAGGCCCCGTTACGTGCTACGATATCGTTAACAATATCATTGCAACGTCACCAGTTTTGTGACGTTGCAGCGACGTCGAAACGACATCATTGTGTGTGACATTTATCAATGACCAACGATAAGTTTGTTCATCGTTGGGACCATTTTTTTATCGTTGGTCTCCCACTGGCTGGTCAGCATCGGCGAATGTGACAGTGGAAGACCAACGATCAACGAGCCCCCAGCGCCGCACAGCACATGACGTCATTGCCTGCGCCCGCCGGTCACAACCAGGAAGAAGCCGGATGAAGCCGGAGCGCGGTGCAGAGCGGCGACAGCGGCAGCCGGCAGGGATAAGTAAGTATGACGTATTCCTTTACAGGTGACGTGTGCAGCAGAAAGGGAGGAGTGAGGGGCCTGTATATACCCACTGGGCCCTGTATATACCCACTGGGGGCCTGTATATACCCACTGGGGGCCTGTATATACCCAATGGGGCCCTGTATATACCCACTGGGGCCCTGTATATACCCTCTGGGGGCCTGTATATACCCACTGGGGCCCTGTATATACCCACTGGGGCCCTGTATATACCCACTGGGGCCTGTATATGCCCACAGGAGCCCTGTATATACCCACTGGGGCCCTGTATATACCCACTGGGGACCTGTATATACCCACTGGGGGCCTGTATATACCCACTGGGGGCCTGCATATAACCAATGGGCCCTGTATATACCCACTGGGGCCCTGTATATACCCACTGGGGGCCTGTATATACCCACTGGGGGCCTGATATACCCAATGGGGCCCTGTATATACCCACTGGGGCCCTGTATATACCAACTGGTGGCCTGTATATACCCACTGGGGCCTGTATATACCCACTGGGGCCTGTATATACCCACTGGGGCCCTGTATATACCCACTGGGGCCTGTATATACTCACTGGGGCCCTGTATATACCCACTGGGGCCCTTTATATACCCACTGGGGAGGCTGCTGTATACCACTGGGGCTGCTGTATATACTGCTGGGGCCTGTATATACCACTGGGGAGGCTGCTGTATAACCACTGGGAGGCTGCTGTATACCACGCTGGTGGGGCTGACCTGGACTGCTATACCACTGGGGCTGCTGTATATACTGCTGGGGCCTGTATATACCACTGGGGAGGCTGCTGTATACCACTGGGGCTGCTGTATATACTGCTGGGGCCTGTATATACCACTGGGGAGGCTGCTGTATACCACTGAGGCTGCTGTATATACTGCTGGGGCCTGTATATACCACTGGGGAGGCTGCTGTATACCACTGGGGCTGCTGTATATACTGCTGGGCCTGTATATACCACTGGGGAGGCTGCTGTATACTACCATGGGAAGGTGCTGTATACTACCACTGGGGAGCCCTGTGTATACCACACTGCTGGGGGCTGTATACCTATGCTGGGGTCCACCCTCGGCTTATACACGAGTCAATAGGTTTTCCCAGGTTTTGGGGGCAAAAGTAGGGGGGTCGGTTTATACACGAGTATATACGGTAAACTGGGTGGCGTCAGACTGTTAACACCGATTCGGTAAGGGTGTGTGTCTTGAAGGGGGCGTGTCATTGGGGGCATGTCTTGGAGGGGGCCCCGTTCAAAAGTTTGCTATGGGGCCCTGCCAGTTCTAGTTACGCCCTGGTGACCAGCAGATGGTCACATTGTCCCATACCTTAAACATTTTATCATGATACAGATTACTACTTCACACTTTAAAGGCCCAGAGAAAATACCCTCCAGGGCAGGGATGGCCGAGCCTACCCCTCCACAGTAAATACAAAATCATCCACCAATGAACACAAGTCACAGCACATTACGCAAAATGATAGGAAAAATATTAAGTAGATAGAATAGTGGAAGAAAATTATAAAAAAGAAAGATAGTTTCACTTTGCAGGATTCTATGCAAGAAAAAAGAACAGATCTACCTATGGCCAATCTCTTTTGTAGCCCAGATCACGTCATAATTGATATGACAATACTAGTATTAAAAGGTCTGGGGAATCTGCTATCTACCTCATGGAGAGGAGTTTGCCTGTAACCATAAGAAGACAGTTAAGTAGATAAGGAGATTTAAAGCCACATCCCTCCTCTATGAAATGTGCAAATTTGCACTTCAGTAAGGAAGTGGATGAACTCCAGTGCCACCTTTAGGTAGCTCCTCAAAGTCATAATGAACTTTCTGACAAGCCTTTTAATATGACTAAGGGTTTGTGCCAGATCAGAGCCCCAAACTACAGACGCTGCATTTCGGGGTAACTGCCCCTCATCAGTGTAGTGTGTGGCATATTCTGATCTGGCTGTGTGAGTGGGCTAAGACAAGGTCTGGGGAACTTGCTATCTACCTTATGGAGAGGAGTTTGCCTGCAACCTTAGTCATATTAAGTTTAGTCATATTAAAAGGCTTGTCAGAAAGTCGACTATGATTTGAGGAGCTACCTAAAGGTGGCGCTAGAGTTCATCCATTTCCTCACTGAAGTGCAAATTTGCGTTTTAGTATTAAAAGGTAATTTAAAATCCCAAAGAGACAGAAGGGTCTGGGAAAACGAAAAGATGATGACCTTTCACACATTCAGAGCAGGAATGAAGTTGTCACATGGATTTATGTCTTTTTATATCAATTAAAGAATCTTCAAATCCAGGACCAGACCACCAATCAAAGGACAATAAAACTATCACACTTCTGATATTTCCTGCCCCAGCTGCTCTTCCCTTCCCCTGACTATTCTATGTTCTGCTTCTCATCACGTGTTATTTACTGCACTATTCTATGTTCTGTTGTGTGTAAATATGTGTCTTGAAGAACTATTACTAAACTCTGTGCGTAATACATGGAATTAATGCTACCTCAAATGTGTAAAGAAAATGTGGATCCCTGACAATGTTTCTCTTGGAGAACTTACCATATCGGTGTCGGAAACTGGACCAAAACTTGTGACGTATATCTCTGTCTTCACTTCTGTCACTGAATCTAAAAGAAAAACTATTTCATTATTTTGCACTTTAACAGCCAAAAAAAAAATAACGAGAGACACACAAATAATATTTTTAATACCAGTTATCACCATTAAGCCAACAGCGTCTTAATGTGATCCATCCAGTATACAAGTTTTATTATTATTATTTATTTATATAGCGCCATTAGGTTCCATGGCGCTGTACATGAGGATAAGGGAGACAAGAACAAGTACACTAAATCTAGGTGATCAGGACGTACAGGTACAGGAGGGGCAGGGACCCTGTCCACGAGGGCTCGCAGTCTACAAGGGGCGGGTGGGGATACAGTAGGATGGGGGAATGTCAGGTATGGGGCGGTCGCCTGGGTCTCATTGCAGGTTGTAGGCTTGACGGAACAGGTGAGTCTTCAGGTGACATTGGAAGGTTCTCAGGGTCGGAGAGTGTCTGACGTGTTCGGGCAGGGAGTTCCAGAGTAAGGCAGATGCCCGGGTGGAGTCCTGGATGCGGTTGTGCGAAGAGGTGATGAGGGGGGAGCAGAGGAGGAGTTCTTGGGAGGAGCGGAGGTTGCGTGAGGGTAGGTATCGGGAGACCAGGTCGGAGATGTATGGTGGGGCCAGGTTGTGTATGGCTTTGTACGCCATGGTTAGTGTTTTGAATTGGGATTGCTTGGAGGCGGGGAGCCAGTGAAGTGCTTGGCAGAGGGGGGAGACAGGGGAGTGGCGGGAGGACAGGTAGATTAGTCGGGCAGCGGAATTGAGGATAGATTGGAGAGGTGTGAGGGAGTTAGCCGGGAGGCCATTGAGAAGGAGGTTGCAGTAGTCAAGGTGGGAGATGATAAGAGCATGAATGAGTGTTTTAGTGGTGTCGTGGGTGAGGAAGGAGCGGATCCGTGAGATGTTTCAGGAGTAATGTTAATTTCCACCTGGTGGCAGGGTTTGAAATGATAATCTCATTCTGATGAAACAATAATTTACAGCACACAACCTAGTAAGTGACACATCACTATAATCAAGGTCTCATGGAGTACAACATGCTGCCATCAGATTACATAACAAAAAACTTGCTGACATATCCTCTTTAAACAAACTCTAGTTTGGCTCACAAACAATTATTTAGTGAGGCTGATAAAGATAAGAGCTATGGCTATTACAACCATGAATAAATTAGCAAAAAATGATCGGGTCATCTGAAAAATCTCATTGTGTTATGTGTGCATCCATACTTTATATATGCCTGTGTGCATGCTATATTCTACATATGTGTGCATGTGAACACCGTCAACCACAACATTTAAACACCACTGTCAGAGGTTGATTGCAGCATTTAAATAGTTAACAGAATTAATCTCATCCCTGTCTTCTGCTCTTAGAAATAGATGCTGGCTATGTAATATAGTTGGCATCTCATGCAAGTTGAGGGAGTTCATCTCCTGAGCCCTTTCCATCCACGGGCAACCCCGCAATCACATATAATGCTCAGCAATAATTACACAAGGAAGGTGAAGGCTACAAGACAATCAGCAAAGCAGAATACTGGAGCAAAAGTGATATAAAAATGTAACAAAGATGGTACTTCAACCATCTCACAGAGATGTCCAGGTGACCACACACGTTAGCACGTAAACAGGAGCGTCTAATAATAAAAGAGGGTGGAAGAAAATCAATATGCAGATAGGGAAGCAGAATACCACACTCGGGTGAGTGTGTCCCATCACACAATATGGTGTAGACTGCAGAACAGGGCTGCCATCAGGGCATTACTGCCCTGTCTGGTGTAAGGGGCCCGGTGAATCAGGGGGCCCGGGCATCGGGGTAATTACTTGGCTTTATAGTGTAGAAGAATGATAGGCATGGGTGTCCTCTACGAATTAAGGCTCTCCTAAAGCTTATGTACAAAAAAGCTGCTTAGAATTCTCCAGGGACAATACTGAAAGAGTGTATACTCTGGAGTGCTGAGGCCAAGGTGTCGTATTTTTTGCTTTCTAAGATGCATCCAAAATTAGGAAGGAAAAGAGAAAAAAAATGTTTAATGTTAAATGAGGTCTGTTTTATAATGCTACTGTCAGTCTTACAATCTGTATGTAAATTCCCCAGGGGGAGCAGCGGTGGAGCAGGGTCACAGGAGGCAGGTCTAGTGATGCTACGGGCACGGGAGAAGGGGTGTCATGGAGGAGCGGTTCAGGCACCATTGACTTCCCAGCAGTGGTGGTACTACTGTATATATAACCATTTGACCTATATCCATTGCTATTTAGATATTCTATATTTCATGGCTGGTTCCTGAGTTTCTTTAAAGCTTGGTCATGCTCACCACTGTATGCACAGCAAAGCTGAACATAGAATAGCTAAGCTACAGCTCAGCTGCCAGAGCAATAAGGATGCTGTAAGAGGACCTGGGATGTTGTATTAGACAAGGTCATCATAGGTGCATCTGTTTTTCATTAGTTATACAGGGTCAGTAGGTGGAAATATCACTAAATCAGAAGGATGTATCTTTGTGGCCAGCCCGGCATCTCATCCCAGCTCTTTTCACCCTTATCTGGATACTAAATCAGTAGGATCACATCACTATCATAACGTAGCTGAATTGTACTACAACGCAGGTCTCAGATGTTTTATTACGCAAGCTTATTAGTTTATCTAAGCAAATTGTATTGGCACACTTTATGTCAAGAAACATGAACCACATTATGATCTTGGGAATAACCCTTTAAGGCTGGGTTTACACTCATACAGTGCTGCCCTCCCTACATCGAGGATTCTTTTGGAATCTCCAAAAAAACCCTGAAAGAAGCATTCAATCCAAAGAAGTTGTAGATGTAGTCAACCAAACCCTTACCCCCTAGTCCCGGCCTTAATCTGTTGTCATATCCATCGAGAAGTCGGTCCAAGATCCTGGTGAATAAAGTGATATTGTCTTTGCTGTCATCAACAACTTCAGGAGCATGTTTAGGTGACAACCTGTGCAAGAAACCACAGAGCAATAATCAGAGCTTCATCATAGGAATCGTATAATTTTATGACACTTATTATTGGCATTGTCTTTTTACTAGTTTTTATTAGAACTTAATGTAATGACCTAATAGCCTTTAAATGGAACCAACCATCAGGAATTAACCACCTGTAGATCAGTGCAGCAGGTGGTTGACGTGTGCAGCATGACATCACTGTTAAAGTTTTTTCCTATTCCTACCCTGTGGGCTTGTCTTTCTGCTGTAAACTGAACACCCTCCCCCCTCTCTCTTTCTTCCGGACTCATCCAGGGGGTTCTGCTTACAGCAGAAAGACAAGCCCACAGGTGAGGATTAAAAAAACAAATAGTGATGTCATGCTGCACACATCAATCACCTGCTGCACTGATTTACAGATGGTGGTTGGTTCCTTTTAATAAAATGACATTGTTGTATAATAGTATTTTGCATTATTATCAGTAAGACAATACCGGTGCTATTTTACATCTCCTTCCCAAGGGGCATAACTACAATAGGTGCAGGGGTTGCAATCGCACCCGGGCCCTGGAGACTAGGGGGCCCCAAAAGTCCCTTTGTCCTATAGAAAAAGACTAATACTATTAAAGATTTGCAATAATTGGGGGCCCTGTTGGTGCTTTTGCATCTGGACCCATGAGCTTCAGGTTACACCACTGCTCAAGACCCCTACACTGCCTGGATCTACTACATTATTAATGAATGAGGGCACAAAGCAGCTTCATACAAATATTATTCTGTGGTTGCTGTACCACAAACATTTTTTTCATAAAAATAAAATTTAGATACAATTAGTTGCAATTTAAGCAATGATTACACCAGAATTCTTGCATAGATTGCTTTGAAAAGTCACAAAATTTTGGTGCAACTCGGAACTCCACACGTTGCAACTTTTGTCTTTTTCAAGAAACTTTTTCCCATCTACACTAAGATGGTGGAGCTGGGTGTAGCTCTGGCGTGAGAGGGTGCAGAGAAGGTGTGACATAATGGCTTGTCTAAATGTTATTGCAAGTAAACATCATGTAATGCCATGTCTGAGGAGAATTATGGTCCCTTTGCCGGATGTCTGAAGCAAACACACACTGCCTGATCCCTCATTAGGAGACTGTACATGACTCGCCCGGGGCTGTGGAGTACTCGGAACGGGGCTAACAGTTCTGCCGGGGGAGTCACAGGGGTCAAGACCCGCTTTCCGTGACCCTGGGAAAGTCGGTATAGTGTCTGGCTGGGGTTCAGGTTCTGGGATGTGATGAATGGGAATAAAGTTTGTAGGGGGAATGTTCGTGACGCCACCTACAGTTCTCGGTAAGCATGGACCGACGCTGCGTGTCTGACCTAAGGAGTTGTTGGTATGGCAGCCTGATGTCATCGCTCCTGTAGGTGGAGCAGTATCCCGGGTCAGATGTGTTTTATTAGACAAGAGGGTGTAAGGCGTTGTTTGCGCTGGGCCTCCGCGTCTCATTTACTGTGGTAGTCGGCGGCTCCGCAGTCGGGGAATAACACAGTCTCACACAGCATTGGAATTCTGTGCCCACTTTACTCACTTCAGTTGCAATTGGCCACCGGGCGCTTCTATCTACCAAGTCCAGTCTGGCCTGTCCACAAGGAATTGGAATAGTTTACCCAGGACCCCTTCATGTGCCACTCCATTCTCTGGTCACTCTCCCAGCACTACCTCTTTGCCTCTCCTGTCAGCGCCTCCGCATGCAGTGCCCCGATCTAGCAGCCACGGGTCCTCTTGGACGATTAGTACCTGTCTCCTGACCCTAGTTCGGCTGCATTCTCAGCGGGTGTATCGGGTTGTGGCCAACACCCTTGTAGACCGCGTGGCTTTCCGGTTCAGCGGTTCAGGCTTACAGCGTCCGTGCCACGCTCAGGGCCCATTCCCTGGTTCTTCACCAACCCCTCTGTCCGACTATCTTAGTCCCGGATCTGGGTGCCCAGGCTGTTCTCACACTCCACCTGTGTCCCTGGGATTTTCTCTGTTCTTGCCTGCTCACTTTTTACTTCTTCACTCCTCACTTACGTCTCACTTCTCACTTGCTACCAACTCACTTACTAAATTCCCACCGTCCGTTCTTCCCCTGTTCCATTTTTCACTGTGCCCTCCCCCGGGTTCGCCCATGGTCCCCTGGGTCCTAGGGTGTGTGGGTGTTCATGGGAGCCTAGGTTCACCATCCCATTTCTTTTAGGACTGAGACACCACACGCATTCATTAAGTGCAGTACCCCTTTGTGGCGACCAGACCGGCGGGGTACCACATACACTTGATGCCTGATTTGGGCCTGTGACTGACTCCCTGGTGGGGCAGAGGGGTTAGGTAGCATGTAGTAGGACAGAATAGGTGAAGAAGAGGTCCAGTGAGGAGGCAGCAGGAGCTGCTCTGAAGGGCCCAGCTGTAGTCAGAGTACCAGTCCTTGGGCCATCCAGGCTTAGAGGGCCTCTTGGCAGAACTGGATGTTGTGTGAGTTTCAAGCTCACCTGCAACTTTGTGGAGTTATCCTGGGCTTCAGTAGCATTTAGGGTCAGGGAACTGTCATAGGCGCAGATACCCACAGGAAATGTGCTACCAGCGCAGCTGGAAGTAACTCACAGTAACCAAGAGGGAGTACTGGACATCTATCGGCACCAAGAAACCTAAACCTCAGGACAATTCAGCAGGGAGGCCAATATACTTACCCAGCAGAATGAACCACAATTGCCATCAGACTTGCCAGACCACCCTTAACCCTTCTGTTAATACAACATTTTGACATCAGGATTGAGAGTGCTTTCCCGCATCCCATGATACATCATACCATTAAACTGTCATCATGTGAAATGACATGGTGACTGCACTGTGATTGGAGTTGTCTTAGACGATTTCCATCCACTGCTGTATATATATAAGTGTGGCGCCCCGCAACGAGTGCGTCACAAGGGAGTATTGCAGCCGCAATATTCTCTGACTCAGCAATGAAATAGTTAACTTTGAGATCCAACCCAACATGCAACACCTAGAACAGGGGGACCAATCCTAGGTCCTGGTGGGTGGAGTGTTAGGGTAGTGTAGGAGAACATACAATAATCTAGAGGAGAGAGTAGAACGAAAGGAGCCTGGAACCTAGAGCGAAGCCTAGAACACAGAGCTTGGAGAGGAGCGGGGGCTCCGCACTCCGTGCGGGCCCCTGGGCCGTCACCGGTCGGGTGTCAGCACCCGAGGCCTTAACTACCGGGACTGGGCATTTCTACACGGGTTCCCAAAAGACTCCCGTGCCCACAACTCACAGCCGGTTCACTGGTACCGAAGCTGGCAGCAGTTCACCTCTGCTACGCAAACCAGAAGAGTGGAGGATCAGCTTTATAGGAGCACCCCACCACCAGTCAGTTTCCAGTCGTCTAACCAGCGGTGTACCCACTGAGGGATCCAAGGCTCCCCAAAGCATCCAGAACGTACATCATGGATAGGGCATTGAAGCAGCCTCCCCGTACCCGACCTGGTATTCCTGGGCGACGCTGGCAAAAGAAACTAAGTAGGTAGAATGGAGGAACACTGCGGATCTCTGAGGAACACTATCACTGCTGAGTCCACCCGGTCTACTACTCAACCACTGTATGCCATGTACTGCCTACTGGTTACAGTAAAGAACCGTTATAGAGACTTTCTGTGTCTGTGCTTCCTTATGAACTGTCCGTCCGCACAGCAAGGTAACCGCAGCTGCCGCACAACATCTTGAGCAGCTCCAGCCTCCGGGGAAACACCGCTCAGCCTGTGGGGAGCATAACATCTTGCTGCTGTCCATCCCCCGGGGTTCCGCAGCGTCGGTAGCCCTTACCGAATCTACTCATAGGTGGCGTCACGAATAAATTAAACCCCTTTAATCTGTTCCACCAAGACGTCTTCAAACCTTTTTGATCTGCATCTACACCGGGCCCCACTACCGGCAGGCGCGGTCCACCCGTGACAAGGAGGGAAGAAGAATCGCCTGTATAAACCGGAGTCAGCCGGCCTCGGTGAGTCATAAGATCTTTGGATCATTTTATAATGTTAGGTAGCATTGATAGGGATAATGTAAGTGTTAATTTATTAGAAAATCTCATTCCCAGTCTGTGTTTCCAGCCTAAAGATTCAGATCCTCAAAGCCATTGATCCACTAGAGCAGTATTGATGAAGCATGGACTGCATGCGCTGGTGCGGTGCTCAGTATGGCGCAGTAGGCAGAGAGATGATGACGCTAATTGCAGTTAAAGCACACCGAAATTGGAGATAAACTTTGAACCCTTCTAACTTCCGAACAAAAAAATTGTTTAAAAACTGTGATGATGTACAGTAGCCATGTGAGAAATTTTATTTATTAACTTTTTTGTTTGACATTATCATCTGGTTTAAAGGCATAAAAATTTAAAGTTTGAAAAATGAGAAATTTTCCAAATTTTCGCCAAATTTCCAATATAAATGCAAAAAAATTTAATTCTTCGTTTACCACTAACATGAAGTCCAATATGTCATGAAACAGTCCCAGAATCACTGGGATCCATTGAAGCATTCCTGTAATTATCTCATAAAGTGACACCGGTCACAATTGAAAAAACAATGGCCTGGTCATCTCGATGAAAACAGGTTGGGAGATGAAGGTGTTAATTAAAGTTGAAAATGGTTAAATTTTCTGTCTGTGTCCACTGTGAACCGACAGTGTGGCCAGGAGGCTCAGCGCGCCATTCCACCCACTGGTTTTGCATTTCCCCACATCCCTCACTCATGACTAATAGCACTAGCTCATTGAGCTTTCTCTTCCAATAGTCACCCCAGTTCTATCAATCACCAGTGAGGGAGACAGGGGAGGTCACTTTTCCCCTGTATGATGTTGACCAATCATAAGTAAGAGACATCATGCAGGGGACGAAAAGAAAACGCCCACAGAGAACATCACAATCAGCTTTTTGTGTGTGAGATTGTAAGACTCAAGTCTAACCAGGTCACACAGATCTAACTGCCGGTGATTACTGTGAAAGTGAAAGGAATGATTACAAACACTGCTCTGCATCTATTCCAGATATTAGGGAATAATGGATTGAGATCAGAAATTGATGCAGAGTGGTATATGTGGCTGCTCACACACTACACCTCGTATGTCACAGTTCTGTCCTGCTGTGAAGAGAAGTGTTCTTGTGAAAACAGTGCTTGTCACAGCACTCCGCATGATACCTCTGGTTATGATTGGATAATCGGAAAAACAACAGAAGTGTTCAGCACCAATTCATTCTCCTGGGTTGTTTTTTTTTGGTATTTGGTACAGGATTTTTGTAGTTTTTGAGCTGACCAATAGGTTTTTTTATGGAAATTAAATAAAAAGGAATTTTTAAGCAATATAAGGTGAGTGACGCTTATTCTTCTGCAATACATGTTATGATTGGGTAATGTGTTGCAGGAAAATTAGTAAACACCTCTCGAGACATATTTTTGCAAACACGAACCTTGGTCAGTGGCGTAACTTGAAGCTCATGTGCCCCCAATGCAAAAGCTCTAATTGGGCCCTTAATTAATGCAAATCCTTAATAACAATAGTTTTTCTTATAGGCCAAAGGGAATTTTGGGGCCCCATAGGCTTCAGGGCCCACATGCGATTGCAACCCCTGCACCTGTTGTAGTTACGTCCCTGCCCTTGGTTATAGTGGTCCATATATTAGCATATAACGTTTGCTTGCTAATAGCTATAAAATTAGAAATACAAATAAAAAAAAATAAAAAAAAAGTTTTATTCAGGTTTTCAGCCACTTGATTATGATGTGGCTAGTTGGGATATGTAAAATGTGGTGAAAGGTTCTCTTTAACATCTATTTAAAAAATGCTGGCAAGTGTCTTTAACAGATTTTTAAAGGCCTGACTTTCTTGCAAAAGCCAGGTTGGAACTTTGTTTGTGGTGTTCCCGCATGCAGATTAAGACCTTACAACCCTCCATGACAGCGACAGAGTGCTGTCTTGCATATTATCGCAGGATCTCATATTTTGAACTAAACAAGTTCTGCTACATCCTGTTATGATGCAATGAGTGACAATTTGTACAATGAATCTGGGCTGTGCTGAACTGTAATTTTGGTGAGTGACAGCTCAGTTGAGGCGTGTTGATCTGTCGATGTGTTGATTGACAGCTCAGCCATCCAATCCGAGACTGGAAACTGCTGAGTTTATTCAGGTGTTACCTGTTCTTTATGATTGTCCAGCTACTTAGCTGAGCAGTTAGTCCCAGATCTCTGCCAGTTGTAGCATTTTGCTCATTGGTGCATGTTGGCCTCTTTCATCTGTGTTTTGTGTTCTAACCTATTACTGCCAGACCTTGGACTTCCTCTGACTATTTGTTTGCCTTGTCCCCTTGCTGTGATTCAGTATTCTGATCCCAGACCATGACCTGACTACACCTGTATCTCCTCCCTTAGTTCATGACATGTTCTCTTGGTATATGACCCTGGAACGTTTGACTACCCTGCCTTGTGGCTTGTCTATGTAGTGACTAGTGTCACACATCCTTTACCGAGCGGTTACCTCTCGAATGACTCTAGCAAAAGTCAAATCATGTAGAGGCCTTTAGAGAAACTTTCCAGGTTATTTATAATAAATTTTAATATGAAAATCATTATGTTTTTCTATATAAAATGGGCAGTTACGGATTAGTGATAGGGATTGTTTTCTCTTCACTTTTTGTATTTGCGTTCCAATCAGGGCTCAGAAGGGAAGGATCTCCGGCTTCTTTTTAGGACAAATTTGTCTGGTAGGGTTTGTAGGAGCCACTTACAGAGCCCCAAGGTGCCAGAAAATCTGAAAAGCCTCCAAAAGTACCTCATTTTTAAAACTTCACCAGAAAAATATTCATTTGGGTCTTTAGTAAACATTTTGAACTTACAGATGATTCACCAAATTTAATAATGTGGAAATGAAAACGTATATTTTTTCCTTTCAAATAATTCCCCACATTTTATATTGTCATAAGGGATAATAAGAGAAATTACATAACAGATAAAGAAATTTCACCTGAATGTGGCAATCAATATCCGACACGTGGTCAGAAATACATGTTGTGTATAGGGCAGGGATTGGAGGGATTGAATAGCCATTAGGCTTTTGGTGCACAAATTTGGAAGTAGTATATGGGCAGCAACTGTGGAGCCCCCAAGGTACCATAGCAGCAGAAAACTAGCAAAATGACCCCATTTTGGATTCTGCACCCTTCGCGGTTGCAAGGGCCGGGGTGCTCGGGAGCTGGACAGGTAGTCTATTATTGTATCACAGTGTCGATTGTCCAGCTCTGTGGTCCTAACTGGGTACACTCCCTGATGAAGGAGCATAGCAGGCTCCGAAACGCGTTGGATGGATCCAAATAAATGTATAGAGTGAACTTTTGATTCAGTTATTTGTGGCAGCGCGGACCGACGACACATTGTCCCTGGAAAATTCTGGAATTCGACCACATAGCACGTGGAGGTGTGGGTCCAGAAGCAGCCGCCATTACATGTTTTTCATACTGGTTGTGTGTTACACAACTAGATAGGTGAGCAGTGTTCATTACGTCTCTTAAGCCGCTGATTGTTAAAAAGATAAGACACTATCTGCGCTTGCTTCCTTCCTTTAGTTTATTTATGGCCAAAAGTGTTGGCACATTTGAAATTGTTCCAGAAAATCAAGTATTTGTCCCAGAAAATTACTCCAATTACACGTTTTCTTATACAAGTGTCTCTCTTACCTTGGAGACTTGTGACAGGTTTGGGACCTGATTGCTGGTGATTGAACTCAATTCCTGGTCTGTCTAGCTTTGGTGAAGGAACTACTCTGGAGAAGCTGACTGTTGCCAGCCATCTGCTGCCTTAGAGTGTTGTTTCCCTGTCTGTCTTTCCTTCCCCTCTTGTTGTTTTTATTGCAGTGGTTGGGACTAGTGCTCCGCCGGCCAACTCCTTATTGAGGGTTACATAAGGGCCAGCGAGGGATTAGGTATCCCTCAGCGACAGGGTGAAAGAACCCGTATAGGCATGGGATGGAGATGAGGGCACAGCCGCAGGTGAGAGCAGGTCTCCTGTTACCTGTTCCTATGAGTAGGGCCCCCCATTGTATTTGTGCCCTGGTTTTTCCCCTGTCCATTTCTTTATGTAAAGCGCCGGACACCGTTGGTCTGTGCACCACTGTCACGTGCTGTATCCGGACGCACCCCAGTCTGTGGCGTGACAACACGTTTATTTCTTTTGTGTGTATTGGAAAAAACGTCAAATTGAACATAATATCACACAAAACCCCCAAAATGGGCAAGGCACCTTTCCAAAATTGTGGGTAACCAACTTTATTTCAAGCATGTGATTCTCGTTTAAACTTACCTGTGGCAAGTAACAGGTGTGGGCAATATGAAAATCACACCTGATACCAGATAAAGAGGGGAGAAATTGACTCAATCTTTGCATTGTCTGTGTATGCCACAATATGCATAGAGAACTGAAGGTGGAGAAGAGAATGGTCTGAGGACTTGAGAACCAAAACTGTTGAAAAATATCAACAATCTCAAGGTTACATGTCCATCTCCAGAGATCTTGATGTACCTATGTCCTCAGTGTGCAACATAATCAAGAAGTTTACAATCCATGGCACTGTAGCTAATCTCCCTGAATGTAGACAGCAAAGAAAAATAAATGAAAGCTTGCAACGCATCATAGTCCAGATGGTGGAAAAGCAGCCTCAGCAAGTTTCAAAGAAATTCAAGCTGTCCTACAGGCTCAGGGGGCATCAGTGTCAGCATGAACTATCCGTCCACATTTGAATGAAATGAAATGCTATGGAGGAGACCCAGGAGGACCCCACTGCTGACTCTCGGCCATAAAAAAGCTAGACTGCAGTTTGCCAAAATGTATATAAATAAACCAAAATCTATCTGGGAAATTGTGTTGTGGACAGATGAGACCAAGATATATATTTTAGGTAAAGCACATTATTCTGCTATTAACCGAAAATGGAATGCGGGCTAGAATGAAAAGAACAATAGACCTACAGTCGGACATGGTGGAGGTTCAAAGAGGTTTTGGGGTTGTTTTGCTGCCTCTGGCACTAGGGGTCTAGACTGTCTGGAAGAGATCATAAAATCCGAAGATTACCAAAGGATTATGAGTCACAATGTAGAGCCCGGTGTCAGTAAACTGGTTTGCATCCAGGGTCTTCCAGCAGAACAATGACTCTAAATATACTTCAAGAAGCCCCCAGATCTGAAGTGGCAGCAATGAGTCCGGATCTAAATCCCATTGATCACCTGCAGAGAGATCTTAAAACTGCTCCTTGGAGAAGACAACATTACATATGAGAGACCTGGAGCAGTATTGAAAGAAAAGTCCAATATTCCAGGTGATAAGAAGCTTTTGGACAGTTATAGGGAGCGATTGACTGCAGTTATTTATTCCAATTTTAAGTTGAGGGTGCCAACAATTGTGCATAAGAAAACGTGTAATTGCAATAATTTTCTTGGGAAAATACTTCATTTTCCGAAACAATTTCAAGAGTGAAAACACTTTCGGCCATGACTGAAGGTGACCATTCTGAATATGTCTTCCGTTTAGTGTAGGCCAGTAGAGGGCGCACTTTGCCACCTTGAATAACATGCGGGTTGCTGAACTTACTACAATGCTTCTCTATTCACAGTGAATATTACCGGTTATTTCCTTCTATGACCACTAGAGGTGACATCACACAGCTCTATTCTACATATGAGCGCTGTGGTTTTCTGGACCTGTAGGTTTTCCATGTGATGAGGATGAGTTGTGTTGAGTGCGTCCTTGATTAATGGAGCCTGGAAGATGCATCCTCTGTCGTGGCCGGCTAATGTGCTTTGTTACTTTTTGAGTTAGCTATGTCTGAAGCCCTTGCATCTACGTAATGACTGACTATTGTTGAATCGTTAATATATTAATATACAGAGCATTATCTGTGTCAACTTTGATTGATTATCTGATTTGATTATAGTGATTTATGGGTGAATATAAGGAAATGCTCTTCACATGTGTCACTATGCTTGACAAAGAACATTGAGGTTGAACCTCAACCTCAACCTCAACATTTGGGGTGAAGCTGGTGGGTTGTGGTTGTGGCGTCCCGCAACGAGTGCGTCACAGGAGTGTATTGCAGCCCAGATAGCAACAGCAATATTCTCTGACTAACTAATGACATGGTTAAAACTCAGAGATCCATACCCTACATGCACATCAGAATAGAGGGCCAATAAGGTCCTGGTGGGCGGAGTGTAGAGGTAGTGTGTAGTGGAGAAGTGAGAGGAGCAGAAGAGTCTGCCAAGCGGGCAGAAGAGTCTGCAACGTAGGAGAGGGGGCCTGCACAGTTCCGTGCAGCCCCCTGACCACCACCACCGTTTGGGCACCACTACCTCGGTGCCCCAACAACCGGCCTCTGGGCGAATGCATACGGGCCAAAACATCCCCGTGCCCATCTACAACCAGATTACTGGTTCCGCAGCTGGGAGTCGTTTATCACTGCCATGCAAACCAGGAGTGAAGGGACCGCTCTACAGGAGCACCCCACCACCGCCGCACACAGAGTTGTCTTGCCAGCGGAGTACCCACCAAAAAGACCCAAGGCTCCCCACACATTCTGGTCAGAATACACCGGTAGCGAAATTGAAGCAGCCTCCTTGCACCCGATCTGGCACACCAAGGCGACAACGGCAACACAAACTAGCTTAGAATGGAGGAACACCGCGGAGCTCTGAGAAACACTGCTCATTGCTGAAGTCCACCCGGTCCGTTACCCGTTAACTGTATGCCATGCATCACCTGCTGGTTAAGGTAAAGTACCCGTTACAGAGACTATCAGTGTCCGTGCCTTTTTCAGAACTGTTCATCTCCGCACACTAGAAGGTAACCACAGCTGCCTCACAACATCTTGTGCAGCTCCTGGACTCCCGCTCGTCCTGTGGGGAGCGTCCCATCTTGCTGCATCCCATCCCCCGGAGGCCCAAGCAGCGCCAGTGGACATCACCGGAACACTCACAGGTGGCGTCACGACTTGAAACAACCTTTTAAATCTCTTCAGCCAGCATTTTTGTATCTGGACCACACCGGTTCCCACAGCCGCAGGCGCGGTTCCGTGACAGGAGGAAGACAAACTCCTGCCCTGTGCAGCCCCGGCTACGGTGGGTCGAGATATGGTCTTCTCTTTAAGACCACATTCACATCTTAAATATAGCAATATAGATAGAGGCGGCACTCACCGATCTTCAAGCAGTGCAATCTTTTATTCCCACATCAAGGGTGAAATGGTGCAGGGAGGAGAGGTTAGCAGGGCGGACAACAAGCGCCCTGTTTCCCACGTATTCACGCTTCAATGGGTCCTCAGGATCTCAGGACCTGTTGAAGCGTGAATAAGCAAGAAATGGGATGCCCCTTGTCCCCCCTGCTAACCTCTTCTCCCTGCACCATGCAACCCCTGTTCCTTGTCATTAGAATAAAAGATTGCACTGCTAGAAGACCTGTGAGTGCCGCCTCTATCTTTATTGCTATATTGGATACGCTTCCTCTTTGGGTTGTGCAACTCCGGTCAGAGTCCTACTGGATAATTATCCATGCAACAGGGATACTCCTGGTAATTAGCAGCATTGTTAGGGCCCGGTTTTCATTTCTTCAGTACACTATTCACATGTTAAATGTTTGGTGACTTTTTACCTCCAGTATTTGTAGCCACAACCAGGAGTGGGTGGTAAATACAGAAGTGGTGACCAGTTTTTTTTATACAGGGTGAGCCATTTATATGGATGCACCTAAATAAAATGGGAATGGTTGGTGATATTAATTTCCTGTTTGTGGCACATTAGTATATGGGAGGGGAAAAACTTTTCCAGATGGGTGGTGACCATGGTGGCCATTTTGAAGTCGGCCATTTTGGATCCAATTTTATTTTTTTTTCATTGGGAAGAGGGTCATGTGACACATCAAACTTATTGAGAATTTCATAAGAAAAACAATGGTGTGCTTGGTTTTGACGTAACTTTATGCTTTCATGAGTTATTTCCAGTTGATATCACCATTCATACCCATTTTATTTAGGTGTATCCATATAGATGGCCCACCCTGTACTTTTCCTCTGATTGTTTCATTGAGGGCTGGCTTCAGGGTTTTAGCGAGCCCCTGGTGAGAGTCTCTGTGGGCCCCTTTACATACTGGCTGTATATACATAAAATAGAGGCTGCGAATATATAATATAGAGGCTGTGGGCTGGATATATATGTAATATAAAGGCTTCAGGTAGTTTTATATATAATATAGAGGCTGCGGGATGTGTCACTCATCCTCCTCTGCGCATTTCTCCCTCCTGTGTGTTGTCTCTTCCCTCCTGTGCGCTGTCTCTCCCACACTGTAAGCTGTTTCTCTCCTCCTCTGTGCACTGTGTCTCTCCTCTTCTGTGTAGAGTGTCTCTCCCCTTTCTTGCGCTGTGTCTCTCTCACTCTGAGCACAGTATCTCTCCCCTTCTGTGCGCTGTGTCTCTCCCCCATGCGCTGTGTCTCTCCTCCCTGTGCGCTGTGTCTCTCCCCCTGTGCACTGTGTCTGTCCCCCTGTGCACTGTGTCTCTCTCCCCTGTGCGCTGTGTCTTTCCCCCCTGTGCACTGTGTATCTGCCCCGTGTGCTGTGTTTCACTCTCTGTTTACTGTGTCTTTCCCTCCCTGTGCGCTGTTTCTCCCTCTTTGTGTACTATGTCTCTCCCCCCATGTGCTTTGTCTCTCCTCCCTGTGTGCTGTATCTCTCCCCTTTTGTGCTATATCTCTCCCCTCCTCTATACTGGGTCTCTCCCTTCTGTACACTGTGGCTCTCCCCTCCCCTATGCTGAGTCTCTCCCTCCTGTGCCTTGCATTCCTCCCTCCTCTGTGCTCTTCTCCCCGCTGTGCACTATCTCTCCCTCGCCTGTGTGCTGTCTGTCCCTCTCCGAGTGCTGTGTCTCTATCCCCTGTGCGCTGTCTCTCCTCCCCTGTCCTGTGCGCTGTGTCCCTCCCTCCTATGCGCTCTTCTCCCTCCTGTGTCCTGTCTCTCCACCTGTGCACTGTTTTTCTCTCCCCCAATGCGCTGTGTCTTTGCCTCTCCCGCTGTGCTCTCTCCTTCCCCTCCTAACGGTCAGGCCTTAAGCGCTGCCCCCACACCATCCCCCAGCGCTGTCTTCTACTTTCTGCATGCATCTGACTGGCAGCAAATCTCTCTCACTATCCCTGGCAGGGATCAGTGACGTTACCTGCGGGGCGGCTCTGGCCTCCTGGTTCCACTCCTGGTTTTGGCTTACAAATACTGAGGTAGAGAATCACCAACGTGTGCACGTGGCCTTACGTTGTTTTCTCATGATCAGTTTTTGACTCTGCGTATTTTGGCTATATCAAAAACGCTGTGTCTTACATTTCTAGCAAAGTGGATGGGATTTATAGAAATCTCATATCTACTCTGCATCAGTACAATCACAATGATATCATATTTATAAAGGTATTTTATGGTTTTACTTATTTTGCACACTAGAAACAAGTTTTTACTATAAATATAATAAAATCACTGTATTCCGATTTTTTTTCTACCAATAGAACTGTTTGAGGATAAGATAGCGTATTTAGTGATTAGGGATGAGCGAGTCTACTCGCTAGGACTCGTTACTCGGCGATTCTTAAGGGACTCGCTGGACTCGGTAATCGGCGAGTCTTTTAGCGAATACTCGCTCAGTAACGAGTCCAATGCAAGTCAATGGCAATCTTAGTTTTGTCAGAGTTTACTTTATCTCACTCGCTAGACTCGCTAGACTCGCTCTATCACATCGCTATATAGCTTGAATCTCCCCAAACAGCAGCGAGTCTGAGCGAGTCTACGAGTCCGAATCCTAGCGAGTCTGCGATTCCGAGTCCTGTATACTCTATTCGGGACTCGCGAATCCAGAATCTTTTATGTTACTAGTCAGCATTGCGTGTTAGGTCAGAAAACTTGTGAAGAAGGACAAGCATCTTAGCCAATCATAGTCAGTAATGCCATAGCAGCTTTGGTTGTGTCAGGACTATGATTGGCTGCTGTACATCGTGATGCCTATGTCATCTATGACAGGCAAGGCAGTATATAAGGCTTGCCCCCGCCATTTTGGGCACATTCCTGAGAAGAGCTGACCTAGTGCAGGGAGACTTGGAGCAGATCTAGGGACAGTTAGGCAGTGTAGGAGTCACATATAACCCAAAAGTTCTTTTCAGAACTAACAGGACGGAGTGTAGGAGTCAAGATTCCTCACACATAACCCAAAAGTTCTTTTCAGAACTACCAGGACGGAGGATTGCTGTACAGGACTGTAAGGAAGGGAGATAGGAGCAGCCTTACAGTGAATCCAGCACCATCCTCAGAGCTTAGTTCACCCAGCTTTCCGCAGAGCTGTAATCCTAAGCTTTTTCTTATTTTTGGCACTAGTCTACCAAATAATTTTGGTGCCATTTTTCCACAAAACATTTCCTGTGCCAGTGCGTTGCTGTACGGTGTCCTGCCTGCAGCTCGCACGGTACTTGTAAACTTGCACGCAGCCAGCACCGCAGCCTAACAGTGCCTGGTTCTGCGTACTAAACAATTTTTTCCTGTGCCAGTGCGTTGCTGTACGGTGTCCTGCCTGCAGCTCGCACGGTACTTGTAAACTTGCACGCAGCCAGCACCGCAGCCTAACAGTGCCTGGTTCTGCGTACTAAACAATTTTTTCCTGTGCCAGTGCGTTGCTGTACGGTGTCCTGCCTGCAGCTCGCACGGTACTTGTAAACTTGCACGCAGCCAGCACCGCAGCCTAACAGTGCCTGGTTCTGCGTACTAAACAATTTTTGTCCTGTGCCAGTGCGTTGCTGTACGGTGTCCTGCCTGCAGCTCGCACGGTACTTGTAAACTTGCACGCAGCCAGCACCGCAGCCTAACAGTGCCTGGTTCTGCGTACTAAACAATTTTTTCCTGTGCCAGTGCGTTGCTGTACGGTGTCCTGCCTGCAGCTCGCACGGTACTTGTAAACTTGCACGCAGCCAGCACCGCAGCCTAACAGTGCCTGGTTCTGCGTACTAAACAATTTTTTCCTGTGCCAGTGCGTTGCTGTACGGTGTCCTGCCTGCAGCTCGCACGGTACTTGTAAACTTGCACGCAGCCAGCACCGCAGCCTAACAGTGCCTGGTTCTGCGTACTAAACAATTTTTTCCTGTGCCAGTGCGTTGCTGTACGGTGTCCTGCCTGCAGCTCGCACGGTACTTGTAAACTTGCACGCAGCCAGCACCGCAGCCTAAGGCTACCTTCACATTTGCGTTTGTGTCTGCATGCTGATGGCATGCAGACACAAACGCTGTCAAAAGCATGGTCTTTTGATGTGTCCGCAGCGGATAATGTCCGCCTGCGGACACATCACTAGGGAGCCCGGCCAGCCAATCGGCTTTGTCCGGGGGCGGGCCGGGGCGGAGATCAGCGCCGGAGATCTCCGCCCCCCCGGCCGCCGGTAAGCTCCGGGACTGTCGGCGGGGAGAACAGCTGATTTGACAGCTGTTTGAATCTTCCCGCGCCGACACCGAGAGGAGATGTCGGCGCGGGAAGATTCAAACAGCTGTCAAATCAGCTGTTCTCCCCGCCGACATCGCTAGGAGATTACCGCCGGCGGGGAAGAAGACAAGAAGAAGGGAAGAAGAAGAGAAGAAGCAGAGGCTGAGCTGATCTCCCGGTGGCCGTCGGTGAGCTCCTGTGACATCACCGGCGACCACCGGGAGATTTTTCAATGGGTCCGCAGCGTTCTCCTGCGCTGTCAAGCGCAGAACACTGCGGACCCATTGAAGACAATGCAGGTGTTGTGCGCTTGGGGACACTTGCTGATCTTCCAAGGTCCCCGAGCGCCCAAAAAAATGCAACATGCTGCGTCCCGGGTGCGGACGCTGGACCCTGAAGAGAGCAGATATCGTCCGCATCCGCACCCGAACGCAGCAAACGCTGCCAAACGCAGGCACTATGCGTTCCTATGTTAAACATAGGAACGCAGTGCGCATGCGTTTGGATGCGTATGGGAACGCAGCATACGCTGCGTTACCATACGCAAATGTGAAGGAGCCCTAACAGTGCCTGGTTCTGCGTACTAAACAATTTTTTCCTGTGCCAGTGCGTTGCTGTACGGTGTCCTGCCTGCAGCTCGGCTGCAAATAAGAGAAAAACCTGCGAGTTTGGACTCGCACACTTTCAGAGACACATCAGCGATTTGGAAATAGCATTATTCGTTATTACTCGGTTCCCTATTCATTAACATTGGACTCGCTAGACTCGCAACGAGTAGCGAGTCCTGGGCTCGGACTCGTGCGGGTCTAGCGATTCCGAGTAATTTAGGACTCGCTCATCCCTATTAGTGATTCTTTCAGTGATTTTGTTTTTCATTACAACTTTTAATAACTTTTTTATTACACTTTTTGGGTCAATTTTGCTGAAAAAACTATATTTTTGGTGTTTCAAGAAAAAAATGTACGTTATCAATTGTACACAATAAATAATAATATAGTACACTTTATTACTCAAGTTATTGTTCACGCAACAATACCAAGTATGAGTCCTGTTATTGTTTAATATTGTGTACTGATGATTTTGGTGGCTCTACTTGTGAGGCGGTTTCATCATCATCATGCCATGTGTGACACGTTTGCGGGAACGCATTGCCCGCTGTGCCATATATGTATGCCGGACATCATAAGGGGTTAAAGAATGCTACAAATTACCACTCCTCTTAGAAGACTTTTTTGTTATTTTATTTTTATTCTATTTTATTGGCTAATCTAAAATTCTTTCTAATGACTAGTGGGGCATCTGTGGGCTGTTATATTTAGGCTGGGAAGGGTTCAATAACTATGGACCTTCCCAGCCTGATAATACCAGCCCCAGCTGTCTGCTCTACTTTGGCTGGATATCCAAAATAGAGGGGACCCCTTGCCATGGTTTAAAATGTTTCAGTAAATACGGTAATTAAAAAAATAAATGTTGTGGGGTCCACTCTATTTTTGAAAACCAGCCAAGGTAAAGCAGACAGCTGAGGGCTGCAGCCCAAAACTGTCTGCTTTACCTTGGCTCATTATCAAAATTAAGGAGAAAACATTACTTTTTTACTTACGGTATTTATTCCATATCAATATTTGTTTGTTGGACAACTGTCTGGCACTTAACCCTACTTTTCTTCCTTTTTCAGGTCTCTAGCCATTTAGAGCATCAAAGATTGGGTCCCCATTGCTTATATGAGGTTTGGGGTTTGCCCAAAGTTCGAGTCAAGTCTGAGTACCAAATTGAAGTTTTAACGAAAGTCCTGCCGAACCTGGCAAACCAGAACATCTATGGATCCGCTCATCCCTAGTCATCACTTGACCGTGTTATGCAAAGCGCCTACTTGTGGTCAAATTGAGAGGGTTGGCAGTCATGGGTTTGACCTGGCACTCTACAGTGGAGTTGTGGTTTTGGCTGGATGTATGTACTCGTGTAGTGCAGGTCATACCTTTTTGTAGACGGCTTGTTGCCATTACTACTGACGAGCCAGGACCACTCAACAGTGAAGACAGAAACAGGGGGTAGCAGTTGTTAAACAACAATCTTCTACTGCACAACTTCCAGATTTCTTCCAGCACAACTTTACATGTGGTGCAGGGGGCACAAATCATAGGTACATTTTACATTTTGCAATATAGCATCAGATACACAGCAGCATGGACCCCGATGGTCACTTTCCCTTTCTCTCCTTCCCTTTCATCAGAGTAGTTCCAGGGGGACAGAAAACAATAGCAGTGAAAGACCAGTAGGCTCTTAGATACTTCCAGACAAATATCTCTTTTCCACATAGGGGAGTGAGGCAAGGGGTATGCCATAGCACCAACCAGTGAAGAACTGTAAGTTCGGAATCACCAGAAAATGTCCCCCACGGGAAAGTTGCACTATGCACTCTGCCCTATGCCAGTGATGATACCCCAATACTTTAAGGATTAAGGGGTCCTGGGTGTTTTTAGTCTATGTCTCTTTTTATAAGAAGCCACTCGTTAAAGGGTAGTCTACTGCCCTCAGATGGTCCATCCAATGCTACAGTTCTCTTTAGGAATCACACTATCACCACTGCGATCTTAATGTTGCGGCTTGCGGCTGCCAAGAGTCACCACCAGATGCGGCCTTGGTGACTTAAGTCAGTGAAAAAGAGAAGAGAAAATCCGGAAATCCTTTAAAATGTTTTCTTCTTTATTGATCCATAAAAAACAGTCATGGTGGGGTACACTGATGATGCTTTTCGACCACACAGGGTCTTAGTCATGAGTCATGACAACCAACACCCTGCGTGCTCGAAACGCATCAGCGGTGTATCTAACCACGACAGTTTTTTATGGATCAATAAGGAAAAAATACCCAGTGTGGTCGAAAAGCTTCACTTTTGTAGCCCACCGTGACTGAAGAAAATATCATTTTAAAGGATTTCCGGATTTTCTCTTCTCTTTTTCACTGAGCTACACCCGGTAGCTGACCGGTTAATGTCTGAATTTCCAAGCTATGTACACGGTAATTCACTATTTTTCCAGAGGGTGAGTGATTTATATTTTCTCATGTATGATGACGTAGCTAACCTGCAGGTCTGAACTCAACACTTGTCATCCCCTAACTCTATTCTGCACTGAAACCAGTCTCTTGCCCCATGAGCTAACCCCTCCCATTGTGGGCTATTCTCAGTCTTAACTATTTCTTGTTGCTAGGCAGATCTTTTTAGTAAACATCTTTTACCTTCCTCTTCTATATCTTACATTCTTATGCAAACATTATGACACATTACTATGCATTACCAACATTACCCATTTTTCCTATATAACTTTGGTTATCACACTCTACATCCTACATGGCATTGCTATATATCTTATCTTATGTCCTATATAACAATCCTATACCTAATCACTCTGCATTACACAAATGCGACTGGTGTCTTCAGGGGCAGGAATCCATGACCACCAAGGCCACCCTCCTACAACATGACTGCCCGTTCCCGGCGCCAGCACCGGTGAATCCCGACAGTGTGCAGTGCACGTGATGTGAAGTCTGCAGTCACATAGTGTGACAACCACTTTAATGTACAGATCTCACCATTTCCATATTTGCTTCTGAAGTCATGAGAAAAGAATATATCCTCTCCAGGAACGTTTCCTATACAAATTACCATCAATGACCAGGAATGTGGGCTTGTTAGGGTATGTTCACACTTTGCTGCTTTTTTCAGTGGTTCAAAGTGTTTATTGTCTCTGGCTTTTTCTGTTTGTAACCATGAGCAGTTTGGGGAATAGGAGGAGAATAGCGTCTAGCCAGGAGGACATCATTTACAGAAGACATCATTTAGTAATATGGTTGCAGTAATGTTATAAGACGTGTTGTATTTGTTACATAGGTCACATTTAGAAATCAGTCTTTAATTGTGCAATTGTACTTTACTGAGGAATTGCACACCTCACTGAGCTGAGCAGACCTTGTTTGCAGCCAGAGAAGCTTGTATCCAGACCTGTTTGTCTTACCCTCTTCCTGGGGGCAGTAGGCACATCCACAACAGGAATCCTAGAAGAACCAGCGATAGTAAAGATGTCTCTTCCTGCCCCCGCGCCATAAGGGGGCTCTCTGCTAGACCTGTAGAGAAAAATATACATATATATATTTGTAATATTTCAATTTTTTTTTTTAATTTATAACTACAAAAAAAAAAAAACACATTAAAACTATCAGTCATATGTTGTCATGCACACATGCAGGGGCAGACTGGGCCGGGCGTCTGAGGGAATATGCCCCCTGGGCCACTCACCAAGCAGCTATCCAGAGCCACTTGTTTCTTCTTATGGTTGGGCCAGTACAACTCTTTTAACTTAGCTTGTGTACCGACCCGGCCGCATCTATGCTAGCAGACATGGCCGCACAAAGACAGCTCCCACACTGTGCACCATCCACTGCCGTTTACTTGCCGGAGAGGAACTGGATGGGAGCTAAACTAGGGGAGGTGAACGAGGCTTGTTGCCAGATTCCCCATGTTATAAATACCCTTAATGAGTCCATATGTTTGTGCATATATAATGTGTATTTCTATGTATTTCAGAGTACATTACTGTGTACCGAATGTATTTATGTCTCATTATATGTACTTTTGTGAATGTCTTCATATATGCTAATACAGTATGTGTAAGTATCTGTGTGTAAATGTATGTGCATTTCTGCATCTATGTGTCCATGTCTGTGTACTTAGATGTATGTGTGTGCATGTGCGCATGTCTCCATGTCTGCATGTACATGCATGTCTGTGTGTGTTCGCACATGTGTGGGCATGTCTGCGTGTGTGTCTGTGCATGTCTGCATATATGTGTTCATATCTGTGTACTTACTGTATGTAGGCATGTGTGTATATCTGTGCTAGTCTGCACATTTTATGTGTGCATGTCTGCATACTGCATGTATGTCTGCATCTCTGTGTCTATGTCTGGGTACTGTCTGTGTGCATGTCTCCATGTCTGCGTGTGTATGCATGTCTCCATATGCATACACTGTGTTTGTGCGTGCATGTCTGTATGTGCGCGTGCATGTTTGCGTGTGTGTATGCATGTCTGTATATGTGGGCATGTCTGTGTACTTATGTAGAAATGTCTGTGTATATATGTGCATGTCTGAATTGTGTATGCTCAGCAATTTTGTATATCTTGTTGTAATTTTCACCTTTGTCTCCATGTTCTACCCTCAGGCTTTCCTTACCCATATTATACTTCACACTACAGCCTATCAGACTGCACTTTTGCAGGAATCTCCTTGGTATTGCTCCTGATATACTGTATGAACTATTTGGGTATCTTTTCTTTTGCTAATCCTATTCCTATTTTGCTATATTATATTCATCATTTGCTAGCCTGACGTTCTGCCACTTGGCATCTCATCACCAGAGGATTCATTATTATAGGATGCTCTCCCCTTAGGGATACATATTTGATATTTTTGTGCTTGATAACAATTTGATATTTGGGCATTCCTTGAGGGTTCGTCTTCTGACTGACAAACTCTTTTTATCTGATTTTACTTTGTATGTATTTTCATCAATTAAGGTTTATCTAGTTTTACCTTGGCTGCCATACTTTTTTCTATAGGTGTTTGCTCTATGAGAAGGGCCTTTGTATTACTTTGTCAATTATAAGTATTTATTGACCTGAAAATTGTATTCTTCACATTGTGATGCACTGCTGCTTCATTTCACCTTCCCATTGGTGTGGGTCCCAGCAGTCACATCCACGCTGATCAAGTTAATTATAATGCTATTTCATAATCTATGTGATAAATCAATGAAATTAGTTGAATCAACGCAATCTGAAAGTCGACGCGTTTCGAATGCAGCATGCATCCTAACTACTGCATCCAAAGACGCTTCAACTTAGGTCACGCTGACCATGAACCCCCATCCTCTGCATGCACTTTAACTGAATTTACCCCTTCCCGCCCGTGATGCAGCATATGCGTCATGAAAACAAGTTTGTTCCCGACCTTGGACGCACATGCTGCGTCATCACGGGTTTCCCTTCCTGCGGCTCTATTAACCGCGGTCACTAAGGGGTTAAAAAGAAAAAATTCTTCATGTCTAAGAGCTGGATTCGACTTATTTTATTATTGGATTTCCGGGTCAAGGCTGGACCCGTTTCCCGCGCTCCATGGAGATAGGACTCAGGTAATATTGAGCTGGAACCCATATATGCTTATGTCATATATATGTATCCTTTTTCTGCAACATACTGCATTACACCCTCAAAAACGTATGCCATATTGATCATTATCAATGCCTCTCTACTGTATGTGTATGTTGTGACAGATTATGATATGATGTGATATTCCGCACAAGTGGTGCAAATGAGAAGTGATTTCATTGCTAGTGGATATAAGGGACCAATACTAAGAGTAAAAAGAACATAGTGCATGGTGCCAGTGGGTGGGGGTACTGATGTTTTGTCCTTTAAACACATGTTGACACTGGATGTACTGTTACATCCTAATTAGGAACGGGGTTCCCAGACATGGACGTACGAATGGAATGGAGCCAATCCTTTGTCTACGTCTACTGCCCGCACCACTCTACAGGTCCATCAAATCCCAATGGTAAAATAGGGGATTTCTATGTCACTGGGATCCCATAGGCTGTAGAAAAGCACCATGCTCCCCCCCAAAAAAATTATCATCTGGCAAATTTTGCATTCTCAAATCCAGATTCTCCCCCCCCCCACATCCTTTTTAGGCCTGCAGAGTCCATAAACCAAAGCTAGCATCCACAAGTATGACAATGTAGTGGGAGAGTCCATTTAACAATTTAGGGGCGTGTGTCTTCAGAAGCATTGTATAGAGCAATACAGTTTGCAACATTCACTGCTTTCTTATTTCTTCTGGGGTCAACAAGTTATTACACCCTTAGATGGTAAATAATATAGCCGTAGTGTTCCTTTCCTGGATGGGGAGGAATTATCTCACTCTCTGGCACCTGTCCTGGCTTTGGAGGATCTGTAGACATCTGGTGTATGCACCACGCCTCAGAGACAGACTATACCTGTTTCGTAGCAGTCACAGATCATGTTCCCGCATTGACTTTGTTGTTAGCAGATCTTTCCTGAATATTACTCAATTCTCCACAATTGAATAAAAAGAGACATAGATAAAGACAAGTGCTGCCAAACAGACAAAAAGTGGCACTGGCAGCAGCTTTAGCTGACTATGTGGATGACTTAAAAAGAGATTTACAGGAATACTTATACATTAGACAACCCTTTTTCTGGAATACACATAAATCGTATATCCACAGAATGTTTATCAAATTGGGTAGTAGAACTAAATGTGAGAGAGATAAGAAATTCAACATATGTCAGAGATCCGCACTTTAAAAACACTTAATAAAGCCTCTTTTCCCTAAGTCTTTCAATCAAGCTCAAAGAGCCACGTATCAAACTAAAAGACGCTTACCACATGATTATCAAAGAGCTCAAAAACCTAATAAAGCACAATACTACTCTCAAGACAGTAAAGCCGGGAAATGTTGGCCTGCAGGTTGAGAGCACAAACTGATAAACCTAGAATTCAATTCCTTAATAATTCCTCTCTAATCTAAGCTTTTACAACCCTAAAGATGTAGCTAGTAAGTTCAAAGAATATTATGTTTTATTATATCATCTTCAAGAAATCACTGATTTACAATCATCCATTCTTCCAAACTCATCTATCCTAACTGTCCAAAGAACATTTGGTTCTCTTTCTTCCTTTGAAGTATGTAAAATTATATACCATACTCTCTTCCACCTCCTTAAAGCTCCATATGTCCTATCCAATGAATATTATTACGCTTTTTGTGACCTGCTGACCCTCCCACTACTTAATGTTCTACAACACCCATTGGATCAATGAGTCTTCTTTTTAGGACTTTAGGACTATTGACATTATGCTCATTTTGCCCCTTAAAATGGCATCTGCTGCTTCGCTCATGATCATCTGATCCTCCCTCTGCCTTTATAAACCTCAGCCTACCGTCTAGCTATGCTTGAGTATTCAGTTTGAATCCCTAGCGTCCTGTGCTTTACCAGTCTGTTCCATCTCCTGCTGATCCGCTCAGGCTTCTCCAGCAATTACCTCTGGACTTCAGCAAATCTCACCTGCTTCCTGCTACTCTCCTACTTCCAGCTGCCTGTGCTTTGCCACTTTGACTCTGCTGCTGCTTTCACCTGGCCCTGTGTCACGTAAGCCACATATGTCTTGCCAGCACTTACTGAACTATTGTTTGTTGTGCAGCTACCTGGACATTGGGACTCTTTTAAAGCTGCACTAAATAGTGTTTGGACTTGATTTTCTGTGGAGTCCCATTCCCAGACCTCTGGGAGTTTACTATTTGTGAGAACTATTTCTTGAAACATTTAGTATCTGCCTGTTTAATGAACTTACTCTTGCTCTTAACTTTATCTGCTACATTTGATAATTATAGACTTGTTCACCTTAAAACTTTGGTTTCAGTGTGTCTGTGCTCCCATTGCAATAGATCCCTGAGTAATCCTACATATTACACTTCCCTTAGAAATGCTATCAGCCTTGATTGTTACTTTGCCTAAACAAGGTAAGAAACCAGCTGAACCAAAGAACTGTACGCTAATTTCTCCTTCAAATATAGACGTGAACATCTTTGTTAAGTGCTTGGTAATGTGTTTAGCCACCATTCTCCCATAGTTACTGGGAGCAGACTAGTTCTGAAACTTGAAGTGGGTGAATATATACATAGAAGACATATCCCAATTATCTTGGTGGCCTTGGATGCCGAGAAGTTGTTTAACCATTTTTAATGGTAGATTGTCTTCTCAATACTGATATTAATGGGATTTGGAGAGGGTCATCCTGAAAGCCGATTGTGCCTTTTACTCTTCCCCATACATGAGAGTTAAAGTCTAACAAGATCCTGATCATCAAGTACAGAGATGAAAAAGTCAAGCTCACAACGCCATCAATGTGCAGACCTGATAAGTCCATTCACAGAAGAAAGGGCGCTGACTCTAGCCGTCCTAGTTCAGCCAATTAGTAGCGTATATGAAGAAAGGAGTTCCAAGACACTTCCCATAATTCATCACTCCTTTCTTCATATTTGCTACACCAGACAGGGTGTTCCCTGTCACCACCGATAGTTGTACCATCAATTGGACCCTTAGCCCAGACCATTCAAGAGTGTAATCATATTAGTTGAGTAAGCATTGGAGGTCGATTACACTGGATTTTCTCTTTATATTGATGATGTGATCCTTTCCCATAAGGATCCTGATAGAAGACCAAGAAAAGCATTAAATATTATTGGGCAATACCACACTTTCGTACCACCAAACTACTCTCTATCTCTGTCGCACCCTTGCAACATACCCAACAATATCTTTTTTAACAATAAAGGCCAAAACTCTTAGTCTCTTTTATTTGGCAGTCAGGGAGACCAAGAATTACTTCCAAACTGTTAAAGGAAAGTAAAAAATAGTGTGTTTTGAACAAATATGATTACTATTCACCTATCCAAATTAGTCACCTTAAAAGGGTTGTCCACTACGTCGACAACCCCTTCGCATTCCCTATGTGTGACCCCACAAAAATAAAAGAAGCCTATGCTCTCTTTTGGTGCCAAAGCTGTTCTAGCGATGTTAGAACTTGCATTCCCATGGCTCACGGAACATTGCTATGACACAAGACCCGCGACAAACTAGTACAAAGGCAGGGCGAAGGAAGTGCTCTTTGCTTGTGAAGTTCACATGTCATAGCAATGTCATGTGGGCCCCGGGAACACAAGTTCTGACATCGCTGGAACAGCACAGCACCTGAGGAGAGTATAGTATTTTTTATTTTTATAGGGGGTGCACATGGAGGATGGAAGGGAAGTAGTGGACAACCCCTTTAAAGGGGCAATACTTGTCAACCATGGGTACACATTGAGGCTATGCTAGCTTGGACAAACATTCTTGAAAGCTTTAGGCCAGGTTAAGACTGCAAATGATCCCATCAGTGTCTCCATCAGACGTTTGTGACGGCAGGTCATTGAGTGAAATAATGCACACACTGTATGCACTGTCAGACACCATTTTTGTTTGTATTTGCCTATTTGAGGGGTGCACCAAATCGGAGTTAACGATGTGTTGGTGCCTCCCTCAAATAGGAGGATACAGATGAAAAATACAATCCAACGGAGCATACAGTAAGCCGCTGGAGCCAAAGATGTGGGGATCAAACGCTATGTGAACCCGGTCTTATTAATTACAAACCGCACCCTCTCTTACCTCTTATTCTTTCTATATTGCTAAACAACTGGGTAACATTCCATTCTAGGAGAACTAGTGCAAACTATGCTCTACTGTTTGATGTGACTGTCGAAACTTTACAGTGATTTCTCCCAGACATTTGTTTCTCAGAGGCTGCTTTCACATAACGATTTTCGGATTTCCGATGCTGTCCGATCAAAATCGGACAGCATCGGATCCGAATTTGGCCCCCATGCAGCTCTATGGGCATCGGACCGAATCGGATGTGCACTAAATGCCATCCGATTTGGTCCGATCCGATTCTGTCCGATTTTATTATCGGTGCAAAAATCGGAGCTTGCTCCGATTTTTGCACCGAAAATAAAATCTGACAGAATCGGATCGGACCAAATCGGATGGCATTTAGTGCACATCCGATTAGGTCCGATCCCTATAACATGGGGCCCTATGGAGAAGGGTCCGAGGAAACATCGGATGTCTCCTCGGACCCCGTTTTACTGTACTGAGCATGCTCAGTACAGTAAAACTGCTCCTAACTAGGAGCACAAGTGTTAAAAAAAAAAAAAAAAAAAGTTATTCTCACCTCTCCACGAGCCCCCGCCGTCTTCCGCCATCTTCTTTGAGGCTCCCTGTGGCTCTCGCAGGCTGCCGGTGTCAGCAGAGCGCTTCCTCTGCCTTATAGGACCTGCGGTGATGTCACAGTCATGTGACCGCGGGTTACCATGGTGAACCCGCGGTCACGTGACTGTGACATCACCGCAGGTCCTGAAGAGCAGAGGAAGCGCTCTGCTGACAGCGGCAGCCTGCGGGAGCCACCGGGAGCCTTCAAGAAGATGGCGGAAGACGGCGGGGGCTCGTGGGGAGGTGAGCATAACGTTTTTTTTTTACTTTTTTTCACTCCGATTTTATGCCGGAATCGGGTGCCTATTTGGCACCCGATTCCAGGCATCAGAAGGGAGGACATCTATCATGTGGAGGACCTCATGGAGGAATACCAACTCCACCAAACTGAATTTATCTATCAGCACTTCCAGGTGCCCAAAACAAGATTTCTATAAATATTTGAAACCCCCGACACTTGTTTAATGTTGATAGCCTTTTTGTCGTGACTGTTAACACAGATAGTTGTTTTAATCTCGGGGACCTTCCACATTCCATCTCTAAAGGCTCCACACTTATCTATGCAATATTAGGCTCTAATGATGGATTTGTCAAATCCACTCCATTTCTATCATAGGAGGACCTAAGCTCTTCCTTTCTGAGCTTTGTATTTAGGAATCAAACATTTCCTTGTGCTACCTACTCCAAATCAATTAAGAAAACAATCCTCCAATGGTACTACACCCCAGACAAGCTCAGTCATCAAGGGCATAAGTACAAGAGGTGCAGGGGTTGCAATCGCACCTGAGCCCTGGGGCCTAGGGGGGACCCTTTTGCCGATAGAAAAAGACTAATGTCATAAAATATATGTAATAATTGTGGGGTCCGATTGGAGCTTTCGCATCAGGGCCCATGAGCTTTAAATAACGCCACTCTCAGTCATACCTATCTTGGTGAGGTTGCAGGTAAAGATGAACCATCCTCCACAGATGATGGGCATGCCCGTTGATTTCTACCTTGTGGAAGTCTAATTGCCATATAATTTCACAAACTTTATTGACACCAATTTCCCTGGTGCCTTCCTAAACTCCTTTGCTTTTGGATGTCCACCACTCCATACTCAGGCCATAGTGATAACTGCACACCTTCAACCAACACTAAATTAGCCTTGACAAGGAACTGGAAAAGCTCCATGATTCCGACCAACTACTAAAGTTATCTCTGCAGTTAACAGAACCTGATCTGTGAAAGTATGATGACTAGAGATGAGCGAGTACTAAAATGCTTGGGTGCTCGATGCTCTGGCCGAGCATCCCAAGATACTCGTGTACTCGCTATTGAGTCGGTTGACAGGGTAGGGGCTACTTGGATACAGGTTGTTACTTCAGTGGGGATCACGGCTGGTCGGTTCCCGGTTCCGTGCCTGGACCCTCAATGGCGGGCTGGGGGTGATGATGATGAAGGAATTCTAATGTGATGCCACCTGTGGTACCTGGTAACGTCAATATCAGCACTGCGGCCGGCCGCTGAGGTGATGTTGAAGCAGCTTAGAGTAGTACAGCTCCCCACAGGTGGAGCTTTACCTCAGGGCAGCGGGGGTTATGAAGGGAGTAGTAGTCCTCACCTCTGTGACGCTGTGGAGGCCCTCCGGGCGGCGGATAAAAGGAGCACAGACACCCGAGCAGTTCAAGAAGTTCTTTACTGGCACCAGATGGGAATCGGTACACGGTACAGTCTGGTTTAACGGGGTTGTAGCCACTAGGGATGGGCGAATCTACTCGCTAGGACTCGTTACTCGGCGAGTAGTAAGGGACTCGCAGGACTCGGTACTCTGCGAGTTTCCCAGTGATTACTCGCACGAGTCCAATGCAAATCAATATCAATCCTAGTTTTGTCAGAAACGCTGACAAAACTAGGATTACCATTGTTTGCATTAGACTCTGCGAGTAATCACTGGCTACTGTGCCAGTGATAGCAGGGAAACTCGCAAAGTAACTGCTGTTTCTTTGCGAGCCGAGTCCAGCTGTCTTCTCTGTGCAGCTCCAGGGTCCTAGAGCTCACCTGCTCACAGACATGATGTAGCAGTGCTGAGATTGTTCTCAGTCTGCTCATTCCCTGTGCATAGACATCTATCTATTCACAGGGATGAGCAGAGAGGACATCGCGTTTTGGACTACGTCGGACGGAAGAGGATTTTTTTAATTAAAGATGGAGTCCCTAATGGCTTTTTTTTTATTTCAAATAAAAATTTTTCTCTGTGTTTTTTTAACCCTTTATTGGAGATTCTTAGTGGCTGGGTCAAATGTGGCCTGACATTAAGAATCTCGGGCTTAATACCAGCTTGTATAACAAAGCTGGTATTAACCCCTTTATTACCCAGCGTGCTACCGCCACCAGGGCCGCTGGAAGAGCGGGGTTCAGCGCCAGAGGATGGCGCTTCAATGAACGCGCCATCTTCTGGGGCGGCTGCGGGCTGCAATTTGCAGTGGGGGGTGCCCAGAAAGCTTGGGCATCCCTGCGCTGCGGATTCCAGCCCCCAGCTGCTTAGCTGTACCTGGCTAGACATAGAAATTGCGCGGAGCCCCACGCATTTTTTTAAAATTATTTCATGAATTTCAGAGTCAGAGTCTCAGAGTCAGAATCTCAGAATTTCATGAAATAATTTAAAAAAAATGCGTGGGGCTCCGCGCAATTTCTATGTCTAGCCAGGTACAGCTAAGCAGCTGGGGGCTGGAATCCGCAGCGCAGGGATGCCCAAGCTTTCTGGGCACCCCCCGCTGCAAATTGCAGCCCGCAGCCGCCCCAGACGATGGCGCGTTCATTGAAGCGCCATCCTCTGGCGCTGAACCCCGCTCTTCCAGCGGCCCTGGTGGCGGTGGCACGCTGGGTAATAGAGGTTAGGGCCAGCTTTGTATTATCAGCTGGCCCTAAGCCCGAAATTTATGGCGGTCACGCCAATATTAGACATGACCGCCATGAATTTCTATTAAATTGTTTTAAAAAAACACAACACAAAGAAAATTTTTTATTAGAAATAAAAAAAAAAGCCATTAGGGACTCCATCTTTAATTAAAAAAATCCTCTTCCGTCCGACGCAATCCAAAACGCGATGTCCTCTCTGCTACATCCCCTGTGCATATATATAGATCTCTATGCACAGGGAATGAGCAGACTGAGAACAATCTCAGCTCTGCTACATAATCTCTGTGCACAGACATTCATGTCTGTACACAGGGAATGAGCAGACTGAGAACAATCTCAGCACTGCTACATCAGGCAGCAGGCGGGCTCTAGGACCCTGGAGCTGGGGCAGCCAGAACACAGAGAAGACAGGATCTTATCTGTGCGAGTCAGCGATTACTTACAAAGTAAACGAGCAATGCAAATAAATGACAAAACTAGGATTGCTTCAGGCTGAAGCTTCCGAGACACATCTGCGATTTGTAAATCTCACACTACTCGCTATTACTCGCTTCCCCATTCATTAACATTGGACTCGCTAGACTCGCAACGAGTAGCGAGTCCTGGGCTCGGACTCGCTAGAGTCAAGCGATTCCGAGTAATTTAGGATTCGCCCATCACTAGTAGCCACGGATTTTGGAAGGTCTTTCCAGAGTCTGTCGGTGGTGTCTTTGAATAGCTTTCTGGGTCTGTGTACTACTTAGCTCCCCTGTCAACCACACTAAAGAGCCCTTTTGTCGGTCCCCAGGTCTGTTACTAAGAGGTACTGCCGACTCCTTGCTGGTACGAACAGGAGTGAAAGAAGAAAAGCCTCCTGCCACCGTGATTTAGTCTTTTCCCTATTTAGTGTTCTGGACCCAGTTTGGGACAGAGGTAGGGATTTAGTTCTGTGGTGCTATGGCTCCCTTGTGTCGGGCCCACAGCTTGCCAGTTTGCGGTTAGGGATAAACCGGACTTCGGCTCCGGTGTGCCGGTGATGACCGGGACTCTCCAGCTGGCTCCAACCAGTCCTGGAGTGTCCCCCTCGGTGTCTGGGTCACCACTCTCCTAAGAGGTGCCCTCCTGTCACGGACGCAGTATTCGTCCGTCCTTGCTGCCTTCCTAGCACCGACTGACTGACTTGTCAGTAACTGTCACTCTAAGTCTCCCACTCTACTCTAGGCTCCACCTCCTGGGACCTACTGAATATACGGTCCCCTGTACTAAGGTGGCCTACTGTATGGGTGCTTGGGACAGACTCTGTAGGAACCCCCATATCCATGACCACTGAGGCACTACACCTTCTGTTTGGGGTACAGTACCTCCCTGTGGCACCTTGCCATAGGGGCGCCACACACTGTGATTAGTGCCTCTGTGATGTCTTGGAGTCCAGCTTTCTCCAGCCATTGTCAGCCACTTCAATTATCTATCGATGGTTCATCCCATGCATCAACTTGTCTTGTCATGGCACCTCATATTAATGTTCTTCCTCCCATGACTCTTATTGTTGTTGCCTTAGCCTAGGGCCACACTATCATTGTGGCCTCCGTCATGGGGGATCCACCAAAGTCCCGAATTCCTGCAGCATTAACGCAGCGCTACTGTAGTGTAACGCTACCTCAACTCTGTCAATAGAGTCCTGTGGCTGACGGTCTCCATTGCGTATGCAAACGACGACATGTACTGTAAGTGCCGAAGTTTGAAATCTCGTGCTATTTTGTAGCACACAGGAAATGCGACAAGGAGCATTTTCTTGTGCACTACCAAATACCGCAAGATTTCAAACTCTGGCACCTACATGCCGGCATTTGCATGCGCTATGGAGCCCATCATCCACAGGACTCTATTGGCAGCGTTAAACTACAGTAACACAGTGTTAATGCTGCAGGAATTCGGGTCTTTGGCGGACCCTTCATGACAGAGGCCACGACGCTGTATGGCCCTAGCCTTAGGCTCTTCCTCAGCATTTCATCTTTTGGTGCCATTTTTCTGATGTATACCTGAATACTCCTTGTTTCATCCATGATGGTGGCTTGGATGCCTATCAAGCCTCGACCACCTTCCTTTCTGTTGGTATACAATATTTTTTGTTACACTTGTGGTGGAGACCTCCATGCATTGTAAGGACCTTCCAGGTCTTCACAAATGCAGCTTCTTTCTCTTCTTTTAGCCAGCACACTATGCCAGCAGGGTATCTGAAGACTGGCAGGGCAAATGTATTGATGGTTCGTATTTTATTCTACCAATTTTGCTGGCTCTTCAGGACCTGTCTTACCCTATGATGGTATTTGGATGTTGCTGCTTTCCTTGCCTCCTCATCATGGTTACCATATCCCTGTGGGATGCTGAGGTATTTGTAGCAGGTCTGTACATCTGCTATGTCTATATATAACCATATATATACACACACACACCTTCACTTCTCAATGCAGAAATTACAATACGAAGGTAAAGAAGTTGCAATTCCATCGAGTGACATCCCAGTTATGCTCAATAGTAAACAAGTGGGGAGATGCTGCAGACCATGGTAGTACATTTAAGTCACACCACAGGCTCCTCATCAAAACACCAGCAACAAGCGGCCCAGTGTTGTGCTGAAGAACGTCTCCTGGGACACTTGGAAAAATGGCTGCACCACTAGTTCCAAAACCATGTAATATCGAGCAGTTAGTGTACCAGGAAGAAAGACAAGAGTGGTCCAGGTACTGTATACTATGCTGCTCAACATCGTCATCCTAGGAAGGGTCAGACTGGCCATTGGGCAATTTTGGCAAAGCCAATGGGCCAGTCTGGCCTTTGGCCGTATCAACTCCGACACTGTTAACCATATCAGCATCCTCTGGATGCTGACACTGTTAACAGTTCTGACAGAGCACAAAGTCAAAAAAAAAGTTACAGCTCTTAGACTATGGCAATACAAAAACAAATACATTTTTTGTCAAATATAGGCTTTAGTGTGTAAAAGCAGCAAACCATAAACAAAGCAATGCAACTCTAGTATCGCTGTAACCTTACTGACTCAAAGAATTAAATTGGTCCTATCATTTTTTCCGTATGGTGAACTGTAAAAGGAAAAGCAACGAGTGAATTGCTGGCATTTATTCATTTTGTTTCTGAAAAATTTTACTAAAAAGTGATTGTATATCCCAAAATGGAACCAAAAAAAAATCTTCAACTCTTGTGCAACAAATAAGCCATTTTATGGTCTGTTCGCAAAAAAAAAAATACAGTTACAGATCTCACAATATGCTGACAAAAACAAATCTATATTTAAAGAAAACATTTTTACTGTGTGATAGCGGCAAAACCTAAAAGACTATATAAATCTGGTATCGCTGTTATCGCACCGATCTGCAGAATAAATCTGTCTAGTCACTAATAATACATGGTGAACCATGCAATAATAAAACAACTATTCTTATACTCCTTTCTATTTGATAATTTTACCTCCCAAATACTGGAATAAGACTCAGTTCACATTTATGCCGTGCTCTCCGCTGAGCACTTACATCAGGGTTTCCATGTATGTCTCAAAAACAGCAATACAGACAAAACCCCAGACGGAACAACTCACTATAACGGGACAGATGGTGACACTTTGGACTCTGTCTGGTCTCTCTTCCAGTGCACTCTCATCATTTTAGGTGTCTTTTTAGCCCACAACTTTTGGTTGTCCACAGTTCTGTGTACTCCTAAGGGTACCATCACATCTGGAGATATCGCCGGCGATTTCTGTGGCGACGCTAAGGCGTGGCCTATCGCAGGTGACATCGCCAAAGTGGCGCCTAATGTGAATGGGCGAGGGCGACACATCTGAGTGGTTGCCTGGTTTCACATCACAGCTCTGAAACCAAGCGACTATTCTGGGGCGATGTGTACTGATCGCCGTTTGTAACGTGTCAATAGCGATGTGAAGAGCGACAGCACACATCGCCTAAACATGTCCGGTAGGCGTTTCAGGGCGTAGTTACTACCTCTGCTGGTCTGCGTGGATTGGTGGTAGCTCAAGTGTTCCGATTGGTAGTCTTGTTCCTCGGTGTCCTATTTGATGATGTGTGCGTCCAAAGGTGTATTACCCAGGAGCGTACTACATACTATAAAGTTGCGCATTGGTGTGGTCTCTGTGTTTGCGCAGAGATGTGCGACGGGCAAAAATGTGTGTTAACATCAACACAATTGTCATTACATGTAAACTAATGTCTGCATCAGAGCGCTGTCGTGGCAGCCTTCATGTTTAAAGTATATGACGCCAAAGCATACAGTGTATCCTGTGGCTTTTGCGCCTCTGGGCCCCCGTCAACATGTGACATCTCTCCCGTGCGTTCATACACCATAACGTTGTCAATCTTTCGGCGCCACCTTCCTGGTGCTTTCCCTTCCCCTGCAGAATACTAAAATGAAGGCACCCAGGGACAGGCCTTTGTGGTGACACTGTATGGTGCCTGTGTGTGTTTTCCTCCATATACATGTATTTAATTATACATATTCTGTACACACACATACTTGGTCAAGGCTCCAATATTCTTCTCACCAACAACGCAAGAGTGATTTTATTAGCCAACGTAGTAGCACAACACACATTACATAAGCGCCATACGGCTTCCCTATACAATTACTCGACACGCGAGCGCCGTGTTTTGCCTTGTTGCCCACGCCAATGCCTATAGCAATAATACGCTACACATCACACGAGAGTTGAGTGAGCACCGAGCCAATATGCACATGCATGCTTATATTTAACGATGTGGCGCTGCGAACAAGGATACAGCAATTGATGTTTGGTTGCAACCAATCACACATCTTCGAGGCGTCACACAACATAATGTGCAACGCCTACCTCCGAGACGCGGGACAACACAACGCCCACATCGCTAATGTGGATGCTCTGTGTGACGCTGCAGCGTCCACCACCGACTTGATCCCCCGTGGAGCTTGGGCGACGCACAGGCAACTTCCGGCCCGGCTCATCGCCTAAGCGTTGGCTGAGTTGTCGCCACGTGTAAATAGGCGACGGCGACATTGGTCGACTGCCCAAAACGTGTGCTCGCCTTAGCGTCGCCACAGAAATCGCCGGCGATATCTCCAGGTGTGACACTACCCTAAGGGTACCGTCACATCTTGAGATATCGCCGGCGATTTCTGTGGCGACGCTAAGGCGTGGCCTATCGCCGGCGACATCGCCAAAGCGTCACCTAATGTGAATGGGCGAGGGCGACACATCTGAGTGGTCGCCTGGTTTCACATCACAGCTCTGAAACCAGGCGACCATTCTGGGGCGATTTGTGCTGATCGCCTTGTGTAACGTGTCAATAGCGATGTCAAGAGCGACAGCACCCATCGCCTAAACAATTCCGGTAGGAGTTTCTCGGCGTAGTTACTACCTCTGGCGGTCTGCGTGGATTGGAGGCAGCTCCAGCGTTCCGATTGGTAGTCTTGTTCCTCAGCGTCATATTTGATGATGTGTGCGTCCCACAATAATCTAGTCTTCCTTTCCATGGTGCTGAAAGGTGTATTACCCAGGAGCGTACACATTATAACGCAGCGCATTGATGTGGCCTGTGTGTTTGCGACTGTGTGTGCTAAAAGTGCAGAGATGTGCCACGGCCAAATGTGTCTTAACACCAACACAATTGTCATTACATGTCAACTCATGTCTGCATTAGAGCGCTGTAGTGCCAGGCGTCATGTTTTAAAGTCTATGACGCAAAAGCATACAGTGTATCCTGTCGCTTTGCAGATCTCATATACAAGACGCCTGGACGCATCACCCAACTGCGTGACCGGATTGCCCACATAAGTGGTGAGTATTTAACATGACAACATACACATACCCTTTTTATTATCCAACGTAGTAGCACAACACACATTACATAAGCACCATACGGCTTGACAAATACAATTACTCGACACGCGAGCACCCTGTTTTGGATTGTTGGCGATGCTAACGCCTATAGCAATAAGCCGCTACACATCACACGAGAGTTGAGTGAGCACTGAGCCAATACGCACATGTATGCTTAAATTTTGTCGATGTGGCGCTGCGACCAAGAACACAGCAGTCGGTGTTTGCTAGCGACCAATCACACATCTTCGGGGCGTCACACAACATAATGTGTAACGCCTACCTCCGAGACGCGGGACAAAACAATGCCCACATTGCTAATGTAGTTGCTCTGTGTGAAGCGGCAGCGTCCACCACCGACTTGATACCCCGTGGGGCTTGGGCGACGCACATGCAACTTCCGGCCCGGCTCATCACCTAAGCGTTGGCTCAGTTGTCGCCACGTGTAAATAGGCGAAGGCAACATTGGTCGACTGCCAAAAACGTGCGCGCGCACGTGCGTCACAATAGAAATCGCCGGCGATATATTCCAGGTGTGCCGGTACCCTAAGATATTGGGTACCACCGGAACAAATGACAAATGGAGTCCAAAATGTCTCAATCTGCCTCATTATTGTGAGTGGTTCTATCAGGCGTCTAATCCAAATCACATTTTGGAAGCAAATACATGGAAACCCCAATGTAAGTGCTCATCGCAGAACACAAGAATGGGATCCCAGCCTCATGTTGAAAGCGATCAAAAAATGGTATGTACCACATAATGTTACAATAAAACTCCTAACGTATCCCTAACAGCTTCCACTCAGGTCCATCATCTGTAACTGGAAATAGCGGGGGTTCCCACATTAATGGCAGAACACAGATTTTGGAAAAGCGACGGAAAATAAACTCCAGGTAAATTTGCACTCCCAAATCCAAATTCACCCCTCGTTCTGAGGCCTAAACCGCACTAAGCAATATGTGGGCCATTATTGCAGTAGGGAGAGCCCAATTAAAAATATATGGGGGGAGGGGCGTATTTACAGAAGCACAAGCTGGGCACAATGTATGGGCACTTAAACTGGCATATTTACAACTCTCCAGGCAAAAAAGGCATGGCATGGATGTTACAAACTAGTCACGGCAGCCATAGATGAACCCACTGAGAGGTGAAATTTGTACAGTGGGGTCACTTTGGGTATTTTTCTACTTTTTTGCCACCTCAGGTGCTCTGCAAATGCAACATTTTCCAAAGCTGCATTCCAAAAATTAACTAGCGCTCTTTGCTTTCCAAGGTTTGCTGTGCCCAAATTTTAGCTTTTGACCAAATATGTGCTATCAACGTGTTCAGGAGGAAATGTATTACAAGTTATGGGGTCAATTTTCTCCTATCATCTTTTACGTAAATGATAAATTTGGTGCTATAACAGTATTTTAGTGAAAAATAATTAATTTTCAAGAATCACCGGTAGGTTAAAAATGCCTAGTACACCCCAAGATGAACTCCTTGAGGGGCATGACATGTCAGGGGATCAGCAAACGTGACATGGCATTCACAATCTACTCCAGACATATTTACGCTCCAAAAACCAAACATGTAATGTCCGTCCGAGTTACAGGTAAAAAGTGGAATCCTGGACATACTGAATGCAAACCGCACCGTCAGGCAGAACCCAGAGATACCCAGTCATCCGTTAACCCATATACAGGGATCTGGTTTTACTGAAAGGTCCATGGGGTTGCTGCCAATAGATGGGTTGCAGTCCAGGAATAGAAAAGTCGCCAAGAAAGGTCAAGGCAGAGAGGTCAGAAAAGTACAAAATCGGGCAGAAGTCAATCTGGAAAAATCAAAAATACAAAGCAGGAATACAAAGTAAACCAGGGAATATATCTGGCAACTACCAGCAACACACATAAACTTCAAATAGACTGCAGTGTTTCCTAATTGGCTGAAGTCAGAGTTAATGACTGCAGCTGGGCAGCCATACAACACATCCACAAGGCAGAATGCTACATCACCAGCTCCAACTTTGGAGTGAACACAGTGGCACCTGATTGTAGAAGTTGCAGGATCAGACTCTTGGGATGTGACAAAATAGTGCTCTTTCCTTTCCTCGCTCTGTCATGTGATTAAACAGTAGGTTTTAACCACATATAAAATATCATTGCGTCCGGGGTAAATTGCCTAACCAACTATGGTGTCCATTTTCCCCACTTATCCATTGTGGAAATTACAAATATGAGGCTAAAACATTTTAGCGGACAAAAATTAACTTTTGGTTTCAGATCCACATTTTAAAACGTTTTGTAAGCACCTATGGGTTCAAAATGCTGAACACACCCCTAGATGAATTCCTTCATTGGTCTAGTTTCCAAAATGGGGTCACTTGTGGGGGGTTTCTGCTGTTTAGGCAAATACGACATGGTGCTCGCAATCTATTCCAACCAAATTTGTGCTCCAAAATTCAAACTGTGCTTATTCCCTTCCGAGACCGGACGTTTGTCCAAACTTAAAATCTTGACCACATGCGGGGTATCAGTGTGCTCAAATGAAACTGGGAAACATATTTTGGGGAACAATTTTTTTTCTTCTACCTTTAATTGATGTGTAGAAACAGGAGTGTTAAAACATTTCCTGACAGCAGTTTTGAAGTATTTGAGGGGTGCGGTTTTTAAAATGGTGTCACTTACGGGAGTTTCTAACATATAGGCCCCCCAAAGTCCACTTAGGACGGGGAATAGATCTCTAAAGAAACGGGTGTTGTAAATTTCTTGAAAAAATTAGAAAATGTGGCCAAACTTTTAACCTTTCTAACATCGTAACAAAATAAAATGTTTGAAAAATCATGCAGATTTAAAGTAGACATTTGGAAATTTTGTATATTTGTTATTTTGTGCAGCTTGACTAACTGGTTTAAGGACAGTTATCCAACACAAGAAAAGACGGTAAGTGGACAAAAAAGATAAAAATGTTATGGCTCTTGGTAAGGCCGGGTTCATGCCACGACCTGATCAGGTCCGGGGCTGTCCGGACTAAACCCAACAGCCCCAGACCTGATCTAGAAACAGTACCGGAGGGCAAATATGCCCTCTGGTCCAGTTCGCAGCCGGATGCAGCTGCTGGAATTTCAAGATCGCGGCTAGCGGGGAGCTAGCTGCAGTCCTGAAATCTCTGCAGGGGACAGCTGGTGGTGCTGAACTTTAGCAGCGCTCGCTGCTAAACTTCAGCAGCCGGCGTCCGGTTCCCGGATCCGATGTTTTTGTCGGACCGGGGCTATCCGGCACCATAGACTCCCATGTTAGGGAGCGCCGAATCTCTCCGGATCCGGGAGGATCCGATTTGGGCAGATTTTCGGGAGAAAAATCATAATTCACCCGGATCCTCCCGGACAGATGGAAACCGGATGGCACATAGCTGCCATCCGGTTCCATCCGGCCCCATAGGGCTGCATTATGTGAAAATCACGCCCGAAGCTGTCAGATTTACACCGGACCTGATCAGGCCGTGGTGTGAACCCAGCCTTAAAGGGGAGTTAAAAAAATGAGTTAAAAACTAAAACTGTGTGTAACACAATGAAGAGATGCCTTTATGAAAAACATAGAAGCGAAACGCGCATCAGGGCTTCATCGATGGTCCTCAGTAATACTTTCTATTATGGGTAAGTTATGCACTAGGCACTTTAGGTATATGTTGGGATCATAGATAATGATATGTAGTTATTCAGATAGATATTTCAATCCTGTGGTCAGGTCTCTTATATCTGGACATTATAATTTGACCTGGTGGTAATTCTGTCTGTATATTTGAGTAACATACAGATGTTTTGGTGACAACACATATCTATATTGATTTATATTGAGACATTGACTGTCGTGATTGCACTGTTGAAGACAAGACCTATGTGAAATTGGATTATTGATTGATATGTCTTATGGTACCGTCACACCTGGACACATCACCGGAGATTTCGTCGGCGATGCACGGAAGCGTGCACGTTTTTGACACCCCGCCAGCGTCGCCATTGCGTGTTTACATGCGGCAATACCTCGGCGATGCTTTGGCGATGTTACAGGCGGCATCGCTGTTGGGGTGTCTACTGTCTACAAACCCCAGCAGCGATCCTGTAACATGCGAGTCTATGGCTCCCATCGCCTGTAACATCGCCAATCGCCATGTTACATGGGGCGATGTGTACACATCGCCTGAGAGTGCTCGCCTGGTTTCAGAGCAGCGCTGTGAAACCAGGCGACCACTCTCAGACAATTTTTTGGTGCAAAATCGCCACTTCATACGGGGCGACTCGCCGGCGATGATGCTGATGATAGGCCACACGACTGCGTCGCCTGTAAAATTGCCGGTGAGGTTACCTGGTGTGACGGTACCCTTATACTTTCTGATTTAATCACCCTATATTACTATTAAGATCTCCTGTTTGGACGCTTCTCCTTTTTTCCTTTATTAGTTTATTCTTCCTTATTTGACCAAAAATTGTTGTGATTTGTATGTTTATTAATATATATTATTGCAAAGAATACAAACTCACAGTGAGAGTGAGTGGGTTTTCCTCACCATAGGTTCTTTTTTGTGCATTTTGGGCCATTTCTTCAATGATTTCATGCCAGAATTCTGACATTAAGGGAACCCGTCAGCTACTTCTTGCCCCCAAACCTATCACTACCTATCCCTGCAGCTTCCTACTACATCCCTAAGCATCCCTGTCTGAGATAAAAGTGTACTATAAACACTGAGAAAAATCATTGTATAACTTACATGTTGGTATGGTAATTAGGATGGTGTCTTCGGAGTGCAGACACTCTGGGCATTCCCTCAGCCTCCATTTTCCCCCTTTGCTCCGTGGTTATCACGTCCCAATGGGCATGATAGCCTAATTTCCATGTGCACTCCCTCAGTTTGAAATCATGTGGGCTCGTTCCTGGAATGACACTGCGGTGCGTCATTTCCAGTCCTGTGCATTGTGGAGGTGTATAGGGTGTACTTGGCAGCTTTCGAGCATGTGCAGTGTGCATTCCGAAGCCGGCGAGTACACCCAATACTCACCCACAATGCACAGGACTTGAAATGATGCTCCGCAGTGTGGTGCCCCTGCGGTTTGGTCGTCACAGTGGTACTGCACCTGTTCCCCAGGTGTAGTGTAATGTCCACAGGTAAGAAAAGTAAACCTTTACTGAGACACAAAAACACACACCCAACACCCATCCAAACTTCAGGGCAGGAAGATGCAGGGTGGAAGAGGTTCCAGAAAGCGCAGACCCCATCTGCTGGTGACACGCCTCTCCAGGGCCTTAGGATATTCGGAACTGGGCTTTCTTGAGGCTTCATCACGGGGATCACAGGGACCGAGACCCGGCTCCGTGACCCTGGCATCATTAAAAGTTTGGTGTGGGTAGCTCTCTCTCTTATGGTACCTTTACACGCCGCCACAACAGGATGGATACCAACGGCAACTTCACGTGCACGAGCACGGCCAAACGGTTACAAACGGTAATCGCATCTCCTTTACACGCCGCCACAAGGTGCGCTACGCTACGCTACATCTACAGCTAGCTACATCGCCGGATGTCGCAAGTAGCCGTCTGTAGCTCAGCGTACCTCATTTACACACCGCAATAACAAGCTAATATGGGCGGACCTGGGCCAGGAGGGACAGCACATAGGCGTGCCACAATTGTGGATTACGAGACGTCCGTACGCTGATAGGACAAAGCAATAATACCATGATTGGCCAGCCAGCGCAGGAGGCTGATTAATACATGACGCTCGAGCAATTGCGTAGTGTGACTGGTCAGCTTCTTAAATATGCCGCCCTGTGCAGCGACAACCAATCGCAACGAAGGAGCTTCCTCCAATGATCGCTGAAGGGGCGTGGTATCCCGGAGCCTGGGTCACGCCTTAGCTACATTCCAGCTACATCGCCGGGTGTCCAGAGTTCCCTTCTGTTCCTTCTTTACACGCCGATACAGCTCGCTACAATCGGCGATGTTGCCATATGTTTATGGGCAGTGCACGGATACAGAGGTATCTGTAGCCGGCTGTGTCGTCCCGTCTTCAGACGCCGCTACTACGGGTGATATTGGCGCGACAAGCTACATTTGTAGCCTGTAGCGGGTTGTATCCATCCTGTTGTGGCGGCGTGTAAAGGTACCATTAGGGATAGGGATTTGGTGTGGAGGGTTCATTCTGGGCATGGATGACTGGACCTGGGGAAACTTGTTAATTTGCACGTGATTCCACCCACAGGTTGCGGCTATATCTGGCTGCTGCTGCTTGACAGTCTTTCTAGGGGCCGATGGTTGGGAGGCAGCAATGTTCTTAAGCCCTCTAAGGGTAGGGCCGACCCCTAAGGTGGTCAAACGTACCTGAGTGAGTTGGTAGTTGTGTTTCTGGTGCTTTAGATGTCTTAAGAAACTTCAGACACAGCGGGTTGCAGTCTTCAGGTCTTTTACTCACAGTATTTGTGTGGCAGCCCACTGAGCCCTGGGTTCTCGGAGACCGGGATACAGCTACTCACTGGTAGTAAGATGGTACATAACCGGCACCCCTTCTCTGTCCTTTTCAGGTCGTCTCACACAGCGCTTGCCTCGCCCGTCCTGCCTTGCACCTCGCCACACAGAGCTCGGGGCCAGTGACTGTGGGCTTTTCCTAGGAGTTCCCCTGCAGTGTCTCCCCTTAGCCCTTTGGTTGGCACCTTTTCAGCAGATGTGCGCAGATGTTGACTGTTGTCACCTTGGAAGAGGCACAGCCTCCGGGTTGCTAGCTGAGCCTGGTCTTCTCCACTAGTCTTTTGGGTTCCCGTTGTCCCTTGTGGCCTAGTCCCTCCACTTGCCTGCACTTGACAATGGACATGAGTCCCACGGGTGGATTGCTCAGTTCCCGTGCCTCTGGGACCTTCTCTTCCTCCTGGAGCCACGTGGGTGCTGTTCTGCTCTAGGGTTCAGCCTTAGGACAAGCTCCCACTTGCTCTTGTCCTCTGGACACTTCTCAGGCGTATATTCTCTAGCTGCCCTCCAACTTGACCTTGGTGTTCAATGGCCTCTCCTCAGCTGTTCTACCACCTCTCCTCAGCTGCTCACTCTCTCTGTTAACTGTCTTTCTTCTCATTGTTGTCTCCTACATTCTAGATGTTTTTCGCTCTTTTTATACCCTCTGTCATGTGTCCCACGTCTTCTACATGTGTTCATTCTGACCTCACTCCTCCCAGGGGCTCCCTCTAACTACTTCCTTCACCACTCAACTCCACTACAATTGCTCTTAGTGTGATCTGGGTGTCCCAATACCGGTTTGTACCCCCTTAGCAGTGAGTGGGATACTACACCCTAACAGGGGTGAAGTACCTCTGTGGTGACTGGATCCGCAGGGGCTCCACACTGGCTGGAGGGAGGAGTAGGTTGAGGGGGTAGGAAAAGGAAGTTAGTCAGAGTAGAGGAGGAGAAGCAAGTTGGCGTTCTAAGAGGAAGCCTGAGAAGGGGTGAGAGCAGGACCGGGCTCGGGTCAGCTGCTAATCCCCAACCCTGAGGGCCTCCGAATCTACAGCTGGCTGTACAGGTCAGGTAGAGGAACGAGCTGCCAAAGGGGTGCCAGCCCCAATTTGGTGTGGATCTGCAAGACCCAACCAAGAAACCGAAGGCCACTGAACTGCAGGTCCAGTGGCTACCTACCGTGGACTCTCCCAGGCTAAGAGACTATAGAGGGTCAAGAGGAATGGCCAGGCCATCACTCACAAAGGGCTTGCAGTTGCCTGCCTTGGGAATTGTCAGCACCAAGACGCAGAAACAGAGAGAACAGCGTAGTGAGGGTGGGCAGTAAGGAAAGGCATATACCTGGGGTTTCAGTGAGGTGAACCTGGATGATCTGTGAGCTGGCCAAGCAGCAATCATGAAAACACAGTACCCCAGCTGGGTAAAGACTGCTTAAGACCTCAGTAAAGAGCTGGTAAGAACTGCAACTCTGGGTCATCTCTCCCTGCACCTCTCTGCACCCTACATCTTCAGCAACTACAACTCCCATCACCACATTCCACCCTTCTAAAATCCCAGGGGCCTGCTTCATCTGTGGGGAGTACTCCACCAAGCTGCTTATCCCCCTATCCCCTGGGACCATTACAAGCAGCGCTGGTCATCTCTGACCAGATACCACAGATGGCGTCATGAAAAACTCTATAAACTCTTTTCCCCTTGTAAATATCAAACTGCCTTAACTTGTCCGGTCAGGGCCACAGAGCTGGGCAATTGCCACTGTGATACCCCAACAGACTGCGTGCCTGGCTACTGAGTACCCTTGCAACCGCGACAGTAGCGTCATACCAGTAATTTGGCTCATAGATTTCAAATACCGCGAGTGCGCTTTGAAATTAGGTTATCATCACGCCCACCGGGGCATCATAACCACAGAGCAAGGGGCAAAAATTGAGGCTGAGAGAATGCCCAGAATGTCTGCACTCCAAAGACACCATCCTAATTACCATACCAACATGTAAGTTATAAAATTATATTTCTCTGTGATTACAGTACACTTTTAGGTCAGACAGGGATGCTTAGGGATGTAATAGCAAGCTGCAGGAACAGGTAGTAATAGGTTTGGGGGTATAAAGTAGCTGACAGGTTCCCTTTAGAGCTTAGAAAAGTTGCAAAGTAAAGATATGTAATAATTGAATTTAAATTCAGGCAGTATTCTTCTCTGACTGAAGAAGGCAGCATTTTTGTAGATATACAGCCTACTACAGTAGATAAAGGGGTTGTCCACTTTAAGTGGGCCCCAAACTGCGTAAAATTACATTTTCATCCGTAAAATCTTCTTTCGTAAAATCCACAGTGTATCCACTTTGTCTGCCCATAGCTTTATGGTGGATTCAAACATAGAGGGCCCAATTCATTAATACTGATGTTGTGTACACAAGTCTTGACGAACTTTGCGCTGCAGTAGGACATGTCAAATGAAAACGTGCGCTTCTGTAGCGCCCCGCTAGTCTGCGCGCTACAAAAGGGTACTGCACCCCTAACAGAAGGTGCAGTATGCTTTCTTCTGGTAAGGAGTAGTAAAAGCCTGAAGCTCCAGCACCACACACACACACCTAGTGATAGGGGACCAATCAGACTGCCCGTTACTAGGGTAACTGGTCCCGGTGGGTGGAGAAGCTAGGTTATATAGTGAGTGGGAGAGAGGGAAAGAGCAGTGAAGAAAGCAGGAAGCAGAAGTACAGTGCAGAGCTGCAGAGTTACAGAACAGCGGAGGAGAAGCTAAGAGGGAGGGCACCTCAACCTGGTGACCCAGAAGAGAAAGGGGCAGAGAGAGAGGGTAACCAAATACACTGGCCCAGTTAAAAGCGGGGCAGCGGCTCCGACGTGGATCAGAGTCCATCCCTGAACCGCAGATTTACCGTCGTGGTCGCAAGCTTCATAGGAGCACAATCCAACCACTCGGCCTACACACGGTTCCCACCAGAAATACTATGTCGTGTTGAGCTCCCCTCTTTAGAGCGGACGGGACGACTCATCATCCGAATGGCTGGTAGTAAGCAGGTCCGTTCTGCACAGCACAGAGTAAGGACAGAGGAAGTGATAGAGAAGGAACACCAGTGGAGCTTCAAAGGGACACTGCTCACTACCAGAACCACCCAGATCACTACCCAGACTGAAAGAACTGTTTACCCTGTAAGCCTGAATATTACTGGAGTAAAGTACCCATTCAGAGTGAGCAATGTGTCTGTGCTTCTTCTCAGATAACTGTGATTTACCTGCCTTGCTCCACAGTGACTACGCTGCCCTATTCCATTATTGCTACTTCCAACACCCCAGGGACTCAGCCCTACCTGTATAGGGCTATGACATCTTGCTGCCGCACATCACCACAGAGTTTCCAGCAGCGCTGGTGCCATCACCAGACCTACAGGTGGCGTCATGAACAACTTTTTTTAAAAATTATTTTTCCCCTTTTCATTGTCTGCTCAAGGGCACAGGCTTGGGCACGGCCACCCGTAAATTCCCTGCACCCGACCGCCCGAGACCTGAGTACCCCGACCCTTGTGGCCCCAGACACTTCTAAAAGGGGTTGTCCCAAATATAATTTTAATCGACAGATATTAGAATTATAATAAGTTCCATAATTGGATGTTACATTTTTTTGTGCTGACATAATCGTATAAATGAGGCCCTGATAAATACTGGTATTTGCTGTATCAGACCATGTAGGGTAGAGCTGCTTAGATTTATTGCCGGCACATACCACAGTCCCTAGCTAGGGAACCATGCAGGGACATGGTCTCAACATACCACAATTCCCGTCCAGGAGAGGAAACGTAAGTCACATATGATAAGTGCGTATACAGATGAAATAGCAGGGGTCTCATCTGCTGTAACACATTTCCCTGCATGTTTTATCACAGGAGTAAATGCTTCTGCCTCATGTCCAGCCATCACACATCAAGTCAGAGACCTAGGAGCTCCAGTAATGCATCACAAACAGTCACTCCTGTGATAACACAGGCAGGGAAATGTGTTACAGCAAATAACAGCCGCCGAGACCCCTGTTGTTTTATCTGTATACTCACTTATCATATGTGACTTAAGTTACCTCCCCTGCCCAGTAGATGTGGTATGTTGTGACCATGTCCCTGTATAGTCAGACACAGCCCGTGTACAGTTAATTGCATGATCACTTTTGTAAGATTATCTCAGCACAGGAACTTCATTAGTATTATTATTCCAAAATCTATGAATTAAAATGGACTTTGTGGCTCTTTAATGAATTTGGCTTATTTTTTAACTGGAACGTTTCACGGCCAGAAATGTAACTCCAATTTGACTTTATATATCTGTTTTTATGTGTTACTCCATACACACAAAGGAAGTAAACTTGTATGGCAAAATGTGCGACTGCAATCATTTTCTTGGAGAAATACTTTATTTTCTGGAAGAATTTCAAGGGTGTCAACACTTCCAGCCATGAATATGAGTTATTGGCTTGGCCCACCCTAAAAGAGGTTGGTGCTCAGAGGTAAAATGTCCGAAATATATGAGTAGGCTTTTTTCAAACAAAATTTGTTGGTATAATTGATCCAACGTTTTTGCCTAAACATACAGCCTTTATCAAGGATTTATATACAACTGTCACAGGTGTATCAGGTGACCTGAACGAGGCTGTTGGGGCCACTCACAGAAGGTCGCAGTGTCTGGCCAAACAGGCAAAATCCTAAATTGGAAACAGGATGAAGTGCCGGTGATCCTCGCTGCTGAATGGAAAAACCAGGACCCAAGAAGTCTGTTGCAATGGCGTAACTTTATTCTAAAGCGTTTCGGAGCAGCCTCTGCTCCTTCCTCAGGGATTATTAAAATCCTAAATTGTGGCTATTTCTCTTCTTGGTGATAGCCGTAGGTCACTACTGTAGGACCCAAGATGCCTTACTTGTGATAGCTTGTCTGGTGTTTGGTGGTTGCTTCCTAGCTCAGCAGTGCATCTGGGACTATCTATTGGATTGATGTCTGGCTCTTCATAAAGCTAAAGGCCCTGTCACACATAACGAGATCACTAACGAGATCGCTGTAACATCACAGATTTTGTGACGCAACAGCGATCCCCTTAGCGATGTTGTTATGTGTGACACGCACCAACGATCTGGCCCCTGCTGTGAGATCGTTTATCGTTACACACTGCTCTGGATCATTTCTACTTCGTTGCGCTCCCGCTGGGAGTGCTACATCATTGTGTTTGACAGGGACAATGACCAACGATCTCAATGCTACGCAATGGAGTGAAAATTCCAACGACCTCGGTATAATTCTGGATCGCTGGTGCATCGTTTTTCACATCGCTGGTGAGATATCTGTTTGACATCTTATCAGCGATGTGTAAACGACGCACCAACGATCTCTGCATATCGTTATCATTATCGGAATCGCTGGTGCGTCAATATGTGTGACTATGTGTTTCTCCCTTCCCTCTTTGTTTGTTTCCCTTGTGTGTTAGCCAGGTTGACTAGTGTTCTCCCGCTCTGATCCCTGAGTAGTCTCAGTTTAGGGACAGCCAGGGAAAGGTATCCTGTTCAACGACAGTTCTGGAAACTCTTAGGGCCCCTTTACACGCCACCACTGGAAGGTAGCAACTGCTGGGCACTGGGGATAATTGTGCCTGTTGCTATGAAATTGCTACGAAATGGCGGCGTGTAAATAGGGCAGTTCCTCCCGGTGTCCTGCAGTTGACTCAGATACCTGTTGCTGAGCCATGTTCAAAAACCCAAGGCAACACAAAGGCACAATTGCCATGGTAGTGGCGTGTAAACGGGGTACAGGGATGGAATCTCCGTCGCCTAGTGATTTCCCAGGGGCGTGCCACAGCGTGCTGGATACCGTGCCCCATCAGCGATGATTGGTGGGGGCTACTGTGTAACCATTGGCTGTACCTTCACAGGGCGCCATATTTAAAGAGCTGTCCATTCACACTACACAATTGCAATGGCGTCATGTAATAGCCAGCCTTCCTGCGCAGGCTGGCCAATCATGACACTATTACGTTGTCCAATCACTGTGTTAGCGTCACGGAATACACAACTCCGTCACGCCTATGTTTTTGCGCCGCAGAACATGTACGCCCACGTTCCCCTACTGATTGCGGCGTGTGAAGGGGCGACGGGATTCAACAGGAGGTTATCCGCAGGATCTGTGGGAACTTCTGGGGAACCACGATACCTTCAATTGACAACGCAATGGCAGCGTGTACATGCGGTATCGGCGATCGTTAGCAACCGTTAAAAACGTGCGTGTGCACGTACGGTTGATACCTGTTGCTAGGCTCTGTGGCGGTGTGTAAAGGTACTTTTAGGGGAGCCAGGTGTCAGCACTAGTTTTTCTAGGAATCACCATCTCCCCTTTGCCCTTAGCATCAGGGACTTCTTCCCCACCCCTTTTCATCCTGCGCTGGGTTTCTCCCTACACCCAGCGTGACAATAACATACGAACAGAGGAAAATAAACATACAGTCAATGAAAATACATAACGACATCAGGTCTAATATAAAAATCATGCACATAGAACATTATGTCGATTGTATACATATCGTATTTAGACGATTGTTGTTTACAGATAAAGGCCATTTATTCAGTCCGAAACGTTGGATCAATTATACCAGCAAATTTTGTCTGAAAAAAGCCTACTCAATAAAGAGATATCAATTTTTGTTCTAAAAATTCCATTTTGTGTGTGCCGAGGTTTTCTCCTATATATATATATATATATATATATATATATATATATATATATATATATATATATATATATAATATAGCAGAGACTGACAGCAACATTTGAAATATTTAACATAGTGACCAGTGGAAACATCAGAGGTAGGGGTAGGCAGCAATATAAAGAAATATATAAAACAGTGACCAGTAAGAAACATGAGGGGCAGAGAGAGACAGGCAGCATTATATAGAAATATGGAAAATTGTGACCAATCAGAAACATCAGAGGCAGAGACTGGCAGCAGTATAAGGAAATATGTAAAATAATGAGCAGTGGGATGGGAAACATCAGAGGCAGAGGTAGGCAGCACAAGGAAATGTAAAATAAAGAATGGTGACCAGTGTCAGAGACTGTCAGCAGTACATAGAAGTGTATAAAATTGTGACCAATATTGACATTATAGCAGAAACAGGCAGCATTATATCGAATTATGGAAAATAGTGAACAATCAAAAAGATCACAGCAGAGGCAGGCAGCAGTACATACAAATATGTAATAGCGACCAGTCAAAAACATCACAGGCAAAGACAGTACATAGAGATTAATAAAATAATGACCTGTGGAAACATCAGGGGAGAGACAAGGAAATATAAAATTGTGACCAGTGGAAGCATCAAGGGCAGAGGCAGGCAGCAGTACATGGAAATGAAAACTGGTGACCAGTCAGAAACAACATGGGTAGAGGCAGGCAGGGGTACAAGGAAATGTAAAATATTGACTAGTGGAAGAATCAAAGTAGAGGCAGGCAGCGGTAGAAGGAAATGTAAAATTGTGACCAGTGGAAGAATTAAAGGTAGAGGCAGGCAGCAGTACAAGGAAATGTAAAATATTGACTAGTGGAAGAATCAAAGGTAGAGGCAGGCAGCAGTACAAGGAAATGTAAAATATTGACTAGTGCAAGAATCAAAGGTAGAGGCAGGCAGCAGTACAAGGAAATGTAAAATATTGACTAGTGGAAGAATCAAAGGTAGAAGCAGGCAGCAGTACAAGGAAATGTAAAATATTGACTAGTGGAAGAATCAAAGGTAGAAGCAGGCAGCAGTACAAGGAAATGTAAAATATTGACTAGTGGAAGAATCAAAGGTAGAGGCAGGCAGCAGTACAAAGAAATGTAAAATATTGACTAGTGGAAGAATCAAAGGTAGAGGCAGGCAGCAGTACAAGGAAATGTAACTTATTGACTATTGGAAGAATCAAAGGTAGAGGCAGGCAGCAGTACAAGGAAATGTAAATTATTGACTATTGGAAGAATCAAAGGTAGAGGCAGGCAGCAGTACAAGGAAATGAAGAATAGTGACCAGTCAGAAACAACACAGGTAGAGGCAGGCAGCAGTACAAGGAAATGTAAAATAGTGACTAGTGGAAGCATCAAAGGCTTCAGTAGGCTTCAGTAGCAGGCAGCATTACATAGAGATATAAAATAGTGACCAGTGGAAGCTTCACAGGCAGTGCAGGCAGCAGTACATAGAAATATAAAATTGTGACCTGTCGGAAACAATATGGGCAGAGGCAGGCAACAGTAAAAAAAACATATATAAAATAGTAACCAGTCAGAAACATCACGGGCAGAGACAGGCAGCAGTACATATAGATATACTGTATAAAATAGTGACCAGGGAAAACATCAGGGGCAGAGACAAGGAAATATAAAATAGTGACCAGTGGAAGCATCATGGGCACACGCAGGCAGCAGTACACGGAAGTGTAAAATAGTGATTAGTGGAGGCATCAAAGGCAGAGGCAGGCAGCACTACATAGAAATATAATCTAGTGACCAGTCAGAAACAATACATGCAGAGGCAGGCAACAGTGCATAGAAATATATAACTGTGACTAGTGGAAGCATCACAGGCAGAGGCAGGCAGCAGTGCATAGAAATATACAATAGTGACCAGTCAGAAACATCAGGGGCAGAGGCAGTACACCTTGTCATTATGGAGTAACCAGGCTCACAGACGTCTAAATCTCCATGAAAGTGTATAAAACACATTATGAAGAAGAGGAGGGAGCGCACAGAGCGGTATAGGACCAGAATACACACAGGGGATAAGACATGACAGCCTGACCTGTCCGTTCCAATTCCCTATGTCAGAGGTCATAATTAGCATCCATACACACATACCTCCGTTCGTGGACTCCTTTTTGCTTGGACTCTACAGCTGAGTACAATGTCCACTATGGATCCCTGCCGCCACTTCCAGTCTAGCACAATGATCCGGCAGTCAACACAGTGATTGATTCTCCGACCATGTAGAGATTCCCTTTAATTCGTGCAGGTGTCAGTCCCACGATCGCGGTGCACTCATGGATGCTCGCTCGCGTGGATTCCCAGAGCTGCCACACAGTAAAACCATCCACCTGTTCTACCGACCCATAGGATTTCCCTCATATATTCATATTTCCGTCTGTAGAAATATTGTATGTAGTATGGCCTCTGTGTCTATTTCGTCAAACGAAGCGTTTTCCAGATGTAGGAGGGAGGGAGGGCTGACATCAGATGGAGACTCAGACCCCCTCCTCCTCCTCTCCTTTTTCTGCTTGCCCAGCACACCTCCTTTCTGTTCCTATTATTGCCATTTCTTGCATTCAGTACACCATTTATACACAATGAGGTCACGTGTCAGCCCGCTGTGACCGACAAAAGGGGCATCCTTCAGCTCCAGTCTAGTGCAAGGAAGGCCAATTGCCTACAATGGAAGGACAATTCAATTTCTGTATATTCCAACAAAATTATCATCCATGCAGATTGTATCTCGGTCATATCATATACACTGAATGAAGAGATGGGACAACTGTTGTTAGGGGACGCCAGGCGTGTTACGTATAGAGCATACATTGTATGAAAAGAACCTCCAAATCCAAATGTCCGACACCCTCACGTCTCCACACCCCGATCTGGATTCACAGACAAAATGAGAGTCCATAGCATTTGCCTTCCTCTGGATCAACATGTTAGGCTATGGGGTGAACTAGAAGGACGTAACGTCTACCTTCAACCTTAAAAACAATGAAACTATGACTATACCATAACATGTATCGACCATGAAACTATGCAATTTGTGCTGTGCACATACATATAGATATATATAGCAACAGTGGTGCAGAAAGCCACCCTCATCTCCCAGACCAACTCCTTTTATATGGGACAATGATAATATTGGACCACCTGTGTGATACAGCAGGATTCCAGTGTGAAGACGCCTGTTGTCATAGGGCACCGTCAATGGTTTTCTGGCTACCAATGACAGGCTTACTGCTGGCTACTCTATCAGGTCCCATTCTTTAACCCCTGTACAAGGAACAAGTCCCAAGAGGAAGACAGGGCTACCCTAATAGTCTCCCTTCATCAGGGGCGGAACTACCTTGGTGCAGCTGGTTCAGCTGCAGCAGGGCCCCGACCGGCTAGGGGGCCCCTTCAAGCCTGCAGGGGGGCCCCCAGCCGACCCCCGTAAGCCGTTGTCAGAGGAGAGGAGGGTCAGGCAAGGGAAGCAGAAAGCTTCCTGCTTCCCTTGCCTGATCCTGCCCCTCCTCTCCTCTGCCCCTCCGGCTCCCAGGAGCGCACTCGGCGTGGCTCAGCAGATAGGAGAGCCACCGCAAACACCTCTCTGATGGCCGCCAGCACCACCCCGCACCCCCAGGGGACTGCGCCGATGGCCAGCAGCACCTCCCCCACCCCCCGCTCCTCACTTCACCTTGGCTGCACCAGGGCCCCCGGGGGTCAAGGTCCGCCACTGCCCTTCATAACCCAATGACTGAAGCAAAGATAGAATGAACAATATCCAGTATGGATTTCACAATTTTCCCACTCTTACAAGGGTCCTTCAGACCCTTACGACAAAGCTTATGTGTCAAAGACTGATGGAACCTCCAACCAAGATTGTCAGCGTCGATCTTGTTAGCCAACACCCAAGATCCGGATCAAAACCCTTTTAGGGTAAAGTTCATTTTCAAAGACCCACCTTACTATCCTACTTCAATTTCAAGGCTGTCTCTAATCAATACAAAAGGCGGAAGGTATGATTAACATGGTGTATAAGCAAATTGTATGTGTTTAGCAAGGTTTTATAAAAAAAAAACCATTGGGAATATGGAAGGTAGGGGGAGATTTAGCTGGAAGGCTTCCACATTCATAACCTCAGATATCTCATAGAGACCAATTAACGTGGCTCCTAGCTTAGTGGAGGAGACCTTGACTCTCCTATTTCTGTTTGATACTCACAACTTGTCTCCAATAGTAAAGCTTGGCCCATCCATCCATTTTCCTATTTTCAGAAGAAGTCTACTCTGTGCCCTTCTCAGGCTTTCTCCGACCTCGGACCAGATAAGCTTCAACTCTTCAACTTGTCTGAATTATTCAGAGGTTCAACAAGGACTAACATGAGAGCGATATCCAGGATTACAATAGAGCAGAAAAGTCTTAATTGATTATATTGATTATTAATGGTAACTCAGATAACGGTAAGTGTTTTACCCAATTGTCCTGGTGATCGAAGACAACACTGAAGATATTGATCAAGGAATTTGTTGTCACATTCAGTCTGACCATTGGTCTACTAGGTGAAGAAAAGGACTACTCCTTATTGACCTTTTTACTGAATGCTCTCCATCATTTAGACACAAACTGAGTTCCTTCATTGAAACAATAGTTTATGGAATCCAATGTAGATGTACAATGTGTTTAACCCTTTCACTACTGTTGACGGGCATGTATGTCAAAGGTAGTGTCCCTGCCTTTGATGCAGGCTCAAACGCTGAGCAAAACATAATGGCTGATTTTCAATTAGCCGTTATGTTTCTTTAACAGCTGCAGGATGATCAGAGTTCAGGTCAGGGGCGTAACTACAATAGGTGCAGGGGTTGCGATCGCACCCGGGCCCTCCAGCCTAGGGGGGGCCCCAAAAGTCCCTTTGGCCCATAGAAAAAGACTAATATTATTAAAGATTTGCAATAATTGGGGGCCCCGTTGGAGCTTTCGCATCGGGGCCCCTGGGCTTGAAGTTACGCCACTGGTTCAGGTCATGGCTGTTAACCTGTAAGTATCTAAAATGTGCTGTTAGGAGGGTGCGTCATTCCACATGCTCATTGGCATGCCCGTGATGTGATTGTGGGATGCCAATGTGTGGCCATGCTGAAGACCCCCGTGTCTGTCTTTATGATCATCCTGTGACAGCCAGCCCGGAGCAGGCATTTATTGGAGTTTGTGATTTTACCATTGCATAACAGTGCTGATGCACTGCTATGTACAGCACAAGCGATCGGGGGATGGCGGGCTCAAGTTCCTTAAAGCTGCTTATCTATGATCAGTGTTTGCAGTGTTATGGACGCAGTGTGTATGTGCTGCGGACATAGTGTTGCATTGTAGAGTACAAGCACAGTGGATGGGATTTCCAGAAATCCCATGCTCACTGTGATTTTTTACTCCGCAGCATTAACTGACATGCGGGGCGGCTTTCCGCCCTGCCACTTCTTTGCAGCATGTCAATTTAACGCTGAGTGAATGCAAGAAAAGCCATCCTGCACCCAACGCAGGTCGTGGGTACAAGGTGGCTGCGTTCACCTGCAGAGATCACCAGCTTCCCTCAGGTCCGGAGACACTGCTTCCAGGACACAGTGTCTGTGGATCGTCTGTACATACCCTAAGGGGACTATTGAATACAGTAAAAAGAAAAAAAGCACAAAAGTTCAAATCACCCCTCCTTTAGCCTCATTAAAAATAAAACAATTATAACAAATTAGAAATGCATATATGTATATCACTGCAATCATAAAAGTCCGATCTATCAAAATATAAAATAAATGAATCAGATCGTTAAACAGCAACGAGAAAAAATATCAAAAACCAGGATTATAGGTTTTTTTTACAACAATATTGCAATATAATTCTATAAGAGATGATCAAAATATTGTATCTATTCCAAAATGATATCTGTAAAAACATCAGCTCATCCTATGAAATAAAAACGGTACGGGTCTTGGAAAAAAACACAAGCAAAAAAAGTTTTCGTGCAAATTCCGGAATTTGTTTTCACTACTTACCGTATTTTTCAGTTTATAAGCCACGCCCAATTATAAGACACAAGGGCATGGCCACGGATCTCCATCAGAGGCCATTTACTTGAAGACTCAACCTCTAGTGTCCACTTGCAGCTTGGAAATGCAATACAGGCACATAGAAAATGGCGGCCCCCACCGTACTCTAGACGCCCCAATAGCACCAGGCCAGAAGTTGTGCCCCCACCCTCCATGCACCCGTAAACCATGTCTCCTCCTCCTAGAAACAGGTAAGGGTTGGAGTAGCACATATTGCCTACAGTCTTGGATCATTTCTGTCCGCTTCTTAATCAATCAATGACTCTTCAATCATGTAAACATTTTTAGTCATTTTACAGTAGTATATCCAAACTGAAAAAGCAAAGGGCTTTGCAAGGATTTGGGTTGCACCGACTCCCCAATAGGATGGACCTTTAAGGTGTCCATTCTGAAACTTTTTTCGGAAAAGATATTTCCACGGAACTTTACTTCATGAATTAGGAAAACATATTTTTTCAAGTTAAGCAATTAAGGAATTATGGAATTGTCTGAGTTTTTTGAGTACAGGTGTGACTTAATATCCTAAATAAACCAAGATGTCATCCAGATAAAAATCATATATTGACCATTAAAATCTCTGAATGTGTCATTAACACAATTTTGAAAAACAGCCTGGGCATTACTTAGCGCAAGAGGCATCACAAAATATTCATAGAGACCCTCTGGTGTGTCATGTCCCCACTATTAACATGCAGATACAAAACGCGACGCTCTTAACCGTCCAATGGACTGATCTGACTGCCACACATTTTGCATTATTTTTATATACATTTTTTTATGGATCTACAATAAAGTGAAGTTTTATACAATTTTCCTCTACATGTTGCCATTTTTCCCCATCGCTGGGTCAATCTCTGCTTTCTGGTTTCTCCTTTATACTACCTGGATTTCAGTAATAGAAGCCTGCGCGGTGCGGCTATAATCACCACTCAGTACACAGTGAACTGTAAGCACATCGATTGACAGTTTGCTCTGAAGATGGCAGGTTATGAGGGGCAGTGATGAAGGCAATGGAGAGACACTGGTGACTGAATCCAAAACAATTTATTTAACACTAGACGGGAGCCCGATTGTATCGAATCGGGTGGAGGGTGACATCACAATGGAGGCGGACTGTATGGCACTGGGGGCAGCGGCCGTCACTACCCTCTGTGCAGTCTGTCCCTTGTCTGCTGATTTTTTCCCCTCGCTCTCTGCACCCCGTGCTGCCTTATCTGTGCCACCCCCTGTGCTGCCTCGTCTCTTACACCCCCTGTGCTTGCTCTCTGCTGCCCATGTCGAGCCCAGGCTCTGGGGTACTCGGGTATCAGGCCGCAAGGGGTTAACGCTCCTGTTGTCACGGGAAGTGATGGCCGCGCCTGATCCCGTGTCCTGAGTATATCTTCAAAAAGGGGATATATTTACAGGGGATTATATACAGTTTGTCGTGACGCCACCTGTAGTTCCTGGTGAGGTGTCACCAGCGCCGCCACAGTCCGCCAGAGGTAGATGGTAATGCGGCTAGTTTGGTAAAGTCCTCTACAGGTAGGGCTGGACCTCCGGGGCAGCGTTCCTGTGAATAGAACAAGTTCATGCAGAAGGAACTCAGGCAAAGTCAGTCACTTTTCCTCCGGGTACTTTACTGGAAACTTGTAGCAGCATCAGTTACAGTTTAGAGTTCAGCATTCAGATGTTACAAGAACAGGTATCTGACGGGTGGCTGCAAGTGGATCCCAGGTGGTATGGTGGAACCCTTGGTCTGTGCCTTCATGCTCTAAGCCCGTCTTTCCTTCCTGCTTTCCAGTGTGGTATGAAGCCTGGTGACTTGAAAGCAGCCTGACCTCCGCTCTTCCTCTCACCTTCACTGCCGTCGGGTAACCCTCTACTGGCTGGCCGCCTGCTCCTTCAGCAGTGCCTGGGACCCTCTTTTGGTCTGCTCTGGTGCCCGGGAGAATTGTAGACTCCACGGGACTCCGGATTCTCTGTGGTCCTAAAATATCCCATAGGTGCGGGCTCCGGCGCCTGGTAAGCTGTCTGGGAGACCCTGCTGACGGCCCCTTTTCCCAAACCGGCTGCTCTTCTCCTGGGAAGCTCTCTCTCCTTCTTCCATCTCCCCCTGGTCCCTCAGCCGAGAGACCCTAAGCTCAAAAGGGCTTAGAGGCAAGGACCTAAGAGCACAAGACCCAAAGGCTAAAGACTTCCTCCTTGTTCCCCCTAGAAGTGTTTTTATTCCCTCCCGGGTAACCTCCCACCGTGTAAACTAGTGTGGGAGTGTTGGTTATGGGTTCCACCCACCATCCCAGGGTCCACCTGCAGCTGGAGTATCTGCACCTCTTTTACGGGTGCAGTATCCCTCTGTGACGCCTGCTTGGTGGGACACCACACCCACCACTGAGCTTGCTCTCAGCCGACCCTGTGCTTGCTCTCTGCCCCTCTCCCCTGTGACTGGCTCTTTGCCCCCTTCCCTTGTGCTCGCTTTCTGCCCCCCTCTCTTATGCTCACGCTCTGCTGCCCTCCCCTGTGCTCACTCTCTGCCCTCCTGTGCTCGTTCTTTGCCCCTCCCTTGTGCTCACTCTCTGCCCCCCTTCTTTGTGCTTGCTCTCTGTGACCTCCCCTGTGCTCGCTCTCTGCCCACCTCCCCTGTGCTTGCTCTCTGACCACCTCCCCTGTGCTCGCTCTCTGCCCACCTCCCCTGTGCTCACTCTCTGCCCCCTCCCTTGTACTCGCTTTCTGCCCCCCTCCCCTGTGCTTGCTCTTTGTCCCCCTTTGTTGTGCTCACTTTCTGCCCCCTCCCTTATGCTCGCTCTCTGCTGTCCTCCTCTGTGCTCACTTTCTGTGCTCCTGTGCTCATTCTCTGACTCCCTCACTTGTGCTCACTTTCTGCCCCCCTCCTTTGTGCTCGCTCTCTGCCCACCTCCCCTGTACTCCATCTCTGCCCACCTCCTCTGTGCTCGCTCTGCGCCCCTCCCTTCTACTCACTCTCTACCCCTCTCTTGTGCTCACTCTCTGCTCCCCTGTGCTCACTTCTCTGCCTCCCTCCCTTGTGCTCACTCTCTGCCCCTCTATGTGGTAATTGCGAGGCTGAGTGTATGTGTGGTGAGCGCAGGGCTGAGTGTGTGTGTGTGCAGGACTGAATGTGTGTGGCGAGTGCAGGGCTGTGTGTGTGTATGGTGAGTGCGGGGCTGAGTGTGTGTGATGAATGCAGGAATGAGTGTGTATGTGTGTGGCGAGTGCAGGAGTGTGTGTGTATTGAGTGTGGGGCTGTGTGTGTATGGTGATTGTGGGGCTGAGTGTGTGTGATGAATGCAGGAATGAGTGTGTATGTGTGTGGTGAGTGCAGGACTGAGTGTGTGTGGTGAGTGTGTGGCTGAGTGTGTCTGTGAGTGGTGAGTGCAGGACTGAGTGTGTGTGTGTGGTGAGTACAGGACTGAGTGTGTGTGTGGTGAGTACAGGGCTGAGTGTATGTGCGGTGAGTGCAGGACTAAGTGTGTGTGTGCAAGATTGATTGTGTGTGTGGTGATTGCAGGACTGAGTGTGTGTGTGTGGTGACTGCAGGACTGAGTGTGTGTGGTGAGTGCGGGGTTGAGTGTGTGTGTGGTGAGTACAAGACTGAGTGTATATGTGGTGAGGGTAGTACTGAGTGTGTGTGGGGCTGAGTGTGTGTCTGTGTGTAATAGTGCAGGACTGAGTGCGTATGTGTGTGGTGAGTTCGGGGCTGAGTGTGTGTGTGTAGCGAGTTGCAGGACTGAGTGTGTATGTGGTGAGTGCGGGGCTGAGTGGTGTGTGTGGTGTGTGGTAAGTGTGGGGCTGAGTGTGTGTCTGTGTGTGGTGAGTCGGAATGTGTGTGTGTGTGAGTGCAGGATGATGTGTATGTGTGTGGCTAGTGCGAAGCTGAGTTTCTGTGTGTGGTGTGTCGTGAATGCGGGGCTGAGATTGTGTCTGTGTGTAGTGAGTGCAGGAATGAGTGTGTATGTGTGTGGCGAGTGCAGGGCTGAGTGTGTATGTGTGTGCGAGTACAGGGCTGAGTGTTTGTGTGTGTGCGCAGGACTGAATGTGTGGTGAGTGCAGGACTGTGTGGTGTGGTGAGTGTGGGGACTGAGTGTGTCTATGTGTGATGAATGCAGGAATGATTGTGTATGTGTGTGGTGAGTGCAGGACTGAGTGTGTGTGTGTGGTGAGTGTGGGCTGAGTGTGTCTGTGTGTGGTGAGTGCAGGACTGAGTGTGTGTGGTGAGATAGGACTGAGTGTGTATGTGTGTCGAGTGCAGACTGAGTGTATGTGTGTGGTGAGGTGGGGCTGAGTGTGTGTGTGTGGTGTGGAGTGGTGTGTGTGTGTGTGTGTGTGCAGGACTGAATTGTGTGTGTGTGTGAGTGCAGGACTGAGTGTGTGTGGTGAGTGCGGGGCTGAGTTGTGTGTGTGGTGAGTACAGGCTGATGTGTGGTGCAGGAACTGATGTTTGGTCGAGTGGGGGCTGAGTGTGTATGTGTGGGTGAGTCAGGGCTGAGTGTGTGTGTGTGTGGTGTGCGCAGGACTGAGTGTGTGGTGAGTCAGGACTGTGTGTGTGTGGTGAGTTGGAGGCTGAGTGTGTTGTGTGTGGTGAGTGCAGGACTGAGTGTGTGTGGTGGTCAGGACTGAGTGTGTGTGTAGTGAGTGCAGGACTGAGTGTGTTGTGTGTGGCGAGTGCGGGGCTGAGTGTGTATGTGTGTGGTGAGTACAGGGTGAGTGTGTGTGTTGGTGCGCAGGACTGAATGTGTGTGGTGAGTGCAGGACTGGTGGTGTGTGTGTGAGTGTGGGGCTGAGTGATGTCTGTGTGTGGTGAGTGCAGGACTGAGTGTGTGTGGTGGCAGGACTGAGTTGTGTGTATGAGTGCAGGACTGAGTGTGTATGTGTGTGGCGAGTGCAGGAGCTGAGTGTGTGTGTGTGTGTGTGGTGTGCAGGACTGAATGTGTGTGTGAGGTGCAGGACTGTGTTGTGTGGTGAGTGTGGGGCTGAGTGTGTCTGTGTGTGGATGAATGCAGGAATGATTTGTGTATGTGATGTGGCAAGTGCGAGACTGAGATGTGTGTGTGTGTGTGCGAGTGTGGGGCTGAGTGTGTCTGTGTGTGGTGAGTGCAGAGACTGAGTGTGTGTGTGTGTGTGGTGAGTAGGACTAGTGTGTGTGTGTGATGAATGCAGGACTGAGTGTGCATGTGTGTAGCGAGTGAGGGTGTGTGTGTGTGTGTGTGGCTGCAGGACTGGATATGGTGTGGTGAGTGCAGGGCTGGTGTGTGTTGGTGAGTGTGGGAGTACTAGTGTGTGTGAGTGCAGGTGAGTGTACATGTGTGTGCGAGCAGGACTGAGTGTGTGTGTGTGGTGGCGTGGGGCTGAGTGTGTTGTATGGTGAGTGTGTGGGTGTGTGTGTGTAGATGATGAGGATGAGTGTGTGTGTGTGTGTGAGTGCAGGTGAGTGTGTGTGCAGGATGAGTGTGTGTGTGGTGATGCAGGACTGTGTGTGTGTGTGGTAGTGGGGGCTGATGTGTGTGTTGGTGGTGGAGTGTGTGTGATGCTGAGTGTGTGTGTGTGCGGGCTGAGTGTGTGTGTGTGTATGAGTGCAGGACTGAGGATGTGTGGAGTGCGGCTGAGTGTGTGTGTGTAGAGCGGGGCTGAGTGTGTGTGTGTGTGGTGAGCTGTGTGGTGAGTGTGGGCTGATGTGTGTGTGTGGGTGAGGCGGATGTGTTGTGTGGTGAGTGCAGGACTGAGTGTGATGTGTGTGAGTGCAGAGCTGAGTGTTGTGTGTGTGTGTGTAATGCGGAGCTAGATTGTGTCTTGTGTGTGAGTGCAGGACTGAGTGTGTATGTGTGTGGCGAGTGCGGGGCTGAGTGTGTATGTGTGTGGTGAGTCAGGACTGAGTGTGTGTGGATGTGTGGAGGGTGGAGTGTGTCTGTGTGTGGCAGTGCGGAGCTGAGTGTTGTTGTGTTGTGTGGTGAATGGGAGCTGAGATTGTGTCTGTGTGAGTGAGTGGTGACTGAGTGGTGTGTGTCGGCGAGTGGGGAGCTGAGTGATGTATGTGTGTGGTGAGTGCAGGGCTGAGTGTGTGTGTGTGCCAGGACTGAATGTTGTGGCGAGTGGGGGTAAGTGAGTTGTGTGTGGTGATGATAAGGCTGAATGATGTGTGTAGATGTGTGTGGGGTGTGTGTAGTGCAGGACTGATGTGTGTGGTGAGTGCAGGACTGTGTAGTGTTGGGAGTGGGGGCTGAGTGTGTCTGTGTGTGATGATGCAGGACATGATTTGTTGTGTGTGGCGAAGTGACTGAGTGTGTGTGTGTGTGGTGATGTGCGGGACTGAGTGTGTGCTGTGTGTAGTGAGTGTGGAGTGAGTGTGTGTGTGTGTGTGTGGTGAGTATCAGGACTGAGTGTGTGTGAGGTGAGTGCAGGTACTGAGTGTGTGTGTGTGTGATGCGGGGAGTGTGTGTGTGTGTTGGTGAGAGTGCAGGACTGAGTGTGTGTAGAGTGGGGGCTGAGTTGTGTGTGGTGAGTCGCATGAGTGGTGTGTGGGGTGTGGTGAGTGCAGGACTGAGTGTGTGCGGGGTTGAGTGAGTGCTGGTGGTGTAATGAGTGCAGGACTGAGTACGTATGTGTGTGGCGAGTGCAGGGATGAGTGTGCGTGGTGAGTGTATCTGTGTGTGGTGAGTGCGGAGCTGAGTTGTGTGTGTGTGTGGTGAGTCAGGACTGAGTGTGTGTGAGGTGAGTGCAGGACTTAGTGTGTATGTGTGTGGTGAGTGCAGGGCTGAGTGTGTGTGGTGCGCAGGACTGAATGTGTGTGGTGAGTGCAGGGCTGTGTGTGTGCGTATGGTGAGTGCGGGGCTGAGTGTGTGTGATGAATGCAGGAATGAGTGTGTATGTGTGTGGAAGTGCAGGACAGAGTGTGTGTGTGTGGTGAGTGTGGGGCTGAGTGTGTCTGTGCGTGGTGATTGCAGGACTGAGTGTGTGTGCAAGACTAAGTGTGTGTGTGTGTGTGGTGAGTGCAGGACTGAGTAGTGTGTGTGTGTGGTGAGTGCAGGACTGGTGTGTGTGTGAGTGTGGTGAGTGCAGGCTGAGTGTGTGTGTGTGTGTGGTGAGTGCAGGGCTGAGTGTGTGTGTGTGGCAATGCAGGGGCTTGAGGTGTGTGTTGTGTGGAGTGTGGGGCTGAGTGTGTGTGTGGGTGAGTGCAAGACTGAGTGTGTGTGTGTGTGAGTATAGGACTGAGTGTGTGTGGGGGTGAGTGATGTGCCTGTGTGTAATGCGTGCAGGGACTGAGTACGTATTGTGTGGCAAGTGCAGGGATGGTGTGTGCGTGGTGGTGGTGAGCTCAGGAGCTGAGTGTGTGGTGGGGGAGGCAGAGTGTGTAGTGTGTGTGGTGCTGGTGGTGTCTGAGTGTAGTGATGCAGGACTGAGTGTGTATGTGTGTGGCGAGTGAGGGTCTGAGTGTGTGTCTGTGTGTGGTGATTCAAGACTGTGTGTGTGTGTGTGGTGTGTAGTGAGTGAAGGACGAGTGTGTATGTGTGTGGCGAAGTGCGGAGCTGAGTGTCTGTGTGTGGTGAGTGTGGGGATGAGAGTGTGTTGTGTGTAGTGAGTGCAGGACTGAAAGTGATTTGTGTGGCGCGTGTGGGTCTAAGTGTGTCTGTGTGGATGAGTGCAGAACATAAGTGTGTTGTGCAGGGCTGAGTTTGTCTGTGTTAATGAGTGCAGGACTGGGTGTGTATGTTAATGGCGAGTGCGGGCTGAGTGTGTGTGTGTGGTGAAATCAGGACTGAGTGTGTGTGTTGTGAGTGCAAGGAATGAGTGTGTGTATGTGGTGAGTGCAGGGCTGAGTGTGTGTGTGGTGTGTGTTGTGCCCAGACAGACTGATGTGTGTGGGTGAGTGCAGGGCTGTGTGAGTGTATGGTGAGTGGGGCTTAGTGTGGTGTTTGTGATGAATGCAGGAATGAGTGTGTATATGTGTGGGCAGTGCAGGACTGTTGTGTGTTGGTGAGTGTGGGGTTGAGTGTGTCTGTGTATGGTGAGTGCAGGACTGAGTGTGTGTGTGTGTGGTGGTGAGAACAGGACTGGAGTGTTGGTGTGTGTATGGTGAGTGCAGGACTGAGTGTTTGTGCAAGACTGAGTGTGTGTGTGTGGTGTAGTGAAAGACTGAGAGTGTGTTTGTGGTGAGTGCAGGACTGTGTGAGTGGTTAGTGTAAGACTGAGTGTGTGAGTGTGGTGAGTGCAGGACTGAGTATGTGTGCTGAGTGCAGGGCTGAGTGTGTGTTTGTGTGTAGTGAGTGCAGGACTGAGTGTGTATGTGTGTGGCAAGTGCAGGGCTGAGTGTGTGTGTGGTGAGTGCGGGGCTGAGTTTCTGTCTGTGTGTGGTGAGTGCAGAACTGAGTGTGTGTGTGCGGGGTTGAGTGTGTGTCTGTGTGTAATGAGTGCAAGACTGAGTGTGTATGTGTGTGGCAAGTGCAGGGCTGAGTATGTGTGTGGTGAGCTCAGGACTGAGTGTGTGTGTGTGTGTGTGGTGAGTGCAGGACTGAGTGTGTGTGTGCGGGTTTGAGTGTGTGTCTGTGTGTAATGAGTGCAAGACTGAGTGCGTATGTGTGTGGCAAGTGCAGGGCTGAGTGTGTGTGTGGTGAGTGCAGGACTGAGTGTGTGTGTAGTGAGTGCAGGACTGAGTGTGTATGTGTGTGGCGGGTGGGGCTGAGTTGTGTGTGGTGAGTGCAAGACTGAGTGTGTGTGCAAGACTGAGTGTGTGTGTGTGTGGTGAGTGCAGAACTGAGAGTTTGTTTATGGTGAGTGCAGGACTGTGTGTATGGTGACTGAAAGACTGAGTGTGTAAGTGTGGTGAGTGCAGGATTGAGTGTGTGTGCTGAGTGGAGGGCTGAGTGTGTGTTTGTGTGTAGTGAGTGCAGGACTGAGTGTGTATGTGTGTGGCAAGTGCAGGGCTGAGTGTGTGTGTGGTGTGTGGTGAGTGCAGAACTGAGTGTGTGTGGGGTGAGTGCGGGGCTGATTGTGTGGGGTGAGTGCAAGACTGTGTGTGTGTGTGTGTATGGTGAGTTCAGGACTGAGTGTGTGTGTGTGTGGCGAGTGCGGGGCTGAGTGTGTGTGGTGAGTGCATGGCTGAGTATGTGTGGTGTGTGGTCCTGAGTGTGTGTCTGAGTGAAGTGAGTGCAGGACTGAGTGTGTATGTGTGTGGCGAGTGTGGGTCTGAGTGTGTGTCTGTGTGTGGTGATTGCAGGACTGTGTGTGTGTGTGGTGTGTAGTGAGTGCAGGACTGAGTGTGAATGTGTGTGGTGAGTGTGTGACTGAGTGTCTGTGTGTGATGTGTGGTGAGTGTGGGTCTGAGTGTGTGTCTGTGTGTAGTGAGTGCAGCTCTGAGTGTGTATGTGTGGGGTGAGTGCTGGGCTGAGTGTGTGCCTGTGTGTGGTGAGTGCAGGACTGAGTGTCTGTGCGGGGCTGAGTGCATGTGTGTGTGTGATGAGTTCAGGACTGAGTGTGTTTATGTTGTGAGTGCAGGACTGAGTGCATAAGTGTGTGGCGAGTGCAGGGCTGAGTGTGTGTGTGTGTGATGAGTGCGGGGCTAAGTGTGTTTGGTGAGTGTGGGGCTAAGTGTGTGTCTGTGTTTAGTGAGTGCTGGACTGAGTATGTATGTGTGTGGCGAGGGCAGGGCTGGGTGTGTGTCTGTGTGTAGTGAATGCAGGACTGAGTGTGTGTGGTAAGTGCAGGACTGAGTATGTCTGTCTGGTGTGTGGTGAGTGCGGGACTGAGCGTGTGTGTGTTTCGTGAGTGCAGGGCTGAGTGTGTGTGTGTGGTGTGTGCAGGACTGTGTGTGTGTGGTGACTGCAGGACTGAGTGTGTCTGTGTGTGGTGAGTGTGGGGCTAAGTGTGTCTGTGACTGATGAATGCAGGACTGAGTGTGTATGTGTGTGATGAGTGCGGGGCTGAATATGTGTCTGTGTTTGGTGAGTGCAGGGCTGAGTGTGTATCTGTGTGTAGTGAGTGCAGGACTGAGTGTGTATGTGTGTGGCAAGTGGGGGGCTGAGTGTGTGTGTATGGTGTGTGGTGAGTGCAAGACCGAGTATGCATTTGGTGTGTGCTGGGCTGAGTGTGTGGTTAGGAGTGCAGGACTGAGTGTGTGTGTGGGAAGTGCAGGACTGAGTGTGTGTGGTGAATATAGTTCTGAGTGAGTGCATGTGGTGTGTGTGGTGAGTGCAGGACTGAGTGTATGTGTGTGTGCAGGACTGAGTGTGTGGTGTATGGTGAGTGTGGGACTAAGTGTGTGTCTGTGTCTGATGAATGCAGGACTGAGTGTGTATATGTGTGGCGAGTGCAGGGCTGAATATGTGTCTGTGTGGTGTGTGCAGGACTGAGTGTTGGGCAGTGTGTGCCTGTGTGTGATGAATGCAGAACTGAGTGTGTCTGTGTGTTGCAAATGCGGGGCTGAATCTGTGTCTATGTGTGGCGAGCGCCGGAATCCACATGAAGTGTTCATTTGTGCTATATGGAGATGAATTGCAGCTGATCTCTACATAACACAAGCGATCGGAGAGTGTAACACTGAGGCTTCTTAGGGTCCAGTGTAAAATAAAGAAAAAACGCAAAAAAAGTTTTTAAAAGTATGAAAATAAAAACCCCATAAATGTTCAAATCACCCCTCTTTTCCCCATTGAAAATAAAACAATTAAAATAATAAAAAAAATACACATATTTGGTATTCAGAAATGCTAAATCTATCAAAATATAAAATCAATTAATCAGATCTGTAACCTGAGTAACAGAAAAAAAAGTCCAAAATTAAATTTTTTTAGTTGCTGCAATATTGCAATAAAATGCGATAACGGGCAATCGAAACAGCACATCCACCAAAAAATTGTATTATTAGAAACGTCAGCTCAAGATGCAAAAAATAAGCCGTCACACAGCCCCAGATCCCGAAAAATGAGAACGCTACGGGTCACAGAAAATGACGCAAAAGTGCAATTCTTTTTATTTAAAAACATCTGAATTTTTTTCACCACTTAGATACCAGTAAAGGTATACATGTTTGGTATCTACAAACTCGTACCGAGCTGAGGCATCACACCGTCATGTCAGTTTTACCATATAGTGAATATTTCACCACACTTTGAATTTTTTTCCCATTTTCCTGTGCACTATATAGTAAAATAAATGATTGCATCTGAAAGTACAACTCATCCAGCAAAAAACAAGCCCTCATATGTCTATATTGCTGGAAAATTGGAGGAAGAAAGGGAGGGAAAAACGAAAAACAGAAAATGGAAAATCACCCGGGGGGGTGAAGAGGTTAAAAACTTAAAGAAGACCTTTTTTGTGTCATTACACATACCGTACCTCTTGCAGCTCTGGCACTGTCAGTATGTCAGGGGTGTTAGTTGACTGGGCCTCATGTGCTACCGAGGTGGCTGTCGAGGTACTTTTCTGTCCGGTGTTCCGAGGTCCAAAAGGGCTACTCAACCTTGGTCAGTCCTATTTATGTTCTTTCTGAGTCCCCACCTATGACCCTATGTCACTTCCTCCCTGCCTTAAGATGACTACCCCCTGGATCACCTTTCACCCTTCCCTCCCTCTCCACTTCCTTCCCCTATCTTCTCCCATGGTCACTCTTCCCTACCAGTGTCATGTCACCCTTCCCTTACACCCTGCGTGGAAAGGTCTGGCTGATACTGTATAGCAGGAGGTAGAGTAGAGATAAGGAGAGGATAAATAAGTACATTTTTACTCAACTCTCAACCATTATTTCATGATGTGGCTGCTACAACTTATGAAAGGTCTGCTTTTAAGGCTATGTACTTTTACCAATATATTTGTAATTTTTCTTGCATGCAAACAAAGTTAAGCAACTTTCTAAGTTTCTCTGCCCTCTCCCCCCTCCCCCCGCCATGCTCCCCCCTCTCCGGAAACTCCCTCGCCCCTGAAGAAACCTCAAGCTCCCTAACTTCCACTCACTCGCCGAGTCCCTCCTCCCTCTCTCTGACTTAGCCTCCTCTCATGACGCTGACGCTGCCGCCACCCTCTACAACACCACTCTCGCCACAGCCCTCGACCAGGCCGCTCCTCTGACATACAACAAAACCCGTGCACATAGACAACCCTGGCTCACCGTCAGCACCAAAAAACTTCGACGGACGTCCAGGGTAGCTGAACAGAGATGGAAGAAATCCAACTCCGCAACACACCTCACTTTGTACAAACAGTCCCTCATCGCCTTTAAGACAGCACTGACCACCACAAAACAAGCTTTCTTCTCGTCTCTCATTAGCTCCCTCTCCCACAATCCCAAGCAACTTTTCATAACCTTTAACACCCTTCTCCGTCCCCCTGCACCCCCTCCCTCTCCCCTCATCACCGCTGACGACTTTGCCAGCTTCTTTAAACAGTAGATCGACAAAATCAGAGAAAGCTTCGATTCCCAATCCACTCGGCCCTCCCTTTCTATCACCCAACCCCCCTCGACCAAAAGTAACTTCCCCTCCATGACTGAAGTGCACCTCTCCTCCCTTCTAGCATGATCACACCTCCACTTGTGCCCTCGACCCTCTCTCCTTCCATCTCATCCCTAACCTCACCATTGTCCTTATCCCCGCCCTAATACATCTCTTCAACATATCACTTACCACTGGCGTCTTCCCCTCCTCCTTCAAACATGCCCTCATCACACCCATCCTCAAAAAACCCTCCCTCGACCTCGCAACTGTCTCCAACTATCATCCCATATCTCTCCTTCGCCTTCGCCTCAAAACTGCTTGAGCAACATGTCTACTCCGAACTGTCCTCCCAATCTCTCCTCGTGCTCCCTCTTTGACCACCTGCAATCCGGTTTCCGAGCCCACCACTCCACTGAAACAGCCCTAACCAAAGTCACCAATGACCTACTGACCGCCAAGAGCAAGCGACACTACTCCATCCTTCTCCTCCTCGACCTCTCTGCTGCCTTCAACACAGTCGACCACTCCCTCCTGTTTCAAATTCTAGAATCCCTTAACATCACTGACCTAGCCCTCTCCTGATCTCCTCGTACCTAACAGACCGGACCTTCAGCGTCACCCACTCCCAAACCTCCTCCTCGCCCCACCCCTTATCTGTTGGAGTTCCCCAAGGCTCAGTCCTGGGACCCTTACTCTTCTCCATCTACACCCTCAGCCTAGGCCAACTCATCGAGTCCCACGGCCTCCAATACCACTTCTACGCCGACAACACCCAACTCTACCTCTCCGGCCCTGACATCACCTCCCTGCTATCCAAAATCCGACACTGCCTGTCTGCCATCCCATCCTTCTTCTCCGCTCATTTCCTCAAACTCAACATGGATAAAACAGAGTTCATTGTCTTCCCCCCAAGTCGCTCTTGCCCCCCTACCAGACCTAACCATCACTGTCAACGACTGTACACTCTAACCCGTCCCCCACGCCAAGTGCCTCGGTGTAATCCTTGACTCTGCCCTCTCCTTCAAACCACAGATCCAGTCCCTCACCACCTCCTGCCACCTACAGCTGAAAAACATCTCATGGATCCGCTCCTTCCTTGACCATGGCACTGCCAAAATGCTTGTCCACACCCTCATTATCTCCCGCCTCGACTACTGCAACCTCCTGTTCACTGGCCTCCCTGCTTCCTCCCTTGCACCCCTCCGAACCATCGTCAATTCCGCTGCCCGACTCATCCACCAGTTACTCTCCCATCTCTCCCCTCTCCCAAGCCCTCCACTGGCTCCCTACTTCCCAGAGATCTAAGTTCAAAACCCTAACCCTGACATACAAGGCCATCTACAACCTGTCCCCTCCATACATCTCCGACTTGGTCTCCCGATACCACCCCTCACACAACCTGCGCTCCTCTCAAGAACTCCTTCTCTTCTCCCCCGCATCTCCACCTCCCACAACCGCATACAAGACTTCTCTCGTGAATCCGCCATACTCTGGAACTCTCTTCCACACCACATCAGTCTACCCTGGGAACCTTCAAGAAAAACCTGAAGACCCACCTCTTCCTTCAAGCCTATAACCCACACTGAGACCTAATCCGCTGCACCATCTCACCTCTCGCCCTCCTACTGTCTCCCACCCATCCCCTATAGACTGTGAGCCCTCGGGACAGGATCTCTGCCCTAATGTACCTGTATGACTTATTCGTCGTTATTTATGTTCTCGTCCTTGTTCTGCCCCTACACATGTAAAGCGCCATAGAAACCAATGGCGCTATATAAATGAATAATAATAATAATAAAGTAATCTTCATTAATTGTTTTCTACTATTTTGCTCTTCCGGAGTGTCTGTAAGTCTAGATATATATCTAGCTTATATATTTGGGAGAAACACTCCCAATAGGGAAAAATCTGAAACTTGGATCAGAATGAAAACTGCATATCAAGGAGTCTGGAACTCAGAACAATGGTATTAACTGAAGAAAACCAAAAGCACATGTAATAATAATGTTTTCCTTGTCAAGGTTCTCCATAGCCTTTATCCACAGTGAGGTTATACAGTGATCATATGAAAATAAGTACGGTACAACTAAATAAAAAAGGATAATAATAAGAAAAATTAAGAGAGGAGAGTTGTCAAAGCTTCTATTTAGTGTTTAGTAAACCTCATCCCTGTAATTCCTATATCTGTGACGTTGTCTCCCCCTGCCAGTCAATGCAAAGTATTGGTGCTCTGGAATCCACGTTCTGTATTCTACCGTTAAATTAAGGTTTGTGCATTTGCTGCAATCAATTGATTTATTTTTAAGTACCTTTTTACAAACCAAAAAGAAAATGTGGAGCGCAAAGGGCTGGGGTACCCATCAGCTGGGCCAATAATCAGGATCACAGTGGCAGTGCCCAGTGCTGTGGCCCTGGCTCACATTGAAAAGGAAGAGGAAAACAGAAGAAATAAAAAAAATAAGAAAATAATAAGTTTGTGACACCAGTTGGGATTTCCAGCCAGTAGGTAGCCAGCAGATGCTCCCTGGGAGATAGGTGGTGAAGCAGTGTAGTTGTTTAACCCTTCCCAACCAGGGCTGGCTCCCAGGGGTGATGATGATGGGGAAGCAGTAGTAATGTTGGGTGCACATGGAAAGGAGGCACACATAGTCAATCTCTTTGCTCTTTACCTTTTACTGAATACTATGCAGCAAATCCAAGATTACAAGCACCTTCAGGTTTGTGGTCCAGCCAGTCTGGGAAGAACTGTAGTCAGCTCTGCTGGGTGAATATAGTGGCCTACCTGCTGAGATTTACTTGTTAAGGTTTCTTCGTGTCTTTGAGCTGTCCCTTTACTCCCTTTTAGTTCGTATGGGTTACCTCCCACCAGGCATGTAATGTGGATTGTTTGGGTGTCTTACTCTCTTTGGTGCAAGTCCCTGATCCAGACTAAGGGTACTGACACACACAGAGATATATTGCATGCAACTCACTGGTTGTAGTGAAATCATAGACACATTGTTCTATTTTGTTGCCATGTACAAATGGAACAATGTGTCCATGATTTCACTGCAACCAGTGAGTTGCATGCAATATATCTCTGTGTGTGATGGTACCTTAGGGAATGTGCACACCACATCTTTTTCAGGCTGATCTTCTCTATAACCCACTTGAAAAAGCATTCAATAAACTCTAAAAAGCCTGAATACAACATGCACTGCATTGTAAATATGACTTGCTGATAATATGTTTAGTCTGTTGAAACTTCTTTCAGGTTTCTGAAGATGTGAAGCAGTTGAAAAAAGTTACTCGACCACTCCCCTTAGGTGACCTCTGCTTGTAGTCTGCTCACTAGTTTATTTATTAATATTTCTTATTATAGTACCATTTATTCATGGCGCTTTATACGTGAAAATGGGCATGTATAGACAAATACAATAAACATGAGCAATACAAAGCACACATAAGTACAGGAGGAGAGAGGACCCTGCCCACAAGGGCTCACAGTCTACAAGGGATGGGTGGGTATACAGTAGGAGAGGGTTGAGCTGGTCGTTTGGAGGTTCGTAGACTGAGGATCATTGCAGGTTGTAGACTTGTCAGAAGAGGTGGATCTTCAGGTTCCTTTTGTAGGTTTCCAGAGTAGGCGAGAGTCTGATGTGTTGGGGCAAATAGTTCCAGAGTATGGGGGACGCATGGGAGAAATCTTGTATGCAGTTGTGGGATGCAGAGATAAGAGGGGAGGAGAGAAGGAGATCTTGAAAGGATCGCAGGTTGCGACTAGGTGAGTAATGGGAGACCATTTCACAGATATATGGAGGAGACAGGTTGTGGATGGCTTTGTATGTCATACTTAGGGTTTTGAACTGGAGCCTCTGGACAATAGGAAGTTAGTGAAGGGCTTGGTAGAGAGGAGAAGCTGGGGAATAACAAGGGGACAGGTGGATAAGTCGGACAACAGAGTTTAGAATAAATTGAAGGGGTGAAAGAGTGCTAGAGGATAGGCCAGAGAGTAGGAGGTTGCAGTAGTCAAGGCGGGAGATGATGAGGACATGCACAAGTGTTTTTGCAGTTTCTTGGTCAAGGAATGTATGAATCCAGAAAATATTTTTGTTTTGGAGTTGGCAGACATGGCAAGGGCTTTGATATGTGGCTTCAAAGAGAGGGCAGATTCCAGGATTACCCCGAGGCACCGAGCATGTGGAACTAGGGCAAGTGAGCAGCCATTGACTTTGATGGATAGGTCTGCTTGAGGGGTAGAGTGGGTTGGAGGAAAGATGATGAATTCTGTTTTGTCTATGTTCAGTTTTAGAAAGTGAGCAGAAAAGAAAGCTGAAATAGCAGACAGACATTGTGGGATTCTGGTCTGTAAGGAGGTGATGTCAATTCCAGAGAGGTAGATCTGTGTTTCATCAGCATAGAGATGATACGAAAGCCGTGGAACTCTATGAGATGTCCCAGGCCAAAGGTGTAGATGGAGAAGAGTAAGGGTCCAAGAACTGAACCTTGGGGGACACCATTGACAGAGGGCGAGATGAGGAGATGGTGTGATAGAGGGAAACACTGAATGTCCGGTCTGTTAGATATAATGAGATCCAGTGAGAGGGCCAAGTCTGTGATGCCAAGAGATAATAGAATCTGTAGCAAGAGGGAATGGTCTACAGCAGTGTTTCCCAAACTCTGGTCCTCACAGCCCCAACAGGTCATGTTTTCAGGACTTCCTTAGTATTGCACAGGAGATACCTTGATACTGATTCAATCACCTGTTCAAAACTAAGGAGATCCTGAAAACATGACCTGTTGAGGGCTGTGAGGACTGGAGTTTGGGAAACACTTGTCTACAGTGTCATAGGTAGAGGACAGGTCCAGGAGAAGGAGGACAGAGTAGTGTCGCTTGCTCTTGGTGGTTAGTAGGTCATTGATGACATTAGTTAAGGCAGTTTCAGTTGAGTGATGCAGTCAGAATCCAGATTGTAACTGGTCAAAGAGGGAGCAGAAGGAGAGGTGGGATGACAGTTAAAGATGGATATGCTGTTCCAGCAGTTTTGAAGTCATAAGGGAGAAGTGATATGAGTGATAGCTAGACAAAGAGGATGGGTCGAGGGAGGGCTTTTTGAGGATGGGTGTGATTGAGGTATGTTTGAAGCATGAAGGAAAGACACCATTTGTAAGTGAAAGATTGAAAAGATGTTTTAGGGTTGGGATGAAGACTGTGGCAAGGTTAGGGATGAGGTGGGATTGGAGCGGACCAAGCGTGCAGGGGGTGATAGTGATCTTGACAGAAGAGAGAAGACTGATCTTCTGTCATGGTGCAGAAGCTGGCTTTGGAAGAACAGGGCTGAGCAGTTATTAGGAGGGGCATAGGGGTTACGGGCGAAAGCTTTCTCTGATGTTATCAATCTTCTGCTTAAAGAAAGAGGCAAAGTCTTCAGGAGAAATGAGAGGAGAGAGATGAGGTGCTGAGGGACAGAGGAGAGAATTGAAAGTGTTGAATAGTTGCTTAGGGTTGTGAGACAGAGAGGATATGGGAGATGAGAAGTAAGTTTGTTTTGCGGCAGTGAGCGTGGACTTGACGTTGGCGAGGGACTGCTTGTATGCAACAAAGTGCTCGGCGAAGTGGGATCCATTCCATCTTCGCTCAGCTACCCTTGAAGCCCATCTCAGTTTTTTGATCAGGCTGGTCTGCCAGGATTGCCTGTTGATTGTGCGAGTTTTGCTATGCGTGAGGGGGCGGCCGAATCGAGCCCTGCTGTTATTGTGATGTTATATAAATTGGTATCAGCATCTGTGTCATGTAAGGAAGCTATGTGTGTGAGAGGGAGAGGGGACTCAGAGAATGAGTGTAAATTAAGGGGTTTGAGATTTATGCAAGGATGAGTGAGTTTGTGGAGTGAGGTTTGTGATCTAGGAGAGGAGAGGGAACAAAATGTCAGTAGGTTGTGGTCAGACAGGGTAGGGGTGAGTTAGAGAGGTTAGAAAGGATTAGATAGGGAACAGAGGCAGGTGAAGATTTAATAGAATTTAATGAAAAAAAAAAGATTTTAGGGAAGATGACTGAAAAGAAGCATAAAAAGTAAGTAGCATAAAAGACTTAGGTGAGTAATGAAACCTTTTTTGCCTGAAAAACTCATGGAATTCATGGACGTGTTAAAAAACATTGTGTGCACGTACCCTGAATGTGCCCATACACTTTAGATAGTGGTTAAGCCCTTCCAATTGTATTACATGGACTCACAATTCCCATTATGTCCTTTACAATGGTAAGGAGGTTGTGGGAGTTATTGTTACCAGCAATCACCAAAATAAGGACCATAGAGGAACTACAGTACTGATGAGGCATAGAAAGTATCACAAATATACAATTATACCCAGGTACCTTATAGGCGACAACTTCTCAAGTTGAATTAGTTCTCATCCCTTTTGTCATCTTGTAGTACAGGCACCATGATGAAATTTCACACCCGCATCTTGTCCCCTCTGATTTCCCTCTTCTCCGCCTTTAGCAGCACTTTTGACATGGTGTCTTTAAAAATCAAAGTATCATTATATTGCTCAATAAATAATATCTCCTATGCTGAGTCCTTGAATAAAAAAATTCCTTTACTGTACTTACTGCACAAAATATCCTCCCTTCTCTATAACATCCCCCTACACACTTCCACCCCTCTCCATAATATGACCCCCAGACTGCCTGTCTCTATAATGTCCTTTCACACACTGTCCCTCTCCATAATATCCCCCTCAAACTGTCTGCCTCTTTAATATCCTCTCATACACTGCGTCTCTCCATAATATCCCCCCCAAACTTCCCCTTTGGATAATATCCCCAACACACTGCCCTTCTCTATAACATCCCCCTACACACTTCCACCCCTCTCCATAATATGATCCCCAGACTGCCTGTCTCTATAATATCTACTCCCATACTGTTCCTCTCCATAATATCCCCCCAAACTGTCCGTCTCTATAATATCCTCTCATACACTGCGTCTCTCCATAATATCCCCCCAAACTTCCCCTTTGTATAATATCCCCAACACACTGCCCTTCTCTATAATATCCCCCCCATACACTGCCCCTATGTATAATATCCCACTCTGTACCTCTCCATTATAGATCCCACACTACCCTTCTACAATATCCCTCCACCAACACTGTCCCTCTATGGAATGTCCTTCATTGCCCCCTCTATAAAAGTGCCCCACACTGCCCCCCTGCATAAAGTCCTGCCTACCCCACTGTCCTTGCTATTCTATGCCCCCTGTCATAATTAACTCCTAATTGCTTCATAATGTGCTCCATAATAAACACCTCTCGCAAGGCCCCCATATTTAATCTTCAGCTCCTCCATGGAGTGCTTACCGATGCCAGATGTCTCTTCTCTGCAGTGTCAGTGTGATGACCTTATCAGGGCTGAGGGCAAGGACTGATGTGTACTCAATCCTCATCTGACGGATGCAAATACAGTATAATTGAATATAGGGAAAATGGGAGCCGAGCCGACATCACCGGATTCCCTGCAAGCCGTAACAAACCCCTTGGCGGGCTGCGTGAGGGCCTACCACAGCACATATCTTATATCTATGAATAAGAACTCTACATTAGCATGAATGCTTAAGAAAGATGCTATCACACTGTATATCTTTTAATGGAAAATTAATAAAGTCTGGTTCATGATTTAACAAGCTTCTTTGTTGGATTTTTGCTTTTTGCCAAATACAGGACTCTGTGCTTCTTCCAGGAGAGTGATGGAAAGCAGTCATCATTATACAATAAGCATCAGGAACCAACATCCTGTACAAAAAGTAAGCATATGTGTGTATATAAAAAATCCTAAAATAGACAGCACTCCAGAAAATATCTCCCAAAATAGCAGACTTTATTAGCCCAAGTGTGGAGTCATTTCAACTCAAAAAATAATGAGCCTTTCTCAAACTTTCAGAAAAGCTCCCTATTTTTCGAGCCTAAGCTTTGCCACCTGGGGGCTGTTAAAGTCTGCGATTTTGGCCCCATTTTCTGCAGTGCTTTGTACTTTATATGCTGTTTAAAATGTAAAGAAGATAAGAATACAATGATTGGAAATATCTTTAAAGTGTGTATGTCATGTCATTAAAAAAACAACAACAACACTGCACTGATTGTTAATGATGGATCACACAGCAGCTAGGATAATGTTTTTGTGCCACATGACTTATTTTCTCACATTTTTCTGTGCTCTTTTAAAAACTGCATTTTATGGGTGTGTGGGTGTGGCCAGCAGTTGATAGGAAGCAGTGAAATGTGGCAGCAGAGAAGGCGTTAACAGAGATCTTGACTGAGGGTGCTTTCACACTACGATTTCTTCATTTCCGATGCTGTCCGATAAAAATCGGACAGCATCGGACCGATTTTCGGACCCCATGCATCCCTATGGGGATCGGACCGAATCGGATGTGCACTAAATGCCAACCGATTTGGTCCGATCCGATTCTGCCCGATTTTTTCCGATTTTTTTCTGGTGAAAAAAATCTTTGCCTGCAACGATTTTTGCACCGAAAATAAAATCTGAGAGACTCGGATCGGACCAAATCGGATGGCATTTAGTGCACATCCGATCTGACCCGATCCCTATAACATGGGGCCCTATGGAGAAGGGTCCGAGGAAACATCTGATGTCTCCTCGGACCCTATTTTACTGTACTGAGCATGCTCAGTACAGTAAAAATGCTCCACTGGGAGCGCAGGGGTTAAAAAAAAAAAAAAAGTTTATTCTCACCTCCCCCCGAGCCCCCGCCGTCTCCCGCCGTCTTCCTGGAGGTTGCCGGTGGCTCATGCAGGTTCCCGGTGTCAGCAGAGGTCTTCCTCTGCTGTATAGGACCTGCAGTGATGTCACAGTCATGTGACCGCGGGTTACCATGGTGGAACCTGAGGTCACGTGACTGTGACGTCACCGCAGGTCCTGAACAGCAGAGGAAGACCTCTGCAGCCACCGGGAACCTGCATGAGCCACCGGGAACCTCCAGGAAGACGGCGGGAGACGGCGGGGGCTCGGGGGGGAGGTGAGAATAAACTTTTTTTTTTTTCTTTTTTTTCAGCCCGGCAACGATTTATGCCGGAATCGGGTGCCTATTTGGCACCCGATTCCAAGCATCAGAAGGGAGCCGATGCTGTCCGATTTATATCGGACAGCATCGGCTCTCTAAAAATTCGTAGTGTGAAAGCACCCTGAGCTGTGCGGAGCCTGATGACAAATCAGAAGCTTATTCCAAGGAAAAAGGAGTTTACATGATCCTGACATTGCTTAGTGTTGTAGAAGTATAGAATTTAGCTGAAATATGCAAGGCCTTCACTGAAATACACATTGCCAGGATTGGAGTTTGTGTTGCTCTAAAACCTCTATAAAATACTAGCATGTCACTCTCCATAAAGAAAAGGGCTAGAGCGCAGTGATAGCGGAAGACCGAGTATGACAGGGGTTTGTAAGAATAGGGCATAAGGGGTTAATAAGGAAAGGGGAAGGAAAGGGTTAATGGGGACCTAGCACATACACATGTCCCGCCCCAGGGCCTGGGGTACCCGGTCCTGGGCCTTAAGTTCACGGATTGGGGAATTTGTTGTGTCACGGACGGCTGATGCCCGGTTCCGTGCCCTGGGGCCGCTTTTGAAAAGGGAGTATTTACAAGGGATAATGTCTTGTGACGCCACCTACGGTTCCTGGTAATAATACCGGCGCTGCTTGCAGACCTCCAGGGTGATGATGAGGCAGCTAGTTGGTAACACCCCCCGTAGGTGGAGTGGGGTCCCCGGGCAGTGGTCCTCTCCGGAGGGTTCCTCTTCCGGTCCTCCGGAACCTATACGGGGCCTTTTGGGGATTACACCGGGTGTCGGCCACGACTTCCTACAGAAGCTCGTGCCTCCGGTTTGGCGACTCCGGGATGAACACCCGCACCGCTCTTGGAGCTGGCCCTCTGTACCAAGACTGAACCCCTCCGGTCGGTAGATGTACCGGGTCCGAATTCGGGCACACCGCAACACCTGGTGCCCCTAGGGTTCCTTTCCTTCCCGACGGCTTCTCTGCCGTCCTGTACCTCTTGCTCCACACAGGAGCCCTTCTCAGACTCTCACTGACTAACCCTCTTCCCGCTCTTTCAGTAACCCACCTAGCTCCTCCCACCTGGACTTGGTCTCCCTGTCAATGGGTCCACTCATGTCCTGACTCCACTAAGGTGTGTGGATGGGTGTAATGAAGGTCCCTTATGTGACATCCCAATCCCCTAGTCACAGGAGTACAACTCTCTCTCTTATGGGTGCAGTACCGCTACGTGGGGTCCCGACCAGTGGGGTGCCACACACACAGTATTATTTGAGTGGAAGTCACATGGTTTGGAAAAGATATAGGGATTGGTAGAAAAGTGTAGAGAGGGTGTGGAAAAAAAAAGATTCAAGTGTATGTTATAAAAAGACAAGAAGAATCTGGTGCATCTTGGTCCTTAGATCCAGGACCTTATCATGGCAGCTGGAAGTGAGGAGGTCAGGGATGGCTTTGGCTAGAAAAGGAGGGTCACATCGGAGGCATGATGACCCTTCAGTTCCTGTTATAAAAGTTCCTGATGGGCCTGTTCCCAGGGAACAGTTGGGAAAGTTTAAAGGTACAGCACTGTGACATTTGTCAGCACCGAGATGGAGTGGTGCGACTTGGGAATTCATATTCTGGTGCTGTCCAGTGGATTGGGGCCATCCAGGATCTCCCCAAAAGAGAAGTGGTAGTTATTATGGTTAACATCTTTAAGAACTGCTTAAGAACTGCTGTGGCCATATAGTTCCAAATCGTCACTCAGCGTGTTTGTGATTGCATTATGCCAGGTAGACTTTGCAATACCCTAATCAGGAGAAACCTAATCACTTAGATCCCCCTATAGAATACTCAGCATTGCTAGTGTTGGATAGGTGCAGTACCACTGTGGCGACCAAACCGCAGGGGCGCCACAATAGTGCCTTTCACAGTATGTAAGCTGATCATGTCATAATCACTCATGTAACCCCATCCATGAGAGATGCAGAAAGTGTGCACTGATAACAAGCTGGATGGTCCTTCTTCTCTTGATTTCACAGGACACAGTGTCTGAGGTTTCCATAATGGATTTCAACCACAGAACAGCTTTCCATTTTGACTCAGTCTTAAAATGAGCTTTGGCTCAGATGTGGTATATTTATACAAGGAGTTTATACAAGGAGGAGTGCTGTCAATCAACATAAAGGGAGAGGCAGAGGATGGTAATTAGGAGGGCAGAACAGTGCACTGGGCCAATCCAAGGATGTACTGAGGTCCTCTCATTTACATATGTAATAAAACTGTTATTACGTAAAACAAAATAATTAAAATATGTATCACAAAAGTGATTTTTATAGTCCCCTATATGAATTGTATAAGTGGATTGAGTATTAAGTACTAAGTGAAAGAGAGAGAGAGAGAATGTTTTAAGGTATTTTTATTACTTTCTGCAAAGACACTAAGTTACACACACTAAGATTACTCTGACTTTAAACTATATGGGACAGCCAATATGATGATGTCATGTGTTTTGAAGCTTCTGATAGGTTTATTGGCAACATCTGAGTTAATTAGAGTCACACCTGTGGATTTATTTTAGTGCACACCTGAAACACACTGCTTCTTTGTGTACCATCATGGGAATGTTTTAAGAAATCACCCAAATATCAGGAAGAGAATTGTGGACTTGTAACGTCTGATTAATTCTTGGGTGCAGTTTCCAGATACCTGAAGGAGCCTCGTTCATCTGTACAAACAATTATATGCAAGTACAAATAAGATGGGAATGTCCAGCCATCATACTTCTCATCAAGGAGATGGGTTCTGTGTCTCGGAGATGAACGTGCTTTGGTCCGACATGTGCATTTCAACCCAAGAATAAAAGCAAAAGACCTTGTGAAGATGATGGCGGAAGCTGGTAAGATTGTGTCATTATCCACAGTGAAAGGGGTACTGTATTAACAAGGGCTGAAGAGCCACTCTGCCAGGAAAAAGACATTGCTCCAAAAGAAACACAAAAAAACAGATAATTTTTACAAATACAGGAACAAAGACCTACTTTTTTGGAGACATGTCCTGTGGTCCGATGAAATAAAATTTAACTATTTGGATGAAAAAGGGAGAAGCTTGGAAGCCTAAGAACACCATCCTAACTGTGAAACATAGGGGTGGCAGCATCATGTTGGGCGGTTGTTTTGCTGCAGGAGAGACTGTGGAACTTATCAAAATAAATGGCATCAAGAGGAAAGAAGATTATGTGGCAATAGTGAAACAACATCTCAAGACATCAGCCAGGAAGTTAAAGCTTGGGTGGAAATGGGTCTTCCAAATGAACAATGACCTGAAGCATACTGCCAAACTGGTTAGAAATTGGCTTAAGGATAACAAAGTCAATGTTTTGGAGTGGCCATCACAAAGCCTTGATCTCAATCCTATTGAAAATGTATGGGCAAAGCTGAAAAGGCAGGTGCGAGCAAGGTGACCTACAAACATGGCTCAGTTACACCAGTTCTATCAGGAGGAATGAGCCCAAATTCCTACCAACTGTTGTGAGTCGCTTGTGGAAGGAAATCCAAAATTTTTCACCAAAGTCATACAGTTTAAGGGCAATAGTACCAAATAGTAAAGAAATATATGTAAACTTGAAAAATATTACAATCTGAGAGTCCTCAGTGGTTGTACCTCAAGGCCATCAGATACAATCGGATATGTTCCAACCCTACATATAAGAGAAAATTACCTTGAGGACCTCAGAAAGACCTTTTTGAACCAGGGCTACCATCCAAGAACAATTGAAAATTACATTACAAGAGCCACCCGAATATCGAAGAATCATCTCCTACATTACAAAACTAGAGAAGAAAACAACATAGACAATCCAAGTCTGGAGGTGCTAAGAGGAGCCGCACGGAAACTGCAACCACTCCTACAAAAAGATGCCTGACTAAAATCAATATTTCCGGATCCCCCACTCTTGTGTTTTATACAACCTCCGAATCTAAAAATCATCATTGTCAGAACCCCTGTCCTCTCCAACACCAACAGGAACCTTTCCCTGCAACCAGAGAGAGTGCAAAACCTGTCCATCTATAATGACAACGGACAAGATAAGGATTCCTGGGACAGATCAGGACTACAAGATCCCAGGTAACATCAGCTGCACCACAAGCGATGTAGTGTATTTAATTATATGTACCAAATGCCCAACAGGTGGCATGTACATAGGGAGACCGGGCAAAAATTCAGAACAAGAATGAATTCTCATCGCCACTCAATAGAAAAAAGTGTATGGCCCTACCTGTAGCAAAACATTTTTGCAGCTGTGACCACAGTGAAACGATATGAGGCTGCTCATCTTAAAAAGCAACTTCAAATCTCAGAGAGAGAGAAGAATTTGGGAATACAAATTGATAACGACCTTTGACACATTCAAAACAGGATTGAATGTCTCACATGGATTCGTGTGTTTTCATTTCAATTGAAAGGGCATTTGGGGTATCACATCTTCGAACAGAGCCCGGTTAGAGGACAATGAAGTTTTGACACTTCTTACTTGAACTGTTTCGCATGGATTAGAGCTTTCTACACTCACTGAGGAATCTTCAGGTCTCCACAGGCCACTAATCATAGAACAATAGTACAATCGGTTCCTCTTATCTTGGAATCTTGATTTTACCTCCCCAGCTCCTCTCCCCCTCCCAAGCCTGACTCTGCTTTACCTCACCTGTCATATTTACTACATCACATAACTCTGCTTATGTATATATTGTGTGTCTTCACAATTCTGTGTCATTATCAGCCTGATGAAGGGGCCACAGTGTCCCAAAAGCTTGCTATGCTTTTCAGTTTGCCTTTAAAAGGTAACAACCACTGAGGACTCTCAGATTCTAATATTTTTCTATCTACTGGCTATAACGGTACAAACATTCTTTACCTTGTCTGTATGTAAACTTGTGACTTTGCAGAAAGTAGTAAAAAAGCCTTAAAACCTTCTCTGTCAGTATTCTGGCATTTGACAAATATTAATAATTATGGTAATCTTAATTGATCTAAAACTGGAAAGGTTTATTCTGAGTTCATGTTAGATCTGAGAAAAACATACATAAGTGTCTTATTATATAGTGTATGGAAACTTCTGTACATAACTGCAAACCCAAACTGAAAAATGTATAGTAGTCCGGATCGCTAGCGGAGATAGAAGATGAAGCCACTTGAAGGTGGGTGTAAGGACGGGGTCAGGGTACTTGGATTTAAAGAATTGCTCAATAAAATAAATACTGAGGGTATGCTTTAAGTAAATATCCTCTTACATATAATAAGCCCAGTGTGTGGAGTTACTGGTCCAGTGTTTGCAAGGTATTGGTTAATAATATCCTTCTATTGCAGCCAGTTCTTATGTTCATTTATTGCATCACAATTTAAATTTGTAGTTTCCACTGTCCTGTCCCCGCAGTCCTCCTCCCCTGACTTCTCCTCCCCTCAGACTCTCCTCTTAATCCTCCAGCTTGTGAGAAGCAGTGAGTCTTGTCCCAGATACCTGCAGGCTGCATAGTTTCTCAGGAAGGGAACTCATGGAGCTGAGTGACAAGCGAGGGTAAGGGAGGGGGCTGACGTGTGTTAGTTTCCGTATATCTCAACTGTGGAGCTTTCGGAGTTATTCCTGACGATTCTTCCATGTGTGCTATATGCAAGTAGCGTCTTCCGAGAGGAAGCGGACAGGAAGTCTTCAGCCACCTATTGGAAGTAGCAATCCTAAAAGTCAATGTCGACCCTTCCGAAATCCTCCATACCTTAGGATAAGAAGCCAAGTTGACACGTGCGGTGCTTTAGCACACGGTGACATTGCTGTCCTCTGTCTATTATCAGGATGTTGGAGGCTGCAGGACATCTCCCCGCCGTCCACCTGCAGAGTCTGTCCGAGCTGGAGAGGTTCCGTCTGCAGGAGATCGCAGTCTACATTCTGCAGCAGCGCGGACTCTGCGCGAACGTCAAGCCGGGTGAGCCGGTGACCGCTGTAGGTGTGTGACACGCGTGTACGTGGAGGACAGGGGCTGTGTGCAACTGTGGGACACTGGAGTTGTGTGACACTGCCGGGGGGAGAAGGGGGAAGGGGGCACTTTCCCAGACTGAAAGGAAATGATCTGTTTATTTTTGGATTTCCCTGTGGAATGTGCTGCACGCAACCAGTGACAGCAATATGTTCCCTATTATCTGTGTCATTCCATCTGTGCTGCACTGACTTCCTAACATACAACTTTTATATTGCAGGTTACCAAAAAGCAAAGAAAATTGTGAAACGCAGGCAGGAGCGGAAAGGTAATTAATATATTCAGAGCAGTTTATGAATTGATTGGACGTGATGATTACTATTAATTATCTATCATCTTCTATCTATCTATCTATCTATCTAAGAAAAAAATCTCTCTGCAGCACACAGCTATACCAATATCGTACATATGCTAACAAGCAAAAAATGAGAAAAAAATGTAAAAACTAACGTTTTTTCAAAAAACTCATTATTCTTCATTTTTATTTTCTGGGGGTCTTAGTACATACATTGGCCAATGTCTGTTTGCCCACCAACCACGTCACGGTGACCCCAGGTCTGTTGAGTCCTGCACTGACATCCCTGTCCTCCTTTTCCTCCCTGCCTATTGTTAGGTGGTTGGACACCATCTCAACCTCAGACCACCTGTGGGTGATGAGTGCTAAGTGCAGTCATGGAGCCAGCAACTCCATATCTTATACACAAAGCAAAAAAAAAAAAAAACATTGTGTCTTGAGTGCTGTGCAGTTTTTTTTTGATTTATGTCTAATATGTGGAGTTTCTGGCTCCATGACTGCACTTAGCACCCTCATCACCCACAGGTGGTCTGAGGTTGAGATGGTGTCCACCCACCTAACAGTGGAACAGGGAGGAAAAGGAGGACAGGGATGTCAGCGCAGGACTCATCAGACCTGGGGACACCATGACTTGGTTGGTGAGCAAGCAGACATTGGCCAATTTATGTACTAAGACCCCAGAAAATAAAAATTAAGAATAATGAGTTTTTTGAAAAAACGTTAGTTTTTAAATTTTTTTCTCATTTTTTGCTTGTTAGCATGTGTACAATATTGGTAGTAGCTGTGATGCTGCAGAGGCATTTTTTTCTTGGTATCTATCTATCTATCTATCTATCTATCTATCTATCTATCTATCTATCTATCTATCTATCTATCTATCTATCTATCTATCTATCTATCTATATCCATGCATCTACCCATACAGGTACATCTCAATGAATTAGAATATCATCAAAAAGTTGCGGTTATTAATTTCAGTAATTCTTTACAAAAAGTGAAACACATAAAAAACATAAGTTTGTCATTTTTACCCTTTTTTCCATCACAGTTTACCAATTGTATTAGTTGATTTTATATTTTGATAGATCGGCCATTTCAGAACGCAGCAATACCAAAAGTGAATTTTCTTTTCTTTTATTGTTTTATTTCAATGGGCAAAAGGGGGATGATTTGAATTTTGGTGGTTTATATACAGACGCATCTCAATGAATTAGAATATCATCAAAAAGTTAATTTATTTCTGTAATTCAATACATAAACTGAAACACATATTATACAGAGTCATTACAAACAGAGTGATCTATTTAAAGGAACCTGTCACCTGGATCTAGCCCTTTCTGCTATCACTAGCTGTCCCTGCATCTTCCTAGCTGTTCCCTAACCATCCCTCTCTGACCTAAAGGGGCCGTATAACGATTTTGAACAATTAATTTGAACTTGCATATGGTCCCCATGTAGGAGACTGGAAAGGCGGGCTCCGGACTCCATGATCCCCTCCTCGCTGTGTCCTAGCACGCCCCGTTGAGCATCATCCCTCCTGGTGCTTTGCGCCTCCTTTTGGAATCTCCCGCCTCTATGCCACTGTAATGACCGGGCCGGAACATCATATCGGTATCAATATGTGCATTGCGCATGCACCGGAGCCAGGCCGATCACATGAATAGGCCCACAATGCATCGGGCTGGATATAATGTTCCAGCCCAGGCATTACAGTGGCAGAGAGTGCGGGAGATTCCAAATGGAGGCAGCAAAGCACCAGGAGGGATGACGTCCAGTGGGGCGTGCTAGGACACAGCAAGGAGGGGATCATGGAGCCCACCTTTCCAGGCAGTAGGGACCCAAAAGGGACAGCGCCAAAGGAAGGCCTCCGAACCCGCCTGGTGAGGTGGATCCTCAATTGCTTCCAGGCTGTCCGGACCTTCATTACCACCTGTCACCAGTATCCCAGTCTGCACAATTGACTGTCAAGTAAAAGGTAAAGGAAACTACAATCCCTGTGTCCTCCGGTCATTTCTCGCACCTTCAGTCCTGCACCCCAACGTCCATTATCCTCTTCATAAACTCTCAATTGCCCTGGGGCCTCGCTCCACCTGTGGTGAGCAGAATCATCCCGGCTACATCATCATCTGCCCCAGCGGTCCCCTTAAGCAGACGTCGGCCATCCATAGCTGAACACTACAGGTGGCGTCACAACTAAATCCGTATAAACAATCCCCATTTACGGCATGGCCAGGGTCACGGAGTCGGGTAACAGCCCTGTGACCTCCCTAAAGAACTGTCCGGTCTGAGTACCCCACGGCCCTGGTGGGCGTGTCATAATGACTCTATATATGCATTTTACTTTTTGTATTATATTACTGAAAAAAATTTACTTTTTGATGATATTCTAATTCATTGAGATGTACCTATGTATCTATTTATTATCTATCTATCTAGACATACCTTCCAATATTGATAAATGGGCTAGGGAGAGAACAAAAGAGAAAAAAGGCACTTCCTACCGCAACAACTTTCTCATGGGTTTATAGTCCCCTGTTAGTACCGAACCACCGCAGGCAGGGGTGTAACTACAACAGGTGCAGGGGTTGCAATCGCACCCAGGCCCTGGAGCCCAGGGGGCCCCAAAAGTCCATTTCTCTTATAGAAAAAGACTATTGCTATTAATGATTTGCAATAATTGGGTTCCCCACTGGAGCTTTCACAGTGGGGCCCATGGGCTTCAAGTTACACTAACTGAAGGGCAGATTTTTGGAGAATGTGTATCGAGCAGGCACATCCCGGGCAGGTCAATGTATGACTGACATCCAAGTGAATGAGGAACCAACCATAACTGCTTTATCTGCTTAGATGAAGACTTTGGTCTGGCAATGAGATTGTTGCATGAACTTGTTGCCTCCCGCTTTGTTCCAGTTTTAGTTTCTATAATGTAGAGTGCTTTATATCTATTAAATAGTCATTTTACTATATCCTGCTGGATCTACTTTGTAATGTATCCGAACTTCCCCGACGAGAAATGCCAAAAACTCAGTATTGTATTCAGTACTTTATGTCATTTTGACGGTCTGGAAAAAGAAACACATACTGCCAATTAATATTATGTGGCGCCCCTGCGGATCCAATCGTCACAGAGGTACTGCACCCCTGTTAGGGTGTAGTATCCCACTCTCGGCTAAGAGGGTATAAACCGGTACCGGGACACCCAGGCCATGCACTAGGAACCATTGTAGTGGGGATGGGTGGTGAAGGAAGTAGTTAGAGGGAACACCTGGGAAGGAGTGAGGTCAGGAAGAACACACGTAGATGACATGAGACACATGACAAAGGGTATAAATAGAGTGGGAAAGATCTAGAAAGGAGGAGAGACAGTTGAACAGCAGATAGGAGAGTTGCTGCGGAGAGAGAAAAGGAGAGTGAAGCAGCTAGAGTCGAGTTGGAGGGAAGCTAGAGAAAGAAAGCCTGTCACAGAAGGAAAAGAACTTGAGAGAAGTGTCCAGAGGCCAGATTGAGGAGCAAAGAAGGAGAACCAGGTGGCTCCAGGAGAAAGGGATCCTAGGGACACGGGAGGTGAGCGATCCACCTGTGGGGCTCGAGTCCATTGTTGGATGCAGGCAAGGGGAACAATCAGGCCGAAGAGGGGGGCAACGGGACCCCAAGACTAGTGGTGAATACAGACAGGGCTCGGCTGGCAACCCGGAGACTGTGTGGTGCTTGCATAGTGACACTGTCTTCAACTGTGCACATTACAGAAAAGGTGGCAACCATAGGGCTAAGGGGAGATACTGCAGGTTTACCCGTAAGAAAAACCCACAGCCACTGGCTCAGAGCTCTGTGTGGCGAGCCTGTCTTCAGCGCTGCCTTCAGCTTAATGGGTCCGTGACAAAAAACGTCCTGCACATGGATGTCATCCATGTGACTTCTTTGAGCACAGACCAGAGCAAAGAGTTTTTAGCTTAAAAAAAAAATAATTTTATATTTCCAGTCTCGAGTGATGTCCTATCCCTTTCTCTTCCGGGGCTGTTGCAGTCAGTGCAGTGAATATTCATGACATTAATGAGCAGTCCCGGAAGTGAGAGCAATAGAACATCGCTGGAGACTGGAAGTATAAAATTCTCTTTTTTTACTATCTAAAAACTCTTTGTTCTGATCTGTGCACACAGAAGTCACACAGATGACATCCATGTGCAGGACGTTTTTGGCACGGACCCATTAAACTGAATGGGCCTATGTGTCCTGTGCTGCCGTTTAAAAATGGACATGTCTTCGTGTGGAGCACACAGACATGCATCTGCTCCACACGGACGAAGACACGGTCCATGTGGAAGAATGAACATGTGAAAATGACTATTCACTAACATTAGTGTATACGTGTGTCCATGTCTCCGTCATGTGGCTACACGGACAGCACACGTACCGGAGATACATAAGAGGTCTTAGGGTACCTTTACATGCCGCAACTGTGGTGAGAAAACTGAGAGACAATCCGAAGCCCCGTCACCGTCGCCGTCAAATTACTACGAAATTGTGGCGTGTATTTGGTGAATCCGGTGGTGTTTTAGAAAGTTGCGCCCGGTTGCGATTTCAGAGCACTGCTCGAAAACCAGATGCAACCATGAAAGTGAATTTCCCTGCTTTGCTTTGAGGGATAGGATGAAATCAGCGTCACCTACTGAAATCCCGGAGGCGTACCACAGCGTGCTGGATACCGCTTACCCCAGCGATGATTGGTGGGGCTACTGTGTTTCCATTGGCTGTCCCTTCACAGGGCGCCATATTTGAAGAGCTGTCCAATCACCACCACACAATGGCAATGGCGTCATGTATTAGCCACCTTCTAGCACAGGATGACCAATCATAACGCTATTGCGTTGTTTTAATCAGCGTGCTTGGGGCGTGGTATACACCAGTCTCCACGCCTATGTTTTCGCAGTGCTGAACATGTACGTCCACATTCCTTTGAGGATTGTGGCGTGTGAAGCGGCGACGGAAGGCTACTGGATGTTTCCCGCAGTTTGTGTGGCAACTTCCGGGGAGACACGTTCCGTTGGGTTGACGGCGCAATTGCGGCGATGTACAAGCACCTTCGGCATTCGGAGGCAACCATGAAAAATGTGCACGCGCACGTTCGGTTGCCTCCAATTGCCGCCAAAAGTTGAGGCGTGTAAAGGTATCCTAAGAGGCACACCTTGACTTGACTACTGGGCGGTTTATCGATATGGCCATATTTATTAAGCTGAGTGTCTGAATTTTCACCTTTTTTTTCTTAGCTGAAATATATATTGCCTTTACATATGCTTAAACAGGGATATTCTCCTAGTGAGGCCCATTAGTGTTTTCACACAGCTGAGTGCTCCATTCATAACCCCAACAGTGCTCCCTGTGTGGTATGACTATCTCCTTTCGGGACTTTTAAGGAATCTTGCTAATTGCTCTACATTTTTAACATTTTTCAATGCATTTTAAACATATAGAACAAGAGAACCAGGGGATCAAACTAGACATAGTAAATTATAGGGTACAATTCAAAATACATAGTACACAAGAAGCACAGGCTTCCAGGATCCCTGTTTCAGATGCTGCACATCTCCTATCTTCACAGCATAGACAATTGCCTTCAGATGAGGGAGGAGGCAAACTTTTTTGTGAGTGGTGAAGTTAACAAACAAAACTATTGGCTTACCCTAACCCACAGTGGACAGATCCCTCCAAGACTGCTGGAACACAAACATTGATGGTATGGTGTGGTATATGGGGTACAGAAGATAGTGGGGCCATTCTTCATCAATGGCAACCTCAATGCCACTGGATATCTGAAATTGCTACATGATTCAGATATCCAGTGGTAAAAGGAACTATACGGTATGTATTTAAATGCCAGGCAGGTGTATCCGCTATTGGGAGAGACAGACAGACAGAGGGTAATTTTAAATGTTCCGTTGGATGTAACATATGATGGACTGTTTATGTTATGTGGTTTATGATGTAATAAACCAATGGATTGTTTTTACTGAAAAACATGCTGTTTGCCTCAATTCCGCTATATTTTGAGTATCCCCCAACACGCTCAGTGAGCAAATCACTACAATAATTAATAGAAAAACATAGCAACATACATTTACCACTAACAAAGTGTATAATGTATTTAATGCCAGCTAGGCGTATCCGCCATTGGGACAGACTGAGGGTCATTTAATGTTCCCTTGATGTACTTATGATGGACTGTTTATGTTATGTGGTTTATGGTGTAATAAACCAATGGACGTTTGTTTTTACGGAAAAACATGCCTGTTTGCCTCAATTCGCTATCATTTGAGTATCCCCCAACACGCTCAGTGAGCAAATCACTACAATAATTAATAGAAAAACATAGCAACATACATTTACCGCTAACAAAGTGTATAATGTGTTGTGTGAAAACAGTGTTGGAATCACTGGAATGTGTAGAAACATTCTAAAGTTATTACAACATAAAGTGACATGTCAGGTATTAAAAATTGGGCTCTGTCCGGAAGGTGAAAACTAGCTGCCCTGGAGGCGGTAAAGCACATTTATGTGTAATATTTGTTCCTGTGAAGCTCTTTAATTAATATGTTTCTTTTTTTTTCGAAAACCCAACGTTCCTTTTTTATGCATTTTCATGTCGGCTTTTCTATGGGAATAAAATAATGATATCTGAATTAAACAAATGCCTAAAATTGTTAGACATTCATAACTTTACAAAAAAGGTACAAAAAACTATATGTAAAAAGTCAAATGGTGTTGTATGATGAAGACTAAATTATATATTAAAGGGGTTGTCTAGTACTTGGACAAGCACATCTCAACTGTCATATACCCCAATGTAAGATAAAAAAACAGCCTATTCGCCCCTGCAGTATCGAAGCCGTTACGGCGATGTTGGCGTTGGGTCTTCCAGGGCCTGAGTGATGTTATGACATGTGAGCGCCGCGTACAGTCCACAAAGAGTTAATGGTCAGCTTCGCTCTCACTTTTTCGGACGAAGCTGACAACCGGAAGAAGTGAGAACGACTGCTGATTGGCTGCAAGGCTCACTTGGCTTAACAGCAGTCCATGAGCCTCAGGAGACAAAACTCTGAAGTTGCCGGAACGGCTCCGGCACTGGAGGTGAAGATAGGCTGTTAGCTATTTCACACGAGGAAATATAACTATTGAAAAAACAGTTGTCTGAGTAGTGGAGAACCCCTTTAAAGAAAACATGTCAGCAGACTTTTGCTATGTGATCTGATAGCAGCATGTTGTAGGGCCACAGTTCATGATTCCAGTAATGTGTCACTTACTTACTTAGCATTTAGGTGACTGAGAAAGGAGTGCGCTCTTCTTCCAAGTGATTGGGACCCCCATACAGGGCCAATCGTACAGGGACATGGTCTGATCATACCAAATCTCCTGGGTAGGGGAGGAAGCAAAAGCATATACAGACATTACAGCACGGGATCATAAATCATTCTTTATTTGAGGTAAAGCATTTGTTAAAAACAGGAAGAAGATGTTTTACCTCATAAAAATAATCATCTATGATCCCATGCTGTAATTTCTGTATACTTTTTTTCCTTTCTCCCTGGCCTAAGAGATGATCAGACCATGTCCCTGTACGGTCAGACACATCCATTACACAGTACACAGCAGGGACACATATATAAGATTATCTCAGCACAGGAGATGTGATATGATCAGACCATGTTCCTGTACGGTCAGACACATCCATTACACAGTACATAGCAGGGACACATACAAAATTATCTCAGCACAGGAGATGTGGTATGATCAGACTATGTCCCTGTACGGTCAGACACATCCATTACACAGTACATTGCAGGGACACATATATAAGATTATCTCAGCACAGGAGATGTGGTATGATCAGACCATGTCACTGTACAGTCAGACACATCCATTACACAGTACATAGCAGGGACATATATATAAGATTATCTCAGCCCAGGAGATGTCGTATGATCAGACTATGTCCCTGTACTGTCAGACACATCCATTACACAGGACATAGCAGGGACACATACAAAATTATCTCAGCACAGGAGATGTGGTATGATCAGACTATGTCCCTGTATGGTCAGATACAGCCATTAGCAGTACATAGCAGGGACACATATATAAGATTATCTCAGCACAGGAGATGTGGTATGATCAGACCATGTCACTGTACAGTCAGACACATCCATTACACAGTACATAGCAGGGACATATATATAAGATTATCTCAGCCCAGGAGATGTCGTATGATCAGACCATATCCCTGTACGGTCAGACAAATCCATTACACAGTACATGGCAGGAACACATATATAAGATTATCTCAGTACAGGAGATGTGGTATGATCAGACCATGTCCCTGTACGGTCAGACACATCCATTACACAGTACATAGCAGGAACACATATATAAGATTATCTCAGCCCAGGAGCTGTAGTATGATCAGACCATGTCCCTGTACAGTCAGACACATCCATTACACAGTATATAGCAGTGACATATTAATAAGATTATCTCAGCACAGGAGATGTGGTATGATCAGACCATGTCCCTGTACGGTCAGACACATCCATTGCACAGTACATAGCAGGGACACATGTATAAGATTATCTCAGCCCAGGAGCTGTAGTATGATCAGACCATGTCCCTGTACAGTCAGACACATCCATTACACAGTATATAGCAGTGACATATTAATAAGATTATCTCAGCACAGGAGATGTGGTATGATCAGACCATGTCCCTGTACGGTCAGACACATCCATTACACAGCACATAGCAGGGACACATATATAAGATTATCTCAGCACAAAAACATTTTTTAATCACATCCAATTGTGGAAATTATTATTATTCCAAAATCTATTGAGTAAAATAAACTTTTGTTCACGGGAAATCCTCTTTAACTGTTAAGCCTCCGTTAGTGCATGGTAAAATTGTTAGCAGCTGGAAGGCCTGGGTGCACTCGTCCATCAGGATAATGTGGGTACACATGAAATCCGATGAGAAGTGTTGTTTATTTCCAGGAATTTATTTTTTCATAGGCATTCTCATAGGAAATCAAAGAAAATAAAGCATGAAAAATAAGAACGCTTGTTAAAATCTCACGATAAAAAAAAAAGTCACTTAAAAACTGTGGGAAAGAAGCTGAATAATATTATTTAATGAAGTCAAAACATTTAAATAAATGAACCTAGGGTGGAAAGTAGTTGAAGACTATGGGCCAGGTTCATCGTTAAATTTTCAATGTTTTTTAAATGTATCAATTACTGATATTTTTGATTTATAAAACAATTGGGCCTCACACTGCATTCTCTGCCCTGTGTGATGTTCCTCTGCTTGATTGACAGATCATCGGCTCCGAAACATGGCAGTAAGTCCAGCGTGAGGCTGAGGAGCTGTAAGGTCATCATCACGACCAGTGCACTGACAATCACATATATACACTATTTCAAACACGATTTCCTCACTGCTAGAGCATCGTTTTGGGGTTATACATGGAGGAACATGCTTATCTTCTAAAGAGCTACACAGACATATAAATGTATGAGTAGATGTTTCTGACAAGTTCCTAATATCCAGAGAACTATCGGCCGATCTAGACTCACAATAATGAAGAATTCATATGGGAGTACAATGATTACGAACATAACTCAGTTTGTATGTACAAGGCGAAAAAAAACTGTACCCATGAAATGGATGACATGTTCTCAGAAATCTCCATTGTATTATTGTCACCATTCTTAGACTGGGAAAGCACAATCTCTCAGTTGCCGCATCTCCACCCAACTGGTTTCATACAGACTAGTACTCCTACTGCGCAGTTCATAAGGGTACGTGTACAAATAGTAATATCCCTAACCGCAGGATTAGAAGATAACTGCTCAGGCTTCCTGATCGGTCATCGAAAGTTTCACATACCAGGGAGAGGTTGATAAGACAACAACCAAAACAAGGCAAGCATACAAAGAGAGACTGTACTCCCGCGACTACTAGGAAGCAGGGACAGTGTGCACCTGAACAGTCCCTCAAGGTAGGAGTCCCTAGGCTAGTCCCTGTCCCCAAGATTACCCCTGATGGAGGGGATGCTTGGGTCTCATGCCCTTGCTAAGCTCCTGGATGTGACTCACTATACTATATCCAGCATAGTAGAGGTTTGTAGATTTAGCAGAAGTGCAGGAGAATCACAAGCTACAGCTGAAAGGCTAAGAGAATAATCATCCAGTAATGAAAAGATTTTTAACCCCTTCAGCATAGAAGAGCAAGCACATCAGTAAAACTGTGAAAAGTGAGCTTTGCATAAGCCTATGACTGATTAAAAGCTGAGACCTTCTGACCTCACGTCCCCGAGAGATGACAACAGGACTCGGCACGCTCATGTTAAGACTTCCTGTTTCAAGAAAAGATGCTTCCGAATTATTCAAGGGTTGTCCGAAACTTTAACATTGATTGCCAAACCTTAGGATAAGTCATCAGTCTGACCGGTGGGGTGTGACACTCAGCACCCCTACTGATTCTTGATGCTGCTGCTGTCCGGGACTACTCATAGGCAGAGCTGCGCAGCACAGCTCCATAAACTATATAGTGGCTGAAGCTCGGTACTTCACATCTAATGCCTATTTTAACAATTGAATCAGTAGCGGGGAGATGGGTAGTATCTGACCAAAGGCACTGTTATGTTGACAGAGCTGTGCAACTCCACACCTCTGCCCATTCAGTGCCCCACACCAGGAATGGCTGATCAGTGTGGGTGCGGGTGGTCACACCCCCACCGATCAGACAATGATGACCTGTCCTAAGGATTAGCAATGAATGCAATAACAGTCCCAAACAACCCCTTTAAGACAGTTATGTTTACTACAACAAGCTCCTCACCAACTGGGGTTGGCCACACAATAAGGCTCCTACCGTACCATATGTTGGAGTCCAACTAAGAGACAGTTTTGACAGAAGGGATCCTATTATACAGTACTCACCTTGCTAGCTGCAGCAGTCCCTGCTTTAGCCAGATATCACTCTTTTGTTGTCCTATTACTTTATTTTTTTTTCTCCCTCATTTTCCTACAGATGCACCACATGGATTATTTGGGGTCACTCTATCAGATGTCCTCGCCCAAGATCGGGTGGAACGTCAGCGGATACTTCCGGTCCGAAATAGAAGAGCGTGGCTGAAGTTGAGAGCAGTGTTTTGAGTTTTCTGGTAGAAACGCAACGGGCATCTAACCCTGGAACATTAATGGACTTTCCAGCACCATCGATATTCAGAAATGGCACGACTCAGACAAGAAGAAGGGTGAGAAATACAATTGTGTATGCTGTCACTTTGTTATACACCAGAATATTGCCAAAATGAGCAATAATGCAAAAGGATTTATGGCGCATCCACGTTATTCCATTAAACATGGCACATATATGTGTGGGACTATCACCCACATGTCAGAAAAAATGAAACCAAATTGTCACTTCAGTGAGGAAGTGAATGAACTCTAGCGCCACCTATCGGTAGCAATCCTCAAAGTCATTGTCGACTCTTTAACAAGCCTTTTAATATGACCAAGGATTTGTGCCAGATCAGAACCCCAAACTGCAGACACTGTTTCGGGGTGATTGCCCCTCATCAGTGCAGTTTGTGGGAATTCTGATGTGGCTGTGTGAGTGGGCTAAGACGAGGCCTGGAGAACTAGCTTTTTACCTCATGGAGAGGAATTTGTCTGCCAGCTTTAAGAAAGCAGATAAACTGATAAGGAAGCTTATAGCCGCAATGCTCCTCTGGGAAATATGGAAATTGTCACTTCAGTGAAGAAGTGAATGAACTCTAGTGCCACCTATCGGTAGCTGTCCTCAAAGTCATAATCGACTCTTTAACCCACACACTGCACTGATGAGGGGCAGTTACCCCGAAACACAGTGTTTCTGCAGTTTGTGTTTCTGATCTGGCACAAATCCTTCGTCATATTAAAAGGCTTGTTAAAGAGTCGATTATGACTTTGAGGACAGCTACCTAAAGGTGGCGCTAGAGTTCATTCACTTCCTCACTGAAGTGACAATTTGAGCTTTCTACATGAATTTAGACAGGACGTGAAGCTTTTTTTCTGTGCGGCCTGCAGGCTAATATGTATGAGGACTCCGGCCAACTGATGGTTAGATAAGAATCAATTGCGGATGTCTAATAATTGTCTGACGATCATTTAGTTCTATCGGAGATAAGCCACTGCTGACTTGTTTTTTCCTGCTTGTACTGAATGGTAATTATCATGACTATGTTGCACCCTGCTGTGACCTCTGGGTATCTGGGATCACAAAGTCATGGTGTTTGTCTGATTGCAGTTCCTCTTAAGAGCCAGCTCAGCGATTATCATGAGTAGAGGGGAATTATTTCCTTTCAATGCTGACGGCGTTAAGAGTTCCTTTCTTATCCAGCTAAGACTATTTGTCGTTTTAATCTGAGCTGTTGGAGCTTACAATCACTCCCTTCCTCTATTTAAACTCACTCCTAGCTCTCTCTTATGCCGGTTTTAGACTTTCTTTGCTGACCTCTCTAGTGAAGTTGTTCCAGTTGAAGCTGTTGAGTTCTTTCCAGAAGAAGCTGTGAAATCCCTTTCTGGAGAAGCTGTTGAGTTACTTTTTTTTATTTTGTCCCGCTTGTTTGTCTCTTTCCTCATGTTGTCCTATCACAGTAGTAAGACTAGTGTCTTGCTACCCTACTCAGTAGCTAGATCTGGCTCACAGTCAGCCAGGGCCTAGGCACATGATCGCGCACAGCAGGAAGGACCCGTCTAGGGATGATAGGGAGTGCAGGGTTCTAGTTCCTGTCTTAAAAAGAATAGAAAACAGGATATCCTTGAATCTGACCTCTGTTAAATGAGAAACCAGATATTTCTTGGACGTTTGCACATAACATCTTCACATCAACAAAGAGTCATCATCAAATGATTGATATTGAGCCTGTGCCTGCAATGGGAATTTTGTCATACGTAGCCAACAATTTACATCAGGAAGTCATCATTCTAATGAAGACACGCTTTGCCTTTTATTAGCCATACAATATATTGTTTAATACTAATAAATATTTCGGACTGATGCATTAAGATTGATGTTTTACACATTAGTCTTAATAAAAGAAGTGTTGGAGTATGAAGCACCAAATCCATTGAGTCATGTATCGTTCAGGCTGGCGTACATTTCGGCACAAATTATGATTAGTTATGTTGGACAGGCTTTGCCACGTCAAGTCCCAGCCTAGTTCTTGCCTGTTTCACGGGGTTGGCAAGGACTGGTGTAAAAAAGCATCAAGAGATGCAACATCTCGTCCGTGTTTAGTCTAATTTATGGAGGCATAGACAATGGATAAGATGGGGAAATTATGTTCTCCATCTTCTCTTCACCTGTGATGAAATTCTCTCATTCGAGAAAATCGTATCTCAGTAAGGGACACACAGCTCAAACTCTGACCATGTTGGTCAATTGTTTGGCTCATTGTAGCATCTATATCCCAAAAAGACATAAGTGTTGGCCTCCTCCTTTCATTATGTAGTAAAGTCCCCCATCCTGAGCCACTTCCTGGTAAATATGTTTGGCATCCTTGTAAATATATGTCTACATTCCTGGTATATATGTCCTCCATTCTGGCATATATGTTCACCATTCTGGTACATATTCCTACATCCTGGAATATATGTCCCCCATCCTGGGCCCCTTCTTGGTAAATATGTTTCCCATTCTGGTAGATATGTCCCCAATTGTAGGTCCCATCCTGGTAAATATGTCCCCCATCCTGGTATATATGTCTCTCATCCTGGGCCCCTTCTTGTTAAACATGTTCCCCATTCTGGTAGATATGTCCCCAATTGTAGGTCCCATCCTGGTAAATATGTCCCCCATCCTGGTATATATGCCTCCCATCCTGAACGCCTTCTTGATAAATATGTTCCCCATTCTGGTAAATATGTCCCCAATCTTAGGTCCCATCCTGTTAAATATGTCCCCCATCCTGGTATATATGTCTCCCATCCTGGGCCCCTTCTTGGTAAATATGTTTCCCATTCTGGTAGCTATGTCCCCAATTGTAGGTCCCATCCTGGTAAATATGTCCCCCATCCTGGTATATATGTCTCCCATCCTGAGCGCCTTCTTGATAAATATGTTCCCCATTCTGGTAAATATGTCCCCAATCTTAGGTCCCATCCTGTTAAATATGTCCCCCATCCTGGTATATATGTCTCCCATCCTGGGCCCCTTCTTGGTAAATATGTTCCCCATTCTGCTAGATATGTCCCCAATCTTAGGTCCCATCCTGGTAAATATGTCCCCCATCCTGGTATATATGTCTCCCATCCTGGGCCCCTTCTTGGTAAATATGTTCCCCATTCTGGTAGATATGTCCCCAATCTTAAGTCCCATCCTGGTAAATATGTCCCCCATCCTGGTATATATGTTTCCCATCCTGGGCCCCCTTCTTGGTAAATATGTTCCCCATTTTGGTATAAATGTCCCCAATCTTAGGCCCCATCCTGGGAAATTTATTCCCCATCCCGGTGTATACAGTATGTCCCCCACCCTGGTATATGTATTCCTTTCCTGGACTCCTTCCTTGTAATAAGTCCCCCATCCTGGTATATATGCCTCCCATCCTGAGCGCCTTCTTGATAAATATGTTCCCCATTCTGGTAGATATGTCCCAATCTTTGGTCCCATCCTGGTAATTATGTCCCCCATCCTGGTATATATGTCTCTCATCCTGGGCCCCTTCTTGTTAAACATGTTCCCCATTCTGGTAGATATGTCCCCAATTGTAGGTCCCATCCTGGTAAATATGTCCCCCATCCTGGTATATATGCCTCCCATCCTGAGCACCTTCTTGATAAATATGTTCCCCATTCTGGTAAATATGTCCCCAATCTTAGGTCCCATCCTGTTAAATATGTCCCCCATCCTGGTATATATGTCTCCCATCCTGGGCCCCTTCTTGGTAAATATGTTTCCCATTCTGGTAGCTATGTCCCCAATTGTAGGTCCCATCCTGGTAAATATGTCCCCCATCCTGGTATATATGTCTCCCATCCTGAGTGCCTTGTTGATAAATATGTTCCTCATTCTGGTAGATATGTCCCCAATCTTTGGTCCCATCCTGGTAATTATGTCCCCCATCCTGGTATATATGTCTCTCATCCTGGGCCCCTTCTTGTTAAACATGTTCCCCATTCTGGTAGATATGTCCCAATTGTAGGTCCCATCCTGGTAAATATGTCCCCCATCCTGGTATATATGCCTCCCATCCTGAGCGCCTTCTTGATAAATATGTTCCCCATTCTGGTAAATATGTCCCCAATCTTAGGTCCCATCCTGTTAAATATGTCCCCCATCCTGGTATATATGTCTCCCATCCTGGGCCCCTTCTTGGTAAATATGTTCCCCATTCTGCTAGATATGTCCCCAATCTTAGGTCCCATCCTGGTAAATATGTCCCCCATCCTGGTATATATGTCTCCCATCCTGGGCCCCTTCTTGGTAAATATGTTCCCCATTCTGGTAGATATGTCCCCAATCTTAAGTCCCATCCTGGTAATTATGTCCCCCATCCTGGTATATATGTCTCTCATCCTGGGCCCCTTCTTGTTAAACATGTTCCCCATTCTGGTAGATATGTCCCCAATTGTAGGTCCCATCCTGGTAAATATGTCCCCCATCCTGGTATATATGCCTCCCATCCTGAGCGCCTTCTTGATAAATATGTTCCCCATTCTGGTAAATATGTCCCCAATCTTAGGTCCCATCCTGTTAAATATGTCCCCCATCCTGGTATATATGTCTCCCATCCTGGGCCCCTTCTTGGTAAATATGTTCCCCATTCTGCTAGATATGTCCCCAATCTTAGGTCCCATCCTGGTAAATATGTCCCCCATCCTGGTATATATGCCTCCCATCCTGAGCGCCTTCTTGATAAATATGTTCCCCATTCTGGTAGATATGTCCCCAATCTTTGGTCCCATCCTGGTAATTATGTCCCCCATCCTGGTATATATGTCTCTCATCCTGGGCCCCTTCTTGTTAAACATGTTCCCCATTCTGGTAGATATGTCCCCAATTGTAGGTCCCATCCTGGTAAATATGTCCCCCATCCTGGTATATATGCCTCCCATCCTGAGCACCTTCTTGATAAATATGTTCCCCATTCTGGTAAATATGTCCCCAATCTTAGGTCCCATCCTGTTAAATATGTCCCCCATCCTGGTATATATGTCTCCCATCCTGGGCCCCTTCTTGGTAAATATGTTTCCCATTCTGGTAGCTATGTCCCCAATTGTAGGTCCCATCCTGGTAAATATGTCCCCCATCCTGGTATATATGTCTCCCATCCTGAGTGCCTTGTTGATAAATATGTTCCTCATTCTGGTAGATATGTCCCCAATCTTTGGTCCCATCCTGGTAATTATGTCCCCCATCCTGGTATATATGTCTCTCATCCTGGGCCCCTTCTTGTTAAACATGTTCCCCATTCTGGTAGATATGTCCCCAATTGTAGGTCCCATCCTGGTAAATATGTCCCCCATCCTGGTATATATGCCTCCCATCCTGAGCGCCTTCTTGATAAATATGTTCCCCATTCTGGTAAATATGTCCCCAATCTTAGGTCCCATCCTGTTAAATATGTCCCCCATCCTGGTATATATGTCTCCCATCCTGGGCCCCTTCTTGGTAAATATGTTCCCCATTCTGCTAGATATGTCCCCAATCTTAGGTCCCATCCTGGTAAATATGTCCCCCATCCTGGTATATATGTCTCCCATCCTGGGCCCCTTCTTGGTAAATATGTTCCCCATTCTGGTAGATATGTCCCCAATCTTAAGTCCCATCCTGGTAAATATGTCCCCCATCCTGGTATATATGTTTCCCATCCTGGGCCCCCTTCTTGGTAAATATGTTCCCCATTTTGGTATAAATGTCCCCAATCTTAGGCCCCATCCTGGGAAATTTATTCCCCATCCCGGTGTATACAGTATGTCCCCCACCCTGGTATATGTATTCCTTTCCTGGACTCCTTCCTTGTAATAAGTCCCCCATCCTGGTATATATGCCTCCCATCCTGAGCGCCTTCTTGATAAATATGTTCCCCATTCTGGTAGATATGTCCCCAATCTTAGGTCCCATCCTGTTAAATATGTCCCCCATCCTGGTATATATGTCTCCCATCCTGGGCCCCTTCTTGGTAAATATGTTCCCCATTCTGGTAGATATGTCCCCAATCTTAGGTCCCATCCTGGTAAATATGTCCCCCATCCTGGTATATATGTCTCCCATCCTGGGCCCCTTCTTGGTAAATATGTTCCCCATTCTGGTAGATATGTCCCCAATCTTAAGTCCCATCCTGGTAAATATGTCCCCCATCCTGGTATATATGTTTCCCATCCTGGGCCCCCTTCTTGGTAAATATGTTCCCCATTTTGGTATATATGTCCCCAATCTTAGGCCCCATCCTGGGAAATTTATTCCCCATCCCAGTGTATACAGTATGTCCCTCACCCTGGTATATGTATTCCTTTCCTGGACTCCTTCCTTGTAATAAGTCCCCCATCCTGGTATATATGTCCTTATCCTGAGCCCTTTTATGTTATATATGTTTCTCTTTCTGGGTCCCTTCCTGGTATATGTGTTCCCCATTCTGCTTTTAACAAATTAAAAAAAAACTAAACATTTACTCACCCTCCCTGACTCACCTGTCATACAGTGTATTCTTCTGTAGCCAGGCACAGTGCCCGTCAGTTGACGTCGGTGTACCATCTATGTGGATGCATGACGTCACTGCCATGCATCCTCAGTCATGGGCACACCGACGTCAGCTGTTGGCCTCTGTTTGGCTTGTTGCGAGCATTGCAATGCAAGGACCCGAAGGGTCTCTGTTCAGCAATGCATTTCAGCTTTTTGCGCATTTTCAGACACACATCCAGCTGAAGCAGTGAAGCAGGTGGTGGGAATGGTGGGCCCCCTCCAAACCGGGCCCAGTTGCGACCGCGCCCCCTGCTTACCATAATACATCAATGAGTGCAAACAGAATGATTTATCCATTTCTCAAGTATTTATGAACTATATTGGTAAAACTTTGCAACTTTGTGGCTTCTTTTGGGAACAGCAAACAAGGGGAGGTAGAAATTGACGTCAATGTGCTTTCCTAGGAAATCTGAACTGGAGCCAATTAAAAGGTGTTGGGAAATATCTGACTCACAATGAATGGTTTATCACAGTCCTTCACTTCTGATATTCACTTAATATGTTGTACATATAGTGGAAAAGTAATACAATTACTCATGTTTAACAGGGATCAGTTTGTGCTGTGCCTTTAGTGGATTAAGTGCTCATTCAGATGTCAGGATTTTTGACGTACGAGAAAAAGGGCCCATCTTTTATAACAGACTTTAATCAGAGCTTCCTTCGAGCGTCATCATGACTTTTTGTATTGGGACAAAGTGTCTCAGGATCCGCGCTGCTGAATGAATGAAACCAGAAACTGGAACACTGGTTTAAACGGGTGTTCTTTATTCCTACGCGTTTCGGAGCGTTACCGTGCTCATTCCTCAGGGACAAGGGTTTTTCTTGTCTCTGAGAAAGGAGCACGGAAACGCTCCGAAACGCGTTGAAACACGTAGGAATAAAGAACACCTGTTGAAACCATTGTTCCAGTTTCTGGTTTCATTCATTCAGCAGCGCGGATCCTGAGACACTTAGTCCCAATAATACTATTGTTCGCCACGTCGATCGTGGATGTGTGGGTCCTGCAGCAGCTGTATCCAGGCGCGCATACTTGTTATGTGCAACACAACTCTTCCAGGTGAGCAGCTTTCAATATGGTTCTTGCCGATATCTGTAAGGAGATAAGACCCTATTTGTGCATTGTCTCACCCCCTTTAGATCATTACTTTTTGGACATGGAACCAAAAAAAAAATCTATTCTTTTCCTATCTAGTAGTCCATGAAAATTTGACCACACGTTGATGGCATTTAACCGACTTATAGACTTGCATTGCATATTTTGATTCAACAATTGGACCAATATTAGACACGTTTCCATTATTTTTTGCAGGCTGCTCAGTCAACAAAAAATCACTGACATGTACAGCTCATTCACTATTATAGATATGAATGCTATCTGGGAAAAATAAGGATAACTTGTAAGTTGGATAGTCTGTTTCCAGCCTTAGACCTCAATTTTAGCTCCAAAATACACATCAAATACACAACAGTGTTCACACAGTGCTTATTTGTTGCGGATTTTGTGCAGATGATGTGGGGCTCTGCTGTATTTTTGGTCACCAGCACAGTTAAAGCAGGCAGCTATGGGCTGCCACCCATCCCCAGCTGCCTAGTTTTATCTGGCTGGTAATCAAAAATACAGGGAAGCCCTTACTTTAAAAAATTTATCTAAAGAAATAATTAAGAAAAAATGACTTGGAGCTCTGCTGTATTTTTGTTTGCCAGTCAGGTAAAAGTAGACAGCCGAGGGCTGGAATTGTCAGTGTGGGGAGGCCCAAGAATTCGGGGCACACCACGCTGCGAATTGCAGCCCGCAGTTGCCCCAGAAAATGATGCATTCATAGAAGCACCATTTTTTTGCAGCTTTACCCGACTCTTCCAACTGCTCTATGGGGTTGGCAGACTGGGTAATAAGGGGTTAATGCCAGCTGAGTATTGCCAGCTGACACCAAGTCCGAGGTTCATAATGTGGGGCCAGTGTTAGACCCGGCTATTATGAACCTCAAAATAAATAGTAAAAATTACGCCAGACAGATAAAAACAGTAAATAAAAACTGTTGGAAGCTTTTGATTGATGTAATAAAGATGGCAAACAGGGATGTGTTGTTTTTTTTTCCAAATTCCATTAATTTTTGATTACCAGCCAGGTAAAACTAGGCAGCTGGGGGTAGGTGGCGGCTCGTAGCTGCCTTCTTTATTTGTGCTGATCACCAAAAATACAGCAGAGTCTAACATTGTCCCGACATTATGAACTTTGGGTTTGGTGCCAGCTGGCAATACTCAACTGGCATTAATCCCTTATTACCCAGTCTACCAACCCCACATGGCAGCTGGAAGAGTCAGGTAAAACTCCAGAAAATGGCGCTTCTATGAATGCGCCATTGTCTAGGGCAGCTGCGGACTACAATTTGCAGTGTGGTTGGCACAGAATGCTCATCAAAAACATCAACGCAAGCCGCATAAAATAAGCTGTCACACAGCCCAGATCTTAAAAAATGAGAATGCTACGGGTCTTGGAAAATGTCACAAAAACACAGTTCAATTTTTTTTTTTTACAAACATCTGCATTTTTTTTCACTACTTAGATAACAGTAAAAGTATACATGTTTGGTATCTATGAACTCGTATTGACCCGAGGCATCACACCGTCATGTCAGTTTTACCATATAGTGAACATGGTGAATAAAAAACCCAAAAAGCAAACATGCAATTGCACTTTTTTGCAATTTCACCGTACTTGGAATTTTTTTCACAGTTTCCTGTACACTATATGGTGAAATAAATGATTTAATCTGAAAGTAAAACTCGCCCTGCAAAAAACAAGCCGTCATATGTCTATCTTGACAGAAAAATTAAAAAGTCATGGCTCTTGGAAGAAGAGGAAATAAAAACAGAAAACGGAAGATGGCCGTTGGGCGAACTTGGGTTTAACAAAATAAACTGTATTTGATCTTGTAAATTTTAATAACCGCTGATGTATAAAAACTGATGCCAAACACATGACAATATAGATAAAAAAAAATTACTTTTTCTTTCTGGATGAAAAATCTGAATTGGTTATACTGTTGTGTGACTGAACCTTATATGGACTTTTATTAATACTGTTTATTCATTATTGAATTTGCACCTTTTTTCAAGTACGGTAACTGTACTTTGTGTCATCTTTTTCTTTAATGTACGTGACAATGTAGGTTTAGTTTTCCTTCTCTAGATGTTTTAGCCTAATTCATAATGTGTGACTTAAGTCTTTTAAAAAGGCAAACGATGAATCGTGGCAATAATTTTGGAATGTGAAACTCCCAGTTTGCTAAAGAAATTGCTTGCCCTTAAACAATGGTTGAATGGTTTAAATCCATCAAAGGTTCATTTACACAGGCATATAATTGGCGAATGAGAGCTAATAAGAAGCTTGATAATTGAAGAATGAGAGTTTATAAGAAGCTTGATAATTGGCGAATGAGGGTTTATAAGAAGCTTGATAATTGGCGAATGAGGGTTTATAAGAAGCTTGATAATTGGCAAATGAGGGTTTATAAGAAGGCTTGTTCCCAATCATTGACCCATGTAGACATGTCAACGATCAGTCAACAATCATTATCACCGCACGTCAAATCAGACAGTTACTAATGAGCTAAAAAAGATTGAGAGCCACAGTAATGAGAATTATGATTTTTTAGGCCTTTTTTTTTACCGTGTTTCCGGTATGTGCGTTTTCCGTACATCCTCAAACCGGAGACACGTTCGAACCCAAATGTTAATGAGCAGGCACTTTCACACGTTCGTGTTTCCACATGGACCCGTGCCTCTGTGTGGAGTAGACCCGTGTCCATCTGTGTGCTCCACACAAAGACCTGTCCGTTTTTGGGCGGCAGCATGGACCCACATAGCCATTCTGGTCAATGGATCCATGCAAAGAACGTCCACAATTGGATACCCAATCTTTTCTATCACAGTGATTAAAGGCAATCTGTCAGGTGATTTTCTAATACAATTCTAATGATATCCTGGAATTGGGCTTGGGCAGTCCTTTCAGGATCACTAACCTTTATTTATGTAGCTTCTATGGGTTTCTTGCCGTAAACTCTAGAGAATGCAGTATCACCCTCTCTTTGCGGAGCCTGAATGTGGCAGCTGGGACAGAGTGTCCTGGCTCTGTTGGAGTCAACAAGAGTTCATGTCAGTTTTACCTTGCTGGCAGCTCCAATCTGGCTTCTATTTTTGCAGCCAGATTGATGACCACACCCACTCCCTACAAATAGTCACATGGCCCATCACTTGATGCTGATGATAGTTTAATTTCCTACACTGACCTGGTGAAGTAAGGAGGTGTCTTACTGTTGCTGGAGACTTGGTTGGAGCAGAGTCAGCTGTAGCCTCTGGAGTTTGGGCTACAGCTTTCTAGTTTGTGTTGTATCCTTTTTGTCTTCCCCCTGTCTATTTACCTGACCCCATGTCCGATTATAGCAGAGGTGGTGCCTAGTGTGCCCACCAGCCTTGACAATGGACACGCCTAGTGGAGGTGGCAGACAGAGAATAGGTACGTGATGGCAGCTGGGGAAAGGACCAGCTTAGGGACGACAGGGCAGGTGAGGGATAGTCTCAGGTTGTGGCAGGAGGTGTTCTACTGTATGTGAATGAAGAACTGCGGACTTGTGAATTCTCACATTAGTGCACTTTAATGTCAAGTGTATTGAGCAAGACCGCACCCACATAGTTGGATTTTGGCCAAAAGTCTGCATATCACATACTCGTGGCCACGTGACCACCATTCCCAGCTCTGACACCGGCGAATCCTAGCAGCTCACAGTTCATTCAGTGTGAGGATTCACAAGTCTGCAGACACATATATTGACTGCAGACTTGTAGACTACCCCTTTAGGTCAATTGTTGAGGAATAGTCATCAAATGTTAAGATTAGGTTAAGGGACTTTAGTGGTGTCTAAAAAAATCTAAAAAACAAAAAAATGTATCAGATAAAAAAATTGTTATTTGTGACTGTATATGATGGATAGAGGCTTGAATTGGGGTCTGCTCAGACACAGATAGTGCCAGCGAGACAGATGAACATAATTTTCTGTTGTCGTCTGGTGGCACAAGAGATGATGAGCCGCAGCAACAACACAGCAGGCAAGCAACTGTTCAGTTTCGTTCAGACCGATTAGGTGCCCGCAGAGTAATATGTCAGTGCCAGAACTGAATTCTATCACTGGTATAAATATCACAGGATTTGGAAAGTTGGATTGTGAGAAATGTTTAGTTTTGTCTTTTAAAGAAAACCTTATAAATGCAGCTACTGAGCAGACCAATTTACTGTGCCTTCAAAAAGTATTCATACCCCGTGAACTTTTCTAAATGTTTTCTCTTTATACCCTCAAATCTATATGCATTTTATTGGGATTTTATGTTATATTTCAGCACAAAGCAGCAAGTATTCATGAAGTGTAAAGCAAATGAAACGTGGTTTTTCAAATATTTTAACAAGATATATCTTTAAATTGTGACGTGGATTTGTATTCAGACCCCTGAGACAATACTTGATAAGATCACTTTTTGCTGCAATTACTGCTGCAAGTCTTTTGGAACACGTCTCTACCACCTTTGCACAGAGGCTAGAGGATGAAGTTTTTGTCCATTCTTCTTTGCAAAATAGCTCTAAGCCAGTAAGGCCGACTTCACACCATGATTTCTTGCTGTCAGGTTCTGTCGGGCGTTTTTCAGGAAGCACCGGACAGAACCTGACAGCCCTGGACAAAACAGAACCGCAGGGCAAATATGCTCTCCGATCCTGTTTTCTGCCGGAATCATTAGTGCGCGCGGCTGCTGCTGTCCAAGTGCTGAAATTTCAGCCCTTGGCTCTTTGAGCTGCGCTGTCCAGGTGCTGAACGAGCACGGCTTGAATTTCAAAGCCGCCGCTCGTTCAGCACTCGGCGTCTGGAGACCAGAACAATTTTTTGTCGGATCCGGTGTGATTCGGCGCCCATAGACTCCCATGTTAGGGGACGCTGGATTGTCCTGGATCCAGGAGGATTTTTGCCCCAGACACAAAAAATGCTGCAAGCTCCGATTTTGTGTCCAGGACAAATAAACGAAATCTGCCGGATCCTCCCGGACAGCACAAAACCAGATGGCAAATAACTGCCATCCGGCCCCACACATTGAGACAATAGGGGCAAAATTGGATCTGGGGTTGTCTGGTTCACACTGAATGGCTACAGATCCCGAAAATCATGCTGTGAAGCCGGCCTAAGAATGGAGGAAGCCTTGTCTCAGATTCTCAATGGGATTTAGGTCTGGACTGTGACAGGGCCATAATTACACACATGAATATGCTTTGATATAAACCATCCATTATAGTTCTGGCACTATGTTTAGGGTCATTGTCTTGCTGAACCTACGTCCCAGTCTCAAATCTTTTGCCGCCTCCAGTAGGTTTTCCTCCAGGAGTGCCCTGTATTTAGCTCCATACATCTTCCCATCAACTCTAACCAGCTTTACTGACTCTGTTGAAGAAAAGTCTCCCCACAGCATGATGCTGCCACCACCATGTTTCACTGTGGGGATGGTGATTTCAGGGTGATGTACAGTGTTGGTTTTTCGGCCTCACATAGCTTTGCATTGAACCCTAAAAGTTCTACTTTGTTTTCATCTGACCAGGACACCTTATTCCACATGTCATATAGAGGACACATGTAACATACCCATCAAAAATGATGGTGGCAGCAGCATCATGCTGTGCGGATGCTTTTCTTCAGCAGGAGGAGGTGTAAAGTGTGTCCATTTAATGAATCATAAATCCAGATGTTAAGATTTATTTACACTATTTGATATCAGATTGTAACATTAACGACTCCTCATTCCTCATTCACCATAATTAAAGCGAACCTGTCACCCCCCCTGGACATCAAAAGCTATAATAGCCACCTTCTGCAGCACTGAGGCTGCATTCAGGGAAGGTGGCTATAGGCTTTTGATGCCCTTTATGCACTTAAATATGCACTTATATTACTGCTCACAGTTTTGAAGAACTAAGACCGGGAGGCGGGGTTTCGTGCTCCTCCGACCCGCCCCCTCTTGTCTATCATCCTGGTCCCCTGCTGCTGCCTCCACGCACAGTCTGACATGAACGCGCGCCTCCGTTCTCCTCTATGGCGCCGCGCATGCGCTCTGCGCCGGGTGTCCAGGAAGTCGTCGGGCTGTGCGCGCAGCGGGCAGAGGGGGCGGGTCGGAGGAGCACGAAACCCCGCCTCCCGGTCTTAGTTCTTCAAAACTGTGAGCAGTAATATAAGTGCATATTTAAGTGCATAAAGGGCATCAAAAGCCTATAGCCACCTTCCCTGAATGCAGCCTTAGTGCTGCAGAAGGTGGCTATTATAGCTTTTGATGTCCAGGGGGGGTGACAGGTTCGCTTTAAGCACTGTGAATGGGTTGAGCGACTCAACGATGTGTCCAAAAACGCTCATTCCTTGTGCATGAAATGATTAGGCTAGCAAAAAAAATTCTGGTTCATCTTTTAAAAATATTGTAATGTAAATGGATATTGTTCACTTTTTCATTGATTTGATTGAGAAAAAAGAGAAATGGAAGTTCAAGTCATAAACAGGGTTGATCGTGTTCTAAGGCAATAAATAGTTCAGTAGTAACTTGAGTATTGGAGACAGCACTATCAAAAAAATAATTGTTTCTCTTAATCAATTACATTTTCTTCGTATATTAGTAGTGGAAATGTTTTTACAATACTTTATGAGTTGATATATTTGTTTCCTATCTAAGAGTCCATGACATCAGGACCGCACAAGCATCCGAGTGGTGGCAGTTTTTTTTTTCAAGGAACCATAGACTTGTATTGCTGATTTTGTTCTGACCCTTGGTTTGAAGCGCTCATCAGGGGCTGTTTTCAAGGTGAGAGATAAGGTATGGCTATCCTCGAAGAATATTAGATTAAAGATGCCCTCGCTGAAGTTGGGTACTAGGTTCATTGGTCCGTATGAGATTTGGAGATAGTCAATCCAGTTGCCTTCTGATTAAAACTCCCCTGGTCTTTCTGTATTCCTAATGTGTTCCACAAGACATTGTTGAAGGAGTTTATTCCATCTGCTCTGTCTCCTTTGCCCTCGCCTCCTCCAGTGTCCATTGAGGGGAACCTGGAATATGAGGTTCAAATGATTATTGATTCCCGAGTGGTCCGGAATTCCCTTCAATATCTGGTGCATTGGAAGGGGTATAGACCCGAGAAATGGTCCCAGCTTTCGGCTCATTCTGTAAGGGCTGATCGGTTGGTCTGGGCCTTTCATTGGAGGTTCCCTTTGAAACCCGATGCCCCCCCCTTGCGGAGGTAGTGTCACGATCTCCACACTACCTTGTTCCTTTACTAGGTTGTTGTGGGGATTGTCTGTCTGGGCTGGCTCTGTGCTACAGATCACCTGCATTCCAGCTCACTTGATTAGAACTCTACTTAAGCAAGCTTGCTGCCCTATTCTGTGTCAATTGTACATTTGCCTTTGGATGTATAGAATTGACCTCTTTGTGCTCTGAGCCAGACCCTGTCTGATTAGTTACCTTACTTGGACTTGACACTCTGCTTCTGACCTGACTCCTCTTTCTGCCTGCTCCTCTGTATTCTGTTTTGTCCTTCTGGTTTTCTGACTTAAGGCTTCAATTGGACTTCGCTTCTGAATATCCCTAGCTGTTACTGAGCCATTTCCTGGACCTGACCCCGGATTGTTTTGACCTCTCTTTATTACCAGTAAATAGTAATATTATTATATTTACTTTCCGTTATTACAGTATGCTTTCTGCACATCAAAGATTAGTTATTACTGTAGTGACTTGTGTCACATAAGCGCTATCCATGAAAAAACTAGAAAGGTGAATGTACTTGTAGATTAAGTTCTTTTGTTAAAGACTTGAACATCCTTATCAGCTTGAATTCCTAGATTTTTCTTCATTTTTCATTCTTAAAACCACCTTTAAGTGTTAAAGGAAACATCTCATGTCCTATTTTGTTATTAAACTGCCCCTACACTATTTAGATCATGTAGTGTTTATTAGTAAAGATTTTTAAAAATCGTTGTATTTGTCTACAAAAAGCATTTTAGATACTTACATGTTTTCATTAGTGTCACGTGCTACGGACGGACTACTCACGTGGACCCACTGGACCGCGTAAAGCGGATGCTGACACCGGGTGATAGAGAGGCAGACACGTACCGTAGAGTCAACGGGTTTATTAAACAGAACTATAACACAGAAACACACGCCCCTGGAGAGGGCCACAAGGCCGCAACACTGGAGACCCAGCGAGGGAGACCCCGGAGCGCTTGACCCCTGTACAGGGATACCGCCGGGATCAGCCTCGAAGGGGCCAATGCAACGGACACAAGTGTTCAACCGACCCCGGGCGACGTGGTAACAAAACAGAATCGAGAATATAACGAGAGACGGGAAGCAGGAACACGGGGAACTAGGAACGCAGGGAGATCCAGGAACACGGAGAGATCCAAGAACCAGGGAGATCCAGAAACACAGAGAGATCCAAGAACCAGGGAGATCCAGAAACACAGAGAGATCCAAGAACCAGGGAGATCCAGGACCACGGGGGATCCGGAGCCGGGCGAGAACCAGCGATCAGCTTGGAGGGAACCAGGAGGACGTCCAGGAACACGGTGATCAACCGGGAGCCGGCAGGAACAAGATCTGGAGGAGGTAACACGGAAAGATCAGGTAACAGACCAAACGAGGAGCGACCTGACAGACCAGAAGTGGCAACCTCCCCAAGGGGAAGGTAGAAGTTGCCCTGGCCCCGACTGATTGCAAACAGGAGGTTTAAATCAGGACAGGGCAGGGCTGATTGGCCGGGCACAGGGGCTTGGTGATTGGCTGGAGGGAGGAGCCAGATCCCTGCAGTCTCTCCAGCAGAACCTGAGTAGGAGACCGTTTCATGAGTACTAGCAGTGGTACCAGGAGTGAGAGGAGCAATGTTGCTCCAGCAGAGGGTATAAGGGCAGCAGGCCGCAGGCACGGGCGGCAGACCCCCGAGGGGTAACAATTAGCTAGCTGGGCAAATAGTCACACAGTCATCCGGGCGGTTAACAGTCATGTCACTCAACTGAACAAATGCCAAAATTCATATGATGCTTTAGAACCTGTGTGATGTCACCACCATGTGACTATAATAGGTGGAGCTAAGCCTACATTATCCTCCACGCCTTAGCTCACTTAGCTACACCTATTATGGTCACATGGTTGTGACATCACCACAGGTCCTTCATACAGAGGATGCAGTTGAGTGACATTTCTGTTAACCGCCCGGATGACTGTGTGACTGTTTGCCCAGCTAGCTAATGAAAACATGTAAGTATGTAAAGTGCTTTTTTAGGATAAAAACAATGATTTAAAAAAAAAAAAAATGCTACTAATGAACACTACATGATCTTGCGAACAGTTTAATAACCGAAAAGGACACAACAGGTTCCCTTTACGATTTTTAAATCTGTCATCATTTGTCCAGAGAAACAAAAAAAAACTAAAAATGTCAAAATTAGTTACGGGATATACATAAAACCTTTATGGAATTGCACAATGTCTTTATAGAGTCATTAGTTGATATAGTCACGTATACCAAATTTTCAACAATATGGATCGGTAACTTATTTACAAACAGACTTGTCATAAAGGGGTTAAAGAAGAAAAGAGATGTGGTAGGAAATCGTCTCCAGATGTTGAGGTTGTGGTTACGCAGACTGTTTTATTAACTGTCAGATTCTTGTAAATTTATAGACTTATTGCAATATTATACTCCATGAAGTTTCCAGCTTTTGTTATTAGAGTGCTTTCTGCACAGAACGACAGAAGCCGTATAACACAGTAGATGGCTGTCAGCCGAACCATGCAGCCATGTCGGCCGTCTCATCCATACCGAGCATCACTCATTTCTCCAAGCACTCCTGTTTCCTCTATGTGAAAGCCACTGGAAGAACAAAGCAGTCCGAAATCAGACATGCTCTTCTCCGGAGCCCTCATACACATCAGGGTGTTTGCCAATAATACCAATATTGAAAGGTGTAGCCAATAGTAGCCCAATGTGTAGGGGGGATAAAGAAGTTATTCTATTATGTTGCACAACTATAAATTGATTTTCTACTAAAGAACTTAAAGCGTAACAGTCGTTTTCCATTTGTTTTCATACATCAATAGTACACATGAAAATAAGCAATGTTGTACTATATCTTATCACATAAATTTGCTTCTCTCTCTGCCACAATTGATCAGTCATTATCAATAGTCTCAAATATTAGATAAAATCTGTATTCAGTGAAGACTTTCCCATCACTGAGATAGGAGATGTCAGATTTTACTGAGACTCTATGATAGTAGAGGGAGGAATGTACTGAGCTCTGTCTCTAGCTCCTCCCTCTGCATATAACTTTCTGCCTCTATCTCCTCCCTCTGCCTCTAGTTCCTCACTCTGCCTAAAGCTCCTTCATCCGCTTATAGCTCCTCCCTCTCCCTCCAGCTCCTTCCTCTGCCTCTAGATCCTCCCTCTGTCTATAGCTCCTTCCTCTGCCTCTAGATCCTCCCTCTGCCTATAGCTCCTTCCTCTGCCTCTAGATTCTCCCTCTGCCTATAGCTCCTTCCTCTGCCTTTAGATCCTTACTTTGCCTCTATTTCTTTTCTCTGCCTCCAGGTCTTCTCTCTGCCTCTAGCTCCTTTCTGCCTCTAGCTCCTCCCTCTGCGTAAAGCTCCTCATTCTGCCTCTAGCTCCTTCCTAAGCCTCTAGCTCCTCCCTCTGTCTATTGCTCCTTGATCTGCCTTTAGATCCTCACTTTGCCTATAGCTCTTCACTCTGCCTAAAGCTACCCCGTCCACCTATAGCTTTTCATTCTACCTCCAGCTCCTTACCCTGTCTCTAGATCCTCCCTCTGCCTCTATATCATTCTTTTGCCTCTAGTTCCTTCCTCTGCCTCTAGATTCACCTTCTGCCTCTAGCTCATCATTATGCCTCTAGCTCCTTCCTCTGCCTTTAGGTCCTCTCTCTGCCTATAGCTCCACCATCCACCTATAGCTCCTCCCTCTACCTCCATCACCTCCCTCTACCTCCAACTCCTTCCTCTGCCTCTAGATTCTTCCTTTGCGTCTAGCTCCTCCCTCTGCCTTTTGCTCTTTCCTCTGCCTCTAGATCAGGGGTCTCAAACTCGCGGCCCGAGGGCCGCATGCGGCCCCTGGGGCTTCACTATGCGGCCCGCGGCACCTTGGACAACTTAATCATGCATTGCCCCAGTGCAGGGGGCCGCTGCAGTCCCTGCTGTGTGATGACTTCTGTCCGCAGCACTAACAAGCTCTGCCACTCAGCAAGATAAATGCAAGCTGCCAGCCAATGAGAGGCCCGCAGCTAACGGCAGAATATGACGTCACCTGCAGGCCTCTGGCTGGTAGATTGCATTAATCTTGATGAGCAACAGAGCTTGTCTGAGCGGCGGCTGGAGGAAGTCATAGCACAGCGGAGGCCGGAAGTCAGTACAGTGGGGACCGCGGCGGCCCCCTGCACTGGAGCGATGCATCATTAAAGTGAGAAAAGTGTGAGTGTTCGTGAGAAAGTGTGTGTGTGAGGGTGAGTGTGTGAGTGAGGATGTGTGTATAAGAAAGTGTGTGTGTGAGGGTGAGTGTGTGAGTGAGGATGTGTGTATAAGAAAGTGTGTGCGAGTTTCAGTGTGTGTATGAGTGTGAGTGTAAGAGTGTGTATGAGGATGTGTGAGAGTGTGTTTGAGAGTATGTGTGTGTGTGTGGGGGGATTTGTGTGTGGGTTTGTGTGTGAGTGTGATAGAGTGTGTATTTGAGTGTGTAAGAATGTAAAATAGGATGGGGGGCATCTCTATAAAAGTAGATCAGGATGGGGGACATCACTATAAAAGGGGATCAGGAAGGGGACATCACTATAAAAGTAGATCAGAATGGGGGACATAACTATAAAAGGGGATCGGGATGGGACATCATCACTAAAGGGGATCAAGATGGGGGACATCACTACTAAAGGGGAATGGGAAGGGGGACATCACTAGAAAAGGAGATCAGGGAGGGGGTCATCACTAGAAAAGGGGATCAGGATGGGGGACATCACTACAAAAGGAGATCAGGATGGGGGACATCACTACAAAAGGGGACCATGATCGATGGGGGACATCACTAGAAAAAGGAATCAGGATGGTGAACAGGGGCGGGCTGGCCCAGGTGGCAGGGGGCAGGTGCCCCCTGGGCTGTTGGTATAGTCCACATTTCGGGCCGCCCCCTACAGAAACGGGCCGCGGGAGTCGGGAGTCGGTCGGCGCGGCGATAGCACATGACGCTGGAGGTCCGGGATGAGGTAAGGGCTGTGGCTGGCTGACAGCACCCCCCGCCCCCCCCCCCCGGTCCTCAAGTCAGGCTGACAGCACACCCCCCCCCCCCCGGTCCTCAAGTCAGGCTGACAGCACCCCCGAAACCCCCCCCCCCCGGTCCTCAAGTCGGGGCCGGCAATGGAAATCTGCCACCCGGGTATAGAGGCTCCAGCCAGCCCCTGATGGTGGACATCACTAGAAAAAGGGATCAGGATTGGGGACATCACTAGAAAAAGGGATCAGGATGGGGACATCACTAGAAAAGGGGATCAGGATGGGGGACATCAGTAGAAAAGGACATTACTACAGGATGGGGACATTACTACAAGAAAGGGATCAGGACTTGTACTTTACTACATTGAGCAAGAAATTCTGGTATTACTAAAAATATCACTTAGACTAGCTTCACATTTGCGTATGTGTTTGCATGCTGATGGCATGCAGACACATACACAGTGCAAAGCAGGGCCAAAAGATGTGTCCACAGCGGATAATGTCCGCCTGCGGACACATCACTGTGGAGGCCGGGCACCCAATCAGCGGTGTCCGGGGGCGGAGATCAGCGCCTGAGATCTCCGCCTCCCGGCCGCCGGTAACCTCCGGGACATGTCGGCGGGGAGAACAGCTGATTTGACAGCTGTTTGAATCTTCCCTCGCCGACACCGAGAGGAGATGTCGGCGCGGGAAGATTCAAACAACTGTCACATCAGCTGTTCACCCCGCCGACATCGCTAGCAGATTACCAGCGGCCGGGAGGAGGAGGACAGCAGAGGCTCCAGCTGATCTCCCGGTGGCCGTCGGTGATCTCCTGTGACATCACCGCCGGCCACCGGGAGATTTTTCAATGGGTCCGCAGCGTTCTCCTGCACTGTCATGCAGAGGACACTGCGGACCCATTGAAGACAATGCTTTTTTTGTGCGCTTGGGGACGCTTGCTGATTGTCCAAGGTCCCCAAACGCACAAAAAAAACCAACATGCTGCGTCCCGGGTGCGGATGCTGGACACCGGAAGGAGCAGATATCGTCCGCATCCGCACCCGAACGCAGCAAACGCAGGCACCATGCGTTCCTATGTTAAACATAGTAACGCAGTGCGCATGCGTTTGACTGCGTATGGGAGCGCAGCAATACGCTGCCTTCCCATTTGTGCAAATGTGAAGGCAGCCTTAGTCCCACAAGAGATGCGGCCCCCCACTATAAATGTTTTTCTATGTGCGGCCCACCAACCCAGCTGAGTTTGAGACCCCTGCTCTAGATACTCACTTTGCCTATAGCTCCTCCCTTTGTCTCTAGCTCCTCGCCCTGCTTCTAGCTCCCCCTCCTCTTATCATAATAGAATCTCATTAGCACCAACTGCCATCTCCTATCCCAGTGATGGGAAAGTCTTCACTGAATACAGATTTCAACTCAGAATTGAGAATTTTGACCAAGACTGATCAATTCTGCCAGAGAAAGAAGATTTGTCTGATAAGATTTATTACAAAGTTGCTTATTTTCATGTGTACTATTGTTGTATGAAACAAAAATGTAAACGACAGGTACTCTTTAACGATAGCTGGTCTAAAAGCCAATCATTTTTAGTTTTTGTTTTTAAAGACAATACTCAAAGAAGTTTTATCTGGATCTACACTACTAAAATAATACACCTTCTTAAAGGGTTTTTTCAGTATTAATTGATATTGATCACCTGTCCTCAAGATAGGATTGGTGGGGGGGCAAACACCCGACTGTCCCATTGATCAACCGTTCTCAGCTCCGGTGATGACCAGCTGTAAATAGTTGTTGAGCTGGACAGCACAACTCCATCAACTGTTTATTTGTCACCGCCTGATCTTACATTGTTTTTTAGGAATTGTTTTTATGGCATAAATTGCGTGATAGAGACGACCCGGCAATATGATTCACCGCACAAGTACGATTACGACGGTACAAAACTTCTATCTCTACCCGCCCTTCTTCTATAAGGATTCATAGAGCCACAGAAGAGCGGAGATAGAAGGAAAACAAGCAGGTGGGAAGATGTACATAAATGATTAGCCCCACCATGATATACCAAGTGCCTGTACTTGGTTTGAACAGTCATCCCACCAAGGACGACATCTGCAAGGAGTTTGTATGTTCTCCCTGTGTTTGTGTGGGTTTCCTCCCGGTGCTCCGGTTTGCTCCCACACTCCAAACACATACTGATAGGATGTTTAGGTAGTGAGTCCCAATAGGGACAGAATTACTGATGTATGTAAAGCACTGTGGAATTAATGGTGGTATGTAAATGAACAAATATTATTATATTATTGTTCTGTGCTAACAGCAGCCCTTAAAGTAAGTGCATACTGCAGACACTGTGCTGTACAGGAAGAACCTAAAACCCGAATATTTTGACTAGAAGCAGCACACCATACTATGATGGACGTTTGTTTAGTCCTAGTTTAATACAAAGAGCTACACAATGACTTATTTGGCTTGTCGCACTCTCATAATGCATCCCACTGCCATTTCTGTCCAAGGTAAGCAACGACTGCACACCCAATTATCCACATGATGTAAAAAAAGTATATATCTGTATATATCCATATATATATATATATATATAGATATATAAATATGATGTATCAGGCATAACCATGTTGTTCTAATGCTACATAATCCAGTTACATGCCCACTGTAGGTGCATTTAGAAGAAAACAGGGCTCAGCATTATTTTTTATTATTTATCGGCCTTCAGCTCAATCTGGATCCGTGGCAACTTGATGGTAAACACTCTATAGGAAGATCAATCTTGTGCAGCCTAGATAGGTCCACCAGGGTCTTCTCAAGACGTAGATAGGCCCACCAGAGTCTTCTCAAAGCCTAGATAGGTCCACCAGGGTCTTCTCAAGATGTAGATAGGTCCACCAGAGTCTTCTCGAAGCCTAGATAGGTCCACTAGGGTCTTCTCAAGACATAGATAGGCCCACCAGAGTCTTCTCGAAGCCTAGATAAGTCCACCAGGTTGTCCTCCACCGTTATCTTAGTGTCAAGCCGTCAGGTTGCTGGTGTTCCTCTTTGTCTTTTTCCTTCCATTCTTCCTACCATGTTGTCTGTTTCTAGTGATTGCTCTCTTCGTAAGATGTGTCCAAAGAAGCCAAGTCATAGCTTGGTGATCCCTGTTTGAGTGACATATCTAGCGTTGATTCTTCTTGTGTCTTGTTTCTTTATCGTCCATGTTTCACGTCCATATATTACTACAGAAAAGACCAGACTATGTACAACCCATGACTTCGTTGCCCGTGAATTATTTCTTGAGTTGGACACCCTGTACAGTGACTTCATTGTTGATTTTCCTATAACTATTCTCCTATTGACTTTCGGTGTTATTGCTGTATCTTTAGAGATCATTAATCTGAGTAGGTTGAAGTCCTTTACAACTTCCAGTTCATTTGACATCTCAAATGTCTCCCTGTCGTACCTGGCAGTGGTCAATATCTTTGACTTTTTAGTTTTACGTATCAGTCCCATGTTCAAGCTTTCCATCTTGACACTCCCTATTAAGCCCTTCTTTCTATCTACACATGTTGCTATCAGTGTTGTATCTTCTGTGTATCTTAGATTGTTGATGATTCTTCCCGCAATTTTGATTCCTTCTTTTTTGGCAAGTCCAACCTTCCTGAAAATAACTTCTGCATATGAATTGCTGGGAATTGATAACAGGATGCCACCTTGTCTGACGCCTCGCTCTACTTTGAACCATGTTGTGTCATGATATTCCATTCGGACTGTTGCTTCTTGGTCGATGTAAAGGTTCCTAATGAGGCTGATCAGATGGTTTGGCACACCCATATCCTTCATGGTATTCCAAAATTTCTTGTGATTAACACAATTCAAGGCTTTGCTTTAGTCGATGAAGACAACATAGTGACCTTTGTTATATTCTTTGGCCTTTTTCATTATCAATCTCATGTTAGCAATTACATCTCTTGTTCCTTCCCCTTTTCTGAATCCTGCTTGTTCCTCTGGCAACTCATTATCAAAGTATGGCTGCAGGCGTCTTTGTATTGTTCTTCAGCAGTATTTTGCTGGCATGAAGTATGAGCACAATAGTCCAATAATTTCGGCCCCTTTCACATCTCTGCGTTTGCTGCGTTTTGCTGCGTTTTGCTTCATTTGCGTTTTTTCCGCGTTTTTACCGTAAAAAACGCATAAAAACGCATGCGTTTTTGTCCCCATTTATTTTAATGGGAACGCATGAAAAACGCATGCAAAAACGCATGTCAAAACGCATGTGCGTTTGAAAAAAAACGCAAAACGCATGCGTTTTTGCAAACGCAGCCCAAAACGTTGTTTGCCACGTTTTGAGCTGCGTTTGCAAAAACGCATGCGTTTTGCGTTTTACCAAACGCACATGCGTTTTGACGTGCGTTTTTGAATGCGTTTTTCATGAGTTCCCATTAAAATCAATGGGGACAAAAACGCATGCGTTTTTATGCGTTTTTTGCGGTAAAAACGCGGAAAAAACGCAAATGAAGCAAAACGCAGCAAAACGCAGCAAACGCAGAGATGTGAAAGGGGCCTTCCACATCTCCCTTCTGTGGGATTAGGGATGAGCGAGTCTACTCTCTACTATTCGGCTACATGCCGAATAGTAGCAGTATTCGGGTACTCGCTACTCGCCGAGTAAATTAGGATTACTCGGGAGTAGCAAGTACCGAGTACTTTTGCAGTGCATCAATAGATACACTGCAAAAGTCCTGTAAAAGAGATGAAAAGTGATTACAAAGTAAAAAAATTGGATACTCACCTTAACCGACAGCTGCACCAATGGACATTTATGCATATTAAAGGACCTTTCACTCTCCCAGCCAATCAGATGGATGGGAGATATCTGGCCAATCAGATGCCGCCATGTCACAATCACGTGATCGCTAGCGGCCACCTGATTGGCCAGATGGAAAGGTCCTCTGTGTACCTGAGAGGACCTTTCCATCTGGCCAATCAGGTGGCCGCTAGCTAGCTGTTTTTTTCTAGATAGATAGATAGATAGATAGATACAAAGAATTCAGCTGCAGCACTCCATTAGGATGTCATCTTATGCCTTTATTTTGGTTTCAAGTTCAGGGCACAGGCTACGTTTCAGGCTCCCTTGCCTTTTGTCAAGGCTTGACAAAAGGCAAGGGAGCCTGAAACGTAGCCTGTGCCCTGAACTTGAAGCCAAAATAAAAGCATAAGATGACATCCTAATGGAGTGCTGCAGCTGAATTCTTTGTATCGTATGTATATAGAGCTGTGAAGGAGGCTAAGCTGAATCTGCACCCGCAGGCATTGCTGCTCAAAAAGCTCTGTATTTTATAGATAGATAGATAGATAGATAGATAGATAGATAGATAGATAGATAGATAGCCTTGCATTCCATAATTTATATGTACATAATTTAATTTCTACCCATATATTATACAAAATAATGTGTAATTTTCTACTGTTCTAAGTAAGCTCCACTATCTCAACTGAGAAACATAAACAGCAGGGAATTAGGGAATAGGATGATGTCTGCTCCCATCCATTCATGGACTTCTGCCAGACAAAAAGAATGTTTCTTCCTGAAGCAGCCGCAGAATGAAGAAATCCTGCAGATATGCAACAACGGAACATTCGAAGGTTGTTCAAAGCCTAGCAGATGATGATTGTAAAGAGAACCATCACTTTGAGGTGTAATTGAATTATGGTTTAATCTCTTGTTTCTTCAAATGTATCAGGGACCTTTCATCCATTTTTCTTGTTGAACTGGACACATGATGTAATAGTGACGGCAAAGAGCAATAAAATATATATTTTTTTATTTCACTTTTTCGTTGCGGAGATATTAGCAATAAAAGTATTTGGTACCAAATGAGTTAACTTTTGAGTCCAAGTGGGTGTTACGATGCTTGTTACTCGGCGAGTGATGTGTCCATCGTTATTGATCTGACACATATTGCCAGCTCCCTTCAGTAAACAATGGGAGCCAGCACCCCAGTGAGAGCAGCTTGGATGGAAGGCTCTCACTGGGGGGCACAGCAAGGTGTTGCATGCAGTGAAAACGCCAAAAACGCCACCCTCCTGCCCTGTCCCGTAAATGCTCTTTTATGGCTGGTTGTGTGTTGGTGGAGCCTATCACTACATTAACCGCGATCATGGTGAAGTGGAGAATCATGATTCAGAGGCATCCTTACCAAAGTATAAATGCCAAAACTCCAAAAATCATGGCAGAAGTCCTCTCACGATCTCCCGTCTCTTGGAATGTTATTTCCATTTTCCAGTACATTGAATGTTAAAGAAAATCCTGTCATTCAAAACTACAAATCAACCAGCTATAAACAAGCCCTATCATGGCTATTGTAACTGAAAGATTAAAAAATGATAGATTTTGGAAGAATGGGAGGAAAAGACAAAAGGGCATAAATGAAAAATTGCACAGATGTAAGATTACGTAAAAATAATCTAATAATCCAGCACTGGATGCTGAATGTTCTGCGTCTGCAGTGGAAGCCATTACTACGTGGTTCAACAAGCCACAGAACTGCTGGGCTTTGTGATAGACTGCAGTGGCTAGATGACATGTAACTCCGGCGTCCCGCGCCGCTCTGTTTCTGCCATGCAGTGGGGACGCCAAACTTACCCCACCGGCCTCGCCCGCTTCCTCTTGCGACCCACATGTGTTGCTGTTGTCTCAAGCACCCGAGGTCTGTGCACGTCGCTCAGACTCCCCGGGAGTGGGCCTAAGGCATGTGCAAGTGCTCCCGCCCCCATATAATTACATGGAAGTGTCCCTCAGCCTATGGCTGAGAGGCACTAGGTATATAAAGCATCCTCCTTCAACATGTTAGGCTGGTTTCACACATCTATTTTTTGGAATCAGTGTGGACCCACATTCATTTCAAGCCCCATTGACTTTTTGCGGGTGCATCCAGTTCTTTCCATTTCCCCCTGATCCAGGTGTCCTCTGTTTTGTCACACTTGGATTAAGGGGGATGTCCGGCTACCATGCGTGATAATGATGCATGGACCAATGATGTTCAGTGTACAACACATATTAACAGACGGGGAGACACTGGGGAGGGGAAATACAGCGGAGGGTCCTGCTCAGAGGGAACAGGGGAGAGGTGACCTCCTGCACTCACCTGCAGCTGTGCCCTGATTTCCCTACTGTCCCTATACGAGTTCTTTTGACTCGTCGCCAAGCAACACACCATGGGAACACTAGTCTCAACTACTGGAATAAAGAAGACAAGAGGAGAAGGGGAGACAGATAGGGAACAAAGGCAACTTCACGCCTGCTGCCACTTCTCCTAAGCAGCAGACAGCTTGGCAACGGTCAGGTTCTCCAGAGAGCTTCCTTCTCCTTAGGAAGCCAAGACAGGAATGAAGTTCAATCTACAGCAAAGCATGCTGGAACTATGTGACTATATAAAGGGGATGGGAGTAATCACAGAGTGGCCACACCTGGACAAGAGCTAGCTAGTTTGCTTAGAGCAGCGACTGAGATTAACTCCTCAACTGCCAAAGGAAAGAAACACATTTAAAATGGATTCTCAATAAAGGAATGAGACAGAGGTCCCAAACCAGTCACATGTCTCCCAGGTAAGAGAGACCATTGAGACAGGTTATTTCACTTAGACCAAAATCGCAACATGTTGTGATTTAGGTGACTGTATCAAAAACTGTGAACACCATTATCTGGAGCAATCCAGGTCGAATTAAAATGGGGCTCTATGTAAGCCGGATCTGGCGGAATGCAAACCCTGCCGGATCCGGACGTCGAATCTGGGTTTTTGAACTGCGTGTGCCCAGAATGCAGTTCTAAATGACACGCTCCCTAGGGGGTGTGTCATTTTTCATCAGATCCTGTGGATAAAGGTACGCAACCGGATGCAATGGGATACGGGTCAGTGATAACACCGGTGCGGGTGTATCCAGGTGTATCATTGTGGAGGAATCCGGGTGCATGATGCAGGTTTCCCCCACATCACCCCCCCTTCCCGATTCCAAAAATCAGATGTGTGAAACCAGCCTTACTTATTCTGTCAGCTTGCTGTCTGCTTAGCTAGATGTCAGGTCCTGTTTCCCTGTGTCCACTATCTGTTCCTGTGTCCTGCCTTCCCTACCTGTCCGCCCCTGCTTGGCCTCATACCAGCCTGCTTCTACCTGTTCACACCAGTGACTGTGCCTGGCACTTAGTCCATCACAGCCAACCAAGCTGCACCTGCCTAGACCAGTGACTATGACTGCCGCCCTGTGAGCCACGGCCATCCCAGCTGTACCTGCCAATCTTCGAGACCTTGCCTGGGTCTGTCCCTGCCCTGGTGGTCAGCTGCCACAGTCCCATCTGTGGTCCCATGGGTCCACTTCCTCACACTCGCCTCCTGCGAGCATAACAACATGTAATGTGTTATCCAAAATCATCCAATGACATATGATTTTGGTCACCTACTACTACAGATTGAATGGGGACATCATTTCGTCTAGTGATCTAGAAGAATCCCTTTTCAATAAAAAAAATTGTGTGATTGTTTCAAAGAACTTTCTCTGTAGTTTGAAACAAAATATTAAAAATTGATGGTGATTCCTCCATTTCTTGTGTAAGTCATTAATATTTGATAAGTCTGGAGCTGCTGATGCAAATCACGGATTTTATTCAAGCGGCAACGTACGTACAAACAGCCATACAGGCATTGAAAGATACTACAGCATCTGAGGTGCCCATTCAGGTGAACGAAAGCTCATCAGACACAGCCAAATTTAGGGGAACCTGTCAGTTCTGTTTCCCAATGTCAAAGGTCATAATTAGCACCCACAACATGTATCTGATACAAGGAACCGACATTGGTGAAAGGTGAAGATACTGAGTGTGGACCCACTGTGCAACAAGACTGGACTAACCCTGGAGGGGTGTAACAAAGCGACTATCTTGTCTTCATTAGAGCCTCTGATGGTGAGGGTAGGCTTGTTCTGGAAGGTGACTGCCAGGTATCACTCCAGGGGAGCTCTCAGTATACGAACAGCTGACCCCAGAGGTCGGGAGTGCAGGAGCCGGCAGGATGGCTGGTACTAGTAGGTATAACAGGTTCTGGCAGGTAGAGGGGGTATAGGCAGATACAGACAGGTACTGGCAAGTACAGACTGATTCTGGCAGGTACGAACAGGCAGGTTCACTGCACTGGAATAGGAACATAGGTACAAATAATGGGGACAGAATACAGACTCAGGATACAGGGGACTTAACAACTAACTGACTAAACACGTTGCCCCAGCACCTCCCGAAGGGGGAGGATGCCTTAAATACTCTGTACCTCTCAGCTCATAGGCTGCGAGGCACTTCTGAGTTGCACATTGGCCCTTTATAGAGGGGAAAGTGGCGTAAGTGCTCCCTAAGCACTTTACCAGGAGAGTTGTGGCACATGCACAGGCCACGACAGCAGAAAGCAGAGATGGGGATCATAACAGCAGAACGGCTTGAGCGAGTGCGTCAGTATCCCTGTCGCGTGTAGTGCAGGGGCGCCTGCTTGTTTCCAGTCTCTGAGGCAGGACACAGCATGAATCAATTGGCTGTACACCAATCATGCCCATGTTGGTTGATTGACATCTCACTGGCACTGCGCACAATCATAGGCTGAGCTGGAAACCAATCAACTGAGGGATGATTGGAAATATCCATGACTGTTCAAGTGTTCTACCCTGCCCCGATGCCTGGAAAGGAGCATAATGCAGCGAGAGTATAACTTTCTACTTTCAACTGTGACATTATAGGACTTTCTAGCTCAAAAAGTATAATTCAGCTTTAAGCTTTCTGTATGTAAAAATAAGAAGATGAGCTTTTCTTAACCTCTGCTATTCTGCCCAATGCAGTAGCTGTGGTATCATGACCACACTAAGTGACCGCTGCAGCCCATCATTGTGCTAAGCGGTCATGCCAATGTAAATGGCAGAAGACCTATGGAGGAGAAAACTAACCTGTAAATGAAAGAGGGGGGTCGTTCCATATTTTACTCTGACCCTTATTCATTTTAGTCAATGCTTTGAATTGGGATGATCCCTAATAGCATATGTAAACGCAAACAACTGGGACACATTTAGTGCAGAACTTTGACTTCAATTCCAGTTTTTCACATCCGTGTTCCTTGGAAAGACCACATAATTCTACTATAATTAGGATACAGTTTAGCATATTCTTGGCCTGACTTTGGTTTATGTTGTATACATTATATTCCAGCATTCTTGGATACGTGCCACTTTCTGACGAGCCGGTCACGCTCACAGTTCTGCTCAGGGATATCACTCTTCATCACAGTAGCTGTTCCCACATGATTCAGCAAATAAAAAGTTTAAATAGATTGCTGTAATAATTTATAGGGTGATGGTATTGATCATAATTGTGAACTATGATCAATTCTTTATATTCATGGCCTCAATTAGTGCATGTACGTGTGATCACAGATAGGCATCAGGAGCTGGAACTTGCAAGTGAGTAGATTTCAGCAGAGTCAAAACCCCCGTCTAAGGGTACCGCTAGACGGCACGATGTAGTTACGATCTGGTGGGCGTACGGTCTTTTTTGACATCTTTGCAACATCGCTGGTGAGATGTCTCACGTCTAGATATCGTGGACGACGCACCAACGATGTAGTGAGCAGGTATCGTTCGAAAACCCCGCGAACGATCCATGCTCATTGCTGTGAATGGGCGGAGTCGTCCACGACATCGTTATCGCGGTGTCACACAGTAAGATGATAGACAATGCATAAACGGAACACAAAGCAGGTATATCCAATTGATGGCTTCCTGTACACAGGCTCCTACAATGAGGATAAACATCTAGTGGCTAGCCCAGTACAATAGTTACACCACATACCAATCAATACCATAATATTCCCAAGTTGGGAGATGCCAATGCACCACAGGCAAATAGCAGGTGCTACATCAAGGGTAAATGATATTTTACCTGCCAGTGACCACCACCCCTAACGCGCGTTTTGCGTTAGCTACGTCCAGAGGGGGACCCCCTTATGTCCGGCCAATTAAATAAATTGAGGAACACTTGATACACTAATGCCGTGTAAACTACATTTAGCGACGTCAGTGACTCACGGTTGTAGAATAAACAAATGTTCTATCATGGACCAGTGATCCAATATAGGTGTAACAATTTAATGGGTATATCAGAGTTTATTTTATTTATTCACACAAAACATCTCAGATTGAACTGCTCCAATAATCTCTACTACGTGAGATGTTCAGAGCTTGGGCTATATTTTTCTTAGCCCTTAGAGGTGGGTCCCACTACCGACTTATACTGTACATCAGTGTTACTCAACTCCAGTCCTCAAGACCCAACAACAGGTCATGTTTTCAGGATTTCCTTAGTATTGGACAGGAGTTGGAATCATTACCTGTGCAGGTAATTAAATTATTACCTGTGCAACTCGTACTAAAGTAATCCAATCACCTGTGCTGATGGTGGCTCCTGGGGATTGGAGCAGAGGAACACTACTGAACATGGATGACAGATATCTTAATGAAGGGGTGAGGAGCTCCAGGTCTCAGGGGGACACCAACAGGTCATGTTGTCAGGATTTCCTTTGTATTGCACAGAGGTTGGAATCTTCACCAGTGCAGGTTATTATATTGTCACCTATGCAATACTAAGGAAATTCTGAAAACATGACCTGTTGGCAGTCCTTGAGTTCTGGAGTTCTCCACCCCTATCTTAAGGAGTTAACCTCTATACAGGAATTTGGACTTCAATGCAGGTATGCAGGTCGCTCCTTCAGGACTTACAGTGATGTGAGAAAGTGTTCGCCCCCTTCCTGATTTCTTATTCTTTTGCATGTTTGTCACATTTAAATATTTCAGATCACCCAACAAATTGAAATACTAGACAAAGATAACACAAGAGACACACAATGCAGTTTATAAATGAAGGTCTTTATTATTAAGGGAAAAAGAGATCCAAACCTACAGGGCTTTGTGTGAGTTGCATATTTTTATGCCTGTGAAAAAAAGTCACTCATCTGTATTGATCCATTGAATAATATTGATCTGAGAACTGTTCATTTTTTCACAGACAAGACTCAGACTAAAAATTCTGTGGTGTGAACTTGGCTTTACCAACATCTGATGTGAAATGTAGCAGATGACACCAGGACACAGTATAGAATTAGCAGTAAAGTGATAGTGAGATGAACAGAAGCCAGGGCTGGTGAAGACATTCTTACACAATACTAGACAAGCTAGGGATGGGGCTGGGAGTTTTCAGGCAATAACATAATACAGGCTCAGGACAGGACATGTATGTGGGTGAGGCCAAAGGATAAATCAGATCAGATGCCAGGAATAGGACACAGGCAAGCACCATAGCAGCTTCCAGTGCAAAATGGACATTGTTGATCAGGCTCAGGAACATGGGAAGAATGGTCCTTCCTTATTAAAGATATGAAATCTAGAATATTGCCGGGGTTCGGGAATTACATTACCTTCATCTGGCCTTTTATAAGCCTAGTGTGAGCATGCAGACTGGACAAAATAGGGACCAAGAGAACAATGAGAAGTGCAGAAGAAAAAGGTCTGACACTGGCCCAAAGTAGGAAGCAGAATGTTGGATGATGACCCTAGAGGTAAGCAATGAAGTAATCCTGATGAGGCCAAGTGCCAGAAAAAGTACCCTAAAAACCTCCCATAGAATTAACATAATGTACAGGACCAAAGTTTTTCAGAATAATTTGCCTCTGAACCTATTTACGATACATCTAGAGCAGTAATCCCCAACATTTCTGACCTTGATAGTCACATCTAGGTCTGAAAAATGGTTGCAAGCCACATTCAGTTCTGAGAGAAGTTGGCAAACCACATCCAGCCCCCAACCCACCTCATAGCAGTAGCACCCAGAGCCCCCATTACCAGTATAATGACAGCAAAAGCTGTTCCACACTACAGAAGCGGTACACCAAATTCCAGATCTTCCTACATCCCCATTCAGATCTGCTCTTCTTGACAGGCTACTCACAAAAGTCACAGTCTGGAGTCCTTCTCTTCATGGCTATTTGCTAGACCTGGTGCCAATGCAACAAGCTGGAAGACAGTCACAAGCCACCCATCACAGGTCGGTGAGCCACATGTGGCTCTCGTGCTGTAGGTTGGGGACCCCTGATCTAGAATATCGGAGAAGCGGTTTAAGAGGAGAGCCGGTGCTCGTCTTGTAGCATATCTAATGAACAATTTAAGAAACTAGACCATGGTGGGCGCAACTTTTACAGGTATGTGCGTAGAACTGAGCCATACTATAACTTCAGGCCCATACAGCAGATAAGGTCTGTGTTTGTAGTCCACACTTCTTGACACTGTAATTTACTACATTTGGAGGAATGTGTCTTCAGAAAATGACCTAATGTTTATATCATGCCTAGCATTATGCCAGACTGTGATTTATACTGTATGTAAAAACACAGACTGTTCATCAGTGTTTAGGATCTGATTTTTATCAGTGTTTGGATGTGTCTGTCTTTAACCTCAGTGATTTTTCAGGTATGAAACTAAAGCAGACTGCAAAGCTTTTCCTATATATGGGAGTATAGACTCCATTAAGATAACTTACAGCTAAGCAGGCAAAATAATACTAACAAACCTTTGTTGGCATGAGATGACCGTGATGGTGGGTTTACACGTCCCGATATCGGCGTCCAACTCCGACCAAAAGTCATGTGGTTTGTGCGTTGGCCCCGATATCGTTCGTGCGTTGTATGGTGTAAATGACCAATACGATGCACGGACGACGCCAAAACGATATCGGGGATCGAATGAGCGTGCTATTCAACAGGCTGATATTGGATGGAGGTTGGAGCCTTATCGTGCTGTGTAAACGCCGAACTATGATGTGCAGTACAACGTCCCCTATTCTCTCCATGTTAAATAGTCGTTCCTGGGTCGGCCGTACAAGGGGGGCGTAGACATCATAGAGACGTTGTATGCCGATATCGCGCTGTGTGACAGCTCCTATGCGATGTTGGAATTCTGCCCAGAAAAAGAGCGCTCCCGCGTCGTTGGATCCAATATCGGACCGACGTTGGGACGTGTAAACCCACCATGAGGCTTTTTTGAGGGTTGCCTATAAGTAAATAAGTTTTAATAAATAAAACCACTTCCACACATCCTTGAGCTTAGTCGCATACTTGCCTAAATTGTAAAGCTTCCAAAAACATCCAAAAACATGCGCTAATTTTACCTCTAATAAAACCAAACGACTAGAAAACCAACTGGGAACAAATAAATTGGCCGGGCGGGTGCTTCTTCTTTGGCTGTTGACCAACTGCAAAGGAGACCCGAGCTCGTGAGGGCCTTTAAATAGTCCGGTTTCCCACTGATTCTGTGTCCAATCAACACCGTAGTTCAGTCAGACAGCTCAGCCAATCATGGATCTCCAGCTTCTGTTACCAAGTTCAGGGCTGAGCCCTTAGCTGACCACAATAATTTACCTCATAAATAATAGAACCTATGGATTAAAATAAGACAATTACAAAACCTTAAATAGACAACCTACATTTGAATTAAAACCTTAACCCCCCATAGGGCTCACAATCCTATGTGGCCCCTTCCGTTAACTCCTCCAGGGGCCTTCCATTACATTTTTAACCACTGACAGCACACGGAGGGCAAAATGATGACTTCCATGTGCTGTCTGCGAATTTCACAGATCTATAGAATTGTACAAGTTAGGCCACGTGCACATGTTGAGTATTTGGAGAGTTTTTTACCTCAGGATTTGTAGCCAAAGCCAGGAGTGGAACAATCAGAGGAAAAGTATAATAGAAACATGTCACCTCTTCTGTGTTTATCACCCACTCCTGGTTTTGTCTTTCAAATACTGAGGTGAAAAACTCACCAAATACTCAACATATAATCATGGCGTATAACTCAAGGCTTCAGATGTTATGGCTACATTCACACGTTGAGTATTTGGCAAGTTTTTTTACCTCAGTATTTGTAGCCAAAACCAGGAGTGGAACAGTCGGAGGAAAAGTATAATAGAAAGATGTCATCACTTCTGTAATTTTCTTCCACTCCACTCCTGGTTACAAATACTGAGGTAAAAAACTCACCAAATATTCAACATGTGAACATGGCCTAAGGGTGCATACTCATGATCCGTGAACGCAGCGTTTTGGATGCAGCATCTTGCCATGCTGCAGAGTCAGAAGTGGTCCCCATTGGCTGCACGCAGGGAGAAACAGCCGTACACCCATTACAGGTGGTCAGTCCAGGGTGGTTGTGGTCTCCCTGCGCTTGCCGGTGGGTTTCCTTAGGTCCAGAGGCACTGCAACCAAGATACAGTGCCTACGGATCGTCAGCACATTCCCTAAGACTCAAGGCTTCAGACTTTAAGTCCACTTCCTCTCCCCTTCCTCTCACTATTGGAGTCCCTCAGGGTTTGGTCTGTGGACTTATTCTCTTCTCTCTCTACACAGCCCCAATGATTGGACAGACCATCAGTAGATTTGGCTCCAGTACCACCTTCATGCTGATGACACACAACTATACACTTTATCCCCTGACATTACCCCAGCTGTATTACAGAACGCCAATGATTGTCAAACCGCAGTTTCCAATATCGTGTCCACTCTATACCTGAAGCTCATCCTTTCCAAAACTCAATTTCTTAGGATCCCGCCCTCCACTAACCTCCCTAAATCTAACATCTAACTCTCGGTGTGCGGCACCACAATAACGTGTAGGCAGCAGGCTCGATATCTGAGTGTTACGTTTGATGCTGATCTTTCATTCACTACCTTTATACAATCTCTCACCTGCTCTTGTTGCCTGCAACTGAAGAACACCACTAGAATGTGCCCCTTACTCACCATGGAAACAACTAAAACCATCACATTGGCCCTGATCCACTCCCACCTTGATTATTGCAACTCTCTATTAATTGGCCTCCCCCTCACTAGGCTTTCCCCTCTCCAGTTCATCTTTAATGTAGCAGCAAGGGTCACCTATCTGGCTAACTGTTACTTGGATGCTTCCGCTCTGTGCCAATCATAGACTGCCCGTACACTATAGGATTCAATTCAAATTGCTTGTTCTCACCCACAAAGCTCTTCATGGTGCAGCACCTCCCTACCTCTCTACGCTCATCTCTGTCTATCACCTGACCCGTTCTCTTCGCTCTGGGAGTGACTTTAAGACTAACATCTGCACTAATCCGAACCTCCAATACCCAGCTACAAGACGTTTCCAGAGCTAAACCAATTTTCTGGAATCCTCTACCCCAAGAAATTAGGACTATCCCCAACTTACTCAGCTTGAGGCGCTCACTAAAAACACATCTTTTTAGGGCGGCCTATCATAATCCCTAATCAAAGTCATTCAGACATAGCATATCCACTACTTCCATGAATAGAACTGTCAAACTCCATCAGACCCAAAAGCTCTCCACAGATTGGCTGGTGGCCACTTACTCCAATCTCATCTATTCCACAACCTCAAAATGGTTGGACCATGATTGTGAATAAGCTCCTGTACTTTGTGTCACCCCCACCTTATTGTAGATTGTAAGCTTTTGTGAACAGGGTCGTTATTATTTTTTGTTGTTTAATTATTGTGTTTTCCAAAATTGTTTCTTATGAATGTTTGTTCATGATTCTGATTTGTTAAGTGCTGTGGAATATGTTGGCTCTATATAAATAAAGATTATTATTATTATTATATGCAGATATTGAGTATTTGGTGAGTATTTTACCTCAGTATTTGTAAGATAAATCCAGGAATGAAACATGGGAAAAGTATAATTGAAATACGTCACCACTTCTGTACTTTTTATCAACTTCTGGTTTTGACTTACAAATACTGATGTAAAAAACTCACCAAATACTCAACGTGTATGGCACCCCACGGTTCGGTTGCCACAGGAACACCTGGAGCAGGGAGGGATTTCCACATCAGGTAAGCTCACGCACAACACCTTCCACTCCAGACCTAAAGGGGAGCTCTACTTGCCAAGTTCAGGAAAGGCCCCTATAAATTTGGGCCTGGGGGCGGAGTTAGGCAGTTCAGTACGGAGCAGTATTGAGGAAGACAACCTGGCGAACGGAGCCACGCTAGGCGCGTGCCAGTGAGAGAGACTGACCAGTGTGAGAGACCCAAGAGTGAGGGTCGGAGGCAAGGCGAGTTAGCCAGGGGAGTGGAACCATACCGGTTCACCCCATTGACAACCCAGACACTGGAGTCCGAGACTGTGAGGGGTCTAACAGCCTAGCAGTAAAACTGGAGGGCCAAAGAGGACCCAAGCCTCCAGCCGTAGCCTTACCTGGTGGCACACCTACATATAGATCCCGGGGACCGCAGCTGACACAGCAGGGTTCATGCCGCCTGCCATACAGGTGATGATGACTCACCCAGGCCAGGGGACTCAGATCTCAGGCGCAGCTGGAAGTCAAGAATGGCGGTGCCCGAGTCTGTGGCCCTGGTGGTCAATGAAAAAGGGAAAAACAAAAATAATAAAAGAGAATGATTTGTTCGTGACGCCACCTGTATGTCCTGGTGATGGCACGACGCTGCGGGAACCTCTGGGGTGATGGACGGCAGCCAGATGTAGTAGCCCTCTACAGGTAGGGCGATATCCCCGGTATTAGAAGTAGGAATGGTGGAGTACAGCAGCACAGTCACTGTGGAGCAAGGCAGGTAAATCACAGTTCAAAGAAAGAAATCACCGACACGCTGCTCACTCTGAACGGGTACTTTACTCCGGTATTCTGCAGGGTTACAGGGTAATGCAGTTCTCTTTGCAGAGTAGTGGACTGGGTGGTTCTGGCAATGAGCAGTGTCCCTCTAAGCTCCACTGGTGTTCCTTCTCTATCACGCTCTCTGTCCCTTGCTCTGCTGCCCTGCACGGATCCTGCTTGGTAGACCAGGCCCGTCGAGATATATGGGATCCCCTTATTTCTCCAAGGAGAACCCAACTGAGTTTAGCACTTAGGGTGGTTGGATCATGCTCCTAAGAACACACTCCGGGTTTATGGTTCAAGGATTTGGCTGACTGAGCCACCTCAGAGCCGCACTCTGGTTTGGACTGGGCTAGGGTATTTGGTTACCCTTCTCTTTCTTGGACCCTTTCTCTTCTGGGTCACCAGGTTGAGGTGCCCTCCCTGTTAGCTTCACTTCTGCTGTTCTGTTTCTCTGAGCTTCTCCTTCCCGCTTCGTCCTTGCTAACTCACTAACTCCTTTCTCCGCTCCCCACTTGCTTTATCACCTAGCCTCTACTTCCCCATCAGGACTGGTTACCCTAGTAACGGGGCAGTCTGATCGGTCCCCTATCACTAGATGTTTGCATGTGGTAATGGAACTTCAGGCTTATCCTAACTCATTACCAAAACATAGCATACTGCACCTTCAGTCAGGGGTGCAGTACCCTTTTAGCAGCGCGCTCTTAGCGGGGCGCTACAAAGACAGCAGGAAGGGTCAGGGTTTAGCTACAGGCAGCCTAGGACCATAGCAACCACAGCACAACAGGGAGGCCTCATAACTCACATCGGGTGTGGAGATCCTGAAGTGCTTCCAGACCACCCGGACTGTACCCTTGACTTAACCTTGTAAATCAACATCAGTTAAGGATACAGAAACAATGGCCATGTGTGTGACTGTTATTGGGGACCCTGATCCTGCTCCCATCATAGTCTGTCCCGTAATTATAACCTTCACACATTCACAACTGCCCCGTGGATCCCGCTCCACCTATGGGGAGCGTGGCCATCTTGCTGCTCCACCATCACCCGGAGGACTGTCCCGCAGCCCGTAACATTACCGGAGCCATATGTGGCATCACTAAACACTTTTATTTTCATTGACTGTTTTCCCCCTTTTTAAGCAACCACCAGGCCACGGGACCGGACAACAGTTCCCAATGACATCTCCCGTGAACTAAACGCCCAGGATCGGGTACCCCAGGCCCTGGGGCGGGTCATGTCCAGGCGGCCTAATTTTGATTTGTGACTTGGATCAAAAATGGACATGTCTCTGTGATGTTTTTATGGACTTCACAGCCCGCCAAAAAAGCACAGACATTTGAACGATCCCATAGAATATTTGTACATTATCTGTGAAAACCACAAATTATATAAATGTAGATAGTACTAATAAAGTATAAGAAAATATAAACTATCACAAAAGTGAGTACACCCCTTCCATTTTTTATAAATATTTTATTACATCTTATTATGAGATAACACTGCAGATGATTGTTAAGTGGTGACCTCTTTTCCCCTCAGCCCTATTGCCAGGGCCTTCCTTCACATCTTGCCTGGTTTTCCCCTTTGTGGTGCACCGCACGTTGAGCGTCTTCTCTCCCAGGTGTGACACAATCATACAATATGTCCTCGGAAAGCACACACACCCCGATTCCAATTCTCAGTGTCGTCATAGTCTTCTGCATAATACATTTTTAATAAATGGAAACAATAATATTGCACATTTTTAGGATGTATCAAGCCTCCGTATTTATTTCCCGATATTATATTTGGTGCAGATGACTGCTATGAATGCCTTCTAATACCCTTGGCTCTTCGAACATAAAATCTAACAGCACAGAGTAAAATCTAATAAATAAAAAAAAGGCCGTGCATTTTTCAATCTGCAGCGTGTTCATTCTGTCAGGATTTAGGCTCAAAATCCACAACTAAATCCTGACAGAATCCACAACTGTGAACATGGCTTTATATGCTCAAATCGAAGACAAAATGAAAGACTCAGTGTGCCGTGAGATTCAAGTGCTGAATGTCTAAATGTCTGGTAATCCGACATGGGACTACTTTTGTGGATTGCTGCATTTGTTGGATTTTTTAAAGGGGTTATCCAGGACTATATTATTATTTTTTTTGACTATGACGCAAAGAATTATCAGGCAGGTAGTTTTTAACTGGCGGCCTCTTCTGTCTGATGTGAGAGTGTGAAATGTAATAGCATTAGGAGAGCACTAGGACCCTGTGGGTTTTGCCTGATTGAGCTGAAAGCAGGGGGCAGGCTGGGGAATCCCTGTGTGTAGAGGAGCATAAGCAAGACTTGTGAAAGGAAGGGAGGATTGGAGTCTGCTGTGAGAGACAGAGAAAGCAAATGCTTTGAGAAGTGTAAAGACTGAACTTTGATAAGACTGCTTCCCTGCAAGCATTTGTCTGAGAGTTTTTAGTCTCCTGCTCTGTGAGATCTGTGCCTTAGAACAAGAGCAGCGCATGTGAGAGCTGTGAGACTCTGGAGCTCTTTGAAGTCCTTTCTGTGCTGAGCTAGAGACCTTGTGCTGAACGGGCCACGTGGCCAGTAGCTGGAAAGTGACAGAGGTCATCTTTCCTGTGAGAAATCAAGCTGTCTGCTGCCAGAGAAACTATGAGTAGCTGTTAGAGGAGATACAGGTTCCTGTGCAGTCCATACCGAGGGGATCCTAACTAGCCCTGGTGAAGTGTGCTTCCCGGTCAAATACCCTGAGACTGCGGAACCAAAGTTCCCCGCGTGTGGGCTGGGCATTGGCCAATGAGACGCGGATCCTTGTTTATGTCAATGTTGTTTTTGGTCCCGGAGATTTTTGGGACCAGCTGCAGCTAACGTAAATCGCAGGCCTGTGTGAGATTCCTTCATAGGTTAACAGTACCATAACTTTAGGATACCCGGGTATTCCTAGATTAGCTATATAAGAACGATGGTGATACTTTCATGTATTGTTATTTGTGATAAGTTTATAATCAGTGTGCCATCCCAGGGGTGCCCATAAGACACCTTCACTAGATTTACACCTGTTTCTCATTTAGTTATCTGTAGAATTTGCTTGATTTAGGGGGTAGGTAAATTTGTTCCAGTTCCTGAGTGTAATACACATAATCTGGGAGTTTTGGGATTGGCACATTGATTTCATCTGAGGCGGAGATCGTGTTTGAGATGAATCGGAAAGTGTTGCATTTTACACTGAATCATACTACAAACTCTTTCTCAGTAAAGAAACTGTTGTTCATTCTCAGATTATGACCAACTGGATCTTCTTAGGACTTCCGGTCATTACATCTGACACCGATTTCTGCGGGCACATCGCTTCAGCCGGGGTGCCATATTGAAAGAGCAGTGGCTTCCCTTCTGCTCTTCTCTGTTGATGGAGTATTACTGTCGATGTAATGCTGATTACAGTCCAATATTAATCAGATGCACACTTCTTTTGGATTTTTGAATTAAAAAGTAGATTTTATTGATGAAAATAAGCAACTTTCATAGTTTTAATGCATTGCAGCCTACATAACAGCCTTGATCACAACAGTTGCAAGTTCTTGGCCAAAGTAATCAAATAGCTGTGGCCAGTCAACACATGAGGCACAACTCATCACTGTTCTTCAATGGTATCGTTTACCAAAGAAGACATCTACTGGACTCTTTATATCGGATCCTTTGCTAGCGACTCAGATCATTATCTCTACCACATTTGATTTTGATTCCTATTTGATTATCTTGGTCAGAAACCTGCAACTATTGTGATCAAGGCCGAAATGCAATAAACAGGGCTGCACCATGCATTGGAAATGTTGAGCATTATGCTCAGGCGGTATGGAGGCAGGGGAGCGGCAGTGCACACATCGTCCTCCTGTCTCCTCTGTCTCCTGGCCGCCGGCTGCAAGGTAACATCGCCACCACCCCCCTGCTCCTCACTCCCGCCGCCAGCGCTAGTACCCCCTTCCCCCGGTCTTCACTCCCCCCGCGAGCGCTAGCACATCCTCACCCCTGCTCTTTGGCTCAGGCGGCGGGGACTCTTAGTGCACCCCTGGCAATAAAAGTACAAACGTTGTTTGTTTTTATCAATGAAATCTACTTTTTGCATTCAAAACATCCAATAGGAGTGTGCATCTGATTAGTATTGGACTATAATCGGTGGGATCTTGAACGAATCCCCTCACTTGTACTTCCATAACTCAACATTTCTGCGTGTACACCAATTACTCTACCTGGTGTTATTCTGATGTACAGCCGGCTCACGGATATCTATCTGTCAATAATCATGATGTTGGCAGTCATACCCCATTGTCAGAGCAGCCCAGAAGAGGAATAGCTGCTCAATAGACATAGCAACAAAATCGCTATTACAAACAGTCCACAACTGATCTGAGCTTGTGCCGGGTAGAACAAGCAGATGGTTAGCAACTATCTGCCTATTAGTTTTTAGGCTTATAGTAAAAAAAATTATATAGTGCTGGATAATCCCTAAAAAGAATCAGGTGCAGGGTTAATACACCATGGTGTAGGGTTATGGAGTATTGGTGCACTCAAGGGATGGCTAGCCCAGGGGGCAGGGGTGCAGATGCCCCCCAGGCCAGTGGTCAAGTAGCAGTCTTGGAGCTGCCCAGCCATCTGTCATGTTGGTCTGGGAGGCCGCTCTGCTCCTGAAGATCACTGCTCCTGGGCCACTGCTGTGTGCTTGCCCCCCAGGCCAAAATTTGCCAGCCAGCTTCTGGGTGCACTGTTAATGGACTATTGGTGCAGGGTTAATGGACTATTGGTGTAGGGTTAATGGACTATTGGTGTAGGGTTAATGGACTATTGGTGCAGGGTTAATGGTCTATTGGTGTAGGGTTAATGGACTATTGGTGCAGGGTTAATGGACTATTGGTGCAGGGTTAATGAACTATTGGTGTAGGGTTAATGGATGATTGGTGCAGGGTTAATGGACTATTGGTGTAGAGTTAATGGACTATTGGTGTAGGGTTAATGGACTATTGGTGCAGGGTTAATGGACTATTGGTGCCGGGTTAATGGACTATTGGTGTAGGGTTAATGGACTATTGGTGTAGGGTTAATGGACTATTGGTGCAGGGTTAATGGACTATTGAAGTAGGGTTAATGGACTATTGGTGCAGGGTAAATGGATGATTGGTGCAGGGTTAATGGACTACTGGTGCAGGGCTAATGGAATATTATTTTAGGGTTAATGGACTATTAGTTTAGGGTTAATGGACTATTGGCGCAAGGTTAATGGACTATTGGTTCAGGGTTAATAGACTATTGGTGCAGGGTTAATAAACTATTGGTGCAGGTTAATGGACTATTGGTGTAGGGTTAATGGACTTTTGCTGCAGGGTTAATGGACTATTGGTGTAGGGTTAATGGACTATTGCTGCAGGTTAATGGACTATTGGTTCAGGGTTAATGGACTATTGGTGCACAGTTAATGGATTGAAGGTACACTGTTAATGGACTATTGATGCAGGGTTAAAGGACTATTGGTGCGCTGTTAATGGACTATTTGTGCAGGGTGAATGGGCTATTGGTGCAGGGTTAATGGACTATTGGTGCAGGGTTAATGGACTATTGGTGCAGGGTTAATGGACTATTGGTGCAGGGTGAATGGACAATTGGTGCGCTGTTAATGGACTATTGGTGCAGGGTGAATGGACTATTGGTGCAGGAACAGGTTAATGGACTATTGGTGCAGGGTGAATGGACAATTGGTGCAGGGTGAATGGACTACTGGTGCAGGGTTATTGGACTATTGGTGGAGGCAGGGACTTAACTACAATAGGTGCAGGGGTTGCGATCGCACCTGGGCCCTGCAGCTTAGGGGAGCCCCAAAAGTCCTTTTGGCCTATAGAAAAAAACTAATACTATTAAAGATTTTCAATAATTGGGGGCCCCATTAGAGCTTCCGCACCAGGGCCCATGGGCCTGAAGTTACGCCATTGGGTGCAGGGTTAATAGACTATTGGTGCAGGGTTAATGGACTATTAGTGCAGGGATAATGGACTATTGGTGCATGGTTAATGGAGTATTGGTTCAGGGTTAATGGACTATTGGTTCAGGGTTAATGGACTAATGGTGCAGGGTGAATGGACTACTGGTGCAGAGTTATTGGACTATTGGTGCAGGGTTAATGGACCATTGGTGCAGGGTTAATGGACTATTACTATGTTAGGACTAAGGCTGGTTTCACATCACGATTGTGCTGCATCCAAGTGTATCCATGTCAAAACGATTACACACGGATCCGATATTGCCTCCCATGTATCCCTATGGGCTATCGGATCGGATGTGTGCCTATTGGAATCCAATTTTAGCACCATCCGCAGTTTTCCAATTTTGTCTCGGATCCAAAAACGTAGGCTGTTGCGATTTTGGTGTCCGTGACTCAAAGTGGACATCACGGATCTGTAACGGATCCGTTGCGTTCCGCGTAACATAATATGGGAGTCTATGTATCTCGGATCCGTCAAAAAATCGGATCCGTAAAACAGATCCGATTTGCTGTACTGCGCATACTCAGAAGCAAGGTACAGCCCTATCTCTGCTACTGATGACGGATCTGAGGAAAACACGGATCCGTGGGCATCAGTGGCATCTGTTGGCACAGATCTGTGCCTGTCCGTGTGATCATTGAAATTCAAGTTTATGACCCAGGATAAAAAAAGCTTTGAAACTAATTTATTTTATTACAGTAAGTAATTAGGCAACTTTATTTTTGGGATTTATTTATGTTTTGTTTTTCATATATATATAAAAAAAAAAGCTTTTTCGCATATAAATTATGTTTTAACATTTTAACACTCCCATATAATCCCTTTATCATTCTTATTTCTATTTTTGTGTTTATCTTTATATTTTCACCTCCTTCATATGTTCTGATAGATTGAAAATCATTGCGGTGGTAAATTGTAGAAAATGACCCTAATAGTGATGGGGTTAAAAATTACATTTGGAACCTTGGAGTACAAAATGTTCAATCATTCCCTCCCACCTACCAAATGTGCTTCGGCTCCATCTTTTCTGTTGAAGATTTCATAATGCCGCGTGAGGGTCAGCTTCCTCACTAAAGATAGATACGATTTTTTTGGCATTTTGTATTTTTTGTTTATTTGCAATTTCAATCTAATTTATTATATTTAAAGTTTTAAAATATTTGTTCCTTTAGTTTTGTCATTTACTGGAGGAAGAGTATCTTAGTATGCATTATGTTGAGATTTTTATTTAAGCCTGACGAAGACCTTCTGCTGATTTTAAAACGCGTTGCTCTGTGTTATCACTTACAATAAACTTATCACTACTGAGTATCCTACTACTTTTGGTGTTACTTTATCATAAAAACTCCTGGGCCCCCCTAGCCCTGTTCAAATGCCCATGCCCCCTCCATTGGTTGGCGGGCCCCTTATTTATTAAGGGTTGTAAGCCCCTAACGGCGGCCCTGACTTTATGTATAGGCTGGATACCGTATTATGATCCTTCTGAATCTACTGCTAAAACAACTGGTTGTGCTGTCAAGAACGGTCTTGGCTCTTGCAGGAGTTCTGCTGTTAGTTAGGCCGAAGCTACAGTTGCAATTAAGCCGGGAACAACTCTTTTGCCCGTTAAATGATTTGGACGCGTTGGTACGTCCATTTCTGGGAACCTCGTTCCCAATTGGGACGTAACATTCCCTTTAATGATAGAACTAGAGCTCCATGTTCTCTACGTTTGCACATTTCCTGCACTGTAAGTGCTAATCTCCTGACTCATTTATCAGCGATACGCTATATAATTCAGAGTCAAGTTTATAACATGTAACAGCCAAGGGCTTAACTACAATGGGTTCAAGGGTTGCAATCACACCTGGCCCCAAAAGTCCCTTTGTCCTGTATAAAAAGGCTAATGCTATTAAATATTTGCAGTATTTGGGGGCCCCATTGGAGCTTTCACATTAAGGCCCATGAGCTTCAAGTTACACCACTGGTGACAGCTAACCAGTTATTATACTATGTGTATTTACCGAGCAAGCCAGTAATAGGTGCTTAAGGTGTCCATACACATCTATACATAAAGGAAAAGTTGGCCAAATCTCATTAATTTAGCATGACCTGTTGCTTATGTTGAGTTTGTGATGCGGTGCCGGCTGTTCCCAACATATCATGTTGAATATGTGGGAAAATATTTATGATAAGTGAACCGATGATTATCTAAAACAAATTTTGACTTTTCTCCTTTAGGGGGGACTTTCCGTTGATTCTATAACAGAACTTGGCAATGGAGACAGTCGTCTTCTTGAAGCGTTACAGTTGTCACATCCTGCAGAGCTGCGCTCCCAACAAGAGGACGACAAGCTTTGCCTGAGTTTAAATCCAATTTACAAGCAAGTGCCTCGAATTGTAGAGAGATGCTGCTCCCACATTGAGAAATATGGTAAGATAGTCCACACAGGCTTTGTACGACAGGGATATAATTAAACCTGATGCTGTTAGAGTCGTTGATTGCCATGCAAAATATAGGTATAAGTTGTTCATTATGGAATGTTTGCATTTGTCCACTATAGATGATGGTCTCACAGTGATTGCCTATTACATGACATCATCCGCCATCTTGTGCCCGTAACTTCTCACTGGCCAGAAGTCAGAAGTTGCGTCCCAAGAGCTCAATGCAAGTCTATGAGAACCAGAATGAGTCCAGAACGAGGGTCTCATAGAGATGTATTGATTTTTGACCTCCGGTGCACTCTATGAAACACTGGATCTACTGACAGGTCACCTTTTGCCGCAGACAGACTGGTGTGGCGCTGGAAGACTGTGGGGCCACCGGAAGGTGAGTATAGGAAAGGGGGCAGGGGACTAGATTTAAAGCACCCCTCTTGCAGTCCATTAAAAAAAACTGTAGTGGTGCTTGAATAAAAAAAAAATAATGCCTCCTGTGTCCAAATCTGTTGCTGGGTTTGCCAGAAATCCTTATTTCATGTATTTTTTAAAAAGTGGAAACACGTTCATACAATTAACAAAATCAGTAACAGCAATCAAGAAGAATATTGAGGAGGAAAAGTGAAGAAAGATGTGTAAATTTGAAGGGTATAAGAGAAATGGTAAGGGACGAGAAGTCCTGCTATTGTAGTGATAATATGGCGCCCCTGCGGTCTAGTTGCCACAAGGGGTACTGCATCCATTCCACGGGTGTGGTATGTCCCAGGTTAAATGGTTATCTGAGACAATTTTATTTTTTACCATGGGCCTGTGAAGCCTCTTCTGTCTGGTGCCGAACCGATCTTTACCATGTCAGACCATTCCAACCAGCGATTCTTTGGCTTCCACTGGCATCTTGTCGCCCAAGCAGTTTCTTCTTGTCTGCTATGCCCAGTTGACGTTTCGTTACTCAGGACACCCTACTGATTGACAGCAAGCTATCTTCTGTCTCACTGTGGGTAGCCAGATTTAAGTCAGCATGACGTTGGCAGTCATACCCCATTGACAGAGCATCCCGGAAGAGGAGCAGCAGACTTCTTGGCCGGAACAGCAGTAGACTTGACCACTCCGAGCTGAGACCGGGTAGAACAGGTCGGTAGTTTGCAAATACCTGTTTGTCAGATCTTAGGCCCATGAAAATATAAAAATTGTTCCCGATAACCCCTTTAATGGCTTTGAACATATCTTGGCATACATATTTTTCTCAAAGAGAATAATGGTTAAGGCTGCTTTCACATCAGCAATTTTCGCTGATCGCGGCAGTTGCGGTGAAAAAAACGCAACTGCCGCGATTACTGCATAACGGCTGCACTTGCGGCACAGTTGTGGCAAGCTCCATACAATGTCTATAGGGCTTGCGGCAAGTGCGGTATCGGCACTTGCGGCAGGTGGGGCCGTGAAAAAACCGCGGCACACCGCAGTTTTTTTCGCGGCCGCACACTTACCGCAAGCCCCATAGACATTGCATGGGGCTTGCCGCAACTGTGCCACAAGTGCAGCAGTTATGCGGTAATCGCGGCAGTTGTGGTTTTTTCACCGCAACTGCCGTGATCAGCGAAAACCGCTGATGTGAAAGGGGCCTTGAACGCGGTTTTTTTCGCGGCCGCACCTGCCGCAAGTGCAAAACCGCACTTGCCGCACCTGCCGCAAGTACGCCTATACTTTGCATGGCGTTTACCGCAACCACGCCGCAAGTGCAGCCGGTATGCGGTAATCGCGGCAGATGCGGTTTTTTCACCGCATCTGCCGCGAATTTCAAAAAACGCTGATGTGAAAGGGCCCTAAGATGAATAAATGAGAAACTCATGTTTGGAAATGTTCTAGTAATTGAGGTGAATGCACTGAGATATGAGAGAATCATATAAATAATTATTTAAAAAAAGATTAACTGAACATTAAAATTATATTTTCATTTAGATATGATTGGAAAATCATATTGGTTAGGCTGTTTCAAAGTCTGTGTTAACAATGTGCCCCATCAACCCATCAAGCAAATCAAGGAACTTTGGCCCAACTTTCTGCATAAACAGTCTAGAGAGCAAAAGATAGGGTCTTGTTGAAGGGAAACTTCAGGTCTTTTATACCCTCCAACCCAGCAGCAGTCACATTTGCACGTCAAAATTCCCTTCCTAACCAGGCCTGTATAACATCATTCTTTAAAATCAATGTGTAAAAGAAACATTTATTACCTCTGTTTTTTGTATGCAAATTAGGGCTTTGACTAGTCGAAGGGGCGTTGTTTCCTCAGACTAGTCAGCGATCTTTACATATTATCACTCCCCCTTGGGTGTGATAACATGATTTCCTTGAGCCCATGTCATGGCCAGCTCCTGGAAATCTTGTGCATGCGCGCAGCTCATTTCAGCCTTAGTAAGGCACATGATAGAAAGTGCAGAAGCTGTTTTCCGATCATGTGTTGTGCACCTCTCTGAAGCTGAGACGCATACATCCAGCTTCAGAGACGCACCGATGCTGCTCAAATGAGCCAAGCGCATGCGCAAGATTTCCAGGAGCTGGCCATGACACCAACTGATGGAAATCATGTCATTACAGGGACCACCGGTTCCCTTTAAAAAATCCAACCTCAGTCTTTTTAATCAGCATAATAAAGCAGCAGTGAACTGAAACAGAAATACTGTAAAAGTATAAGATTGGTGCATATGGATGTAATGGGGTTTATCACTCCTTATGATGGAAAGTGGTGATCCATTGCTAAAGTCACTTTAGCTGTAGCAATTTTGAAATGTGAATGACATTCAAGGGACATTGCAAACCATTATGAGGCTTCAGTGTCTAAACAATAAGGCACAAGAAACGAGGAGATTCTTCAATCCGAATGCATAGGCTGCATAAGGTCTACCCAGTTCTTAGACATTACTTTAAGTATTCCAGTAAAACAACAAAATGTCACTGCATGAACAAGATAAATCAAGTTTGCTTGTCTTTCATTTCTTTAGGGCTGCAAACGGTTGGAATCTTTCGTATCGGGAGTTCAAAGAAAAGAGTTGAACAGGTAAGTGTTTGGGTTGACACCGTTTATTTAGTGTTGAAGTGCTGCTTCAACAAACTTTAGACTAAAGGCCCCGTCACACACTACAATGTCCCATCGATCCGACCAAAGATGTGGATCGCTGGGATATCCTTGTTTGATCGCTGGTGAGCTGTCAAACAGGCAGACTCGCCAGCGAGAACGCTGGTATCCAGGGTAAACAGCGGGTAACTAAGCAGAGCGCTGCGCTTAGTTACCCAACGTTTATCCTGGTTACCATCTCCCAGCACTTGTTGTGCGGCGCTGGGAGATCATTCATCATTGGTCTCCCACTGTCACACATGCCGATTCTGGCCGTCCAGCGGGAGACCAACGATAAAATAATGGTCCAGGTCATTTACAAACGATCAACCAACTTATTGTTGGTCGTTGGTAAATGTCACACGCAACAATGTCGTTTCGACATCGCTGCAACATCACCAAACCGGTGACGTTGCAACGATATTGTTAACGATATTGTAGTGTGGGACGGGGCCTTGAGACACTGTAAACAATTAATGATTTACAAAGTTTATTAAGGGGTTGTCCACTACTAGGGCAACCTCTTCTGATCCTACATGTCTTCCCCAGACAAGTCTGCCCCAAGTTGCTATCTAAGACAACCTTAGCAGAATCCCGAGAAACCCTGACACCCTATACAGGGATCTGGATTTACAACAGTTCTAGGAAATTGCTGCCTACTGATGGGTCCCAGTCCAAAGACAGGAAAGTCGTCAAGCAGGGTCAAAGTGTGGGATCACGAAAAGGACAAAATCAGGACACGTTAAAGTAGTTGGGGAGCCGGATCAAAACTGAGATGGCAGAAAGGTGCAAAATCCTTGGGCAGGAGAAACATTTGTAAACAGGAAAATACCAACACCGAGCAGGAGAACAACAGACCTAGCCAAGAAGCACAAGCTATATCTGGCAGCTTTCAGCAGTAAGCTAAAGGCTTTAGTAGGATGCGATGCTTTCTTACAGGCTGAAGCCAGGAGCTGATGACTTCAGCTGGACAGCACACACACGCACCCACTCTGTCAGACTGGAAAGTACTGGAGGTCCCAGTCACCCTAACCTTAGTGGATGGGCAGAGCTTGCACTGATCAGAGTTTCTGGTTCTGAATTCTCCTCTACCTGGTGACAGAAGCAGATGCCATAGATGAAGGCTCTGGTGGATATGTGACAACTGGCATCGCCTGCACTGGTGCTGCTTTGCAAGGTGAGTATATGCTTTTTAATTTACATAGGGGACTATAGCATGCTACTATTGGACAACCACTTAAAATACTACATAGCCTATGTCTTCTAGTTAATAGGAAGCATTGCCCATGTTTCAAGTTGTGAATTCCTGAGAAAACACCAAATGCCGACATCACATCGAGTAGGGTTTGTTTAGTTATAGTGCAAGCTAAGAAAAGTGAGACCTTTACATGAGTTATGGAAACAAGGCCGTGACATGGAGGCTGCATCATTACGAGGATGCTTTATATTGCTGTCAATTTATTTTTCACACGAGTACATTGAATGCTTAAAATTTGAGTGTGATGTTTACTCTGTACCTAATAGCGCATTGAGCAGATATTTGTTAGTTAGGTGATATGCTGATTCTACTTTCCAGTGTTAATTACTGCTACATATTCTAGAAATTTACAATTATTATGACAGCAAAAATTGTAAAGAGAAAATACAAAAGTGGTAGATTAAAAAGAAATGTGTCAGTCACATGTATGTAATAGACCCTGGCAACATTACTGTACATGGCCGTATAGGCTAACTCTGTACACAAGGCCCTGGAGCCCTAGGGGGCCCCAAAAGTCCCTTTGGCCTATAGAAAACGGCTACTGCTATTAAAGATTTGCAATAATTGGGGGCCCCGTTGAAGCTTTTGCATCGGGGCCCATGAGCTTCAAGTTACGTCACTGTTTGCACATTTGCAGTTTGCTGATAGACTAATGTTGCCGGCATATGGAAAGGCCTGTTTAGAATTTGTCCACCATTTTAATAAAAGTATCAAGTTTGGAATATGTATTATTGTAGGAACCCTATGTATTTAAAAGTAAAAAAAGAAAAGTTCTAAAACTTATCTCCGTGGCCCTGACCGAACCAGTTAAGGGGAATATTTACAGGGGATTTGTAGATGATCGTGACGCCACCTATAGTGCCTGATCAGAGATGACCAGCACTGCTTGTGCAGTTCCCAGGGGATAGATGGATAAGCAACCAGTTTGGAACACTCCCCACAGGCGTAGTGGGCCCCTCGGACTTGGAATAGAAATTTATGTGGATTGTGGCGGTGGTAGTTATGGTGCTGTGTGCAACAAGGAGGGTGCAGGAAATAAGCAGGAGGACACAAAGGGTGCAGCTATTTTACCTTTACTGATGAGAACGTGGTGAAGTCCGGGACACTGGTTAGCAGGTCCAGGAGGGTCCGGCCAGCCTGGAAACAGTCGGAGTCCATCTCGCCAGGTGGGTTTGGAAGCCTGCCAGCTGTGCTTCTCAGTTTTGGGTCCCAGCTGCCTGTGAGCTATTCTGCGACCCTTTTCCTTTCTTCTTGCCCTCGCTCCTGACTAGCAGACAGTGCGAACCTGTATGGGTACTGCTGTCTTGTTGCGGATCCAGGCTCTTGGTAAACTGTTGTGCTGTTGAGCTCCTCTTTGTAGCTAGGAAACTTGCAATCTCCTGTCCTCCAGATTCGGTTCGCAGGGTGTGCAGCCCTTGTGTAACCGAGGACTCTGGCATCCTCAGCTGCGCTGCTCTGAGGTGAGCTTTCCAGCTCTCAGCTCCCAGAGCTCTCTCTCCACCTTCTGCTTCCTCTCCCTTCCTCTCACACTCTCTTACTAACTCCTCCCCCTAGCCGGAAGAGGCAGCTCCCCCAAACTTGGGTGCTGAGCTCCCCTTTCTGGTCAGGGATCAGGTCTTGTGTGTGCTTGCGGGAGTTACCTAATGTAGGGATCTCCTCCTGCTTCCAAGCATAATATCACCTCCGGTGAAGGAGGCAATATCACTGTGGCAACCGGATCGTAGGGGCGCCACATTAGCTCTTGCTTTAGTCTGTACTCTGCTCCTCCGCTTGTTCTGTCAGGTTCAGAACAGATATCTAAAAAATGAGAATGCGCATAGGGTCTTATCCTTAATACAAAACGAATCCCATACAGTGTGAAAACTGCTCACCTGATACGGTTGTGAAGCCCACAACCAGCTTGATCGCTCAAATACAGCAGCCGCAGCCGGGACCGCACTTCCACAATCGTGGGGGTGAAACTCTATCCGGGACCAAGTGTCTTTCGGTCCTCGCCGCTGCTTCAATAAGTATTAGAAACACTGGAGTGTTTAAATAAAAGATCTTCAGTTTTATTTCCGACGCGTTTCGGAGCTAAACACCCAGCTCCTTCCTCAGGGAATGACCTTCAGAACAGAAGAATACTTGTTCACACAGCCTGACAGGACGCTGCACTAACACGACTCTGTCTTAAGCAGATGCCTTTACACAGCCCGTCCTAAGACATAAGATGGCTGGGAAACTGCTGGGAGCTGATATTTCAAATCCTGATTGTGCACTTACTAAAGATGACCTTTTTGCTACATTTTTGTGTAATAAAGGTATTTGTTTAATATTTCAATAAATTTACTTTTAATGTTAGTTATTTATTTTAATTATATTTTTCAGAGCCTTTGACTGGCATGCACAACACCGTCCTAATGAATTGTCCCCTATGTTTTCACAACTCTGTGGAATAAGTGGTGCCGATGTGTCTATGCTCAACATGAGTGGATGCCCAATTCTTAAAGGGGACCTGTCACCTTGAAAATACAGCCCATTCTGCAGGCACTATTTAATAGAGCAGGATGAACTGATACATAGTTTTGTGAAAAATTATGTTTTGAGTTTATATTATTAAAAAAGGTTATACTACCGTAAATATGGTCTTCCAATACTATATATCACTCTATTCCGCTCCCCCTGCTCTATAACATGGTGCCAGCAGACTGGACGACATTTTTATAGTTCCCTTCAATGATAGTCAAGATCCTGTTCTACCTGCTATGATTAATGTCATCATTGTATTTAGAGTTATTCCCACGATATCCATCATAGTTCAGTGGCTTAAAGTCCTGAAATAAATGAATTTTTCTAATGCAATTTCCAAAAGGGCTGGCTGCTCGGGATATCGACCCCTAAAAACTTGCATGTCAGAGTCTTTCGCCCACCTAGTTGCCCATTGCTACATCCTATACGTCTTCCATAACAGGTCGAAAATGCTCATTAGCCACATGTAATTCTTCTATAGGGAGTATCCTCCTTTTACTTTGCAGTTACACGGCAAATTTTTGATTATATCTGTATAGGTGTCTCCTGTCCTTGGGAGACCTTTGACAAGTCGGTGATCTGAGAGTCACATTGCCTTGTGAAACTCTGGTTATTAAGTGTATATTCTTTCTTTGGGTGCTGCCGGGATTAAGGACTTTTTCCTTGCTGGTAGTTCTTAGTTTGTCCTATCTCAGGTGCAGTATTTTGTGACCACTCCCCTCCACTTTAAATAGTCACTTGTTCCATCATCTGATGCTGGTTATAGAACCCATTTCTATGCTGACCACCGTGGAAGGAGCAAGTCTCTTGTAGTTGCTGGAGTTGTGTCACTTGCAGTCCTGGTGCTTGGTTGCAATTGTGTAGTGGGAGTATATCCTTTTTGTTTATGTTCCTTTGTCTGTCCTCCTTCCCCTGTTTCTTATTATTGTAGTGGAGAGATGAGTGCGCTCACCGACCTTTGCTCTACCCAAGGTAAGTGTAGGGATAGATACGGATTAGGCAAGAGATGGGAGGGAAGGATCCGCATAAGGACGTTAGGGAGCTCAGGGTCCAGACACATGTGTCAGGAGGTGACCCATCCCCTCTCCTTACTGATAGGGCCTTCCTTACTTATCATCCCCTTTGTCTTCACTATGTTGTGCTGTACGCCCCGCCGTGACATTAACATTACCATCCTAATTGCACAAGGTGGACATGGGCTGCTTTTATGGGAGGAACAGCTATCCCCCTCTCCGATTGCACTGCATGGTTGTGTGATAGACAAAGCAGAACAAGTGTAGGAGTTCCAACCACTAAACCATTAACCACCTACTTATAACAATAACATACAAGGCCTTTATCTGTACTGTCTCATTGAGAAATTATGTCTTCTGCCCTCGGCAAATAATCAGAGCTGAGCTTTCATTTTATAAACAGCCCTGGTAGAATGAATGAATTCTGCATTATTATTCACTGCTAAGAGCAACAAAGACAGTTTTTGGATTATGGAGAGGACGCATAGGGGAAAACACACAAAATCGGAGGATTAGAAACCTTTACACAAGGTGATGGGGACAGCCAAGAATTACATTCATTGATATAATATTAGAAACTATGCACAGTGCTGTGTCTCATCTCGTCAGCTCGGACCCCGGGCCATTAGCAGATCACAGAGCAGCTGGAAGAGCTCCTATTGTAGCTGTGCTGGGGGGGACCGACTGAAGATGAAGCAGGGGGTGATGGGAAATATAGTTTACAGTAGTCACATGGGCCACACTGAGGACTCGCCCCCTCACGCTATGCAAAGCGGGAACTGGAGCCAGAAATTTTTTTTTCCAGAAAATATTTTATTAAGGTTCAACAAAGTACAAATACATTAAATGCAATAATACACACATTTGAAACTGGCACATTATCGGAGGTCCCTCTCCTTCATGAGAACAGATAGCAAGGTAGTAGTGCAAATTCGGAGCGGGATCCCACATGGAATGCTCAAAAATTACATCGCTTCTGATACGGTCGACAGGGTAGGGGGGTACTTGGATACCGGGACAGGAGGTACTTCGGTGGGGAATCACGGCTGGTCGGTTCCCAGTTCCATGCCCTGGACCCTCAGTGGCAGGGTGGGCGTGATGATGATGAGGGAATTGGTATCGTGACGCCACTTGTGGTACCTAGTAATGGGGTTACCAGCGCTGCGGCCGGCTGCTGAGGTGATGGGAATGCAGCTTTAGTAGTACAGCTCCCCACAGGTGGAGCTTTACCTCAGGGCAGCGGGGTGGATGAGGGGAGTAGTAGTAGCGGTTCTACTGTGAATGCTGCAGGCGGCGGCGGAGAATCAGGCCCACACACACAATAGTCTCTGGTTTCAGTAACTTTTTACTGTTGTCCGGTAACAGGCACAGTCCAGGAGGGTAACCAGGTTTCGGTGCAGCTTGGGACATTCACCTTGGAGAGTTGTGAGGCCTCCTCTGTTAGTATGTGCGTCGATTGGGGTAAGTCCTGCCTATAGCTGAACCTGCCGCTCTTTCTCCCTCTCAGGGTTCTGTTCCTCAACCGACAATGAGGACCTTTCTGTGGGATCCCTATTCTCTGCTTAGGTCCCTGGTCCTATGTTTGCTCAGGTTTGGAGTCTTCTACTTGTTACTTCAGGGGGACTAGATCCTCCTGGTCTGTCCGGGCTTTTCCAGCTACTATGGGTTATTAGCAGTTGCGGACCCCGGTGCCTGGGTAGCTAAAGGGTTCTCAAACCTGTTCCCTTCTTCTTACTTTTTACTTCTTCCACTGGCCTCCGATCCCTCTCCAGAGTACAATACAAAATAATATTGTGGTACCGTGTTAGCCAGAGTAATCGATGTAAATACTTAAGTCCCAAAAAAAGTTTGAGAAAAGTATTATAGGAGTGATACCTTTATTGACTAATTGTTACAATCTAAAACAAATGATTCCGTTTTGGGTCAGTATCTGGACCTTAATCAGGAAAAATCGGATTGCAAAGAACTCTGCAAGTGATGGATATCATTCTTAACATTGTGCTATTAACTTTCCCTGCTATATCTCTTCCTTCCTCGCAATCCAATTTGTTCTGATAAAGGTCCACATATTGGTCCAAAACGTTAATCATCTGTTTTGGATTGTATCAATAAATCACCTAGTCTAATCTATGACTAAGTGTGCATCCTGCACCAGAAACGCATAAGATGTTGCCCCTATTTGTATGGTTTTATAATGGTATAGACTTAAAGTGAATCTGTCACCTCTTTTGTGCATTATAACCTGTGCCCAGCACCTTAAACATACTGTAATTGGGGTTTGAATGTGTCCCACACCTTATGGTAATTAGCTCTACATGGTCTTGTGGGATACAGCTCACTTCAGTCGGAGCCACCCCTGTGCCTGTGAAACTAACCCCGCCACCTGTAACACTCACCCTGCCACCTGTAATATGTCGCCCCTCCTGTGTGTGTATCGAAGCAGTGACGGCATTCGAGCCTATGCAGTGGTGCAGGTCACTACACTCTCTTGAAGCCGGTAGTGACCAAAGTCTTGCAAGATATGTGAAGTCGCGCGAGACTTTGTGCGGTTGCAATGGAGCATACTGACCTGTGTCACTGCGTATGCACGAATGCCATCACTACTTTGATACATGCGCCATGTGGTAATTAGCTCTACACGGTCAGGTGGGATGCGGTTCACTTCAGTCCGAGCCGCCCCTCTGCTTGTAAAACCCGCCCTGTCGCCCAGAAAACCCGCCCTGCCGCCTGTAATATGCTGCCACTACTGTGTATGTATCGAAGTAGTGATGACATTTGTGCATGCCCAGTGACACGAGTCACTATGCTCTATTGCAGCTGCACAAAGTCTTGCAAGATTTCACAAATCTCGCAAGACTTCAGTCACTACCAGCTTCAATAGAGCGTAGTGACCTGCGCCACTGCTTCGATACATACACAGGATGGGCGGCATATTACAGGTGGCGGGGCGGGTCGTACGGGTGGTGGGGCAGGTTTCACAGGCACAGGGGCGGCTTGGACTGAAGTGAGCCCCATCGCACAAGACAGTGTAGAGCTAATTACCATACGGCGCGGGACACATTCAAAGTTAATTTCTGAGGCAATCACGGGCCAGTGTGGAGGTATAAAGTGGTAACTGGAACAGGTTCCCTTTAAGGATGAAAGATAAGTTTTTTTATTCTATTTTGGAGGTGTCCTTTCTTTTTACCATGCTCTGTCCTATTGGTTAACATTGATGTGATTGCAATGTGATTTTTTTTATTGACTGGCACTCGCAGATTCTATCCGCAGATGCGAGTGAACCCTTCATTTCATGTGTTAAAAAGAGGGGTGGACAAAAAAACCTGGCCAGATGTATGAGAATAAGATTATTATAATAGTATTATTTAAGATCATGCTGTTGGGGTGTCAATAGGGTAACAGAGGGAGCTCTTTTCACTGTCAAACTCCTTGCATGATACTGTCACCATTGACAGTGGCGTTTTGGAGGTTGAAATCTTAGGATCCCATCCCAGCACATATCGCGGGAACGCAGCTATATTGTACAGCCGGCTCCACCGCACATGGCACGGACAGAACTCCTTTACCGGTAACATCCCTATAACGTAACTCTCCATCCTGATGTGACAAGTATCATCATATCACATTACAAAGTGGAAATTGTGTGAATGCCTTTTCCCGGTATTGTAATATTCATGTTCTAGTCATTGTAACATTCACCTTCAGTGAGTTGCGTCCTTCATCTTCTGCACATTGTTTGCTGAAGTATTAGTCATTCAAAGTATAGTTGTCTGTTTCCCCCTGCTTCTTTGTAGCTATGTTTATACTGATTACATGAGGATAATATCACATTTACTGTAACTTAGAAGGATATTAAAAGTCAACAGAGTTTGCAGCACAGCAAACTCCAGAGACCCTAACCCATCCCTCATCCGTGGGAAACCACTTTTTTTGGCCCCCCCAAAACAGTTTCTGTCTGGCAGAGGCCCAATCTGGGTCATGGGAACTCAAGGGGAACAATCATGGATTTTATGAATGACAGATGGGAATATCCCTATCATTTTTTTAAGGCGTCTAGAATCTCCGTGCACTAGTTTAGATAACTCTCCCCTGTGACTTTGTATATACAGTACTTGTAGTTGTGATACCTTTTAATGGCTAACAAAAATAGTAGCTTCTTACATTTGATATCACTGAATGTGGTTCACACAATATGCTGGATAATTTACTATATGTTACAGTATATACAGTCATATGAAAAAGTTTGTGCACCCCTCTTAATCTAACTCTTTTTTTTTTGTTTAAAATTGGGTTTTTGCACCAGCTATTTCAGTGTGATATATGTAATAACTGATGGACACAGTAATATTTCAGGATTGAAATGAGGTTTATTGTACTAACCGAAAATGTGAAATATGCATTATTTCAAAATTTGACAGGTACAAAAGTATGGGCACCCTTCTGATTTTCATGATTTCAATACTCCTAACTACTTTTTACTGACTTACTGAAGCACTATATTGGTTTGGTAACCTCATTGAGCTTTGTACTTCATAGCCCGCTGTAACCAATCATGAGAAAAGCTATTTCAGGTGTCCACTTGCAAGTTGTTCTCCTATTTGCATCTTCTCTGAGTAGTGGCATCATGGGCTCCTCAAAACAGCTCTCAAATGATCTGAAAAAAAGATTGTTCAACATAGTTGTTCAGGGGAAGGATACAAAAAGTTGTCTCAGAGATTTAACCTGTCGGTTTCCACTGTGAGGAACATAGTAAAGAAATGGAAGACCACAGGGACAGTTCTTGAAAAGGCCAGAAGTGGCAGGCCAACAAAAATATCAGAAAGGCAGAGAAGAAGAATGATGAGAACAGTAAAGAACAATCCACAGACCACCTCCAAAGACCTGCAGCATCATCTTGCTGCAGATGGTGTCACTGTGCATCGGTCAACAATACAGCGCACACTGCATAAGGAGAAGCTCTATGGGAGGGTGATGCGAAAGAAGCCGTTTCTGCATGCACGCCACAAACAGAGTCGCCTGAGGTATGCAAAAGCACATTTGGACAAGCCAGTTTCATTTTGGAAGAAGGTCCTGTGGACTAATGAAACAAAGATTGAGTTGTTTGGTCATACAACAAGGCGTTATGCATGGCGCCACAAAAACACAGCATTCCAAGAAAAACACTTGCTACCCAGTGTCAAATTTGGGGGGAGGGTCCATCATGCTTTGGGGCTATGTGGCCAATGACAGCACCAGGAATCTTGTTAAAGTTGAGGGTCGCGTGGATTCCACTCAGTATCAGCAGATTCTTGAGAATAATGTTCAAGAATCAGTGTCAAAGTTGAAGTTACGCCGGGGATGGATCTTTCAGCAAGACAATGATCCAAAACACCGCTCCAAATCTACTCAGGCATTCATGTAGAGGAACAATTACAATGTTCTGGAATGGCCATCCCAGTCCCCAGACCTGAATATCATTGAACATCTGTGGGATGCTTTGAAGCGGGCTGTCCATGCTTGGCGACCATCAAACTTAACTGAACTGGAATTGTTTTGTAAAGAGGAATGGTCAAAAATACCTTCATCCAGGATCCAGGAACTCATTAACAGCTGCAGGAAGCGACTAGAGGCTGTTATTTTTGCAAAAGGTGGATCTACTAAATATTAATGTCACTTTTCTGTTGAGGTGCCCATACTTTCGCACCTGTCAATTTTTGAAATAATGCATATTTCACATTTCCGGTTAGTACAATAAACCTCATTTCAATCCTGAAATATTACTGTGTCCATCAGTTATTACATATATCACACTGAAATAGCTGTTGCAAAAAAACAAGTTTAAACAAAAAAAAAGAGTAAGATTAAGAGGGGTGCACAAACTTTTTCATATGACTGTACAAGAAAAAAAGGTTTGGTACCGTATTAGCCAGTTGAAAAAGTTTGATTGCTTTCAGTGGGAAAAACAAAATAATAATGTTGTAGTTGTGATACCTTTTAATGGATAACAAAAATAAGATAAGTGATGTTACAAAACAAGCTTTCGAGACTTCTAACGTGACTTCATCGGGCATGGTACCGCACATCTATGGAACTAGAATGTACCTGTCATGGGGTGGTATAATGAATAGGGAATCAAGAAGCAAGATGGTAAGGTGTACAAGGGCTTCAGGGGAGCTAGTCTGGCCCTGGACTTGAGGTCCCTGACTAGCCCTGTTCCCGAAGGTACCTCTAAAGGTGAGGATGTTCGGGCTGCCACCCTAGCTCCTGCTTAGCCTTAGGTTAAGAGCCCTTGACTCAACCCGCGTATTGGGAAAATTTAGCAGCTACAATGGAAGTCAACTGCATCAAAAACACAGCTTATCACAGCATGACTTCACAGCATGGGGTCCAAGTAGATATGAGCTCTATCTGCGACTCCAAGTGGAGGGAGAAGTCTTGAAAGCTTGCTTTGTAAGATCAATACTTTATTTTTGTTAGCCATTAAAAAGCATCATACCTACAACATTATTATTTTGTTTCTCCCACTGGGAGCAATCAGACTTTTATCAACTGGCTAATACGGTACCAAACCTATTTTTCTTGCATATACTGTAACATATTGTAAATTATCCAACATACTGTGTGAACCACATTCAATTATATTTAAATTTAAGAAGCTACTAAAGACTAAATGTTACCATAATTAAGTATCTAATATTTCTATTAACACAGCTGCGCGAAGAATTTGCTATTTCTGGAGACAAGCTGCTTGGAGAAGACATCTGTGTTCATGATGTGTCTGCAGTGCTCAAGGCATTTCTCCGAGACTTGAAGGAGCCTCTTCTTCCTCGGGAGCTGTACACGGCATTTATACACACTGCTGGTAAATATCCATGAACATCTTAGATAAAGTCATACTAATATACATAAATGTATTGTAAAAGTAGGAAATAATACAAGTAATATTGCACCAGCATCGTTGACTTGTTTCCCCTGTTATTTCCTACGCGGCAGTCTGCTGCTTGATATTGTCCATCTCTTGTGAAGGTGTTGATGTTCTGTCTCCACATGAGGTGAATAGAGGCATGGCTGGACGATGGGTAGTGTGAGATCTTCCTACCTCTGTATCCAAAATGAGGAGCAGACAGGACCTGCACAGATTCAGTATCCGTAGACTCAAATGTAGAACCACAATGTTGGTACTAATCAAAACTTGGTTTATTTAACTGGATACAGTATAATACAGGAACGGAACTACAGTGGTGCAGCTGGTTCAGCTGCACCAGGGCCCCGAAAGGCTAGGGGGCCCCTTCAAACCTGCATCGGGACCCCAGCCGACACCCGTAAGGCGTTGTCATAGGAGAGGAGGGTCATGTAAGGGAAGCAAAAAGCTTCCTGCTTCCCTTGCCTGATCCCGCCCCTCCTCCCCTCTGCCCCTCCGAAGTTCTGTAACTGTCTGAAGTTGCTGACATTGGTTGCTGCTGGTCAGAAATTGATGTCTTCACGAGCCCAGTATAGGTGGTCCTCATCTCATAGCAACACAGAACAAAATGGCTGCTTGGAGCAAATGACCCACCAATTGCCATGTAAAGACACACCCAGTTTGAATCAGCTTAATTGAAACCGACAAAATTGAGCGTCATTCAAACACTGGCTGGCAAACAGCAGCGTAGCAGAACACTGTAGTACATTAGATCAAGTTATTATAATCAACTTTCAAATATAAATTATTAATGAAATCAGGAAGGAAACACGTTTAAAGGGAAGGTGCTGAAAATGTATTTTTGTATTAAAAATTATTGTTTATATAAACAATTATTTTTAATACAAAATAAAAATTTTTAACTTTCTTTTTTTTTTTATTACTTTTGCAGCCACCGTGGGCTGCCATTTTGCTTTGCAGAAGTCTAAGAGTCGGTGCACGACACTTACACTCTGCAAATACGGCATTCCTGGGCATAGGGTACAGCGGTCGCCCGCCGACCCTATACTTTACATTTAGTTGCTCCCTGCTGTGATCCGGGCACGCACTCCTGTACTGTCCAGATCACAGCAGAGGGAGGAGATCAGCAGCATTTTTCTGGAGTCCACAGTGTCTGCTGTGACCTCCACTTTCCCCCTATGACCGCATGAGACACGCGGTTATAGGAGGAGAGAGGTGACCGAGGATGGGAGGTGGCGGGGAGAGAGGAGCGGCGCGGGCAACGGAGGTCCAAGCTGAGGTAAGCATCGGTGGGGAGTGTTGATCAGCGATGCTGTCACCGCTCCCTGCTAGCCTGCAGTGGTCAGAGCGCAGGAGTGTGATCATCACACACTATTCTCTGAACACAGATTGGGGAGACACACGCAGGGGAAGAGGAGTGCATAGGGGGAGAGAGACCAGGGAGAGAGAGAGCCACACACAGGAGGATGGAAAGTGCATATGGGGTGAGAGACACACGCAGGGGGATAAAGTGTGCATATAGGGAGAGATATCTATAAAATGAGGGTCTTATCCTCAATAGGAATCAAATCCCATACAGTATGAAAACTGCTCACCTGATTTAGTTGTGAAGCCCACAACTAGCTTGATCGCTCAAACACAGCAGCCGCAGCCGGGACCACACTTCCACAACATGGGGGTGAAACTCTATCAGGGACCAAGTGTCTTTCGGTCCGCGCCGCTGCTCCAATGAGTATCAAAAAACACTGAGGAAGGAGCTGGGTGTTAGCTCCAAAACGCGTTGGAAAATAAAGCTGAAGATATCTTGTTTCAAAGCACTCCAGTGTTTTTTGATACTCATTGGAGCAGCGGCGCGGACCGAAAGACACTTGGTCCCTGATAGAGCATATAGGGAGAGAGACATGCAGGGGGATGCAGAGAGACACACGCAGGGGTATGGAGAGTGCATATGGGGAGAGAGACACACTCAGGGCAATGGAGAGTGCATATGGGGAGAGAGACACACTCAGGGGGATGTAGTGTGCATAAAGGGAGAAAGACACACGCGGGAGGACAGTGGGGGGAGAGAGACACATGCAGGGGGATGTAGAGTGCATAAAGGGGAGAGATACCAGGGGGAGACTGCACAGGGGGATAGAGAGCACACATGGGGAGAGAGACCAGGCACAAGGGGATGGAGACAGCACAAATGGGGACAGAGACAGTCACCTCCAGAGCTGCAGTCACTATTCTGCTGTTATATGTCACTGGTACCTAATCGATAACATAAGATGTCACATGATTGGCGACACTTTACGTTTGCATCAATAGTGAAAATATAAATTACTAAATAAAACTGAAATATTTAAATACATTATAAATAGTAACAACACAAGGACAATATTCAGTCCAGGCCTGGGCTGCACAGCTGACGCTCTAATATCAGACCTCAGTGGCCTCTTTGTACTATATACTCCTGTATATCCAGGCCTGGGCTGCAGAGCTGACGCTCTAATATCAGACCTCAGTGTCCGCTCTGTACTATATACTCCTGTATATCCAGGCCTGGGCAACAGAGCTGACACTCTAATATCAGACCTTGCTGCATAAGGATCTGCATGTAGTTGTGTGTTGGTATCCCTTTGTGTCTACAACAAAATGGCTCCAATCTGTGAACGATCCAAAACTTCATTGTCTCTTATTCATTTGTAAACACCCAGAAGGGGAGTGGGGGAGGAGACATCATAGACATGGAGCAGATCCAGCCCGCATTTTCAGCAGTCGTAATGCATGTCAGATGTACACTAAGTTTTCATGCCAAATTTCAGCAGCTGCACCCCTAGTGTTTTTAAAGTGGAACATATCAAACTTTTTAAATTATTTTTCATATTTTACTCCATAAAAATATATGATAATATTGGAAAAACAAATCAAAACATTAATACTTTACATTTTTGTAATTGTTGAAAAAGTGGTTTTTTTATTGCACCTTCCCTTTAAAAAAACCTCCACAAGATGTCCTCAGTAGGCTGATTCTGAACCACACATATGCTCATTGTCAGTCAGCTCCGTCTTCGTGGGGCATGGCCTACACTGAATTCACAATACAGCTGTTAAGACTGTCAAGTTACCTTATGCTGGCACCCTGCTGAGCTCAACTCCTATGAGATCGTAACTGACTCCTCCATTCACATGGCCTCTGCTGTCTGCTCTGTAATAAGACAGATGAGGTATGAGGTAACTTGACAGTCTTATAGGCTGTATTATGAATGCGGTGTAGGCCACACCCCCTGAAGACGGAGCCGACTGACAATGAGCATATGTGTGGTTCAGAATCAGCCTACTGAGGACATTTTGTGAAAGTTTCTTTAAAGGTGTTTCCTTCCTGATTTCATTAATAAAATATATTTGAAAGTTGATTATAATCACTTGCTCTACATTATTATTAATTAAAAAGTTAAACCACGGTTACGCTTTAACAAATAACAAACAAAAGCAAATTTTATTTCCTACTATATGTATATTGAACAACTAAAAGTAATGCTATCTGGAGGGAACAGCACGGTTCACCCTACCAAATATGTATCATGTCTTCTCTGACACAATGGATGCATTATAAAAGATGTCCAAAATGAGGAAGAATGGATTGAACTTTAGCAAACGCCTCAAAAATCAAAATGGGAGGAATATCCCTTTTAAAATATAATTTTTAATAAATACATTAAAAGGTCCAAAACAAACAATACTCAAAAAAGGTAACACACATGAGAGCAGAGTATGGGACAGCCACCATGTGGGGCAACTAGCTCTTATCAACCCTAGTAGTCCCTACCTGGCAGTGGAGGGTATGACACCCTACGGTTCATGGCGCCCTGGCTCTGAATCTGGATTCCCTATTATTTCTCTACTCTCAATGAGAAACTCATTATTCACCACCAGTGATATTAAAAACTAGAAAGGTGTTTGGTCATATAAAGAATAACTCCTCCTAACCCCATTATTAAGCTATTAACTGGTTACTTAGCTTAGAAGAAGTCAATATAAAGTCCAGGTCCCAATACCTTTCATCCTCAAGTGCTTTAGGTCATAGGCCCAGGATTCGGCATCTTTGACTCCTGGACTTCTCTACATCTTTGTTCCCTGTCGGAGGTCGGGGTGTGTTGAGCTGTAAGCACAGGGCGGGCCATTTATATGAATACACCTAAATAAAATGGGAATGGTTGGTGATATCAACTTCCTGTTTGTGGCACATTAGTATATGGGAGGGGGAAATCTTTTCCAGATGGGTGGTGACCATGGTGGCCATTTTGGATACAACTTTATTTTGGTGAATTCATATAAATGGCCCACCCTGTAGTAAGAGACACCTCAGGTGGCTAATTGGAGGCTGGAACGTGTTATGTTTTCTACATGTGTCTCCTGTGTGGAGTGATCACCTGGATATTTAGCTGCCTCCAGTTACTGCCAGTTGTAGCTTTAAGCTTGGTGGTGTCTCCTTGCCTTGTGCTCCTGTGTTCAGTCTCGGATCTATTGCTACCTGACTTTGACCTTGCTTCTTACTATCCATTTGCCAAGCTAACTTTCTGGAATTTTGACCTGAAACCATGACCTGACTACGTGACCTGACTTCACCTTTGTCTTACTCCTTTTGTTTATTACGAGCTCCCTTAGTATCTGACCGCAGACCTCTTAATTACCCAGCATCATGGCTAGCCCGTGCCACGCTAGCGTGTATGGTGTTTCAGTGTGCGGCGCAACATAAGGGGGATGATATGGAAGGAAGGCCCTGGCAATTGGGAGAGGGGAAAGGGGCCCCCTCCTGATACTGACCTGTATCTAGCCTAAACTCCCTAACATCCCTATATGGGTCCTTGCCCTCATTACTGTCACATGCCTAAGCCTTGACTGACCCTGAACTTACCCTGGTTAATGTGCAGGCTGTCTCGCCACTACAATAATACAACACAGGGTAGGGGAGACAGACAGGGGGAAAATAGACACAAAAGGATATAACACTAAACTCTTCAATTGCAGAAAAGCACTGCCACTGCAATTATAACAACACCACTGCTTCCTCCAGGGACTGGTTACTCCCAGAATATTCAGCTTAAAGAATGAGATTATATCACTGCGAAACACCTATGTTGCCCCCCCTACACACACACACACACACACACGCACACACCTTTATCATCGGGCCTGCTGCATCCTGCTAGTGTATTTACTATCTGACCTTGTGTTAACCTATGGCTGTTTCCGGTTAGTTATTTTAATACACTTGTTTAAAAAAAATTGGCAAAATTGCAAAGATTCATGTGTATCCACCAGTTTGATTTTTAAGCATTTGTTTGGTAATCTATTGTAAATATGCAGCGTGTGACCTTACCCTGAGGGCAAGAGAGGGGAAAATGGCATGAATATACATATAGGAAAAGAAAAATCTGTCGTCCTCAGAAATAGAACTGAGAATAGGTTACGGTAAATTACAACCCATGGACCGGATTGCGGCCCCTGCCCCATTCTTTTCGTAGGGTTGATGCACTTTGCATTTAATAACTTATTAGTGCATTGTAATTGTTAACTTGTATCACTAATATTACAATTTATGTTCTATGCACTCCCTAGGTTTGATCTATGTCTTCCGTCCTCCTCATTTTAGTATTTTCACGACACCAGACAAAAACTAGCTGAATCACGGAGTTGCCAAAATAAGACTGTAAGGGGAAGTGTGTTACAAGGCACAACATAACTGTAGCTTGATAAGAGCTCCTCCGCTCCTTAGGCTCCTGTCATAAACCTGTCACATGGGTTTGGACGCGCTTTTACATTAAAAATACATACGGTATGTCATACGGGTTTGGATGCACTCTTCCATTAAAAATACATTTATTATGCAGTTTTGCTTGGAGGACCTTTCACCGGTTTAATCTACTTAGAAACATTTTGGGTCAGATCTACTCTCTAACCAAAGAAGGGTTGGGAACGTCTGCAGTAACCCTATGTGCACGCTTTCCCGGTGCAATCGGGCAGTCACATGACTGAACGTATTTACGGTAATTTGCATACCTGTGATCATGTGACTACTAGACGTGTTCAGCTCCCAATAGAAATGGATTTAGAAAACTCAGGTACATATCCGAAATAATGCGAATTACGTACATGTGATTACATGATCGTACACCCACACCGGGAGTACTGAAGACTCATGATATCATACACACCACCTGCTGTTATCATTCGGCAGTCGATTGGCACATAGAGTGACCCAAAGCTCAGACAACCCCTTTAAAATGGATTTGTGGTGCACACACTTATTAAAGGGGTTTTCCAGGTTTTGGGTTCAAGTCTGCAGTCAATGTATATGACTGTAACAAAAAAAGACAGCTGCACTCTGAGTACTAAGCTACGCAATACTGAATATACAAGAAAATGAACTAGCATTATAGCTAAGGAAATATATATAAAAATTGAGACACTTAGCATATAAATAAGGCCATATCCATAAACGCACAGTAGTCACGATGAGGCGTCTCTGAACTTTGCACCTGTACACATTAAATGCTAGGGAGAGCAGCAGTTTTACTTTTGTTTAGATTAAGGGGCTCATGCCCTCTGCATGTGCACGCCTCCCCCACTAGCCTTAGGTGCTATTGATGCGGCCAGGGCTTGGGGGCTACTCGGCCACCGGGTGTGCTGAATAGGGAGTCACGGGTGGACGGGATCCCGGTGCCGTGCCCTGGGGATCATTTGAAGGGGGATGTTGGGGGATGGCAGAAGGGGGCTATTTACAGGGGAACGTGATGCCACCTGTAGTTCCCGGTAATATGGTACCGGCGCTGCAAGCCGGCCGCTGAGGTGATGGTGGGTGCAGCAGAGTGTGGTACAGCTCCCCACAGGTGAAGCTTTACCTCAGGGCAGCAATGAAGTAAGATCGTGAGGGAGGGCAGTGATGAAGGATGATGGTGCTGCAGTTCTTACCCCTCTGCTGAGCTGCTGCTGATGCTGAGCTCTCCGGGCATCGGCGGAAAGAATAACGGAAACTAGTTCGAGTTTAACTCCACATAACTGGGTACCGGTTGATGGCAAAACAACACACGGTACAGTTTGGTTTTCAGGGTGGATGTTGCCAGCTCAGGGTCCCCCTTATGGAGTCTCTAGATGTCCTCTGTCTTTGTCTTTCAGGGTCTCCTTCCTTCATCCATCCTTATGGATATGACTAAATTTATATGCTAAGTGTCTCAATTTTTATATAGGAATCAAGGCAAGAACCCTGGCTCAACAGCGGCTTCCATGTGCTGAGCCAGTGACTAAGGCAGCAACAAGCAACCAGCAACCGATTACATAAGCCTGCATATATAATTTGCATCCTACTACCTTTAATTGCATAACTGACTATAATACCAGTAAATACTGTTATTTTTCTAGTGTGCCCATATGGCAAATAAATATAAAATTTAACCCTGGGTTGTTCTTTTATCTCGATCCACAAATCCCACATCAATGCACTCATTTAATATTATACGCTACCTAAGTTGGTTTGTCCAGGTCCGGTGGCACAAAGCACTAATGCGCCGGGCCTGGACATGATCTCAGTCTCCCCGCTACTTCCCCGTCTCCCCCCTCTGGCAAGCTCTTCACTGGCTCCCCTTCTCTCAGAGACCCCGATTTAAAACGCTAACCATGACATACAAAGCCATCCATCACCTGTTCCCCCCATACATCTCCGACATGGTCTCCCAATACCAACCTCACGCAACCTACGATCCTCCCAAGAACTCCTTCTCTACTCCCTCCTTATTTCATCCTCTCACAACCGTATTCAAGACTTCTCCCGTGCATCTGCTATACTCTGCAACTCTCTTCCCCATCATATCAGACACTCACCTACCCTGGGAACCTTCAAGAGAAACCTGAAGACCTATCTTTTCCAACAAACTTACAGTCTACACTTAGACCCGGCCGCCCCACCGTCATACGATCAGCGCCACTTCCCCCCCTCCTACTGTTTCTTCACCCACCCCTGCAGACAGTAAGCCTTCATGGACAGGGTCCCCTCCTGTGTCTGTAAACTTGTCTGTCCAAATTTACTGTACTTGTTTGCCTTCTCCCCTCTTTATATGTAAAGCGCCATGGAATCCAATGTCACTATATAAATATATAATAATGATAATGATAGTTTGGGCGCAGATAAAACCCCGACAATGGACTGGGCTTATGAGGCGGTCAACAGGGTATGGGGTACTCGGGTACCGGGGCTGATGGCGGCTTTGATGGGGGGATCATGGCTGGTCAGTCCCCGGTCCCGTGCCCTGGACCCTCAATGGCGGGGAACGGTGGGGGATAAGGGGGTTGTTAACGTGATGCCACCTATGGTACCGCATAATGGGTATACCAGCATTGCAGCCGGCCCCTGAGGTGATGGTGGGTGCTGCAGAGTGTGGAACAGCTCCTCACAGGTGGAGCTTTACCTCAGGGCAGCGGGGATGGATGAGGGGAGTAGTAGTTAAATCTTTGCTGACACAGCGGTGAATTGCGGCGCTTAGACAGGCACACATACACACAGGGATTGTTGTTTCGGTACCTTTTACTGATGACAGGGTAACAGGTACAGTCCAGATTATTAACCAGGTACCCAATGCAACTTGGGACTTCCACCTTAGAAAGTTATGAGGCTTCCTCTGTCTTTGTGCTCTGTGGTGTGTGGTAAGTCCTGAATGAGCCTGAACCAACCGCTTCTTCTCCCTCTCTGGGCTTTGCTCTAAACTGACAATGAGGTCCTTCTGCGGGGTCCCTGTTTCTCCTATTGCCCCTGGTCCTATGCTTGGTCAGTCTTAGCGTCTCTTACTTTGTTCTCCTCAGGGCTGAACTCCTCCTGAGTCTTCCGGGCTTTTGCTGTAGCTCTGAATGCTGGCAGCGTCAGACTCCGGTGTCCGGGTGTACTAAAGGGCTGTAGTAACCGGTTCCCTTTTCTTAGTTCCCTTCTTTCTCCACTTGCCTCTGACCCTTTCCCTAGGATGCACACAGCGGTCAGTTGTCCCTGGTCCTGGGCCTGGATCCCCCCCAGCGACCAGCTCCTCACTCCTCCTCTCTCCAACTCTAACTCAAACTAACTACAGGGACTGACTAACTCCTCCCCTCAGGCCTGGATTTTCTTAAAGGGGAACTGACTTAAGGCAGCCAGTAGAGCTCCCCCTTCAGGTCTGGGGTGTAAGGTGTGGTGTGCTGTGCGAACCAAGGTGTAATTCCCTCCTTGCACTGGTGGATCCTGTGGCAATCCCCCGCAGGGGTGCCACACTTATATCGAATGAGGAACTAGTGGCAGTATTTTGTTCTTGTGTTATTGAGGAACTCTGGCAGTGACACTGTGGAGGTTCTTATATGTACTCCCAGCCTGGGACTGGGGAGATATATATAACACTCTCACTGTGAGTGCCTCAATAATCGGCACATAGAGGGCAGCTCTGCTCAGCCTTGGTCAATAAGGGGGGACCAGAGAGCTGCTGTTTTTCATCACACTCCTAATGATGCTCCTGACCAGCCCTGATCTGATACCCTCTCCCCAACCTCCCCCCCCCATCCCTGGCGGGATAGGGGAGTAATGAGACCCACAGATAAATACTGACAAGGGAGAGTCAAAACACAGTCACAAAAGTAAAGCCATAAAGAGTAGGAGGGGGGAAAACAAGAGCAATAAGGGAGCTACGGAGTAACAAGGGAGAAGTTCCACAACTGCACCACATAAATAGCACTACATTCACAAGAAATTCTCGGACACCACACCTCACAGACCAACATAAGATAAACTATAGCTGACATGGAAAAAAGGATTCCACCAGCATAAAAAGGAGGGGAGCAGATGTGATAGGCCTCGGCACAACATGTGATAAGAGGAGCAAGCAGACGTAAGAGATTACCGTAAGTCTTACTATGAATCATTGCATAGCCAGTCAATGCCCATGTCTGCCTATGCTGATCCCAGACACCAGAGAAACTGACTCGCCCCGGTGGGGGCCGTGGGATACTCGGAGCCGGGCCTCTCTCAATGTCCTTGAGGGTCTGGGGGCTGTCACGGCGTTGTGACCCGGTCCGTGGTCACCCGGATAGGCGGTCAATAAAAAGGGGAAGATAGTAAAGAGTTTTTGGAATAAGGGGATTAGGGGGTGGTTGTCATGACACCACCAATGGTATCCGGCCGTTAGTGGCCACTGCTGCAGACCGGGACCTCTGGGGATGATGGAATGGCAGCGGTGATGGTGTCGCTCCCCACGGGTGGAGCAGATCCCCAGGGCATCTGGAGGAAGGCAGGTATTTGGGTGCTGGAGAGCCAGTAGGGCTGTACTGGCTGCGGGGATGGATCGGGACTTCTCCCAGGCGGTCTCTTGCTGCCTACGTGGTGTTTCAGTCTACTGCTCCTCGGGTGGGAAATAAACAGTCTCACACAGTTCTGAGTTCCAAACCCGGTTTACTTCAGTTCTCTCTCTCTGCATGTACCACAGGTCACAGTACAAGTACATCGGCGGTCAGAGTAGTCCTTAGCAACCAGGGTGGCTTGTCCAGTACACCCCTTTCGTGTTCATCTCTCCTCGGGCCTTCCTGCCTCAGCGATGCCTGCTCTCTTTCCTGCATGCGCCTCCACGCACAGAGGCCCAATCCAGCAGCCACAGGTCCTTGTCCAGTGACCAGCTATGTCCCCTGGCCCTAGTACGGCTGCCTTCTCGGCAGATGTGCCGGGAGTGGGCCACAGCTCCTCCGGAACTCGTGGCCTCCGGTTCCATGGTTGGAGCTTGGAGTCTCCTCGCCACCTTCAGGGTCGGGTGCCTGGTACTTGCCCTGCACCTCCACTTCACTTCAGATTCGGGTGCATGGGTGGATCGCTCACTGCCCGTGCCCCTAGGGCTCCCTCTGTCTCCTCGCCGTCTTTGGCCTCGGGACGAGCCTCATCTCTGCTCAAGTCCTCTGGGTCCATCCTCTCCATTCTCTCTCGCTGCTGACCTCTTCCAACTGACCACCCACTTCCCGGGGTGTTTTCCCTTTGACCTCTTCCTTTCCCTGACGCCTTCCTGCTCACTTTCCCACCCACCACCTTTCTCTCCCCACCGTCCCACGGGCTGCCTGAGCCTGAGCCGTAACACTACCTGGGTACACTCGCTATTCCTGGAAACGGGTATGTTGGGTGTGTTTGTGGGTGACTGAACTTACCAACCCTGGTTGCCGCAGACAGGGGTACTACCCCTGGGTGTGGGTGCAGTACTCCTCAGTGGCGGCCAGAACGCTGTGGCGCAACAAAACCATCAGGTGAGATGTCATAATCTGAACTGAGTCCAAAGTCACCATGACAGTAAGTGAAGTTTGTGCAAAACTCCGTGTGACAATAGTTGATATCTTGGTTAGACTGAAACTCTTTTATATAGTAAAAGAAAAGGTAAATGGCTGAAGCCCTCGCTGGATGTTGATGCCAGGAGACTGATGGGGAGGCAGTGCTGAGCATTACTTGTATTTTTTCCTCTCTCTGGTCGCATTAGTAGTGGACAACCCTTTTAAGATGACATTTTGGAATGTTCTTTTATAATAAGTATGTAGTGTAAGTATATAAAAAATGAGTATGTGGAAGGATGTTACATTTACATTTCGTTTGCTTTTGCAGATATGAATCTTGAGGAACGATTACGCGTTCAGCAGCTCCTGATATGCACCCTGCCCCCATGTAATGCCGATACATTGCTGCGGATCCTACAACTTCTAAACAAGGTTTCTCTTTATGAAAAAGATACAGATAATGCAGGAGAACAGGCAAGTACATTGTAATACCTGAAATGCCTTATTAAACAGCATAACTACTATCCTTTCATGCAAGGCCGGGGCTACACCGGCAATTTTTGGAGTGTTACTAATTGATTTGACGTATTGATTGACAGCTGTTCATAAGACTGCTCGCAATTTAATGTACCCTTTGGACTACAGTTCTGGCTCCATACTTAAACTCTTCACTGTTGGACAACCCAAGATTAATCAATCAAGAGCCCCGTAGAGGATAAAAACTATGTATAATTGCCTCCCATAGCCACGCCACTCCAGTCTATGTCAACCCGCCGTCCCCGGTGGGTGACATGACATTGTTGTGTCTAGGGACTGCTGCGGGCAATCAACGGACACTGAACAACTGCAGTTGCACCCGTTCGAGGCCGGAATTCGGGTGCTTTATGTATCCAAAGTACGCCAGCGCACATCACTGTGCTCGGGTACACTCGGTGCTTGGATACACTCGGTGCTCAGGTGCACTCGGTGCTCAGGTGCACTCGGTGCTTGGGGACACTCAGTGCTCAGGTACACTCGGTGCTTGGGTACACTCGGTGCTCAGGTGCACTCGGTGCTTGGGTACACTCAGTGCTCAGGTGCACTCGGTGCTTGGGTACACTCGGTGCTCAGGTGCACTCGGTGCTTGGGCACACTTGGTGCTCAGGTGCACTCGATGCTTGGGTTTACTCATGCTCAGGTGCACTCTGTGCTTGGGTACACTCGGTGCTCAGGTGCACTCGGTGCTTGGGTACACTCGGTGCTCAGGTGCACTCGGTGCTTGGGTACACTCGGTGCTCAGGTGCACTCGGAGTTTGGGTACACTCGGTGCTCAGGTGCACTCGGTGCTTGGGTACACTCGGTGCTCAGGTGCACTCGGAGTTTGGGTACACTCGGTGCTCAGGTGCACTCGGTGCTTTGGTACACTCGGTGCTCAGGTGCACTCGGTGCTTTGGTACACTCGGTGCTCAGGTGCTCTCGTTGCTTGGGTACACTCAGTGCTCAGGTGCACTCGGTGCTCCGGTACACTCGGTGCTCAGGTGCACTCGGTGCTTGGCCCAGTGTGAGCCGCTTGTAGTGTTTGATCAGCTCACGCCAGGGGTAAAAGCAGAGTTATTAGCTGTAGTGGGTTTCTAAAATCAAAAAATGACAATTCCTTGCCTTCCTACCCCCCCAGACGTATTTTGTTTATGGCTGACTGTAGGTAGTCAAAGAGCTGAACTGCCCAATCAGTGACTTCAAAAGAGGTTCAGGTCAAGTTTTGGTTCCTAACAAACCTTTATAAAAAAAAGTCCAGCTGAACCCACAGAACCCAAACTTCCATAGGTCCACTCATCTCTAATTAAGATAACTACCAAAACCCCAAAAGCTTGACACTTTTTGGCTTTTTCTCCTTAATAATGGTCTTGGCTAAATTACCGTAGTATTGAAACACGTCACCAATTTTCTAGGGAAGTATATTTCTAAAGGTGTTATTGACATGAATTTCTTACCAGATGTCAGTAACAGCCCATCCAATCCACACAGGCAAATAAATCAAACCATACATTTCCATAAATTTAGTGACATGCAATAATGATAAATGACACAGTGCAAAAGTATTGAACACATGAAGAAAGAGGTGCAAAGAGCCATGGAAAGTCGTGACACCAGCTGAAATTTATCAGTAATTAGAAAGCAATCCTTCCATTTAGTGAAAAATAATATCAGCTGGTTCAACCACAAAAAGGTGTCTCATTACCAAGGAGCCACACAAGAAACATATTAAGGTAGATAAAACCAGTGAGCTGTCTCAAGACCTTTGCAACCTTATTGTTGCAAGAAATACTGATGGCATTGTTTAGAGATGACTTTCTAAACCACTGAAACCTGCAGTGAGCTCTATTGGGGCCTAATCTGGAGGTAGAAAGAACATCATTTCAACAGGTTCTTCCTGCGTGATTTCAGACAGAGGAGTGAAAATAATTCTGAGAAGAGATGTCCAAGACACCTGGAGCTTCATCACCAACACAGGATTTTGTACGAAGTATTAAATAAATTTCAGTGAGTTTGTTCAATAAATTTTCCTGTTTTATTCCTCATTATTACACAACTTAATGTACAAACATCCATTTTTTAAATTTATTTTTCTGTGTGGATTGAATGGGTTGTTACTGACATCTGGTGAGAAATTCAAGTCAACAGCATCTTAAGGAATATATTTACTTAGAAAATTGGTGATGTCTTCAATACTTTATTACCATGTCCTGAACGACCCAAACTACAAAACTGTCACATTATTTATCTTCAATATCTACTTATATAGTCGTCCTTTATCCACTTCCAGGATCAAGACGACTTCATATCACTCGCTGTAGCCTCCTCCATATTTGCAGACCCAAGTGATGAATGTGCAAATATGGCGCCTGTTGGCGGTACTGGTCCATTGAGTCGCAGCCTACCACAACTGATGCCACCCAAAACTGCCAACACACATTGCCACACCTCACCACCGCAGACACTGCTGCCTGAGTAACTACGCACTTACTCAGACGGCCTCCATCTTTGGGCACCTTGGTGTCCAAAGATGGCCACGACCTGAGCAACTGCGCATGCACGCGCTGGGTAAGCACATGCAAAGTTACTCATGCTGCAGTCATCTTTGGAAACTTGGGTATACAAGTATGGCGGTGGTATGATGCACGGGGGGCAGAGAGAGCGTACAGGGGCAAAGAGAGCGTACAGGGGCGCAGAGAGAGCATACAGGGGGGGAAGACAGGGCGGGGAACACACAAGGGCAGAGAATGCATGGGGGACAGAGAACACACGAGGAGAGTACACACGGGAGGCAGAGAGTGCACAGGGGGCCAGGGAGAGTGCAAGGGAGGCAGACAATGGATGGGGGAAGAGAGAGTGCACTGGGGGAGCAGAGAGCGCACAGAGGGGCAGAGAGAGTGCACGGGGGGCAGAGAAGGCAAAGGGGGCATAGAGCGCACATGGGGCCAGAGAGAGTGCATAGGGGGCAGAGAATGCACGGGGAAGGCAGAAAGCGCACATGGGGAAGAGAGAGAGCACAGTGGGGGAAGAGAATGCCCATGGGGTCAAAGAAGGCACAGGGGGAAGAAAGCGCACAGGGGAGGACAGAAAGAGCACATGGGGCAGAGAGAGCACACGGTGGGGCAGAGAGAGTGTACAAACGGTAGAGCACATGGGGAGCAGGGAGAGCACCACCAGCGGTGCTTCAGCTGCCCACAACCACTGTCACCTGAAACCACAGCCGTCTTCTTCCGCAGCCGCCGCTGACACATCACTGCCTCAGTAAGTGCATATGTGTATACCCGGTTTGCATGTGCTCTTATACACACCCCCGCCATTTTTAGGCACCACAGGAGGGAGAGAGCACAAGGGGAGACAGAGAAAGCACAGGGGGGCAGAGACAGAGAGCACAGAGGGAGGTCAATGCACAGGGGGGAGATAGCTCAAAGAAAAGAGCACACAACGGGAGAAGACAGCACAGAGGGGAGAGAGAGCACACAGGGGGGAGAGTGCTCAGGGCTAGGCAGCTCAAAGGAGAGAGCACGGGGGAGAAATACCGCATATAGGGAGAGACTGCACAGGGGGAAGACAGTTTAAAAGAGAGAGAACATCAGGGGAGAAGACAGCACACTGGGGGAGAGCACACAGGGGAAGAGATACAGCACACAAGGTCAAGACAGCTCATAGGAGAGATCACAGAGGGGAGAAGACAGCACAGGGGGAGTGAGACAGCACACACGTCCAGTCACCACCGGCTTCCTTCTCTCCAACTTTGGAGCACATAAGAGGAATCCTGTTGATTTTTCATTTGGTCTGAAGGTGGGGAGAGAGAAGCCGGCGGTGATTGGACGCGGGGCCCGTATGACGTCAATGTCACGTGAGCTGCGGTTACTGACACTGCTGGAGTGGTGCCAGCACGGGACATGAGTGCTAGGTATTTAATGGGGGGAATCAGAAGGGTTTATCCTAGTTTATCCCCTGTAAATAAGTCTAAAACGTAAATGGTTTATTTTCATTGTCAGGACCAGTAATGGTTAGTTGGATGTATAAAAATGTAACTTTAAAAAAAAATGTATATAGGCAAAAATGTAAATGGAGGTAAAGACAGACGGATTTTGGCGATCATTTTGATGTATGCACCTTACACATATGACATATCTCTGCAGATGTACCAATGGGAACCTAGCCTTACAACATCATGTTGCGGTAGTATCTGTATACATGTACTTCGGAGGCTACTACAGTAAGCTCATGAGCGCCTTCTGTTGGTCGCCTGAATATTGTCATGCATCTCAGGACTTGGACCTGTTTTCAGAATAAAACAATTCTGAAAACTTGATATCTTGAAACAATTGAAAGATCTGATAACAAATGCATTAGCATGGAACATTAATTAATTTAATTTAAAAAAATGAAAAAAATGTAATTAATGATTATATTGTTATTCTGATGATTGATATTCACAGATCCCTGGAAATAAAATGTCCATAGCCAACCTGGCCACTATATTTGGCCCAAACTTACTGCAGAATGAGAAAAGTCTGGAGTCGGAAAGGCAAAGCTTCCAGGACAGGCAGCCCAGATCAAGGTGACCGAGACGCTGATACGGCATTTCAAGAATTATACATGGTGGGCATCTATATCTTTACTTCATACAACACATTGTATGTTCAGGTTCTTTCAATAATATTTCATCCTTAGTGGTGTCACTAATGTATGTTTCCTTCTTGGAGTAAGATATTTACCGGTCATCGTCATCTTCTGTTCTTGGCGCTCCTCTGGTAATCCTCTGTCGGTTGTGACTTGCCTGATCGCTCCAGTGTTTGCTGAGTGGATCAAAACTCACTTCTTAGTGTAAGTCTATGAAACACCAGTAGGAGGCCTTCTAGACTTGCATTGACAGCTTATGACAATTAGCTGTGACTTCCGGTCAGTCAGGAGCTGCATTCACAAGTTGGCGGATTGGGGCCGTAGCAGTCGTGCAAAGAACAGAAGATGACGGATATACTCACCTTTCCAGAGTCTACTTGCAGGTCTCTGCCGCTGCTCTCAGTACGTGGCATCAGCTGTGGCAGTGAAGTCACCTTGACAGTACAGCAGGATATCAGTGAGTTAACGATTCTGAGTGAATAACAAAATGCTGCAAGAAGCAGATTTTATTAGATGTTTAGATGCCTTGCCTACACTCCAAATTTTTGTAGCACTACTGATCGATTTTAACTATTTAGCTACAGCTCCAATCTAAAGCATTAGTGTAACACTAGTCACTACAAAAGCTAGGTTATGACACAGTCACTAGTTACAGGAATAGAGGCAACAGAGGTCAGGTGTCACGTCACCGTCGGATTCGGTGACTGTTATTACTGCCCCAGTCACTAGGCGGTGCCGGATTCCTTCGGCTAGTGGTGATGGTGATGGGGCCATCCATGTCCTCATCAGGACCTGTCCTTTGGTTCCTGCCTCTGTCGCTGGGCATCGCCGTGCTCCTCCTGTGGGTGGTGCTGGTGACAAAGGGGAGAGTCCCTGCAGAGGCGTTCTGGTAGGTGCCAACTTCGTTCTTCTATGAGAAGTAGGATGGTTGGTACCAGTCGCGCATCACCATCTGGCTTGGGTGTAGGGGTGGTCCGGATGAGATAATCGAGCTGTGAGCTGCAGCCTAGGAGAGTGAACCACACCCTTCATATACCTTGGGGCCTGTCCTGCAAACCGCCAGATATATTCCTGGTTTTCCCAGCTATCTAGTTTGTGCTCTATGACATTGACTCTGACCTTTGCCTGGATATTGACCCTTTTACCGCCTGACGGATTTTTGTACTTTCTGACTACGCTTTTGGATAATGATTTTGTCTATTCCCTAATCCCCTAACCTTGTCCTTTCCTGACGCCTCCCTGCTCCGGTTGCTGCCACCTGTAGGCAGCTACCTCCTGGGCTTTGCTGTAATTCCATATCCCTGTATAAGGGTAAAGGGTCTCGGAGTTTTTCGGGGTGCTGCCTTACCAGCAGCTCAGACTTTGCAGCGGATAGGTAATCCGGGATCAGTTCCAGGAGAGTTCACAGTATTCAGAGAGTAGATAGAGATGTAGTTATATAATGGTCCAGGATCAGGTTTTCCAGGAGATCATGACAAGGATTCAGAGATTAAACAGAGGCGTATACAGGTCAAGTCCCAGGGGTCAGAATACCAGGAGAATAATAATAAGTAAAGGGAACAGGCAAAAGAGTACTCAGCCTGGGTCAGATAACAGAGACCAGAGCAGACACAGGAATGCAGGCAATACAGGATTTCCAGGGAATAATGAAGAAGATTCAGGTATTAAACAGAGGCATATAGAGGTCACGTTCCAGGGAGCAAAATACCAAGAGAATAATAAAAAGTAAAGGGAACAGGATAAAGAGAAATCAAGCAACAGTCCAGGTCAGATAATGGGGATCAGACAGACACAGGAGTGCAGGCCACACAGCACTTCAGGCAGGATGGACAACTGGCAGCATTCTGGGAGAGGCTGCTCAGCTAACTAACAGAGCAATCACTGGAAGTTGAAACACCTGACCAGCCCAACCCCTCCTAGAACTAGAATGGAGGAGTGCTGTGAAGATCAGCATACTGACAGCTCAGTACACCCAGTTATCAGTAATAGCTAATTACAATAGCGTCTTAGATGCGTACGCGGAGGGATAATGAGAAATACATTGAGTTGTATGCAACTGGGTGGACGGTAGGTGCCACTTAATATTTAAAATCAATCAGTTGCCACTTTTTTTTTAGAAACCAATTCAGTTATTCACTCCATTTTCAAAAAGTGTACTCTTTAAAGTTTTTAGGATTTTTGTTGCCCCCTTAGGTCCTTCGTGGAAAATAAAGCAATATTAGATGTAAAATAGAAGCGTTTAATTTTTTGTTTGGTAGATATCCATTTTATTCTGTAACAGAAAAGACCAAATCAGGGAAACACAGTCAATGTTTACTACTTTTTTCTGAAATTTGTAGAAAATATTTAGAGATGACCAAATGGATTTGCAGTGCCCTGGTAATCCATGACCACTGAACGGGAGCCCTGTGAACCACCTACTTCCTGCCCATATCTCTGGCTCCTCTTTTGATTAGCCAGTCTAGCACGTTGTCATACTTGCGGTGTGACATCGAGCACACATAACTGTGTTCCAGGCCGCTAATCAAAAGAGGACCGGAGATGCGGGCAGCTAGTCCCCATGGAATACTGACCTGGCCACTACACTAGAGTCCTGGAAATGTTTCGCTCATCTCTAGTAATAGAATACTAAGGCGACGTATTGGATAACATAGGCTTTAGAAGTGAAGGAACACCATTTGGCTTTTAAGCCTCCTTTCTACGTCAGATTTCAATGCCCTTGAGGTGCCAAAAAAACTCATAAGCATTAGTTTGGTAACTACAATGTAGGCTGTTGTTAGGCCTATGTTGAATAAGGGTCACGCTGGTCAAGGCGGAAAGAGGATAGTGGACCCACTAGACCACAGAGGCTTCTGTGGAAGCTGAACCCAAGGTACGAACCGGACTAGGACATCAAAGACTTTATTAAAGATAAATATAGGAGAACCCACAAGGGAGGAACCCCTGGGCCAAGGCACCAGTTCCCCCGAGAGAGCACTGGCAAAAAAACTCCTATACAGGGGTTGACCCGGTACGGCAACGGAGGCTCTAAATGCAACAGTTCCAGACCAGAGGGTCGGTACCCAAGAGGAAAAGAGTCAATGAGGGGGGCGAGAGGTCCAGGGAACAGGATAGGGTGAACCAGTGAGGAACTGGGATAGCCAGAAGAATCCAGAGGGAGCACGGGGCTGTGTCACTGAGGGATGGTCCAGAGGGTCTGGAGGGTACCGTCGGGAAAGGAGCTGCAGCCTGGAGGGACATCACGGGAGCACGACCGGGTAAGTAAGTGTGCGGGGGACAGGGGGGATGCCTGCAGCAAGATAATACCCAATCTCCCTGAACCCTGAAGACGGGTCCCACAGGAGACATTACAATAAACGGGGAGGAGGTGGCAGAAGCACAGAAGGAACACCTGACCTTGTCAACAATCTGGATGTTGCTATCATTATTGACGGCAAAATGTAAAGAGTTTATTGGTCAGGATCGGAGTAATTTTCCTAGACATGTTTTGGTGTTACTGGATTTTTCTTACCAGATAAAAGCTAGTGAATTATTATTACTCAAGTAGATGTCCTAATTTATTCCAGTGTGTAATAATTGCACAATATGGAACCATACCTCATGAAAAATGGTTACATTAGATGCCTTGTATTACACTGTGACCTTCTCTAGAAATACAATCCGCAGCCGAAGGCAAAAATATCAATAACTTTCTTGAGAATTTGAGGATACAGGGGCCTTCTCTATCCACAGGAATCACTATCTCCAGAGGTCCCATATGAAGTTTTCACAATATTTGTCCTGTGTGTTTTCATGGAGTTGTCCACTACTTGGACCACCTTTTCTCAACCTCAATGTTTTCTCCAAGTAAAATAATAGCAGCTATACTCCCCTCCAGTGCCTGCGCCGATCCAGTGGGGTTGGCACTACCTATCCCGGTCTTGCAGTGTCCCAGCAGCTGCTTCACTCTTCCTTCTTCAGACACAACTGACATCTGGCGGAAGTGAAACTCATGGCTTCTCTCTGACTTTCCCTGGATGTCTTATGGAGTAAAGAGTGAAGCTGATGCTGGGGCCCAGCGAGATGCGGTCACTGGAGGGGAGTAAAGTCGCTATTCTTTTACTTGAGGGAAATATTGTGGTTGAGAAGGGTATGACCGAATAGTGGACAACTCCTTTAAATTTATTTAAATTTATGTAAATTTCATAATTTGAAGTAATTAAGTAATGACAGCAAAATATAAAAAGGTCCCATGCCACTGTGTGTTAGCAATCAATAAGTCTCAAAGACTTAAAGGGGTGGTCCACTACTAGGACAACTCTTCTCATTCCAAATGTCTCCCCCCCAGGTAAAGTAAAAGACCCTGTACTCACCTCCTGTGCTGGATCCATGCCAGTACAGTCGGTAAAATGACATTGTGACATCACACGGGCCCATGCATCCATGGCTTCTCTTACCACCTTTGGACACAGGAGCTACAGTATCAACAGGAAATGAGCAGCAGCCATGGTGTCACTTCCTGTCGAGAGAGAAGTCAGCGGTGATTGGGAGGTGAATACAAGGTCTATTATTTTACTTGAGACATATTGAATCAAAAGTGGTGGTCTTAGTAGTCAGTTTCAGTTGCGGATACGTCCGCGCAGTTTATCTACTGACAACCATCAGTAAAAACAATAAATTCCCATTTCTCTGGTGTTACTGCTTAGTAGCTTAGTAGCTTAGCAGGCTCCACAGACTGGCTCCACAAGGACCTGACATCAGACATCATGTGATACAATAATCATCTCGCTATATCCATGAGACACACCTATGGGAGGTATGTGGTTAGCCAGACCCACCCAGCTCTCTGACAAACCTGTAAATGCAGCCCTTAACATTAAATAAGATTCCTGGCACTACAAGTCCCAGCGAAACGATCTGGTTTTACATCGCAGCAGTTCTCCATCTGTGGGAAACACAACATTGCTGGTCAATACCTCATACCCCTTTAATAGATATAAACACATAGGAATCAAACAGAAGTAAAATAAAATATTCACTGTTTATAAGTACAAACAGGTGAAGAAAAGACTTATGTCCTTTCCATGCCGTACCATAATTTATGTTCCTTTGTCCAATTTTACTAATATCTGTGAAGGGTTATCAGACTGTTGTTATAAAACATAACGATACTTATGAAGAAGTGTGGAAGGCCAGGCCAAGACAACCATTTATCTAAATATTTCTCTGTATTTCCGGTAGAAGTTGCAAAGGGTAATACAAATTGAACTTGAAGGAAGTCTCTGTTTACCACTTCTGACAGATTTAGAGCATTGGCGGTTTCCCAAGCTCGGCAATATATCTAGACACTATAAGTATCTGACCTCCGGGCCATCGAAACTCATGCGGAATATTGTCTAACTGGATATCCAGAAGCAAATGCAGGATTAGGCTCAGCCATGGCTTCCACCAGATCAGAAAGATATTCAAGGATTATGTTGCTAAAGGGATATACAGTCGTGTTATGTCCACTATGGTGGACCTCTCCGGCTACACTGTCCGCCATGTGTGTCTGAGTGTTGTCATGTATGACATAACTCACTGGTGTCAAGTACCAGTAGACCTGACGTTTCCCAACATCTTCCATATGGTTCATACATTTAGAGATTGATAGAGAGTACAGGGTCTAGTGAAAACAAAGGGGCTGTCCAATTGGTGGACACCCCTTTAATATATGTATTACTGCCTGGGATTCAATACCTACCATCCGTTATTAGACTATTGCTTATGTGGATCCAACCTCCTGGTATTAACTTAACTATTAACTATTGTTATTAAAGATACATTTTTGAGTATTATATATTGGGTCATCCTTGTATTGAGCTTTATGTAACATTTCTTCTGGTTTTATAAAAAAGATAAGTCTGACCTCAATCCTTAAAGGGAATCAGTCACCATGCTTTTGCTATATATTGCGAAAGCACCATGATGTAGGGCAAGAGACCCTGATTCCAGCAGTATGTCACTTACTAGGTTGTGTTTTGTTGTTATCAGTGGTTTAAAGGGAATCTGTCAGCAGGTTTTTACTATGTAGTCTGACAACAGCATGATGTAGGGACAGAGACCCTGATTCCAGCTATGTATAATTTCGTTTACTGGGTACAGCAGTTGTGATAAAAATCACTTTAGATGAAATCAGTGTTTTGTTAGCAAGAGATTATCACTACAGGACTAAGTGTCTCCTGCCTTCTAGTCAACTCTGTGTATCCCCGCCCCCAGCCCTGATTAGCAGCTTTTTGTCAATATGCTGTATACACCGAAAGCTGACAATCAGTGGTGTGGATGGCTTTATACACAGATCAGCATTGTGAGCTTTGCTAGATCTTCAGGCAGGAGATACCTAATCCTGCAGTGATAATCTCCTGCTAATAAAACACTGATTTTATCTAAAGTAATTTTATCACAACTGCTGCACCCAGTATACAAAGTTATATACCGCTGGCATCAGGGTCTCTGTCCCTACATCATGCTGCTGTCAGATTACATAGTAAAAACCTGCTGAAAAATTCACATTAAACCATTGATGTATAGAAATGGAAGCCCCAGTGAAATATTTCTCCAATGGGCTTGGAGAAGATATTTGTATGTTTGTAAAGCTGCCTTTTAGGAATATTGTATTTATTTTGTTAAAAATGGAATGAGCAGATTTTGTATAGAGGCTAAACCCTTTATAAGCCCGGTTGAGTAGATCTGTGGCACCCTTACGGTTCAGTTGCCACTGGAACACCTGTTGCAGGTAAGGATTTCCACATCAGGTAAACTTACATCCAACACAATCCACCCCAGACCTGAAGAGGGAGCTCTACTTGCTGACATCAGGCAAGGTCCCCTATAAATTCAGGCCCAGGGGAGGAGTTAGGCAGTTCTTTACGGAGCAGTACTGAGGAAGACACCTGGTGAATGGTGCCTCGCTAGGCCTGTTCCCGAGGGAAGCCTAGCCAGTGTAAGGAACCCAAGAGTGAGGGTCAGAGGCAAGGCGTACCATAGACGGAGTGGGGCAGAGGAACCATACTGGTTCACCCCAGAGAAGCAGTAGAAACAACCCGGATACCAGAGTCAGAGTCTGCACGGGTCCAGTTAGCCCAGCAGAGAAGCCCGGAGGACCAGAGAGACTTCATTCTCCTGGCGGACACTTGTAGCACAGCCAACAACAGAGCCAGGGACCGCAGAGGAGTAAGCGGGGCCCAACAGAAGGTTCCCACCGCCTGCTGGACTGGATAAACCCTATAAAAAGGTTGTCAACTATTCGGACAATTCCTTCTCAATCATTGTTCCCCCCTTGTAAAATAGCATACTTACACTCACCTCCGGTGCCGGTGTCTGTCCAGCAGTGTCTCCACTGGCCCTTGCAGGCCTCACATGACATAATAATGTCCCACACTCAATCAGAGAACTGCTGCAGCTTTCCTCTGGATGTCGGCTTTGTCCAAAGCCGTTGTTGACATAACATTGTCATGTGAGCCCCCGGAGAGATGGTGCAGACACTGTTGGAATGGCACGGGCACTGGCACCGGAGGAGAGTATAAGTGTTGTGAATCATACTGATTGACAAGGGGCTGCCAAAATAGTTCACAACCCCTTTAAGCAAAACATTTGGTATTTCAGAAAAAAAAGACAAAGACATATTGAGATGAAAATTCCTAAACTATTAAGGTATTTTGGGCATCAACTGCCTTCTTAATAAGTTAATATTACCAATCAAGTGTCATGGGGTGGTATAACAGATAGGAAATCAGGAGGCAAGATGGTAAGAAGGGCAGCGGTGATCAGGGGAGCTAGTCTGGCCCTAGACTTGAGGTCTCTGACTAGCCCTGTTCCTGAAGGTACCTCTGAAGGTGAGGAGGTTCTGGTCGCCATCCTAGCCCTTTGCTCCTGATCAGACCAAGGCTAAGAGCCCCTACCTCCACCCACAGACTGGGAAAACCCAGAAGCTTCAATGGACGTCAATGGCATCAATAACACAGCTCAGCGCAGCACGACTTCACAGGACGGGGTCCAAGTGGAAACTAACTTAGTAGAATCTAACTGCAAAACCTAGTGGAGGGAAGTGGAGCTGATTCAAGGCTGGGGGAGTGGAGATCTGAAGACTAAGACACACCCCTCCACCTCCACCTAAATGCTATGACTCACACCTCCACCTGCAGAGCTGCAGCACACACCATCGACTAAGGAAAAAAAAAAACATTTAATCACAGTAACAGCACAAATGGACTACAAAGCAGACAACACTTGACATCAAGAATAATTAAATATCTGAAAAATTATGGATTAGTATTATCAGATGTTGTAGTAAATCCATTCCTTTGACTTTGCAATGCTCGTGTGAGAGAATGACCGGCGCACTGTCCAACACAAGGGAAACAACGGGGATGAAAAGAGAAGGCCCTAATGGTAGGGAGTGGGGTGACAGGTCATCTCCTGACATTTACTTGTCTTGTACCCTGAGCTCCATAACATGCCTATACGGATCCTTCCCCCCCCTGCCACAATCGCGTGCCTAATCCCTCACTATCACTCCACTCATTCTGGATTGTGCAAAGATCGGTGAGTACACTAGTCTCACCCCTGCAGTAAGCAGATGCAAGAGAAGGAATATAGACAGAGGGACCTAGATAAAAAGGATATCAAAAGCGCAAGCGTCACAACTCCAACAACTGCAAGAGACTTGCTCCTTCCACGGTGGTCAGCATAGAAATGCATTCTATAACTGGCATCGGATGATGGAAAAAAAAAGATCCTTTATTGGCACAGGTGACATCAAGCTCGCCGGGACTAAGCCGCAGGCATCAGGGGAGGGTGGGGAACCTCTGGATGACGGCTGTTTCATGCGGGACTGCACTTCAATGGGTCCAGGAGCATAAGTCCGTTGAAGTGCATTCCCATACGGAACGGCCGTCATTCAGAGGCTCCCAGTGTCCTCCCCAGACGCCTGCGGCTAGATCCCGGCTAGCTAGATGTCACTTGTCTTGTGCTACCGTAATAAAGGATCTTTTGTTATGTCGGTGAGGGACCCTACTTTCCTTCTAAAGTTGGATTGTCTTTTTAAGGTGGACACTTATCCATAATAATGGTGACTATCAGTGATGATCATGGGCAGCCTTGTCTTGTATCAATTCATAGGCTGGAAAAAACTATTATCCCTCTTTTGCAGATTCCATCTGAAATGCACGGTGAAATTATAATGAGCATGCTGAAGAGTGATCCGGAAGTAGTCGACTATCTATTACGTCAGAAATCTGCAGGTTTTCAGTAAGTGAGTGCAGAACACACGTATCAGATGAATGAATGTTGAGAGATGGTCAAACATTCCTTCACTATCCTTGATAACAACATTACTTCACTTTTCCTCAACCACAGGCATAGTGCCATGCAGCATGCACACTCCATGCAATATGCATAATAAGTCTTGGATGCATATTAGAAAAAAGGTTTTTCTTCAGCTATGGCAGTAGAACCTAATTCACTGTAATTAAAGGAATCTGTCAGCAGGTTTTTGCTATGTAAGCTGAGGACAGCATGCTGTAAGGGATACAAAGCAAAAAGCAACCATACTTCTCTTATCTGTTGTGCTATTGTTTACTAAAACTAATGGCTTTCACACTGGTGATTATCATTACAGAACTGCTGCGTCAAGCGCATCGCAGTCAGACACGCCCCCTGTTGTGATTGACACCTCACTGTCAGTGTACAATCTCTATTGCGAGTCTGGTGTGGGTGGTAGCAGATCTCCCAGCTCTGATTCTTCGATTGTGTCAGAACGGCTGTAGCCAGTAATCTATGAATCATCATTGGATTCAGTGTTTCTTTGCCTATATTATGTTGCTGTCAGATCAGGTAGCGAAAACCTGCTGACAGATTCCCTTTACATGGGCTTATACACTGCTTATGGACAGTAGTGGCTCTGTGCATGGAGAAAATACCCTTTTTTTAATCTCCAACAACCATTTAAAGGGAATCTGTGAATACATTTTTGCTATGTAATATGAAAGCAGCATAATGTAGGGGCTGAGACTCTGATTCCAGCAATGTGTCAGTTACTGGACTGCTTGCTTTCATTTTTATAAAATCACAGCTTTCTATGCTGCACATCTACCAGTTCTCTGACTGCTGATCAGTGAATAACTCCACCCACACCACTGATTGGCAGCTTTCTGTGTACACTGTGTATAGGTGGGCAGGCGGAGTTACACAGAACAGTTGACTATGAGGCCTGAGACATCTAGCTCTGTAATGATAATCTCCTGCTGATAAAACACTGTTGTTGTTTTTTTGGTTTTTTTTTAAACAGCAACACACACAGCCCAGTAAGTGACACATCACTGTGATCAGACTGAGTCCCTATATCATGCTGCTCTAAGATAACATAGCAAAATCCTTCTGACAGATTCCCTTTAAGAGATGCGTTTCCCTCCTTCCTATAGAGTTTGTGGTTGGCTTGTGCTCATACATGGCAGCTATTTTAACCAAAACCTATTATCAATATGACCACACATTAAAAATATATTTTTTTTTATTTTGTTATAGATAATTAAAAATGAACATATTACACAAAATTTATGGGAAAAAAATGGATACAAACACTGAAAAAATACACATAGCGTACAAAAAAGGAGGCACCATATTGAATGAATAATTATAATAACCCACAACTATATAAATATAGTTTATGGATCAAAAAATAAGTGGGGAAAAAAATGCAAAGTCTATGTGAACGGTAGCCTGACAGTGAACTTATTCTTGTGGAGGAGGTATATCCAATAAAATAAATGTAGGCACAAATAAAGAGTTGGGTACAAAATTATAGCATGAATATAAATAATGTGTGCCAATAGCTGTCTGTACCCGACGCACGTTTCGCCATGGCTTCTTCTAGACACATTTATAAGATTATCTCAGCACAGGAACATTTTTTTTAAACACATCCAATTGTGGAAATGATTATTATTCCAAGATCTATTGATTCAAATACATTTTAAAATGACCTTTGTTTGTGGGAAAATCCCTTTAAGCTCTATACTTGTAATGCCCCAGTGACTTTTCATAACCATGGAATTTGCACTGAGGGTTAATTAGCAAAATAAAACATTAGTTATTAGATACACAATATTTAGAACATATTTCACATCTGTAGATAAGTGAATTATTTATCAGTGTGCACTTTTATTCTGTGTAGGGGCAAGGTTGGTACGAGTGAACAAGATAACCAGCAGTGGAGAATGCGCGTTACAACGTCTCTGGTTTCGCAATGCGCAATTTCAACTGTAATGCAGCTGCTGAATACTGGAGAAAGAGCAGGTGAAGTAAAGCAATGATAAAGTCCATGATCGTGATATTTGCTTTGATGTTGAGATAGCTAGGACTCTTAAAGGGGTTATCTGGGATTATTATACTATGGGCCCAAGAACAGGTATCTAGATACTGACTACCTGCCTGGTGCCGACACAGAGATCTCACAGATAGAGATGAGCGGACCCATTGAAGTTCGGGTTCTGGGGGTTCAGCTGGACTTTATATAACGTTCTGTTCTGGGCCCGAAGCGGAAGTCACTGATTGGACATACAGCCAGCCATTATGGAAGCACCTCCAGGGAAGGGAGGGCGGGTTTTCAAAGTTTTTTTAATTTGTACACCCTACATCTCCTGATAACACTGATTTTACCCATAGCGCACCCGATCAAACACTGTAAGCGGCTCGCACTGTACCCAAGCACCCACTGTACCCAAGAACAGTGAGGCTCTCTCAAGTGATTTGCATATGTAAAGCACCCAAACTCCAAACTCGAGCACAGATTTTCTTTGCAAAGTCTGTGTTTGGCATGAACACCAAACTTTAAAGCTTGTTTCGCCCATCAGACTGCTCCTGCCGGCGATTCTGCCGCTTCCATTGACATCATATTGACAGAGCAGCTACTTCTTTTTTACTTTTATTAATGGGACATGACTGCTGATGTCATGCTAATTGACGGTCTGCTCCCCGCCGCCTAACTGCAGGGAGACGGCTGGAGTCAATCAGCATGCCGTTGACCGAGAAGCCTGAAAAAGGAAGAGCAGCTCAGCTGACATGAAGCAACAGAACAAAATCGCCTGTTAGTTCTTAAGCCCCCATCACACATAGCGAGATCACTGTTGTGTCACAGGTTTTGTGACGCAACAGCGTCCTCGCCAGTGATCTCGCTATGTGTGACACGTAGCAGCGACCGAGCCCCCGCTGTGACATCGCCGATTGTGTCAGAATGGCCTGGACCATTTTCTGATCGTTGGGTTCCCGCTGGGCAGCATGCATCGGTGTGTTTGACGCCTTAACAACAACCTCGTTGGCGACTCAGTACTCAGCCACGTAGGTCTGAGTCGTCAGACTAGCTGCTGTGTGACAGGGTCCCAATGACCGCTGAGGTCGTTATACGGGTCGCCGCATCGTTGCTGGCGTCGTAGTAGATCTGACTGTTTGACATCTCACCAGCGACGTTCCAGCGATCCCTACCAGGTCATATCATTGTCGGGATCGCTGGAACTCGCCAAGTGTGACGGGACCCTTAGGCTCATAGCAAAAAAATAAAATAGTTCCAGACAATTCCTTTAATTTCCTTCTCTTCTCTTCTACCTTCATTCATTCACTTTATTGACGTTACTTTACAGGATTTCAAGACGGCTTCGCCCCGCTGTGTAGGCGCCGCCCGTCCCGCTCCCAAGAGGACTGACTCTGCTCCCAGCAGCCGCAACTCATAGAAGTTTTCTTCCGGTTCTGCCTCGTTCCTGCCAATATTCACTCGAGGATCCTCTTGTCCTCCACCATAACAAGACTCCTTATTGTAAATAATACACTCTTGGTACGACGCTAAATAAGGCCTCATGTACACGTTCGCCTGTACAGTTCACAGTCCCTGACCATAGTTCTCAGGAGCATGCAGCTATTATACTGCAGATTTTATATAAAGAGCCTCTGCACATTGTTACCTTTTATGCCTGAAGATGCATGGTGGCTCAATCTGGATCCATGTGATTTGGATAGAGTATAAGCCCAAGGAAATGTTTTTTTTTATTTCAAGATGCAACTTATACACTTGAAATATGTTCTGTTTAGATCTGCTGCTGTTTTTATTTTTGCTTTGAATAATAAATTATGAAAAAAAAATAACTTTCCATGTGTTATTCTTTTATTTTAAAGAGAATCTGTCAGCGGGTTTTTGCTATGTCATCTGAGAGCAGCATGTTGTAGGCAAAGAGACCCTGAATCCAGCGATGTATCACTTAGATTACTGGGTACAGAGGTTCTGACACAGAGTTTTTAGGTTTAGAAATGCAGGAGAGCTCACACCAGGTTCTCTATAGAGATTGTGCACTGACAGTGAGGTGTCAATCACAGGAGGGGGCGTGTCAGACTGCTCTGCACGAGGTAATGTAGTCCAGCAATGTTAAAGTTCCTGCTGCTTAAACATACATTGCAAATACATTACCACCTGTACGCTGACAACACTCGTATCTACCTCTCTGGCCCAGACATCACCTCTCTGCTGTCCAGAATCCCGGAGTGTCTATCAGCCATATCCTCCTTCTTCACCTCTTGCTTCCTAAAACTCAATATAGACATAACCAAACTCATCACTTTCCTCCATCTCATGTATCTCCCCTACCCGATCTATCTCTAATGCTAAACAGCATAACGCTCTCTCCCACACTTGAAATCCGCTGCCTCAGAGTAACTCTCGACTCTACTTTGTCCTTCAAACTGCACATCCAAGCCCTTGCCCCTCCTGCTTGCCTCCAGCTCAAAAATATTTCCAGAATCCGTCCTTTCCTCAACCCTCAATCTACTAAAACTCTTGTACATGCCCTCATCATCTCCCGCCTCGACTACTGCAACATTGTCCTCTGTGGCCTTCCCGCTAACTCTCTTGCACCTCTCCAGTCTGTCCTCAACTCTTCTGCCAGACTAATCCACCTCTCACCTTGCTACTCCCCTGTATCTCCCCTCTGCAAATCTCTTCACTGCTCCCAATCCCTGAACGAATCAGTTCAAACTACTAACACTGACCTACAAAGCCGTCCATAACCTGTCCCCTTCCTATATCTCTGAACTAATCTCCCACTATCTTCCCTCACATAATCTTCGATCCTCCCAAGACCTCCTCCTCTCCTTCCACACTTATCCGTTCCTCACACAACCGCCTCCAAGATTTCTCCCGTTATCCCCCATCCTGTGGAATTTGTGCCCCAACACGTCCGATTATCCACCACACTCGGATCCTTCAGACGGAACCTGGAAACCCATCTCTTCAGGAAAGCTTACAGCCTGCAATGACTGACACCGCCACCCACCATGAGCTGCTGCCCCCGCCACCAACTGCCGCCTCACCACCACCGGAGCTGCCGCACCCCGACCTTCTGTCTCCTCCCCATTATCCTGTAGAATGTAAGTCCGAAAGGAAAGGGCCTCTCTACTCTGTACCAGTCTGTTATTGTTAATTTGTTTACTGTAAACTCTATCTATAATTTTGTATGTAAACCCTCTCATGTACAGCACCATAGAATAAATGACAAGACAGACATCCCTAAATTCTCTGTATTATTCCATCATGCTGTCTTCAGATTACATAGCAAAAACCTGCTGTTAGATTCCCTTTAAACTGGACCAAAAGTCATAAAAGCCATTTACTCAAGTATCGTTCACAGAAAGGGATTATCTGGTGTATAGACGAGCGCTCCCGATTCTGGTGTAATCACAATCCATAATCTTCTTATTTTCCAACAAGTAGTCATTTATTTCAATAAAAGAATTATTTCCAGTATATGGTAAAGAACATACAACGCGTTTCGGCTTTACAGTAGTAAATAAGCCTTCCCCAGGTATACATGTGTATTAAGAACATTTCTTTATATAGTTAAAAATAAGATTGTGATTACATCGGGACCGGGAGCGCTCGTCTATACACCAGATAATCCCTTTCTATGAACGCCTCTACGGACTCCGGGCTGGGAGTTCCGTCAACTCTGGTACATAGCACCAAATCGGGAGACCGGCACACCAAGGAGGAGGTGGATTAAGTGACCCCATAAGGTGTGGATATATGAACTACTAAAGACATCACAAGGGTGAGCAAAAAATCTTGTTACCCTTTACCATACTATATAATCTGCACTTAGATGTGCGCCCTCTCTTTCTATCTCCCCCATCTCCAACACCCCAGAGGTCGGACTCCTTTGAATTTACTCAAGCATGAATTTATTAACTGTATTGTGTCATACATGTCATATTTAGTCCCGTACCCCAAAGCCCGTTTTCACTTTTCTTGACCACGCCAAATTTTACAATTCTGACCAGAGTCAGGTAATAACTCTGGAACGCTTCAACGGTTCCCAGGGATTCAGAGTTTGTTATTTCATGACAGATTGTACTTTATGTTAGTGGTAAATTTAGGACAATATTTTTTTTGCTTTTATTAGTGAAAATATCAGACATTTGATGAAAAGTTGCAATTTTCCAATTTTTACATTTTTATGCCCTTAAAACAGAGACTTGTATCACACAAAATAGTTAAATATTTACTTTACGTTAACATTATTTAACCCTTACACGAACGGGGGCGTAATAGTACGCCCCTGGCCGCCTCGCTTCCTCTGATGCGAACTCACACGCTGAGCTTGCATGTACATGTCAGCTGATCTGATCAGCTGACATGTGAAGCTAACAGCACCGATCGGATCAGGCTGTAAATCACTGACAGTGTGCACCAAAGCACCACGGCAGGGATCGCACCGTTCTCCGCCAGCATCGGAGGTCTTGTGATGTGATCACGGGACCTCAATTTGTTACCTTGACAGCCTGTGAGGACCCTGGATGCTGTCTGCATTCACTTCCAGTAAGTGCTGGCAGAAAGTGATGCTTTCTCCTGTTTACAGATGTGCAGTAGCTCATCTGTGCACAGGAAAAGCGATCGGAGTGTGCAGTGCTGAGGTTCCCTAGGGGCCAGTGTAAAATAAAGAAGAAAGAAAAAGAGTTTTTAAAAATATGACTAAACCCCCCATAAAAGTTTAAATCACCCCCCTTTTGCCACATTGAAAATAAAGCTATTAAAAAAAAATAAAAAAAATTCACATATGTGGTATCATCGCATGCAGAAATTACTGATCTATCAAAATATAAAATCAATTAATCAGATTGGTAAACTGTGTAACTGAAAAAAAAAGTCCAATGCCAAAATTCATATTTTTAGTCATCACAACATTGCAATGAAATGCAATAACAGGCGATCAAAACAGCGCAACTACCCAAAAATGGTGTCATTAGAAACATCAGCTGAAGACACAAAGAATAAGCCATCACACAGCCCCAGAACCAGAAAAATGAGAACGCTAGCAAATTGCCCTTTAGTAAGATGGATGCTGCTGAACCTGTGAAAGTTATCTTGTTTCCTGTTTGAGCCTACTAACCACATGAAACTTTTCACTCATTGATTATTGTGTCTGGTGTTTGTCTAGCCCAGTCTCCAGCTCAGGACAGTCATACCCAGATTGTTCTGACCTTTATTTAGATTGCTTCTCCAGACTTCCACTCCTGCATCCTAGAACTTTTACTACTGTCTACTGTTCCCTGCTAGTGCCCATTCAGCCATTGGATTCGGCTGTTTCAACCAATATCGTAACAGAATACTCAAGCCTTAATATTGATTCTGCTGGCTCAATGCAATACACAACAGCACATGTGCTTGGAGAGGAGGTGGGTTCCGGTCTGTGTTGTGATCTTCTCCGTATAGTACTGAGCTGGCATGTAGTGGCACACAGGAAGACGATCACACCACAGACCGAAAAGGTCTTCTCACAGATGTACTGCGCTGCTGTGTATCACACAGAGCTTACAGGTTGTTGCCATTCGGTCTTCCGGTGTGCAGTGTGATGCCAGGGTAATGGTACATAGGCGGATCACTGTACACACCCTAGGTCACAGCGGCCACCAGGCATTTGTGAGAAGTTAGGAGGAAACAGGGACCATAACCACTCCTCTATGGGTGTGATATCAGCTAGCTGGGCTTCTCAGTAGAACTGCACACCACTACGACTAGTCAAACTAATTGGCATGTGCAGGAACCAAGGATTAAAATGATCTTATGCTTAAACAAGCAACATTCCCTAACATTGGAGTTGCTTGAAACGACCATATGACAAATGCAACTGTAATAAGTTAATAGGGGTAAATCCTGCTTTCAGGTTCCCTTTAAGTAGAATGTAAATGACTCTCCAAGATCTTCTCGACACTAGCCTGTGGTCAGCCTGGAGGAAATCTCTACAGGAGCTTGGAAATCTACTCTGAATTGTTGGAGAAACAGAGATGTCTTATTTCCAAGTTGTTAGGAGCCTAAGAATGTAATCCGCCTTCCCCATGGTGAGAAATCCTCTATAATACGACCAGTCTCAAAGTACGTAGTATTGAGGAAAAAGAGTTATTGGTTTGTGCCTTATCCCATGAAACATCCAGAACTTGTTCCACGGGAAGAAGTTTATTATCATTACAACAAAGACAACATGTTTCTGGAGATGGACCACCAGGTCCAGGTAAGGAGGTGGTCAAATATAACCATAAAATTCCCAACGATATCTAGATATTTTGAATTTGCTCCTTGATTTCCAAGGTTGAACCAAGGTGGTGAAGGACTCCGCCTCAGCATCCGGCACAACCCCGTCAGGTGACCCCTGCACCGCGCTCTATGCATATTATCTTCTATTGACCTGAGGTGTTACCCTAGCTCTGCTCTCTTTTTTCTACGTGTTCAAACCATAGTCATTACAATTTATGGTCAACCTCTCTGAAACCAATATGGTGATGACACAGCCAAAAACACAGCTTGCCCCTGAGAGAAGGGAAAGGAGAGCTCTGTGTCGACTCGCTGGTGCCCAGCTGCCCTGAAGTGTCAAAAATGGGGTGTACTCTGTGTCCAAACTTTAGCCAAGGGGCTCTTCTTTCTTAATTCTCATAGGCAACAATCATAGCTACATATATTATAATCTCAGCTGAGGCAACGACCAGAAATTATTTTTGATTAAAGAGGGAATTAATCACGAGCTCTTTCCATATATTGCGCCCAGAGTTTTCCCAATGCTGGAGACACATTTTGCAAAATACACACACGAGTCTCACATGCCTCTCCCGGCACGGCCGCCGGCTCTTTGGACGGGAGCGTGGAGCTGCATGTGTTTCTATGCAGCGGACATGCTCCTGTCCAGAGAGCCGGCAGCCGTGCCTGGTGATGTATCACGTGTTGACTGCTCTGCAGTCTATGTGAAATGCTCCGCAGCAGTTTAAATGGGAGTACATTTCCTTTGGCACACATAGTGTGAATGCCAGAAACTGCTGTATCAATAAAAAAGAGGAGGGGGAACAAGAGGCGCAATAGTGCCCTATCACTAGTGACACTGAATATCAAGGTGATGTATAGGGGTTCCACTCACCTATGTCAGTTGTGAGACCCACAACTGGTTTGAAGGCATATAATAATGCTGATGGCTGCTGCTGGACTTCCACCGGCCACTCACTCGTGGAGACACATCAAGATGTTGTTGGGAAAACGGTGTTAAACAGTCCGCGCTGCCAGATCAAGACGAGATTCCAAAGAACACACGTGTTGGTGATGTTCAGTTTTCCTTTAGTCTCTCCGACGCGTTTCGGTGCCCTCCTGGCACCTTCCTCCAGGAGGGCACCGAAACGCGTCGGAAAGAATAAAGGAAAACTGTTTGAACATCACCAACACGTGTGTTCTTTGGAATCTCGTCTTGATCTGGCAGCGCGGACTGTTTAACACCGTTTTCCCAACATCTTGAGAAACTGCTGTAATCTGTTAGTGTGGCTCTGCAGGTGTGTGGGGGTGCCAGAACATTCAATTCTCCACTCCCTCAACCTTTAAGCAGTTCCAGTTCCTTTCACTAGGTGTTGCTGATAGTTTGTCTCTTCAAGACCGCAAGCCGAGAAAGATGTGTGAGCACTTTGTGCTGAAGCTTGCTTGATATTTTTCCCCCTTTCTCTGCAGGAGTTAGCGATGCTTTCCCAGTCAGTGGGAAGTAGGAACTCTTAGCCTAGGGTTTATCAGGAGCATAGGGCAACGGTAGCGACCCAGACCTCTTCACCTTCAGACTTACCTTTGGAAGGATGAGCCAGGGATCCCCAGTCTAACTAGCTCCCCTGAAGGCCTTATGGTGGATTTACACGCTAGGATATTGTTAGCGATATCCTTGGAATGATCACGTGACCATTATCGTTCCGACATCGTTATTGCACTGTCACACACAAGGATATCGATCGTTAACAATATCCTATGCGGCAGCGCAACTGTTAAATAGGAGAGGAAGGCGTGAACGATGTAATAAAGCGGCAGGAATAGGAGCTTTGTGAACGATATCGTGCATAAAGCTGTCACACTGAACGATGTGGCTTCTTCCAGCAGCGTTAATTGGACGACGAACGATAGATTTGAGGTCAGGATCTCAAATCTTGGATGAACGATCCAAGGATCTTTTCATCCTATATCATTTGTTTACAAGCAACGACGCCCGAATGATATCTTTTCAACGATCACAAATCTGTGACATTTCAAGGATATTGTTCAGGATACCCTAGTGTGTAAACACACCATTAGTCCATCCTACCATCCTGCTTCCCTTACCGCCATACTATTCCTTGTGACATGATGCATGCAAGACTTGTGTATCTCGCATGCATCTCACACCATGTGTCTCCAGCGAAAGACTAAGGCCGACGTCACGCCAGTCTTACTGGTCTGCCCGACCCAGATCTGAATTTGTCCCCCATGGTGCCGGATTGGCCTTATTTGGCCTCTGGTATGGGGCTTTTCCGGGAGGATCCGGTTTTGTCCTATTTTTGCATCTGATACCAAACCGGAGTCTGCAGCATTTTTTGTGTCCGATGCAAAAATCAGACAAAACCGGATCCTCCCTGATCCAGCGCCCATAGCATGGCAGTCTATGGGCGCCGGATCGGACGAAAAATCGTACCGGTTCCCGGATCCATGGTACTGAAGAGCGGCGGCTGTTAAAAGCAGCCGCGCTCATTCAGCACCATGGACAGAGCTCCACGGCTGAAGTTTCAGCACCATGGCCAGCTCCCCTGCACTTGCGGCGCTGAAATTTCAGCACTGGACAACGGCAAAAATGAAGCTGGCAAAAAGCAGGATAAGAGGGCAGATTTGCCCTCCGGTTCAGCTTGTCCGGCCGGGCTGTCAGGTCCTGTCCGGTGCATCCTGCAAAACACCGGACACAACCTGACAGCTGAAAATCGCGGTGTGAAGCCGGCCTAACACACCAATCTCTCAAGCCCCACCAGGGAGGAATCGAAGGACAAACTTTTGGGTTAGCATTGAATAAGCCCAATTTTTTCCGGTTGTAGAAAAGAAAAAAAAGAAAAAACAAGTGCGTCTAACAGCAGCAGCTGGAGCACGGCTCTGATCGCTGCTGACTGGTTAAATGCAGCTATGATTGTCTAATTAAATTGGAGCTCTTGCCCACCGACTCCCATTGACCCCTACCATGCAATGGTGGGGTACCAATGGGCTACCAAAATTGATATCGATAGATTTGTTAGCTCACCGCACAAAAAATAAGATCTCACACCTCAATGGATGGAAAAATAAAAATGTTATGAGTTTTGGGAAAAAAGAGACACAAACCAAAGTTCAATTGTTTTTTTTAATGAATTTGTTTTCCACATAACGTTGATGTCGCCACAATCATCCCGACCTGGAAAGTCCAGAAACCACAGGATCCACACTGGAAAACGATAACTACAAACTATCAATATACGGTAGAATGAGATTATACAATTTCACCGGACTTGGAATTTTTTTGCTTCAAGTATTGTCCATTGTATGGCAAAATGAAGGCGTCAATTAGAATGACAAATCTGCAAACAATCCATTATTAATTATTGACGCCCCGTGACGAAGGTACACTAGCGAAACACGTGTAGGGCGGTTTCTCTACTGACAGCGGCGCTCCATACACTCCTGGTTGTTAATGGTTGATCCCCAGTAGTTAGCAATATGGTTGTACACATCAATGGCTGTAATTGTGTAGAGCACACGTTTTATTATTGACCTGGTTTCTATCTATAGTACTCACTGACGAGGCGTTGTAATGTGGCAATGCTAGACATGATGATTCAGCCCCATTGTCTTTACAATCTGTTTTGACTATGTGCTGTTAATTAAGGCAAGTCCTAGTAACAGCATGAAAACAATAGTCACGATTTACTCGTATCGTGGATTTAACTAATCAATGCTATACTGCAATTATATGCTGTATTGATATTATTTCATCCCATATATCTAACTGTAGGCTCAGAGTGTTAATCCCTTATGTATGCACCAATTACAATGCGAACACTATGTATATTGAATTTCCAATCCTAATTAGGACAATCTGTATATTGTTCCAGCGTCATACTACCTATTGCAAAACGTAACAACCTTGTTGTGACCGATGGTGTCGTTATACTCTGAATTCCAACACCGTTCCTCTGTGATCCCCTTTTGATAATAAAATTTCACTTTTCATTCATCTGGGCTGCAATGTCGTTTAAACTTGTGGTTGTGAGTTAGTATTGTAGCGATAGGCCCCTTTATCCCTGCACACTAAGTATGCAGTTATTGACATAGACATGTCAATGAATAGATATATGTTGATTTTTTGTTTGCTAAACAATCCATTATATAGAAGTGATAACGCAAACTAAAGAAGACACGGGGAGGATAAATGTAAAGGACAAGAATACAAGAGAACCCAGCCAGGAAGAGCAAGAAGCTGCGGCACAGTGGTGGGGGCTTTGGCTAAAGCAGTGATGGCGAACTCCAGGCCTCGAGTGCCGCACACAGTGCAGGTTTTCAGGATTTCCATTGCATTTGACAGTTGGCAATCAAATTACCAACTGTCAAACTCTAAGGAAATCCTGAAAACCTGCACTGTGTGCAGCCCTCGAGGCCTGGAGTTCGCCATCACTGGGCTAAAGGATTAGTGGGATCCCGGCTCGGCTATGGGGGCAGTATCACCGCAGACTGTAGCTGGTGAGAGCCTCCTCCGCTCGCTCACTGATACTCTGCTCTCTTCTGAGCACTCACTGATGCCTCCTCCGCTCATGGCTGTCTATTTCTCTGGGCACTAACCACCGCCTCCTCCTCCCTCGGGTGCTCTCTCTTCCCTTCGCTCTCTCTCTCTCTGACGCTCTTTCTCTCTCCTCCCTCGGGCACTCTCTCTCCGTCCCCCTCCTCTCTCTCGGGCGCTCTCTCCTTCATTGGTGCTCTCTCCCTCTCTCTATCCCTCCTCCTCTCTCGGGTGCTCTCTCCCTCTCTCTATCCCTCCTCTTCTCTCGGGTGCTCTCTTCTCTCCCTCGGGCTCTCTCCATCCCTCATTTCTCCTTCCTCGAACGCTCCCTCCCTCTCTCTATCCCTCCTCTCTCGGGCGCTTTCTCTCGCCTCCTCCCTCGGGTGGTGCGCTCTCCTGCCTCCTCTCTACCCTCCCTTGGGCACTCTCTCCCTCCCTCTCTTTCCTTGGGTGCTCTCTCCTCCCTCGGGCGCTCTCTCTCTTTCCTTGGGTGCTCTCTCTTTGTCCTCCTCCCTCCTCTCTTTCTCCTCCTTCCTCAGGCGCTCTCTCTCCTCCCTCCTCGCTTTCTCCTCCTTCCTCGGGCGTCTCTCTCTCCTCCCTCCTCTCTTTCTCCTCCTTCCTCGGGCGCTCTCTCTCCTCCCTCCTCGCTTTCTCCTCCTTCCTCGGGCGCTCTCTCTCCTCCCTCCTCGCTTTCTCCTCCTTCCTCGGGTGCTCTCTCTCCTCCCTCCTCTCCTCCATTGCACGCTCTCTCTTTTTCCTCCTTCCTTGGGCGCTCTCTCTCCACCTTCGGTCGCTCTCTCTCTCTCCTCCCTCGGGCACTCTTTCTCCTCCTCCCTCCTGTCTCTCCTCCCTTGGGCGCTCTCTCTTTCTCCTCCTCCCCTCCCTCGGGCGCTCTCTCCTCCCTCCGGCGCTCTTTCTCCTCTCTCTCTCCTCCCTCTGGCGCTCTCTCTCTTCCCTCCTCTCTCCCCTCCCTCGGGCGCTCTCTCTCCTCCCTCAGGCGCTCTTTCTCCTCCTTCCTCTCTCCCCCCTCTCTATCCCTCCTCTCTCTCTCCTCCCTGGGGCGCTCTCTCTCTCCTCCCTCCTCTCTCAGGCACTCTCTCTTTCTCCTCCTCCCTTCTGTCTCTCCTCCCTCGGGCACTCTGTCTTTCTCCTCCTCTCCTCCCTCGGCTACTTTCTCCTTCCTCACGTGCTCTCTCCCTCCTCCCTTCGCTGTCTCTCCTTCTTCCACTCTCGGATACTCTCTTTCCTCCATCGGGTGCTCTCTCTCTCCTCCCTTGGGCACTCTCTCTCCCTCCTCACTCAGTCGCTCTCTCTCCTTCCTCGGGTGCTCTCTCTCCTCTACCATGGGGCGCTCTCTCCTCCCTTCGCTCTCTCTCCGCCTTCGGTGACCCCTCCCTCTCCTTGAACACTCTCTCCTCCCTTCGCTCTCTCTCCCTCAGGTGCTCTCTCCTCCTCTCTCACTCTCTCCTTCCTGCTCTCTCGGGCCTCTATCCTTTTAGCTCTCTCCTCCCATCGGCGCCTCTCCCTCCTCCCTTCACCCTCTCCCACTCCCTCCTCCTCGGCGCTCTACCTCCTTCGCTCTCTCGCCCTCCTCTCTCCCTCGGTGCCCTCTCCTTCCTTGGGCCTCTCTCTCTCCCCCTCCTCCATCATGCTCTCTCTCCCTCTCTCCTTCCCCTCCTCCTCTCTCGGCGCTCCCCCCCTCTTTCCTCCTCCCTCGGCACTCTCTCTCCTTCTCCCTCCGCGGTGCTCTCTCCTCCTCTCTCGGTGCCTCTCCCTCCTCCTCCTCTCTCCCTCCTCTCGCCCTCTCTCTCCTCCTCTCTCCTCTTCGGGCCTCTCCTCCCCTCGCCTCATCTCCTCCTCCTCTCTCGGGCAGCTCTCTTTTCCTCTCTCCCTCGCTCTCTCTCTCCTCTCGGGCGCTCTCTCTCCTCGCCTCCTCTCCTCCCTCCCTCGGGCCTCTCTTCCTCCTCCCTCGGGTCGCTCTCTCTCCTCCCTCGGGCCTCTCTCTTTGTCCTCCTCCCTCCTCTCTTTCTTCTCTTCCTGGGGGCTCTCTCTCCTCCTCCTCTCTTTCTCCTCCTCCTCGGGCGCTCTTTTTCTCCTCCTCCTCGGCGCTCTTTCTCCTCTCTCTCCTCCCTCCTCCCACAGGCGTTCTCTCTCCTCCCTCCTCTCCTCCTCTCGGGTGCTCTCTCTCCTCCTCCCTCAGGCACTCTCTCTTTCTCCTCCCTCGGGTGCCTCTCTTTCTCCTCCCCTTCGGGCCGCTCTCTTTTCCTCTCCCTTGGGCGCTCTCTTGTCCATCTCCCTGGGTGCTCTCTCTCCCCTCCCTCTGGCACTCTCTCTTTGTCCTCCTCTCTCCTCCCTCCCTCGGGCGCTCTCTTTGTCCTCCTCTCTCCTCTCCTCCCTCGGGCGCTCTCTGTTTGTCCTCCTCTCTCCCCCTCCCCTTGGGCGCTGTTTGTCCTCCTCTCTCCCCCTCCCTCGGGCGCTCTCTTTTGTCCTCCTCCTCTCGGGCGCTCTCTGTTTGTCCTCCTCTCTCCCCCTCCCTTGGGCCTCTGTTTGTCCTCCTCTCTCCCCCTCCCTCGGTGCCTCCCTTGTCTGTCTCCTTGTCTCTCTCCCCTCCCTCGGGCACTCTCTTTTGTCCTCCTCCTCTCCCCCTCCTCGGGCGCTCTCTGTTTGTCCTCCTCTCTCCCCCCTCCTCGGCGCTCTCTTTTGTCCTCCTCCTCTCCCCCCCCTCTGGGCGCTCTCTGTTTGTCCTCCTCTCTCCTCCCCTCCCTCGTGGGCACTCTCTGTTTGTCCTCCTCTCTCCCCCTCCCTGGGCACTCTCTGTTTGTCCTCCTCTCTCCCCCCTCCCTCGGGCGCTCTCTCTTTGTCCTCCTCTCTCCCCCTCCCTCGGGTGCTCTCTCTTTGTCCTCCTCCCTCGAGCGCTCCTCTCTCTTCCCCCTGTCGCCTTCTCTTTTTCCTCTCTCTTTCTCCCCTCCTCGGCGCTCTCTCTTTGTCCTCCTCTCTCCCCCTCCTGGGCGCTCTCCTCTTTGTCCTCTCTCTCTCTCCCTCTCCCTCCCTCTGGGCGCTCTCTCTCTTTGTCCTCTCTTCTCCCCCTCCCCTCGGGCGCTCTCTTTGTCCTCCTCTCTTCGGGCGCTCTCTCTTTGTCCTCTCTCTTTCTCCCTCTCCTCGGGGCGCTCTCTCTTTGTCCTCCTCTCTTCTCCTCCCTCGGGCGCTCTCTCTTTGTCCTCCTCTCTCCTCCCTCGGCGCTCTCTCTTTCTCCTCCTCCCTCGAGCGCTCTCTCTTTGTCCTCCCTCCCTCGAGCGCTCTCTCTTTGTCCTCTCTCTTTCCTCCCCTCCCTCCGGGCGCTCTCTCTTTGTCCTCCTCTCTCCCCTCCCTCGGCGCTCTCTTTTGTCCTCCTCTCTCCCCCTCCCTCGGGCGCTCTCTCTTTGTCCTCCTCTCTCCCCTCCCTCTCGGGCGCTCTCTTTTGTCCTCCTCTCTTGGGCGCTCTCTCTTTCTCCCTCCCTCGGGCGCTCTCTCTTTGTCCTCCTCTCTCCCCCTCCCTCGGGCGCTCTCTGTTTGTCCTCCTCTCTCCCCCTCCTCTCGGGCGCTCTCTTTTGTCCTCCTCTCTCCCTCCTCCTTCGGGCGCTCTCTTTGTCCTCCTCTCTTTGGCGCTCCTCTTTCTCCCCTCCCTCGGGCGCTCTCTCTTTGTCCTCCTCTCTCCCCTCCCTCGGGCGCTCTCTCTTTGTCCTCTCTCCTCCCCCTCCCTCGGCGCTCTCTCTTTGTCCTCCAGTCTCCCCTCCCTCGGGCCTCTCTCTTTGTCCTCCTCTCTCGGGCGCTCTCTCTTTGTCCTCTCTCTTTCTCCCTTCCCTCGGGCGCTCTCTCTTTGTCCTCCTCTCTCGGGCGCTCTCTCTTTGTCCTCCTCTCTTTCCTCTCTCGGACGCCTCTTTTGTCCTCCTCCCCTCCCTCGGGCGCTCTCTCTTTGTCCTCCTCTCTCCCCCCCTCGGGCGCTCTCTCTTTCTCCCTTCCCTCGGGCGCTCTCCTCTTGTCCTCCTCTCTCCCTCCCCTCGGGCGCTCTCTCCCCCTCTCTATCCCTCCTCCTCCCTTTATCCCCGGCACTTCCGCAGTGTGACAGCTCGGTCTCCGGTGCAGTGATGGGCAGAGGTCGCAGTGCTCCTCTCCCCGCCTGACTCCTCGGCTCTCCCCAGGATCATGTCCGTCCTCCGGCGCTGTGTGAGCGGTGTGCTCCGGGCCTCCTCCCGGCTGCTCCTGGCTGTTATCCGCTTTGTGTCGTTCTTCTCTCGGAAGCTGCCCGGCCTGTCCGCCCCGCGGGATCCGCTGCTGCTGTCCCCGGCCACCGAGCTGGCGGAGAGGATCCGGCGGGGAGAGGTGAGTGCGACCCCGAGTGTGTGTGTGAGTCCGCCCGACCCCCGAGTGTGTGTGAGTCCGCCCGACCCCCGTGTCCTCCGCCCCCGACCCCCGAGTGTGTGTCAGTCCGCCCGACCCCCGGGTGTGTGTCAGTCTCTGCCTCCTCCTCTCACTCCGCCCGACCCCCTGTACTGCCAGGAGGGACACGTGACCAGCTGTGACCCCAGTGATTGGCTGCAGCGGTCACTGTGCAGCCCTCAGTGATGGCGGCTGCTGATATTATACTTCTATTAATATTGTACAATTTATCTTTATTTTTTCTGTTGAATCCCCCTTTAAAGGGGCAGCGCCTTCATAGATATAACAGGGCCCGTCTAATCCTGAGTGTGTGAGGCAATAGATGCTGTTTTGACAGTTGGCCTGGATATTTTATCAGGTGACCTGTAGCAACCAATCACAGCTCAGCTTACGATTAATTGCTATAACGGGGACCTGACTGTCTGTGAAGGAGCAGCAACACATAATACAAAGCCACTAAGAGAGGTCTTTGTTATTATATATATATAGTGTATATATATATATATAGAGTATATAGTATAGAGCAGGAGGCCGCACACAGCCCCCAGTATAGAGCAGGAGGCCACACACAGCCCCCAGTGTAGAGCAGAAGGCCGCACACAGCCCCTGGTATTACAGCGGGAGGCCGCACACAGCCCCCAATATAGAGCAGGAGGCCGCACACAGCCCCCAATATAGAGCAGGAGGCCGCACACAGCCCCCAATATAGAGCAGGAGGCCGCACACAGCCCCCAATATAGAGCAGGAGGCCGCACACAGCCCCCAATATAGAGCAGGAGGCCGCACACAGCCCCCAGTATAGAGCAGGAGGCCGCACACAGCCCCCAGTATAGAGCAGGAGGCCACACACAGCCCCCAGTGTAGAGCAGAAGGCCGCACACAGCCCCTGGTATTACAGCGGGAGGCCGCACACAGCCCCCAGTATAGAGCAGGAGGCCACACACAGCCCTGGTATTACAGCAGGAGGCCGCACACAGCCCCCAATATAGAGCAGGAGGCCGCACACAGCCCCCAATATAGAGCAGGAGGCCGCACACAGCCCCCAATATAGAGCAGGAGGCCGCACACAGCCCCCGGTATAGAGCAGGAGGCCGCACACAGCCCCCAGTATAGAGCAGGAGGCCGCACACAGCCCCTGGTATTACAGCGGGAGGCCGCACACAGCCCCCAATATAGAGCAGGAGGCCGCACACAGCCCCCAGTATAGAGCAGGAGGCCGCACACAGCCCCTGGTATTACAGCGGGAGGCCGCACACAGCCCCCAATATAGAGCAGGAGGCCGCACACAGCCCCCGGTATAGAGAAGGAGGCCGCACACAGCCCCCAGTGTAGAGCAGAAGGCCGCACACAGCCCCTGGTATTACAGCGGGAGGCCGCACACAGCCCCCAATATAGAGCAGGAGGCCGCACACAGCCCCCAATATAGAGCAGGAGGCCGCACACAGCCCCCGGTATAGAGCAGGAGGCCGCACACAGCCCCCGGTATAGAGCAGGAGGCCGCACACAGCCCCTGGTATTACAGCGGGAGGCCGCACACAGCCCCCAATATAGAGCAGGAGGCCGCACACAGCCCCCGGTATAGAGGAGGCCACACACAGCCCCCAGTGTAGAGCAGAAGGCCGCACACAGCCCCTGGTATTACAGCGGGAGGCCGCACACAGCCCCCAATATAGAGCAGGAGGCCGCACACAGCCCCCAATATAGAGCAGGAGGCCGCACACAGCCCCCAATATAGAGCAGGAGGCCGCACACAGCCCCCAATATAGAGCAGGAGGCCGCACACAGCCCCCAATATAGAGCAGGAGGCCGCACACAGCCCCCAGTATAGAGCAGGAGGCCGCACACAGCCCCCAGTATAGAGCAGGAGGCCGCACACAGCCCCCAGTATAGAGCAGGAGGCCACACACAGCCCCTGGTATTACAGCAGGAGGCCGCACACAGCCCCCAATATAGAGCAGGAGGCCGCACACAGCCCCCAATATAGAGCAGGAGGCCGCACACAGCCCCCAATATAGAGCAGGAGGCCGCACACAGCCCCCGGTATAGAGCAGGAGGCCGCACACAGCCCCCAGTATAGAGCAGGAGGCCGCACACAGCCCCTGGTATTACAGCGGGAGGCCGCACACAGCCCCCAATATAGAGCAGGAGGCCGCACACAGCCCCCAGTATAGAGCAGGAGGCCGCACACAGCCCCTGGTATTACAGCGGGAGGCCGCACACAGCCCCCAATATAGAGCAGGAGGCCGCACACAGCCCCCGGTATAGAGAAGGAGGCCGCACACAGCCCCCAGTGTAGAGCAGAAGGCCGCACACAGCCCCTGGTATTACAGCGGGAGGCCGCACACAGCCCCCAATATAGAGCAGGAGGCCGCACACAGCCCCCGGTATAGAGGAGGCCACACACAGCCCCCAGTGTAGAGCAGAAGGCCGCACACAGCCCCTGGTATTACAGCGGGAGGCCGCACACAGCCCCCAATATAGAGCAGGAGGCCGCACACAGCCCCTGGTATTACAGTGGGAGGCCGCACACAGCCACCAATATAGAGCAGGAGGCCGCACACAGCCCCTGGTATTACAGCGGGAGGCCGCACACAGCCACCAATATAGAGCAGGAGGCCGCACACAGCCCCTGGTATTACAGCGGGAGGCCGCACACAGCCCCCGGTATAGAGCAGGAGGCCGCACACAGCCCCTGGTATTACAGCGGGAGGCCGCACACAGCCCCCAGTATAGAGCAGGAGGCCGCACACAGCCCCCAGTGTAGAGCAGAAGGCCGCACACAGCCCCCGAGAGCAGCAGGCCACCCACAGACCCTGGTATTACAGCAGGAGGTCGCACGCAGCCCCCGGTAATACAGCAGGAGGCCGCACCCAGCCCCCGGTATTACAGCAGGAGGCTGCACCCAGCCCCCGGTATTACAGCAGGAGGCCGCACGCAGCCCCCGGTATTACAGCAGGAGGCCGCACGCAGCCCCGATATTACAGCAGGAGGCCGCACGCAGCCCCCGGTATTACAGCAGGAGGCCGCACGCATCCCCCGGTATTACAGCAGGAGGCCGCACGCAGCCCCCGGTATTACAGCAGGAGGCCGCACCTAGCCCCCGGTATTACAGCAGGAGGCCGCACGCAGCCCCCGGTATTACAGCAGGAGGCCGCACGCAGCCCCCGGTATTACAGCAGGAGGCCGCACGCAGCCCCCGATATTACAGCAGGAGGCCGCACGCAGCCCCCCGGTATTGCAGCAGGAGGGCGCACGCAGTATTACACTTGCAGCCTGTATATCTCAGGAGTGAGAAGCAAGACTTTGTTAACCCATTCTATTTTCTTATAGCTAAGGACAATATATTGCTATCCCAGGTAATGCCAGGGATTACAGCTAGTTTAAAATAAAAGTGGCTGTTCCTCACCTCTAATTCCAGTAATATCGGCACATGATTGCCGCACCTGCATGATATTATGTCATGTGAGTGCTGAAGCCAATCAGTAGTCGTCGATATGCTGCTGCACTCACATCTCCCTCAGTCATTTCACATAACAATGTCACAGTGTTGGCGGATGTGGTACCAACATTGCTGGAATGAGAGGAGAGTAAAAGACAATTTTATTCTAAATGGTTGCAGTTTAGTTTAAGAAGGCGCAGCCCAAGTAGTAGACAATCCTTGTAAGGTTCCTGGGCCTGTTGCTGTGTAGAGCACTTTCACATCTTATCTATTGAGTTCATTCTCCGTGGATGGGCAGGGAAGTTCTCCAGATAAAGTCGAGTAACTTAAGATTAGCTTGGTATCTACCAGTGTATGACTGTCTGCCGGTGTATGGCTGTCTGTTGGTCTATCTCTGTCTGCCGGTGTATGGCTGTCTGCCGGTGTATGGCTGTATGTTGGTCTATCTCTGTCTGCCGGTGTATGGCTGTCTACTGGTGTATGGCTGTCTGTCTGCCGGTGTATGGCTGTCTGCTGGTCTATCACTGTCTGCTGGTGTATGGCTGTCTGCTGGTCTATCACTGTCTGCTGGTGTATGGCTGTCTGCTGGTCTATCACTGTCTGCCGGTGTATGGCTGTCTGCTGGTGTATGGCTGGCTACGGGTGTACCTCTATCTGCTGGTGTATGGGTGTTTGGCGGTGTGTGCTGGTATGTCAGTATCTGCCAGTATATCGCTGTGAGCCGTTATATGGGTATCTGTGGGTGTAGGGCTGTCTGTCTGTGTGCCGGTGTATCTCCATCTGCTGGTGTATGGCTGTCTGCCGATATGTTGGTATCTGCCGGTATATGGCTTTCTACCATTCTATAGATAGCTGCCATTTTATGGCTGTCTGTGGGTGTATGGTTCCTGTGGTTATATGGCTGTCTGCTGATATGTCAGTATCTGCCGGTATATGGCTTTCTACCGTTCTATGGATATCTGCCATTTTATGGCTGTCTGTGGGTGTATGGTTCCTGTGGTTATATGGCTGTCTGCTGATATGTCAGTATCTGCCGGTATATGGCTTTCTACCGTTCTATGGATATCTGCCATTTTATGGCTGTCTGTGGGTGTATGGTTTCTGTGGTTGTATGGCTGTCTGCCGGTCTATCGCCCTTTCCTCTCACATTCTCGGGTATTCAGTTTATCTCCCGTTTAGTTGAACAGAGACGTGTGCAGGGTCCACTAAGCTGAGTACGGGGCGCCTCGCTGTCACCAGCCTTTATACATTGCTGATATCCGTTTCTGATGGAGCTTATAGCAGCTGATCTGGGGTGGTCCCGAGGTGTTGGACTCACACTGATCCTACAGATAGGGGTAGATCGCTCATTATGATCAGATCTGGGGGGTCCGACCCCGGCTCTTCCACCGATCAGCTGTTCTAAGCCCCTCTTAGGAGCTGTCGTGCGCTCAGTACGTTCACAGCCGGCGGGAGCTTATCTCAGCTGATCGGTGGGTGTGCAACACTAATAAAATGCATCATTTCTCTATATTGTCAGATCTTTTCATGCAAATCTCTGACCTAAATTTTCCCCTATTATATACAGAGAACTAATATTGTTGGGTTTGGCCACCCTGTATCATTTTACCAGTGTGCATTGGTGCTGAAGCTGGAGGTCGCACTGTAAGGGCTTGTTCACATTCACGTTTTTGTTACAGTTTTACAGTACCAGGAAAGTGAATGAGATTTTATTCAAATCCTATGTACACGCTGCTATGTTTTTCTTTGGAGACATGAACCATTAGGGCGAAGGGTGGGTCAGCTCACCAATCTGGATACACGAAGAGTAATGGTAACTGGCAAAAGGTAAATAAGTTCAGCGTCTTTAAAACTTCACAATTTTGGACACAATTACTAAACTCCATCATTAGAAGCATTAAACACCCTGAGGAAATATGCCTATCGCTTTAGATTTGGTACGAGCCCTAAGTGTTAAATAAGGCTTCACTTTGTGTGGTTGTGAGAGTCAAAACCACTATAACAGCATATCACGCCTGCTGCAGTCCCCAACGTGGTGCATATAGAGTAGGGAGGATGAAGGGTTAAGAACCGCACTGCCGTATTCCATGAGACATCAAAGGGTGAATATAATATTGATTTATTGTGTCAAAGCGCCAGAAACATGGCAATATGATACTGATTTGGCCTGGAGGTGGCAGGGAGCCCTGAAATGCGTTGACTAATAAATCAATATTGTATTCCCTTTTAATGTCTCGTGGAATACGGCAGTGCGGTAGAAAGGGTATTGAGTCACATCCAGCTCTCAGAGAGGGTCGTAAGCTAGATTCAGCTTTGTGAGAGGTCAAAGGCAATCAGCTGAGAGAGGTCACACCACATCCAGCTCTGAGAGAGGGTCACAGGACATCAGTCGAGAGGTCAAACCACATCCAGCTCTGAGAGAGGGTCACGAGCCACATCCAGCTCTGAGAGAGGGTCACAAGCCACATCCAGCTCTGAGAGAGGGTCATGAGCCACATCCGCTCTGAGAGAGGGTCACGAGCCACATCCAGCTCTGAGAGAGGGTACACGAGCCACATCCAGGCTCTGAGAGAGGGTCACGAGCCACATCCAGCTCTGAGAGAGGGTCACGAGCCACATCCAGCTGTGAGAGAGGGTCACGAGCCACATCAGCTGTGAGAGAGGGTCAGGAGCCACATCCAGCTGTAGAGAGGGTCACGAGCCACATCAGCTGTGAGAGAGGGTCACGAGCCACATCCAGCTGTGAGAGAGGGTCACGAGCCACATCCAGCTGTGAGAGAGGGTCACGAGCCACATCCAGCTGTGAGAGAGGTACAGGCAATCATCTGAGAGAGTCACAAGGCACTCCAGCTGTGAGAGAGGGTCACACCCACATCCAGCTCTGAGAGAGGGTCACGAGCCACATCCATCTGTGAGAGAGGGTCACGAGCCACATCCAGCTGTGAGAGAGGGTCACGAGACACATCCAGCTGTGAGAGAGGTAGGGATATCCAGCTGGAGAGGGTCACGACCACATCCAGCTGTGAGAGAGGGTCACGAGCCACATCCAGTCTGTGAGAGGGTGCACGAGCCACATCCAGCTTGAGAGAGGGTCACGAGCCACATCCAGCTCTGAGAGAGGGTCACGAGCCACATCCACTGTGAGAGAGGGTCACGAGCCACATCCAGCTCTGAGGAGGATCCGAGCACATCCAGCTTGAGGAGGGTCACGAGCCACATCCATCTGTGAGAGAGGGTCACGAGCCACATCCATCTGTGAGAGAGGGTCACGAGCCACATCCATCTGTGAGAGAGGGTCACGAGCCACATCCATCTTAGAGAGAGGGGCACGAGCCACATCCATCTGTGAGAGAGGGTCACGAGCCACATCCATCTGGAGAGAGGGTCACGAGCCACATCCATCTGTGAGAGAGGGTCACGAGCCACATCCATCTGTGAGAGAGGGTCACGAGCCACATCCATCTGTGAGAGAGGGTCACGAGCCACACCATCTGTGAGAGCGGGTCACGAGCCACATCCAGCTCTGAGAGAGGGTCACGAGCCACATCCATCTGTGAGAGAGGGTCACGAGCCACATCCAGCTCCCTCAACCCCTCACAGTGGTGACACCCAGAACCCCATTACCAGTATAATACAGCCAAAGCTTTTCCACAGATATCACACCTAGGCGGTATATCAAGATCCAGAGTTCCTACCTAACCCCATCTAGATCTGCTCTTCCATGTATGGCTACTCACAAAAGTCACCATCTGGAGACCGGCTCTTCATAGCTGTGTGCTAGACCTGATGCTTTTGCAGCAAACTGGAAGACCACACCACAAGCCACACATCAGAGGCCCTGAGCCACAGATTGGGGACCCCTGATTTAATCCCATAAGTCATCAAGAACTGCAATGCGTGATCCCAACCTCCAATGATAATGTCATGAGATGACTCTTATCGCTATCTGTGATAAAAGCCGCATTATCTACTAGTCCGCACATCACAAGATTGAGGTATTTGAAGGCCGTTTCTAGGGCAAAGTCAAAGTACAGGGTGAAGGCTTATGTTGCTGACATAAAAAAGGAGCAGATCTTCAGTGCTGAATTTGTCCAAAATAAGAAATCAGAAAGAGACGTGAACGCACATTTCATTTCAAATTTTCTTCAAATGCATCAGATTTTTATTTGAGGATTTGAAATTGTGGATTTTATTTGTAGAGATGCAAAATAGAATTTTTACGGCCTGGAAATAAGGGCTGTGGAGTCTGAGTCATGGAGTTGATGTCCATTTTGGTGGGGTCTATTTCATGGAAATTGAGGAGTCGGATGTCTGGCTTACTGACTCCACAGCCCTGCTGGAAAGTCCTAATAGATTCAGTGGCGGACCCTGGTGCAGCAGCAGATGATGGTGAGGAGCGATGGGGGGGGGGGGCTTATGGGTCGAGTGCTGCCAGGCAACGGCGGTGAGCGGGGCTGTGTGCGCCTTCTCCCACCTGTGTCCTCCGAGCCGCGCTGGGGGCCGCGCTAGGAGTCGGGGCGGCAGAGGAGAGGAAGGGCGGGTTCAGCCAGGGGAAGCTGGAAGCTTCCCTCGGTTATCCCCCTCTCCTCTGCCACACTGGCACAGGGTCATGGGGGTCAGGCTGGGGGGCCCCCTGCAGGTTGAGGGGCCCCCTAGCCGCTCGGGGCCCTGGTGCAGCTGCTCCAGCTGCACCACGGTAGGTCCGCCCCTGAATAGATTGATTGCTTAATGATGGGTTACAAACATATCTGGCATATTGATGAATGGTCAGGGTCTAGACAACTGGTGGGTTCTCCACAAATCTGGAGACCTTGAAAACACAAAACGTTCAGGATACATAGGGGATCAGGAGGAATCGCTGTTTGCCAACCAGGGCTGTGGAGTCGTAAGCCAACATCTGACTCTTCAATTTCCCTAAATCTGACTCAAACTTCAACTCCACCAAAATGGACTCCGACTCCACAACCAATGCTGTCAAGTCAGTAAGCCACTTATCCGACTCTGACTCCCAACTCCTCATTGTCCCTGAATCCAACTCCACAACTCCAACTCTACAGCCCTATGGCCAACATCAGTCTAAAGGTCGCCAAACACATTGGATGGCTGCTGGCCAAACCATTGTTCAGCCGCTCCACCCATACACTAGAGCGCTCTTGTGTTCTTCAAGAACCATTGCAAGACATGTCAAGGGGAGGAGGTTTATCTCCGGGAGGGAGAACAATGCAAATTGGACAAGCTGGATCAATACTTCCTTCCAGGGGCGGACCTTAATCCCAGGGGGCCCCGGTGTAGGCATGTTGAGGAGAGGACCGGGGGGGGGGGACGGTGCTGCGGCGGCTCTCCTACCTGCTGAGTCGCGCCGTTCCCTGGAGCCGGAGGGGCAGAGGAGAGGAGGGGAAGCTTCCTGCTTCCCTTGCCTGACCCTCCTCTCCTCTGACGTCGGGTTACAGGGGTCGGCTTGGGGGCCCCCTTCAGGCTTGAAGGGCCCCCTAGCCGGTTGGGGCCCTGGTGCAGCTGAACCAGCTGCACCACAGTAGTTCTGCCCCTGCTTCCTTCAACAAGAAATTGTCCAGGGCTCTCATACTGGTGCCTGCGCCTGTTGATACCGGCAGGTTCACCCCACATTCGTTTAATGTTGGGTTGTGATGAATATCTTATTTCTCTTTTATACATAAAGAAGGACCCCTTGTTTCCAAAGGGGATTTATGACGCAGCAGTAACTTTCTTGATCATTTTGTGATTAGCTTCCTGAAGCTTTTCCGGTCTCGGTTCGGTGTCATGTAGAGTGTCTTCTCTTTCAGGTGAAGAGCAGTGTCGTTGTTCAGTCTTTTATATCCCGGATCCGAGAGGTGAACCCCACCATCAATGCTTTGGTGCACGATCGCTTTGATGAAGCCTTACGTGAAGCCAAGGCGGTTGATGACTTGGTGTCCTCGGGGACACAGGATCAGGCCACTCTGAAGGAAATTATCCTCTCCTGGGCGTCCCGTTAACGGTAAAAGAAGCATTCGCACTGCAAGGTGAGATGAGTCCTTTACGTTGCCTGTTCTGACTGTCGTTCCAGCTCTTCTTTTGACACTTGTCTCCAATGTCTTGTCCCAGGTATGCCACAGAGCTCCGGACTTATATCACGACGTTCATTCCGCCCAGAACACGATGCGGCTGTGGTGTCAAAGCTGAAGAGAGCCGGAGCCATACCGCTGGGGGTTACTAACTGCAGTGAACTGTGCATGTGGTATGAGTCCAGTAACAACGTCTATGGCCGGACCAACAACCCCTATAACCCCCAGCACATAGTGGGGGGCAGTTCTGGTACGTTGCAGAGAAGAGTTTTGAGTGTGCAAATAATATTAAACTGAATCTGTCAGCAGGTTTTTGCTACCCCATCTGATATAAATAGAGATCCTGAATCCAATGAAGTATCACTCGGAGTACTGGCTGCAGCGGGTCTGACACAGAGTTTAGATTTAGCATGTATCGGAGCTGAAAGAGCTGCCCTGCTCACACCAAGCTCTGTATGTACATTTCTATAGACAGTGAGCTGCTAATCACGAAGAGGCGGAGTCATTAAGTCCCTGTGTGCCAATTGGTCATAACAATGATAAGATACTGGTGCTAAAGCAATCATTGCAAGTAAACACAACACAGTTCGATAAGAGACACATTAACCCTTACACCATGCTGTCTTCAGATTACATAGCAAAAACCTTCTGACAGATTCACTTTAATCACTGAAAAAAATTCAGTGTGGTCAGCCTATAAATGTTCTTTACAGCCTTTGACATGTCTCTTTTTAGTAAATACATAAAAATAGATAACAGCTCCGTGACTGAATATTGTGGAACCCCATTTTAGCTTGGTGAAGGATTATTAAATATTCTGGATTACTGTGGTCATAGAAAAAGAGCATTGAATAACTTTAGGGTAGAGATTGTAAAGGAATTAAGAGCACAATAGTGTGTAAATCGCAACGTTACCACTATACGCCTCTGTTCACACTGGCGTCATCATTTCTATTTTCACTGGATCCATGATGGATCGCTAATGATCCATTATGCTCCTTCCATTCTGTCTCCCATTCAGTTAAGTTCTGCTGTTTAGATTTTTTGACAAAGGGCAACAGAACTTGAATCTAAGGGGTAACGTCTCTTCTTGTGATGTTGGACATGCCAGTGTAAGGTCAGCCATGTCACATTCTACAAGGAAGATATTACACCTTAGACCACTCTCAGAATCCTCTTGTGTAGTCAAATCAGATCTCTTGCTACGCCTTCTGTTTCCCTACCTTCTTTCTCCCCACCTTCTTTTTCCCTACCTTCTTTCTCCCCACCTCCTGTTTCCCTACCTTCTCTCTCCCTGCCTTCTGTTTCCCTACCTTCTCTCTCCCTGCCTTCTGTTTCCCTACCTTCTCTCTCCCTGCCTTCTGTTTCCCTACCTTCTCTCTCCCTGCCTTCTGTTTCCCTACCTTCTCTCTCCCCACCTCCTGTTTCCCTACCTTCTTTCTCCCCACCTCTGTTTCCCTACCTTCTTCACCAACCTTCTGTTTCCTACCTTCTTCCTCACCACACTTCGTTTCCTACCTCTCTCTCCCTGCCTTCTGTTTCCTACCTTCTTTCTCCCCACTTCTTTTTCCTACCTTCTTATATCCCCACCCTCCTGTTTCCCTACCTTCTCATCTTCCTGCCTTCGTTTCCCTACCTTCTACTTCCCTGCCTTCTGTTTCCCTACCTTTCTCTCTCCTGCCTTCTGTTCCTAACCTTCTCTCTCCCTGCCTTCTGTTTCCCTACCTTCTCTCTCCCCACCTCCTGTTTCCACCTATCTTTCTCCCCACCTTCTGTTTCCCTACCTTCTTTCCCCACTCTTCTGTTTCCTACCTTCTTTCTCCCACCTTCTGTTTCCTACCTTCTCTTCTCCCTGCCTTTGTTTCCTACCACTTATCTATACCATCCTTCTTTTTTCCATACCTCTATTCCCCCACCTTCTGTTTCCCTACCTTCCTCTCCCTGCCTTCTGTTTCCCTACCTTCTCTATCCCTGCTTCTGTTTCCTACCTTCTCTCTCCCTGCCTTCTGTTTCCTACCTTCTCTCTCCTGCTTCTGTTTCCCTACCTCTCTCTCCCTGCCTCTGTTTCCTACCTTCTCTCCCCGCCTTCTTTTTCCCTACCTTCTTTCTCCCCACTCCTGTTTCCCTACCTTCTTTCTCCCACCTTCTGTTTCCCTACCTTCTTTCTCCCCACCTTCTGTTTCCCTACCTTCTTTCTCCCCACCTTCTGTTTCCCTACCTTCTCTCTCCCTGCCTTCTGTTTCCCTACCTTCTTTCTCCCCACTTCTTTTCCTACTTCTTTCCCACCTTCTTTTTCCCTACCTTCTTTTCCCCACCTCTTTCCTACTTCTCTCCCTGCCTTCTGTTTCCCTACCTTCTTTCTCCCCACCTTCTGTTTCCCTACCTTCTTTCTCCCCCCTTCTGTTTCCCTACCTTCTTTCACCCTACCTTCCTGTTTCCCTACCTTCTCTCCCCTGCCTTCTGTTTCCCTACCTTCTCTCTCCCTGCCTTCTGTTTCCCTACTTTCTCTCTCCCTGCCTTCTGTTTCCCTACCTTCTCTCTCCCTGCCTTCTGTTTCCCTACCTTCTCTCTCCCTGCCTTCTGTTCCTACCTTCTCTCTCCCTGCCTTCTGTTTCCCTACCTTCTCTCTCCCCGCCTTCTGTTTCCCTACCTTCTCTCTCCCCGCCTTCTGTTTCCCTACCTTCTCTCTCCCCGCCTTCTGTTTCCCTACCTTCTTTCTCCCCACCTTCTGTTTCCCTACCTTCTCTCTCCCCGCCTTCTGTTTCCCTACCTTCTCTCCCGCCTTCTGTTTCCCTACCTTCTCTCTCCCGCCTTCTGTTTCCCTACCTTTCTCTCTCCCGCCTTCTGTTTCCCTACCTCTCTCTCTCCACCTTCTTTCCCGACCTCCTATCATTCGATCGTTGTGCGTCGCTGGTGAGATCATTTTGACATCTTACCAGCGATCCCGACAGCGACGCACCAGCGTTCCTTACCAGGTCGTATCACTGTCGGGATCGCTGGTGCGTTGCCAGGTGTGACGGTACCCTAAGGGAGAAGAGAAGGGTTAGAATTACACAGTTCTGCTCAGACAGGTCCAGATTGAGAACATTGTGGAGGCTTTCACGCTGTGCTGTATACAGCAGGACGTCCTGTGTCTGTGTGAGAGGGGGAAGCAAAGTCAGACTGATAAGGAGACCACTTATCTTCATTCTGCTTGTCTGTAACTATACACTGATTGGTCTGAACAATAGGCAGTAAACAGCAATTTTCTCCAAAAGCAGACTCCTTGTGGCCATAACTTTACAGCACTTTTTCACTGACAAAATAAGTTAAATTTTTCTTAGTAGAAGTAATTTACACTTTTGAGTCCAACTACTTTAGCAATCTTATATCGAAATCTTGTTAAAATTACAGTGAATGATCATCAATAGTGTGAACAGGACCATTAGTGGGTTTTTCCATCTAGTTGGATTTCTGCCCAGAATCTGGTTTTATCAATGTTTGCTTTATTGACTGTTGTCATCTGATTGAGAGATGATCACTATACATATTCTTAGTGCCAGGAATCTGCCAATCAATCCTTTGTAGATGTTCCTTGTTATTATTCTCTTCTGATGTATTTGTTCATGCCTCTTGTAGGAGGAGAAGGCTGTATCATTGCTGCGGGAGGATCTGTCATCGGCGTAGGCTCTGACATTGGAGGCAGCATAAGGATGCCAGCATATTTTAATGGGATATATGGACACAAGCCAACGTCTGGTGAGATATTTTAACTTATGTATTTTAATAATGCCATGAAACATCTCAGCCGCTCCACCGACTTGTCGGCAGCAACGCCATTTGGCCAGCCACTAACTTACCACCAACACCACAACCTTGCGAGACTCAAATGATACCGTAATGGGGACTCCGCTTCCCGTACTCACTTGTCCCTCAACCTATTGCAATAGATGACACCCACTTCTCACATCTACACCAACCTTTCGCTGCCACCACTCGCTATTTTGATCGTCTCCTTCTCCTGGTGTCTGACACTGATATTTCTTAGTTGACCTGTTAATAAAGATCTTACCAGACCCCTCAGAGGAGGACGGCTGGTTAGATTACATTGTAATCCATTTTTTGGACCATTTTTACAGTCGGATATATCTCCTCCAGGAATCTCTTGGACAAACAATGTGGTCGTCGTCATACTGACCATCCTTCAAGCATTCTGTACATACCAACAGGGCCGGCTCCTCCAGGTGTTTGTGGGTCCCTCTAAACACTTCACCCCTCCCCGCTATTGTACATCCGCATCATGAGCGTTTAGACAGAAGAAAAGACCCCAGGTTTATAGAAGAAAATAGAAAAAACATTCTTCCTATTAATTAAAGCTTCCCTGGCGGTGTAAAAGGGAGGGGTCATTAGCACTAATTTTAATGTAGTAGGGTATGTATTAGACACTCACTCTGTTATATGCCCCTAGACATTTGTGGCTCTGCTACATACACATGTAGACAATACAACTCTGCCACATGCACTACAGAACATACAGTTCTGCTACATGAACATACATGCACATATAGAACACACACAGCTCTGTTAAATGAGCATAGACACACGCACAGCTCCACTACATGCATACTACACACGACACAAAGAGCTCTGCTACATGCACATATGGACATATATGGCTCTGCCACATGCACATACACGCAGTACTACTACATGCCCAATACATGTACATACAAACACACATGATCTACTACATGCACATTGGACCTCAGCACTGAATACTGAACACCGCATACAGATACACACAGCTCTGCTACATGGACACTATTACAAATACAGATACCACAGCTCTGCAACGACACATTTACACACACAGCACAACACTATGCAATTACCATTTTTTGGAGTTCTTGATCGGTGCAGAACAGGAGAGGAGCCGCTGGGAGCTGCATGGAGGTTGCAGAAGTTTAGCAGCTCTAAGATCTTCCAGGACCTTCATTTCAGTCATGTGATCAGCCACATGACTGGAAAGTCATTCAACATCTGGTCAGCCCCCGGTAAGCTTATTCTTCTGCTCTGTACAGATCGCATAGATCAGTGCAGAGGGAGGGAGGAGCTGTCTGTGAGCGGGTCTCCTCTCTGCTTTCACTCAGAGACAGCAAGTGGGCCCCCTTACTTGTCCAGGGTCCCGCACTTGCCTGGGTGCGCCAGGTGCTGACGCCAGCCCTGCATACCACACATGAATATGATATATCTATAATTCAGGGAAATATTATGCTCTTGTGGGTTGCCAGGTACCAAAACGTTTGCAATTTCACTCACAAATGGGAGTATGTTCCCTGATCAAGGATATATCTATGGGTTCTACAAAACTAGAATTTTATAGGTATGACATGGAAAATATTGTCCTTCCATTGTAATGTGGAGCTCTTCGCCTGCCTGCTTGCCATATTCTTCACCTTGCATTGATTTGCATTTCTTTATTAATTAGGAGTTACGCAAAGTTTGCCCTTTCATTAACTGTGAGCTACTTGTTAGTTACTCTGTATACACCCTCCATGTCTGCTCTCCATCAGATAACCTACTTCAATTACCTGGCAGTGATTCAATGCCACCAGCCTTTGATCTTTTGTATGTATGACTGTAATAATGATAATTAATAGTAATAATGCTGTTTTTTCACAACATATTTGAAATTTTTCAGCAATCATATTGTGAAGTCAAATCAAGTATTTTTCCAAAACGTGTATAGCACTAATCAGCTTAATACGCTATGTGTCCTTTTGTGGTCAGCGCCGGTGTACTCCTAGTTACAGGAGTACAAAAACGTGCTGTTTGGCTCCTTCAGAAGCGGAGAACACAGAACACAGTTTGGTGTGTTCATGAGGAGGGCGCTCGCCTCCCCTCTTTCTGCCCTCGGGGCAGTGATTACAAGCTGCTGTGTTTGCATTTCTGCACAGTCCATAACGGCGGATACGGGCGGGTGGATACATCTCCTTATGAATATACTGGACTAATAAATCATAGGGTAGATTTATCACACTAAATACTCTAGCATTATGGTGCAATTTGTGCAAAAAAGTCATTTATTGCTTGCACTGTGTTTATTACTGCATGTGTTTTACACAATGTCTGCACATTGCATGCCTGATAAAGGACCGATGCTTCACATAAGAGTTGTGAAAGGGAATGTAGTCCAATAAGTTGCGTTGTGTGCCAAGGTGGGCTCCAAAATGTAGGCGTCAGTGTTTGGCATGAAGTAAGCCAACTTCTAGGATATGTAAACTCCATACTAGACAGAGTAAGGATGCACCTGGTTTACCAATGGGCTGGGACCACCATGACACGGTCTAGTCTGTTTTTTACCTTGATGAATATGCCCCAAGTAGCAAAATGGCGCAACATTTTGTGTACAGTTTTGGCTACATGGAGATTGTACATCTCTAAAGGCTCAGTCACACAACGATGCACCAGCGATAACGATAACAATGTGCAGAGATCGCTGGTAAGATGTCAAACAGGTATCTCACCAACGATGTGAAAAACGAACCACTAGGGATCCAGAATTATACCGAGGTCGTTGGGAATTGTCACTCCATAGCGTAGCATTGAGATCGTTGGTCATTGTCCCTCTCAAACACAACGATGTAGCGCTCCCAGCGGGAGCACAACGACGTAGAAATGACCCAGAGCAGTGTGTAACGATCAACGGTCTCACAGCAGAGGCCAGATCGTTGGTGCGTGTCACACAGAACGACATCACTAACGGGATCGCTGTTGCGTCACAAAATCTGTGACATTACAGAAATCTCGTTATGTATGACAGGGCCTTAAAAGTGTGTTGTGAACAATTTAGTAATAAAACTCTCAACCACTACCTTTGTACTTTGCAAGATGTATCAAATGGGTTTCCTTAGTGCAGCTATGCTAGACTCTGATTTTTAAAGCTTTTTTTTATCTCTGTTTTTGCCCCTAAAATGAGCCTGGGTAAAACACACAGAGGGAGAGACCTGTCGGTCTAGGGAAACGAGGTGGGGAGAAGTCACCTGAGACCTTACACGGACTAGTCGTCCAAGATGTATAGTCCCCTGTAAGCTTTTAAAGGTAACCAACCAGCAGGATTTAGGGCTATAAAGTGAGCCACTAACTTACAGGCACTGGGATACTGAATGCAATCATAGCTTTACTTCAATCATTACATGAATGATTGCAGAGAAAAGTGTCATAAAACTCTTGGAAAACAGGGCAGCAGATGACTGATGTGTGCAGCACTGCGTCACTACTTGGGGTTGTTTTTTCTTCCTCCCCTGTGGGCATACCTTTCAGTTGTAAGCCAAACCCTCCCCCCTCATCTCTACTTTGTTTTTTCAGGCACCCTGTGACTGGAGTATAGTGACAGTGCGCAGGAGCCAGAAACTGAAAGTAGAGATAAAGGGGTTGGGGGGAGGGTTGGGCTTACAGCTGAAATGCTCAGAGAAGGAAAAAAACAACAACCCCAAATGATTGATGTGTGCAGCACTGCGTCACTATCTGCTGCCCCGTTTTCCAGGAGTTTCATGACACTTTTCTCTGCAATCAAACTTAGAATCATTCAAGTAAAGGTATAATTGCATTCAGTATCCCAGTACCTGTAAGGCAATGGCTTCAATTTATAATCCTAAATCCTGCTGGTTGATTCCCTTTAAAGGTATGTTTTCTTTTAGGTTCCCTTTAAAAATGACCTTTCACATTCTGGATTAGTAGTTGCTGCAGAGCTGAATAAAATGTAGTCTTTATTTTTGAATCTCCCCTCTTTGTTGTAAAGTTTAGGTTATATGGTAGGTAATCAGGGAGTCTTCTTCTAGGGGCGTTTAATTTATCCCCTAAAAAAACTGACCAGTCATACGTCGAAGGTGTCATACAGGGGAAAGAAGAACAAGCCCCTAGCGCTGAGGTCCCCAACCTTTCTGACTTTGAGAGCCACATTCAGTTCTAATAGAGGGTCGTAAGCCACATCTAGCCCCCTCCTCCTCACAGTAGTGACACCCATAGCCCCCATTATCTGTATAATGATAGCCAAAGCTTTTGCACAGAAATCACACCAAGTATACCAAGATCCAGGGGTTCCTACATTACCCCCATCCAGATTTGCTCTTCTGTGTGGAGCTACTCATAAAAGTCACCATCTGGAGACCTGCTACTCATAGCCATTTTCTAGACCTGATGCTCATGCTCCAAACTGGAAGATCACCACAAGCCACACATTGTGGGCCCGCAAGCCATATCTGGCCCCCAAGTTACAGGTTTGGGCTCCTGTCCAAGAAGGTCAAAAAAACATGCTTTATCCTATAAGATATTAAAGACATACAGCGCTGATTGATGCAACTACTGTGTAGTATAGATCAGAGCAAAGGGTGATTAAAAACACTTCCAGATCTATTCCTTTGGCAGTCAGTGTGGGGGAGAGAGAATACAGTAGAGCTGAGAGTCATTGCAAACACTTTTGCAACTGCAGCTTTCCTCTCAGCGCTCTGTCAGGTCTACCCGTCATCACACTTTGTCCTGCCAGAAGATCTTAGAGTGCTTATAATAATACTCACCTGTATTAGCACTACCTCCACACTGACTGCTGTGAGAGGCAATCCGGAAGTGTTTGTAATCACACTATATCTGCATTATATTACAAAATAGCTGTAGAGATCAGGGCGGAGAGCAAGATGTGTTCTTTTTGCCACCTGTATGACACCTCCTGCTTATGATTGGTCAATAATATGCAGGGGACGAAGCACAGGCACCTGGAGGGAATCTCTGGTAATGCCCAATTAGACATATCATAAATTAAAATGTAAACTTTAGTAGCTAATATTGCAGCAATGAGCTCTACAGCCACTGTTCCAATATGTGGCCAGTTTAACGCAATCAAAAGTTCTATTTCAGGTGCAGCTGCTGTCTTTTATTACCATTGGCTTTACCTTATCTGTCAGCCATATGGCAGGCAGCCTTTCTCTGTGTGTATTCTTCATTTCACTTTGAACAAGTTTTACAATGGGTTAAAGGTGAAGATCAGCCGTCGTTTGATCACTGCTATTAGAGGGGTATACGGTTGTAAATGACTCATTGCACAACAAAAATCCGCTCCTATCTGCTATTGTGCACAATCAACATAAGGTGAATATCATTTATTACATTTTTATCAAAAATATAAATTCTTCTGTACAGAAATGGTGAAATAGATGGTGAGCAGGTAGATTTACTTACATATAAAATTGTGTGCAGAATACTTAAAGAAGCACTCCTAATCATTATTATTGTCTAAACCTGTGTAACTATATCTAATATATAAAGCTGAGTGTATGTATGGGGCATTAGCCCTGCCCTCTCCACATGGCCGTGCCCACTTCACAACCTTCAACTCCACATAGCCCTGCCCCTGGGACTATGTGTTAGGGTGGAGCTATGAAGGGGCAGGGCTATACATGGGCGTGCTGCTATGAAAGGGGGGGGGGATACCAGGAGGGTGGGGTATGTGTAGGGGCGAAACGATGGAAGGGTGGGTCTACTGGGAGGGGTTGGGGCTATGCTAAATATACCATATATTACCATATATGGGCGATATTGCCATATATGGGTGATATTACCATATATGAGCATTATGATCATATATGGACATTATGCTGGGGCAACACCCACTCCACATAGCCACAACTACTCCACAGCTGTGTCATAGCCACTCCACATAACCATGCCTACTCCACATAGCCATGCCCCTTCATAGCTCTGCCACCTTTAAGGCCCCCTTCACAATGTATGAATGTATTGTCCACTAAAGGAATTCTCACCGTCGCACCTACAATCACAAAATTTTGCACACACCCCCCATTTGACTCAGGATTTGTGGGGGGAGGTGGATATGGGGGAGCAGGTTTGGGGGGTGCAATTGCAGCGGGGGCATTGTTTTGGAGGGTAGAGGTGGTGCAGATTTTCGGGGGCGGTGTAGATTTTGGGGGGCATTGTTTTTGGAAGGGGGCAGGTTTGAGGGCGTTGTTTTTGGGCAGGGGTGTGGGTTAGTCATTATTGTGTGGGAGGAGTGTGGGTTTGAGGGGCAGGTTTTTTGGTAGGCGGGTTTGGAGGGGTGCGGGTTAAGGAGGGCGAGGGGGGCATTTTTTGGGGGTGCAGATTTGGGGAGGGTGCGATGGGCAGATTTTGGGCGAGGGGAAGTTTGGTGTGGGGGGTAAGGGGTAGGTTTGCGTGAAGTGGGCATGGGGCTGGTGTGGAAGGGCAGGTTTGCTGCGTGTAGCAGACACACACACACACTCAGATTATAACTAAAAGCAGCTACCGTAGTTACTAGGCCTGGTGACGCCGGGTTCTACAGCTAGTATGTGATATAGTGTAAATGGAGTCAATCGCCAATTGCCATCCTCTCCAGTTTCCAGCGCTGCTCCACTCCACTTCTCACTCATGTGATTTCTATTCCAACTGGCTGGATTACACTGCAGTGTATGTGGGAGCCCGAATCAGATTTTTCAATGTAAGTCTATAGTACCTTGCTCTGACATACCATAGACTTAAATTGTAAAATTGACTTTGGAGTCACACACAGACCGTAGTATGATCCTGCAAGTCATAATAAAAGTCACATGAGTGAGAAGAGGAGGGGAGCAGCGCTGGAAACTGGAGAAAACTGCGATCAGTGAGTATAATACCTCACTTGCATAACATTACACACTCATTTACACAGGTGCAGGCACTAAAAAAATTGAGCGTACTTAAAAGCACTTTATACAGTTCTTAATGTTACCGGTGGGAAGCAATCCTTGTAATGAAAATGAAAAAGCCATTCTAGTAATGGAGTCCACTCCTGCTCCAATGATGCTGCTATAACAGTGTCTGACAGTCCCATGCCCACCTGTCTGCCCACATCTGCTTCTATCAACAGGCACTGCCATATTTACACTGTAGGGGGTGCTGGTGTTGAAGAGGTCTGAACCAGAATCTCTGTAGAGAGCAGGCTACGCCCATCAACTAAGTGGCTGCAACCTGCAGTGCATCACAGTGTAACAAAATGGATGGATCTTCGTGTGTGTGGGCTGTCCAGCTGAAGTCGTTATCTCCTAGGCTTTAACCTATTGGAAAGCACCACACTCTGCTAATACCTTCAGCTTTCTGCTGTAAGCTGCCAGAAATAGCTTATGGTTCTCCTGACTAGTCTCCTGTCTTGAACAGAGTTTTCCTATTTTACCTCAGCCTGTTTTGTTTGGATATTTCTCCTTTCCCACTATTTTGTATGTTGCTGCCATCTTGGTTTGTCCTCTTTCCTGACCTCCTGGCTTTGACCTTGCTTGGCATCTTTCCTTTCTCTGTACTGCAGCCCTTCCATAGGCAGCAATCCCCTGCACCCTGTTGTAAATCCAGATCGCTATATAGGGGCTAAAGGGTGTCAGGGTTTCTCGAGGTTCTGCCTAAGGATGGAAACACACTATCCGACTGACATGAGAGTCACTCGGATGAGACTCAGATCAGTCACCCTGAACGGCCTCCCCCTCTCTGGACTGGAGTGTCAGCTGCTTGTGTTTTTGTGCAGCTTCACTTTTCTGCCCAGAGAGGGGGAGGCCGTTCAGGGTGACTGATCCGAGTCTCGTCCGAAAGACTCGTATGTCAGTCGGATAGTGTGTTTCCAGCCTTACGGAGCGGCTTGTTCCTAGTCTTTTCAAGATAGACTTCTTGTGCTTATAGCCTCAGACGGACGTCACACCGATGAGCTGAAATGATGACCTAATGACCACCCGTCTGGAAGCCCACTGATTGTCTGCAGGGTGCGGTGACTGGTGGAAAGGATATCGTCACTTCTGATCTTGTGAAGATTGGTGTAGGGAGGCCATCAAAGTGCAATACAATTAAAGGGAACCCATCACTGCATTCATCCTGCCTAAACCACATCTGCAATCAGATATGGCTTACTCTGAAATGCTGTGGTTATTCAGAGAAAACAGTTTGAAAAGCCGAATGAGAATGTTGGAGCACCATGAAATCAGTGACCGGTTCTCTTTAACATCAGTTACAGGAGCAAAGAGTAAAATGTAAATTGTTATTATTGCAAAATTTGTAACCAAGGCCGGCAACGTCAATAAAGTTATTCTTTTTTAGTTGAATAATTAATGGTTTATTAATTGCCTATCTTAGCTAAGACCTGTTAAAGAAACTCCCAAAAGTTGCCTAATTTCGACTATAGAAACGACTCTGGGATGAGTTATGTGGCCTCATATTGGAACCACGATTGTTTTGTTTATAGTTTATTAAATTTGGATTATAATCTTTATTTATATAGCGCCAACATATTCCACAGCGCTTGACAATTCAGAGGTTCGTATAAAAACAGTCATAAGAAACAATGATAAAAATACACAGATTAAAGCAAAATAATGACAGGCCTGCTCGTAAGAGTTTACAATCTACAATGAGGTGGGGGGTGACATTACAGTACAAGGTGATGGTCCAGCTCTCTTGAGGAAATGGGGAATAAATAAGAGCTGCATGAGTTGTCACCAGCCATTCTTTTGGGTCTGGTGGAACGAATAGGCTATGTCTAAGTGACCTCAATTAGGGAGCATGATAGGCCGCCCTAAAAAGATGTGTTTTTAGGCAGCACTTTATGTAAGTTGTGGATAGACCTAATTCCTTGGGGTAGAGCATTCCAGAGAATTGGTGCAGCTAGTGTTTGGGCAGCTAGTGCAATGACTGGCACAGAGCGAAAGTGTCCGATCAGTGATTAGCCAGATAGGTGACCCTGGCTGCTGCATTAAGGATGAACTGGAGATGGCAAAGCCTAGTGAGGGGAGGCCAATTAATGGAGAATTACAATAATCAAGGTGGGAGTGGATCAGGGCCACAGTGAGTTTTAGTTGTTTCCATGGTAGGGGAGGGGCAAATTCTAGAGATGTTCTTCAGGTGTAAGCGGCAAGAGCGGGCGAGGGATTAAATATAGGAGCTGAAGGAGAGATTGGTCTCAAACCTAACACCCAGACAGCGAGCCTGCTGCCTAGGCGTTATCGTGGTGCCGCACACAGAGATTAATGGAGGGCGGCAGCAGAAGAAGTTCAGTTTTGGAAAGGTTGAGTTTCAGATAGAGAGCAGACATGATGTTGGAAACTGTGGTTGGACAGTCTTTGGCATTCTGTAATACAGTGGGGTAAGGTCAGGGGAAGAAGTGTATAGTTGTGTGTCATCAGCATATCGGAAACCAAATTTGCTGATTGTTTGTCCAATATGGGCTGTGCATAAAGAGTAGAGAAGAGGTCCAAGGACTGACCCCCTGAGGGACCCCAAAAGGGAGGGGAAGAGGAGAGGAAGTGGAGCCAGCAAATGATACACTGAAAGAGTGGTCAGAAAGATAAGAAGAGAACCAGGAGAGAGCCATGTCCTTTATGCCGATGGATTGCAGCATGGAGAGTAGGAGATGGTGGTCAACAGTGTCTAAGGCTGCAGAGAGATCAAGAAGAATAAGTAGAGAGTGGTCACCATTACGTTTTGCCGTCAGAAGGTCATTGGTCACTTTGATGAGGGCAGTTTCTGTTCCATAAAAATTTCAAGAAGGGACAGCAGATTAAATGATAAGACTTCTCTCACATATGTGTCATTAGTAAATCAGATGAATTCCCTCAATATTACACAAATGGGATTTTTACTTTAGTTTTTTATAGTGAGTGCAAAATCTGGTGAGATTCTGTTCTCTAAGGGATAGGAGGGCTGATCCTCTACAGCGGGGGTGGGGAAACTTTTATCTGCCGGGGGCCATTTGGAAATTTCTACCATCATTCAGGGGCTGCACAGAATTATTAGCTTGAATATTCCCTGCTATATTTGGTTAAACAATGAACTCACCCCTACTGTGGTGGCTGGGGATGTTTCAGGTCGGTATGGCTGTGATGTTGGGTGATATTGACATTGTTGCTTCTCACAACTGCTTTATATCGGTCTGGAGTGCGTTCAACTCTTTGTGATCATTAGTTTTTTGAAAATCATTTTCATCACACAGAAGACTCTGCTGTATATAAATCACATAGGAGATGCTGAAACTGCTGTATATACAGCACATAGGGGATGATGGGACTGCTGTATATACAGCACATAGGGGATGATGGGACTGCTGTATATACAGCACATAGGGGATGATGGGACTGCTGTATATAAATCACATAGGAGATGCTGAAACTGCTGTATATAGGACACATAGGAGGCACAGACTGCTGTGTATACATCACATGGGGGACGCTGGGACTGCTGTATATACATCACATGGGGGAAGCTGGGACTGCTGTATATACAGCACATAGAAGACTTCTGTTGTATATAAATCACATAGAAGACACTGGGTCTGCTGTATATACATCACATAGGAGACACAGACTGCTGTATATACATTGCATTGGAGATGCTGTGACTGCTGTATTTGTGTCACATAGAGGACGCTAGGACTGCAGTAAATACATCACAGGAGACGCTGAGGAATATACATCATCACTGGGCAGCATAAAACATAACTGAGAAGGCTGTGAAACATATATATTCCAGAGTGTCTCCAGTGATGTCTATCACAGGAGAATCTGGAGCATATATCCATTACTGGGGAGGGCTGGGAGGAATATACATGACTGGGGAGGACGACACAGACATGACTGGGGAGACACAGACATGTCTGATTGTTATACACATCACTGGGAGGCAAATACGTCATTGGAGGCCACAGTCCTCTTCTGAGGATGGGAGCACAAAGTCTCACAAAGCTGTTAAAGCAGTGAGACAGTGAGAGTCAGTAATTGTTCTTTTTTTATGTTAACAGGTATTGTGCCCAATGATGGGCAGTTTCCTGATGCCCATGGCAGCCGCACTGAACTTCTGGGCACCGGCCCAATGTGTAGATATGCAGTAGATCTCCCGCTTGTCCTAAAAGTTATGGCTGGAAAGGGTGCTGACAAGTAAGTGAGATGTTTCCTTTCAGTCCATGCCCTGTCATAATGTATTCTGATGCGTCGATGGATGCGAGAAAAAGTTGCTGTGAGGTCGATCCGATTGTTTCTAATGATTTTACTGCAGAGTAAAGCACATAAAAGCTAATGTAGTGTATCAACCAACATCTATAATCCCTAGACGACACAGCTGGGCCCGCACGTCTCTTTTCCTCCAAGTAAATGTTGCATGGAAGAACCAGTTGTGTTCTATGTTAGCGAAGAAGTCAGACCTCATTACGTTCCCCAGGAAGAACTGAGAAGCTTCACCGGACACGGAGCGCTGTTCTTTCCCCGTCTGCTGAGATCCGCGTATTCTACTTCCCGAGTACTCTCAGAAAAGGAATAATACACATATATTGAAAAAGATCTTTTTGCCTAAAAAAAACCTCAAGATAGTTTATTGCACTCACAAACTGTTTAACATAAGATTATTAACCTGTGGTAGTTTGAATCCACATTGCCCGGCTGGATTTTGTATCGGCTTACCGTTGTCACATCCTCACCCAGAGCCTGCCCCATCGACAACTGCTTCTGTCACCAGGCATCGTTGTATTCACCCTATAGGTGGTGCTAGAGAGGTCAGAGATTCGGGTGACGGCAGGCTCTGCCCGTCCACTAAGATTAGAGTGGCTGTGACCTGCAGTACGTCACAGTCTGTCAGAGTGAGAATGTGCTGTCCAGCTAAAGTCATTAATAGCTTCAGCCTATTGGAAAGCACCACACCCTACTAATACCTTCAGCTTTCTGCTGGAAGCTGCCAGAAATAGCTTTTAGTTTCCATGACTAGTCTCCTGTCTTGTATTGATGTTTTTCATGTTCTATCCCAGCCTATTTTTTAATGCTTCTTCTGCCTTTTGTACCTTGCTGCCATCTTGGTTTTGACCCGGCTCCATGACTTCTCTAAAGGTCCCATCACACGGGGCGACATCGCCGCCAATTACATAGGCGTGGCCTATCAGCGGCGACATCGCACCTACGTCGCCTCATGTAATGGGGCGATGTTGGCGCCGCCAGGAGGTCGCCTGGTTTGTGCACACATCGTCCCATGTAACCGGCGCCGGCGACCTGTCAGGCGATGGGAGCCATAGGCTCCCATTGTCCTGCATCGCCGCTGGGGTTTCCAGACACAAAAAGGTGCGCGCACCCGCCAGTCGCCGCCAACATCTCCAGCCCCGTCGCCAGGTGTGACGGGGCCTTAATGGATCCCGATTATGACCCTACTTGGCGACTTTCCCTGCCTCAGGACTGCAGCCCTTCCATAGACAGCAATCTCCTGGACCCTGTTGTAAATCCAGATCCCTGTAGAGGGGTTAAAGGGTGTCAGGGTTTCTCGAGGTTCTGCCTAATGGAGCGGCTTGTACCTAGTTTGTCTGAGATGCCCCTTTTGTGTCTGTAGCCTCGGACGGACGTCGTTCCTGTAGAGCATGCTCATTTGTCGTGTTATTGGCATTACATACTGCTGCACCACTCAGTGTCCGATCTGGTAACTCTTATTAACCTGCAGATATAGGGTTAATCTGCAGGGTAATGGCGTTATGAAGGTGCCCGGCTCCAGTGCTGTAAGTGTGGAACCTGGGAGAAAATTGACTCTATTTCTTCCAGGAGCCGCTGACTTTTACTCATGCAAGGGCCGCCATAGCAAGTGCAATCCCTTTAAGAATGTGTCCTTTGCTGGTCTGCTGCTGTCATTTTGATTCAATCACTGTTGTCGGTGCTAAAGATCTAGCAGATACAGTGATACCTCGATTCTCGAAGGTTTTTGGACAGATTAGCATCATCGATAACCGAAGTCGACGAAAACCGAGGTATCACTGTATCTGAATGCTGACCTCTGTATAACCCGCCCACACCACTGATTGTGTGCAATTTATATTGACACAAAGCTGCCAGACAGCTGTCAGTAAGTGGTGGGGGCTGGGTTGGATCAAGAGGCAGGTGACACCTAGTCCTGTAGTGATAATCTCCTTCTGATAAAACACTAATTGTTTTGTGTAAGCAACCTAGTAAGTGATATATTGCTGAAATCAGGTTCTAAACCCCTACTGCCTTCAGATTATATAGAAAAAACCTGCTGATAGATTCCCTTTCAAACATAGCAGAAAATAAGAAAATACAATATTTTATGTTAATGCATGTTAATAAAATTAAAACACTTAACACAATCCAAGGAACTGGCTTCCCACTTTAAAGTTCAACTCGCTTTAAAATAATCTACCAGCAGATTTTTGCATTACAATCTGAGGGCCTGCATAATGTATAAAGAGACCCTGATTCTAATGATGTCATCATGTATTTGCTATCAATATACCTTCCTGAACAAGCTCCTTTATTATTTTTATTGATTTCTGCATGTGCCAAAAAATAATTTTATAACTGCAGTGGTGATCTGCTAATTAGGGGGTGGCTAGTCATGACCTCTTTGTTTTCCCCAGACTGATCATCCCACTAATCATGGTACCACACCTGGTTTGCAAGTGCGGTGTCGCCCATAGGTCTTTGCAGCTGACAATGTGCAGTAAGCTGGGTGTCTGCACCTCGGCTTCATCAGCGCATTGTGCATGACCAGGGAGGTGTTAAGAACGTACACACTCTCCTATACAGTAACCGAGAAAGAGAAGACCCACTACAAGGAGACACTGCAACTGCACCCTACTGGTCCCTGTACAGACTAGAAAGACCCTGGCCACACAACTAAAAACACCACCTCAGATCCGACTCCCTTAAATGCCATCAAAGGGGTTTCTTGTAAGTCCTGAAGGACCAGAGGGATTCTGCAACACACTGTCAACAATGGGAGAGGAAGGTTGGCTTCCTGAAGGAGTGAGGGTAAATCCCCCGTCACACATAACGAGATCGTTGTAACGTCACAGGTTTTGTGACGTAACAGCGATCTCGCTAACAATCTCGTTATGTGTGACACTTAGCAGCGATCAGGCCCCTGCTGTGAGATCACTGATCGTTACAAAGTGCTCTGGGTCATTTTTAGGTTGTTGGTCTCCCGCTGGGAACGCTGCATCGCTCTGTTTGAAAGGGACAAGGACCAACGATCTCAATACTACGCCCAAGGGTGACAGTTCCAATGGCCTCCTATCATTCTGGATCGTTGCTGAGATCTGACTGTTTGACATCTCACCAGCGATCCCTAAGGATCTTAATAGTTGTCGGGATCTTTGTTGCGTCGTTGTGTGTGACGGCAGCTTTACACTCAGAAACACATCGAAGAATAAAGCCACCATTTTGATATATACACCTCTCCGGTTCATTCATCTTTCGTCAGCGCGGATTTTATTCACCAGCATATCCATTGTCTTTTACACTGCCAAGAGGGGGAGAGGAAGGTGTGCAGGAAGATACAAAGCCCAAGTGAGAAAACTAAAACACAATCATATAAGGGTAGAAAGGGAAAAGTAGAGGGCTACTGATAAGTGGATAAGGTAGCTAAAGATGTGAAAGGAAAAGGTGCTGGGAAAGAAAACAAATGGAATTACAGCAGGAAATAAACTGGTGTTTACTCAAAGGTAAACTCCCTTAGCTGAAAGGCTGGAACTCCTAAGTACAAGTCCACCTAGAGGTATAGCCAACAAGGAAGTGCAGGGAAAGGTGAATATATACAACTAAAACAGGAAAATGATAAACACCAGGAAAGGAGCGAACCAAGAAGAGAGAATAAAGACAATTAGAACCATCCGCATCTGAACACGGAAGAAAAAGAAATGTCTCAGAAGGAAGAGAAACTGACCATGCAGCAACAAGTCACCGGATTGAACCCCCAAACCGAATCGTGTAGCAATAATGCATGACACAGCCAGCCTTTTTTAGGACAGGTATAATTGTAGTAACCACAAATATGATACAGTTGCAGAGTTGCCAAATCTCCAGGATTTGGGGTGGATCGGGGAATAAACACACCCGAAATGTTGGCAACAATGCAATTGTCTAAATTGGACATGAAATAGTTTGTACTGTACATAGAGATAAGAAGTCGATCTGCTGTCCCTCCTTTTTTAAGGTTCCCTTGTATTTTATCATTATTCCTAGGCTTTCTCTTAATAAAGAAGTATCTCTGCGTAGTCTGAAGTATTTTTCCATGGAGAATGACGGGGGTTGCCTGTTCGTGTCTCCATGGATAAAGAATTAGTCCAAGCACAAAGGAAGGTGAGCGGCCTCTTGCCAGCACATATATGGTGCACAGTCTTGTCTTTGGACTATTTAGTTTATAGAATGTAAGTTTATGTCCTGAATGACAAGCAGAAGTGCAGTGTGATGTACGGTGGGTGGAATCCCAAACTGATTATCCTAAATCATCCATTAAAAGCTTGTGCTAGTATTAACTTCATCATGTCTTCACAGTTTTAACCCTGTTCTCAATTAAAGGAAATCTGTCAACAGGTTTTTTATACTAATAGATTAATTCTAATTAAAACTAATTCTAATCTAATTCCAGTGATGTGTCACTTACTGGTTTATTGTTGTAGGTTTGAAAAAAATGTGTTATCAGCAGGAGATTATCAGGGAGAGGACTAGTTGTCTGGTGCAATGTAGTCCTCCTTGCTCTGTATAACCCCAGCCCCCCACCGATTGGCAGATTTTTTCCTATGCCAAGTGTGCACAGAAAGCTGCCAATCAGTGGTGTGGGCGGGTTATACAGAGCTCAGCATTCAGAGAACTGATAGATTTTGTAGCTGAGAAAGCACTGATTTTATCAAAACTGCAGCACACAGCCCTTAAGTGACACATTCCTGGAATCAGGGTCTCTGTCCCTACATTGTGCTGCTCTCATATACCCCCAAAAATCCTTAAATGTATACAAACATCCTTAGGACACCTATATAACCTACAGATACTGACTATATCTCTTTCCTCCTTATTTAAATCTTCCCTGTAGACTGATATTTTGGATATAATTCATCATTTGCATTATGGGTTATCTATATCATTATAGCCATTATGCTTTGGGATATATTTGTCTATTTCGAATATGATGATCGTTACTTGGCTCTGAGGTCCTTAGGGCCACGTCACACCAGGTTACGTCGCCGGAGATGACAGCGGCGGCGGGTGGGAGCGCGCATGTTTTTGGCGCCCTGCCAGCGTCGCCCTCGCATATTTACATGCGGCGACACCTCCGGCAACGCACCAGCGATCTCACAGGAGGCGCGCCGCTGGGGTGTCTCATAACATTACGTTGACTATATTAAACGTTTGTGGAAAATATCTACCGTATTTTTGAATTGCAAGACGCCCTTCTCCCCCCATGTTTGGGGGGGAAGGTTGGGGGTAATAGGGGTACATCTTTATAGTCTGGATGTAGCTTACTGGGGGCGCGGCGGTGGAGCAGGGTTGCCACTGCAGGAAATCGGCGACAGGGCACAAGTGGGGCAATACTGCAGGCCAGGGAGATGGTGGGTGTACCGGTGGCATAATGCGGGCGTAATTGATCTCCAGCGGTGGCACACGATGAGCTACAAGAAATGGCTGCGGGGAGGCGCTTGCATAGATTGAGATCTCAGTCTGCAGCACCCCTCTGACGGTAGAAAAAACTTTTTGACAGTGAGGGTGATTACGAGTGGAACAGGCGGCCACGAGAGGTGGTGAGTTCTCCTTCAATGGAAGTCTTCACACAGAGGCTGGACAGACATCTGTCTGGATGATTAAGTGAATCCTGCTTTGAGCAGGGGCATGGACACTATGAGCCAACTCTACCATTGTAGGACGTCAGGAAAATGTCTGCGAAGGTGGCGCTTGAATAGATTAAGTGTTCTGTTCTGAGATCTCAATCTGAGCATGCCTGCCTCTGTAGCTATTTTCCTGAAGACCCTTGCGTCCACCGCTGGGAGATCAATGTTGCAGTGCCTTGTGACCCCCCCCCTCCCTCGGACCGGGCCCGCAGCATCGCCCCACTGTGCCACCTTGACACCCCCTGATACCAGCCCAGCTGGCAGTGTGATGAAGGCAGATGCTCCTGATTTATGTAGGGGGGCTGTTACTTTGAGTCTGAAGCATCTGGCAAGTGACATGCGCCTCCTTGCCCGGCACCAGAAATCTTACCACAGTCAGGTGCTGGAGTGCGCTTTCAGGTGTACAGAACGCCTCTACTCGTCATTAATTAGACCAGCTTTGGCATCGCACTCTGCTCCACCCATTTCATTGGAGCTGGGAGGAACTGGCGTAAAAATGACAAAAGTCAAAACTTTGGTGCAGCTCCAGGTTGTGCCAAAACGTTGCCACTTTTCAAAGCTTTTACTCCAGAATTTGATGAATCGGCCCCCGCGTTTTGCTTTTGTTTTTTTCTGCTAGTGAAGATTTTTAAAAAAATCAATAAAATGCAATACTTCTATGATCCGGCAGGTGATCAAACATCTGGAAACCAATCTTGGCATTAGTGTCCAGCCTATAAACATCTACAACCTACGTTACTCTTTCCAGATCTGGTCAGCAGCAATGTCTTCTGATGGTGAAGTGGAGGTACGTACTGTGTGTTCATAGTTCTCAGAGGTTCTTCAAGAATGTAGTATATACAATTGTTAATATGCCCTGTATTTATGGACATTGCTATTTTTGAGGTCAGGTAACTCACTGATCTAATATTGTATTGAGTTATATTGTATTATATTAATTAGAGAATGTAGTTTAAAGTTAACCTGTCAGTTGGTTCATGCTGCCCAAATCTCAGGCCGCAACCCGCTACCTTTCAGCCTGGCTGCACCATTACATCCAGATGTAATTTTACTCTGGAACGCCGCAGCATATAATGATCTGACGAAGACCGCACGAACAGATGAAACTGGTTTGGCGATGTCCCTGGCCCGCTTCTTCTTGCTCACTCCCGTACGAAGCGCTTAAACTGGTCTGGCGCTGTCCCTGGCCGGCTTTTTCTTGCCTCAATCCCGTATGAAGAGCTTAAACTGGTGTGGCGCTGTCCCTGGCCGGCTTCTTCTTGCCTCGATCCTGTACGAAGTGATGAAACTGGTTTGGCAACAAGAAGAAGCGGCAGCACTCACCGGTCCACGGAGAATTTCTTTATTTACAATGAATCCATTACATGGCGGTTTTCACAGGTTACATAGCGGGGTGCTGGGGGAGGACAGGGGTCCTCAAAACACTGGACCGTTTCGCGCTTCCTCACAGCGATTCAACAGTTTACAGCACCTGTAATCTGTTGAAGCGCTGTGAGGAAGCGCGAAACGGTCCGTTGTTTTGAGGACCCCCTGTCCTCCCCCAGCACCCCGCTATGTAACCTGTGAAAACCGCCATGTAATGGATTCATTGTAAATAAAGAAATTCTCCGTGGACCGGTGAGTGCTGCTGCTTCTTCTTGTTGGTACGACAATCAGGACCTCGTGACCGGAAGTGCACCATAGAGTCCCGGAGGAAGTCGGCACTGGGAGCCAACGGGCGGTATCTGGAGTGTTACCACATCGTTCCCCAAAGCTGCACAGCCCCAAAGGAAGGAAGGGGACTAGGATCGTGGCGTGCCTGGCTTCTCCACTAAGTAAGTGAAACTGGTTTGGCGATGTCCCTGGCCAGCTTCTTCTTGCCTCACTCCCGTACAAAGAGATAAAACTGGTTTGGCGATGTCCCTGGCTGGCTTCTTCTTGCCTCACTCCCATACAAAGTGATAAAACTGGTTTGGCGATGTCCTTGGCCGGCTTCTTGCCTCACTCCCATACAAAGTGATTAAACTGGTTTGGCTATATCCCTGGCCGTCTTCTTCTTGCCTCACTCCATGTGATTGACAGGTCACTCCTGATGTGCACTGCTGGAGATAACGGAGTTTTGTACTAAGTCCGACAGTGTCAAAGGCAGTAAATGGCGCCGTGATGTGCACGATTGATCATTGCTGCATTCAGATGGGACATATTCTCAGAATCGTGTGGGGTCCCAGCAGTGAGCTGCAGTAATCAGCAGATAAAAGTAAAAATCCCATGGAGAAGTGCCAATTTGCTTAATTAGTACATAGCCTTTATGTGAAAAGGATAGATCTTTAAAAGTAACTAATAAAGCGCTGAAACCACTGACCAGTGTGGGTTTCTCCAGACTGGGTAGAGTGATTGTCGGGAGTATGGAGTAACCATGTAAAAACACTGAGATACTGTGCCTCCCCAAAACATATATATCCAAACAAATGTGTGCCTTATGTCTCCGGTTGTTTAGTTACAACGGGAGAGACTCTCTAGACGCAAAATACCCTGAAATGGCATTAGACGTTTTATGTAAATAGAATTGAAAGTCTCGAAGGTCCTGCTTTGAGCCAGTCTCGATATCTGCTTCCATGCAGAGAGCAGGGGAGGTGGTCACACCTCATCTCATTGGACTGACTGCGTGGGAAGCAGATATGCGAGACTGTCTGTTATAGCAGGACCTTCGGTGATGTCACGCCCATGTGATTGAATGAGGAAGCATCTGTTATTAGATTCCCTGATGGTTACTGCAGGGGAAAGCTGCATAATCAAGAATGATGTGACATCCTATATGGGAGGGGTGATGAATGATGAGCAGCTAGTGAATTAGTGATTTACAGGCGTTCTACACTTCTAATCAATATACAAGTGTAATCGGCAGCTCAGCATTATAGTATGGGAGTGCAGGGACCATACAACATTTCTTTATCTCACCGGAGTTCCCCTTTATCAATTTTGTTCTCACTTTTGGTGTTTTATTCATAGTTCTTTGGTTTTGATCAGCAAATCAGTTTTACCAGAAGTTAATGTTTTTCTCCTTGCCTTTTTAGTTTTCTATAACAATCTATTAAAACAGTATTTTCTTTCTTTTACATCAGAGCTTTACAGACTTGATGGCAAACGGGAGCACGATGTGGCCAAGCTTTGAACTTCTAAAATGGATGTTTGGTTTATCGAAACATACCCTGCCAGCAATTGGTGAGGACACATACTTCTATGAGATTGATGAAAATGTTAAAAATACCAGATACCGTATATACTCGTGTATAAGCCGACCCGTGTATAAGCCGACCCCCCTACTTTTGCCCCAAAAATCTGGAAAAACCTATTGACTCGTGTATAAGCCGAGGTGGACCCCAGCACAGGTATACAGCCCTCAACAGTGTGGCATACAGCAGCCCCAGAGGTATATACAGCCCCAGTGGTAGTATACAGCAGCCCCACAGGTATTATACAGCCCCAGTGGTAGTATACAGCAGCCCCACAGGTATATACAGCCCCAGTGTAGTATACAGCAGCCCCACAGGTATATACAGCCCCAGTGGTAGTATACAGCAGCCCCACAGGTATTATACAGCCCCAGTGGTAGTATACAGCAGCCCCACAGGTATATACAGCCCCAGTGTAGTATACAGCAGCCCCACAGGTATATACAGCCCCAGTGGTAGTATACAGCAGCCCCACAGGTATATACAGCCCCAGTGGTAGTATACAGCAGCCCCACAGGTATTATACAGCCCCAGTGGTAGTATACAGCAGCCCCACAGGTATATACAGCCCCAGTGTAGTATACAGCAGCCCCACAGGTATATACAGCCCCAGTGGTAGTATACAGCAGCCCCACAGGTATATACAGCCCCAGTGGTAGTATACAGCAGCCCCACAGGTAAATACAGCCCCAGTGGTAGTATACAGCAGCCCCACAGGTAAATATAGCCCCAGTTGTAGTATACAGCAGCCCCACAGGTAAATATAGCCCCAGTTGTAGTATACAGCAGCCCCACAGGTAAATATAGCCCCAGTGGTAGTATACAGCAGCCCCACATATACCGTATATGCCCCAGAGGTATATACAGTGCCCCGTCATCTATATACAGCCCCCCGCCGCAATCCTGTAAAGGAATAGGTTAGTATACTTATCCATCCGCTGCAGCTGTCCCGCCGCCATCGCGATTCAGCATCTTCCGACTTCAGCGTCTCGCGTCTTCTTCCGGTTTCCTCCCCGGTCGCACAGGCAATGACGTCATTGCCTGCGACCATCGGAAGGAGACGCGAGACGCTGGAAGTCGGAAGATGCTGAATCGCGATGGCGGCGGGGCAGCTGCAGCGGATGGATAAGTATACTAACCTATTCCTTTACAGGATTGCGGCGGGGGGCTGTATATAGATGGGGCACTGTATACTGTATACATTGTATACAGTATACAGTGACTCGGCGTATAAGCCGAGGGGGGGACTTTTCAGCCCAATTTTTGGGCTGAAAAACTCGGCTTATACGCGAGTATATACGGTAAGTAGTCTCCGTACATACAGTAAGGAATAGTGTACTGATAAAGATGTGTATGTTTGCCACACATATCAATGATGTATAGACAGAGCCCCTGATTATATCACTTACTGGGCTGCTTGCTGCAGTTTTGATCAAATCACGGTTTTATCTGCCGTAGATCTAGCGGTTCTCTGAATTCTGAGCTCTGTATAACCCCACCCACATCACTGATTGACATGTGTACACTGTGCATAGGCAGAAAGCTGCCGATCATTAGTGAGGGCGGACTTATACAGAGCTCATGATTATGAAGGACTACATGACAGCAGGTTTAGTAGTCCACTAGTGATAATCTGCTGGGTGTGCCCAGTAAGGGACACATAGCTGGAATCAGGGACTAGGTCTCTACATCATGGTGAATATGAAAGCAATAATGAGCAACAGGTGCAAAATAGGGTCTTATCTGGCAAAAACGAGATAAAAGAGAAAAAGGTATGCATACCTTTTAAAGTTGTGTGACACAACAAGATATGCGCTTAAAAATGGAGCAGCTGCTGCAGATACAAGAGTGCACAGGACAGTGCAGACAATGCAGAAAATGGACAGAAGATGAGTTCACTCCGCGCTGCTGCTGAAGAGGTTTCAAAGGAAGATCCAGGACAGAGGATTAGTTCATACCGCGCTGCTGCTGAAGAGGTTTCAAAGGAAGATCCAGTACACATCAGTGATAAGCAAGGGCTGGTTGGCCCAGGGGGCAGGGGGGCAAATGCCCCCCAGGCCAGTGGTCAAGCAGCAGTTTTGGGGCTGCCCTGCCATTTGTAATGTTGGTCTGGGAAGCTCACTGCTCATGGGCCACTGCTGTGTGATTGCCCCCCAAGCCAGAATTTGCCAGCCAGCCCCGGGTGATAAGTGGGTCGTTTCCTGAAGAAGCAGCTTGTAGTTGCCTTGAAATGCATTGAATAAAGACCACTTATCTCAGCTGGTCTCCTGAATCTTCCTTTGGTTCACTCCATGCTGCTGCTGAAGACTTTCCAATCTTCTGTCCTTTCCAATATCATGGTGCTCTCAAATTAGGCGGTAGAAACCTGGTGACAGATTTTCTTCAATCATGCTATTTTCATAATTTGTGAAGGACTGACCGCTCCTATGCTTTAGTCTTTTATTCTCTGGCTTTTAAATGATTTTAATTATTTACCGTAAATGTTCCATTATCGATAACCGGATGTCTGTTCCCCATAATAAGATTGATGTCATCATCATAAGGAGCTTCCAGGTAATACCCATTGGACTCTTGTAAGAACTGCAGAGATTCAAGTCTCCACTTATTCTACTATTTTAACCCCTATGAATATGGTTTGCGAAAAAATCTATGCACTTGCTATAGAAATCTATATTTATGGCACATATATTTGTCACAGAAATTTCTGCAACAAAATTTTTTATATCATGAGATTCATCCAAATGAAAATAATGAAATATGGATAGTTCCCTAAACTAAATATTACATCAAAATATGTATCAAAAGACCAATGGCTAAGAACATATAAAGTGAACAAAGGAAAATCAGTTCCAAGTTTATTAATTTAAAAGAAAAACCACAATTAAAATAAAGGTGCTTCAGCATAGGAGGGACACAATAGTAGGACATAATACCATACGAGTTCTGCCTTCTTGCACATTATATGCAGTGTGCGATCAAGCATACAGCACAAACCGTCTCTGTATTCTAAATTAGCAGACTGTTCTGGAGTCTACCATGTTCATGGATCAATCACATCATTCACTCACTGTTGACCAATAAATAAGTTGGACTCCAGAACAGCTTATTTGGACAGAGAAGGTTTATACTGTATGCTGGATTGTACACTGCATAGAATGTGCCAGAAGGCAGAACAATAAAACTGATACGCTTGGCAAAGATGATGGAGGTTTCAGGAACAAAAGAAAGACATGAGCTCTGCATAAAATCCTGTCTTAAGATGACTGCTGCTACCTAAGAAAGCTGGGGGTGGGAGAAGAAGCTAAATAATACAAGTAATAATGCCAGATTGTGTTAATTACAAGAAAACATGTAACATTACACAGCATAAAACAAGTGGCAAATTTAGTATCAACTTCTCCCATTAAATCTAAATGGGCAGAACAACACACATGTCAAAGGTACAGGATAAATATTTGAGCAAACAGTTATATCTAATAGCCTATGTAGTATTGCCCCAGTGGTATGCTCTATTGTGGGCTATATGCTATATTGTATCTAATAACAAGTTCTATGCATATTTTCAAAGTGGTATGATATATAGTGGGCATAGATGTTAAAGAGGACCTGTCACCCCCCTGTTGCATGGCAATCTAAATGCAGCATGTCTGCTGCATTCAGGGAAGGGGTCCCCCATGTGTCTGTGTGATGTGTACCCCGAGATATAGGCTTAGGAAAGCTCACTGTTAGAAGTCATGAAGGCCGTCCCTGTGGCTGGAGTTATCTCTGTTCACAGGGACCATTCCCTCCCCCTCTGCCTCTCTGTGCCACCTCCTGCTGTGCTGTGTATGCTTCGTTCAGACAGCAGGGCAGGAATCTGGAGCTGACCTCAGGACAAATGATTTGCATGCTGTGTGCAGCACGATAAGTGATAGAGAGGAGGAGGGGAGAGCCAGCACAGCAGAAGCAGCACAGAGAGGCAGGGGAGGGAATGGCCCCCATCAATCGAGCTCACTCCATCCACAGGGACTACCCTCATGGCTTCTAACAGTGAGTTTTCCTATGCCTATATCTCGGGGTACACAGCACACAGACACACCTCTTGCCTGAACGCAGCAAACATGCTTCATTCAGTGCTGCATTTAGATTGCCATGCAGCAGGGGGTTGACAGGTCCTCTTTAAGTAAAACAATAAGTAAAGTGTGTCATCAAATACCTGTAATATAATCTTGGACAGCTGATTGGTTATGTCTTGGGTCCCTCCACCCCGACGCACGTTTCGTATGACTTCCTCAGAAGATTGTTGTGTATTATCTGCTCAAGCTTCTTACCATAGATGGGGGGGGGGGTGTTTAATTGTGTTACTGCACATGCAGAATAAATTGAACCTGTCAGGTCCCCTTTCCCTTGAACCCAGCAGCTTCACAGGGGTGTGAAAGATTGCTAACTAGACCTTAAACTAACGCCCCATCGACTAGTCAAAGGCCTAATTACCTTAGGAAACATAGAGTTAACAAATCCTTTTTTTAAAACATTCAGCTAAGAGAATAACATTATCCAGGGCTGGTTATCTAGGGGAATTTAGTCATATAGATGTGACTGCTGCTTTGTTGGAGGACATTGGGGATCTGACAGGTTCCCTTTAAAATGTAATGACAGGACTAGTTCAGTATGTAAAATATTCCTAATGTCTTTTTTTATTATTGTTTTTTTTTTTTTTTATTGCAGGCCTAGCCCTCACCGAGAAATTGGCAAACTTAAATCCTGCGGGCAGCGTAAAAATGATCCAAAAAGCCAAAAGCCTGAAAGAAGAAATAAGCTCACTACTGGGGGATGACGGGATACTACTTTATCCTTCACACCCGAAGATAGCCCCAAAACACAATGAGCCTCTTGCCATGCCTTTTAATTTTGCATATACGGGTTAGTACTTGTACAGTTTTTTTTTTAAATATTTTTATATTTGCATTAAATAAAATGGTGGGGTGAATAAAAGAGCACAGATCAAGACTTCCATTATAAATCTTGACATTTAGTCACAGATCCGTGTCTATCCGTGATCTTGCAGATTTTTCTGCAATCCAAAAATGCAACATTTTGCATTTTTGGAGCATAAAAATACGCACACAAACGGATCTGTGACAAAACGGAGACACATGGATGGCCAATCCGTGCCCATAGGATAACATAGGAGCCGAAAACCAGTCATCGGTGTCCATCCTTTTGAAAACAGATGGACACAGGTTGCAAAATACATAAGTGTGAATCCACCCTAAGACATAAATATTTCATGCCATACAGAGAAAGAGGACGACCAAACTGAAGGGCTGCTCTGATTACCATTTTAGCTTTTCTAGATGCATTTTATCACAATGGCACATTCAGGTTTCCTTGAACCTTTTAGATGCTGTAAATGCTATTGACTGAGGCATCTAAGGGGTTTAATGACCAGGATCACTATTCTCTGTATGTTACAGTTGTCATTAGCTGTGGATGGCACAAACGCAACTTCTGATACCTCCAAACATCAACATGATGTGATTGTAGGGCGACAGCGGCAAAGGACCCACAGTCCAGATGTATGATTACAGCTATGTGTTGTAAGGGGTGAATATGTGCACAATTCACTGTCTCACTTACTACATGCCATCTACTTGGTTCCTCCTTTGTATGTGCTACGGCGAGACCGTTTTTATCAGTCACCCAAACTACGGTTGGAATAATGTCGTACTTGTCTATACGCCATGTTTGGTACTAAAGCTACAAACCATTGCCGCAAATGAGCTGCACTACTTTATACAGATCGTGACCAACAGTGGTAGCATTTCTGGAAGAGAACGCAATATTCTTAACTACAAGATGAAGAAAGATCTAACGAGGCAAGACCTCGTCAGTTTCCTCCTCGTCCAAGATGGCTGAAAAATATAAATTTATCCAGGGTGGGATTCTAGCTTCAAAACCTAAACCTAGCAAGTTCCACATTTTCCTGACCCTATCCTCGACCGTCTACCCCAGTGGGATTTTTTTTCTTCTTCCTTGAGCTTGTACTTTTAAAGTAAATCCCGCACCATACTGTTTCCAGGATTATTGCACCATTATCCCAAGAGGTACAACAACATAACTAATCGGCAGGTAGTTCCTACCTACCTGCCTGTTGTGCCCGACGTCGTTCTCTGCTGACATGGAGCTGTATAAGACCGCCCCTGCCGGCGATTCTGCAGCTTCCACCGAAGTTACGTCAACAGAGAGGCGGCTTCTCTGCTGTATGACAGCCGGCTCCCAGTTGTGAGACCTGTCAAATCAGCATGACATCGGCTGTCCCGCCTAGTCTATGGAACAGAGCAGAAAAGAAGCCGCCGCTTTGTTGACAAAACCATTGATTTCCTGGCAGGAGTGGTCTGTGCCGGCAGCGAACGGTACTGAGTACAACAGGCTGGTAAGTGGCAACTATGTGCCCGTTAGTGCCTAGGCACATTTTTGTTTATTTTGTAACAGTACCGGATATGATCTACCCTTTAACAAAACAATACGTCAAAGTTATACTTTTGAGGTAATTGTATATACAAACACAGCATTCCCATGGCAGCCTAAATAGTTACTGGCAAAAAGGCCAGTATGGAAACTTCTCTTCTTGATGAATACAGTAGAGAAGACCTGTCACCTTCTAAAAAGATCCCTGATCTATTCTATTCTGATGCTCTTTTCCAGTTTTGCGCAGTTCACTCCATTGTAGAGATATTAACATTTGTTGCTTTTGGAGCGCAGTATGTGATATCACTGCTACAGTCCAACTGGACATTTCTTCAGTATTCTCTGGGGGTGTGCTCTTTCACCCCTCTCTTCTGGATTCTGCCAATCACAACTCAGCAGCTAATCTATGATTGGCTGCATCTTAGAGAGAGGTTGACAGCACACGCCCCCAGGGAAGACTGAAGAAATGCACAGTTGGATTTAAGCAGAGATTTCACATATTGTGCGACAAATGTGAATCTCTGCAATGGAGTGACGGAACACAAAATAGAGAAAAGCGGCGAGTCAGAGGAACTTATGAATTTTTTACAAGGTAATTAACAATTTTTTTAACACATCAGACACTCTTTAAACAAGATATTACCGAAAAGTGAATGATAAGTGAACGTACATTCCCTAACTTCCTTGGCACATGATATTCTTTTGTGGCATCTTATTTTGCAGTGTTTAGATTACATAGATTGTAATAACTGAATGTTTTCTCTTTTTTTTTTCCTCTTAGGGATCTTTAATGTGTTAGGACTTCCAGTTACCCAGTGTCCACTGGGGCTGAGTGAAGCTGGACTGCCCTTAGGCATACAAATCATTTCTTCTCATTACAATGACCATCTAACTCTGGCACTTGCCCAATATCTGGAAAAATCTTTAGTTGGTTGGACACCACCAGGAAACATCTGACATATTGGAGGGAATTAGAACTGTTCTTAAAATCGTAAAATATCCGTAAAGGTTATCTGTCTACGACCTGTCACTTCTTTTTTATTTCTGGAGAACGTGTGGTTTAATGTTCTAGAATTTCGCTTTATAACCAAAGATATAATATATATGTATATGAAAATTATACTAAATTCAAGAAAACCTATATTCTTAACCCTTCCACCTGAGCCCTATTTCACCCTAATGACCAGACATTATTTTTCAATTCTGACCATGTCCCTTTACGAGGTTATATCTCTGGAACACTTCAATGGTTTCCATTGATTAAGATGACCAATGGACTTCAGTGTTAGTGGTGAGTTTTGGGTGGTATGAGATTTGCGTTTATTTATGGAAATATTGAAAAATGTGACCAAAAAAATCTGAAAATTTAGCAATTTTTGAACACTGAACTTTTATAATGTTAAACCAGAGAGTTATGTTGTACAAAATCGTTAATAAATACCGTTTCCCACATGTCTATTTTACATCTGCACCATTTTTGAAACAATTATTTTGTTAGAAAGGTTAAAAGTTTATTAGCAGTTTCTCATTTTTCCAACAAAGCTTACAAATACTGATGAGCAAGTGTAATCATTTTTCCCCAAAAAATGAAAAAGATCGTGCGCTGAAATATAAGACCTAGCAAAAAAACCTTTTTATTACAAGCATGCCTGCGGAACGGGGAGAGCAGCTGTTGATGTGAAGTACCGCTGCGGAGCCCGCTCGCCTTGTCTTTCTTGCACATCCTCCTGTATGTACGGTATTCGGTGCACCCCCAGCGTATATGTATGGTAGTAAACCACCGGACAATTAGATGTTACATGCTTGCCCCTGATTGGCCGGCGGCTGCTGGCGTCTGATTGGCGGTGGCTTACCATACATCTATGCTGAGTGGCGCCCAGATGCTATAATACAGGAGGACACGGAGCATCGGGAGAAAAGGTGTGTGTTTGTGGTGTGTACTTATTTTTTTTTTTTTTGCAGGTACAGTGTCATAATGGGGGGTAATGAGGAGGCTGAAAGGGGATATCAGGGATGATGGGGATATTGTGGGCTGCACGGGGATGATGGGGGCTGCAGGAGGAAGATGGAGATATTGGGGGCTGCATGGGGATCATGAGGGCTGCAAGGGGATATTTGGATCTGCAAGAGGATATTGGGGCTTCAAGTGGATGATAGGGGCTGCAGAGGGATGATGGGGATATTGGAGGCTACACAGGGATCATGGGGCTGCAAGGGCATATAGGGGAATGAAAGGGGATGATGGGATATTGGGGGTAGCAAGGGGATATTGGGGGCTGCATGGGGATGATGGGGACATTGGGGGGCTGCAAAGGAATATTGGGGTTGCATGGGGATCATGGAGGCTGCAAGGGCATAATGGAGGCTGCAAGGGGACATTGGGGCTGCAAGAGAATGATGGGGATAAGGGGCTTCATGGAGATGATGGGGCTGCAAGGGGATGATGGAAAAATAAGACATCCTTTGAAAATAAGAGTGCATATTTGGGAGTAAAATTTAATATAAGATAGTGTCTTATTTTCGGCGAAATAGGGCATTTGCTACACTAATGGATAGTATTCGGGTATTGCGAGTATTTTTGTACTCTCCTCGCGATATTCGTATCTCCCGCTCAGCAGTTTTGGCTCCTGATTTGCAGCCACTAAACATGCTGGGCTTCTTAGCCAAACACAGCAATTCGCAGCCATCTTGGTTGTGGCATTACTGTGATTGGCATGCCGTGCAGCATCATAGGGTCTTATAAGCCCTGACGTCGCAATTTTGCATACATTGCATCTGAAGCCTGCGTAGGAGAAGCATAGGGAGAGACTGAGCAGTTGCAAGGGAGAGTGTTTAGGCCTCTATCCAAAGGAGGACAGTGTTTATCTGATCTGTGCTGGTGGCGTCGGAACAAAGCCACCATTACCTGACACTTGTGATCCTTTCATCGTATGAGCAGCGCAGATCAGATAAACACTGTCCTTTGGATTCGTCCTTTATCACCACTGCATGCACATGTAGTGTGGATCCTGCAGCAGCCATACCATACGCTTACACTGGTTGTGGGTCACACAACTGTTTCAGGTGAGCAGTTACATCTGTCTGCTACACAAGTGTTGAAAGATAAGACCCTATTGCGCTTTCTTTCCTTTTTTATAGTTTATCCTTTTTATAGTTTATCTATCTAGGCCTCTTTATAACACACAGCCTATTTCAGGGCTACCTGCTGTGTATACTAGGTCAGTGTAGTGTAAGAAGGTAGAGTTTTTCTTTTTAGCAGGGAGTTTGAAGGAGCCTGTCAGTAGCACTATAGTATCAGAAAACAATAGCTCTTTTCAGAGCTGAAACCACTGAACAAGCCCACAGTACAAGGAGGGAGGGATTGTGAATTAGGGAGAGGTTAAACTGTTCTTCCAGTGTCCCTATTACAACAGTGCGCTTCCTGGACAACATATTGGGAAGGAGATAACCAGAGGAAGTGCCAGTGGTTTCGCAGTCATACATAGTTTTGTTTCTAGTGGGGTGCTGCATATGTCAGCAGTATTTTGAGAGTGATAAGAGAAGCATTATGTTTAATTTCATTTTTTATTCTGGGTCAATTGATGCTACTTTGGGCATATTTTGTTTTTCAATGGGTTGACTTTTCTTGTGGTGTTTTTGATGTGTATTTTGCGAATTTAGCTAGGCTCCATGCCTATACCTGTCACTCATCTCCCTATTCCTGATCAGCGTTGAAGCTCTGCTTCCGCTATTACCACTATTATGACACCACTGTTTTGAATGAGGTTCGGTATTTCAGTGACGTCTTCGCAGATATGGTGGGCGAACATATGCCCATTCTTCAAACTGAACACAAATGTTAAAAGGTTTAGTCATATCTAGTTAAGATCAGTTTGAAAAATTAAAATGTTTGTTGATTTAACTTGGGTTGCTGTCATCTGGAGGGATTACATTACAACCTGTAGATAAATCCAGTCCTTGTTGAATTTAATCAGAGTAAGCCTGTGCATTTTCCGTGGAGAGGTGTGTGCGCTTATCAGTGATTGATTTCCACAGCGCAAGTGAAAACACACTTTGACATCACGCTAGCAGCAGGGCAGGCCAACATCTCCAAGGCGTACAAGGATAGGTCAGGCCAAGTGTTCAGCTTGGACATCCAATAATTTGAGGGACTTGAAGCATCAGGAATGACGCAGGTATGGTCACTTAAGTATCCTTGAGCATGTAGTTCAACTTCTCCTTTCTCGCATTCTTACAGGCATAGCCCTTGCTGATTTATTGAAAATGGCCTGGTTTGCGTACATTTTCTCCCCCACCTCTGTTGGATCAGGTGTGCGTGTCTGAAGAGGAAATCCAGCTAAACAGACTGTAAAATTGCAGTTTTTATTGCACAGAAAAAAACTTCAGTGGTACAGGCAGGCAATGTGCATGGTACAGAGGCCAGTACCTCTGCTGCCAGCGTTGTCAGAGGATGATTTTTTCAGCAACTGATCTACAATGACCCTCTTGAAGGATTCCATTGTGCAACCCTTTGGTGACTCCAAAAGAAGAGAAGGAAATTTTTCCTTGTACCGTGAGTCGTGAAACATGGCCAAACAGTATAGATTGTTCGAAAAAATGTGTATCACACGAGGGTCTTGCGACAGACACTTACACATGGACTGTGCCATGTGGGCAAAACTGCAAACCGGCAAAGGTTCTGTGTCCCCACCATAAGGAACAATACCTATCCCCTTCTTCACACTTACTCGCCTCCTCCTCCACCCCTTCCTCTCCAGCCCATCCAAGCTGTGGTTGGGATTTCTCTCTGTAGCACTGGGAGTCCCCATGTGGCACAGAAAAACAAGTCCTATCCATCTTCATCTTCCTCATCATCACCCAATGTTGCCTCAGAATATTGGTTGAGCTGGGTAGTATCACCCATTGGTAAATCTTGCTCCATAGCTACCTGGTAGCCACTCAAAGCTTCCTCCTTGAGATTATGTAGTTATTGTTTCAACAGACAGCAGCGGGATGGATATGCTGATAATAGCCTGATCACCACTCATGAGTTTGGTGCAGCACTCAAAAGTTCAGAAGAACCTCTTAAATGTTGAATGAAAGAGTAAATCCAGCTCACCTAAAGGCCCAGTTACACACACAGATAATTGTGCAGAGATTGTTGGCAGATCTCTGGTTGCAGTGAAATCATGGACACATTGTTCTATTTTGTGGCTGTGTACAAATGTAACAATGCATCCATGATTTCACTGCAACCAGAGATCTGCCAACAATCTCTGCACAATTATCTGTGTGTATAATTGGGCCTTAAGATGGAACCGGCATCCTGACAACGCCCAACATTCAGTGAGAAAATGGATGAGTGGTCCAGCGTCTGCTGTTAAATCAATGCAATTTATTTCAATACAGTTGGTGTTCCAATAACTATACAGGGCAAACTACAAGGAGATAGTATAGGGCGAGTGCACGTGCTGCTGCAGGCAATGCATTTTGGACAGTTTCTCTGTCCTTTGTCAACCCTGCAAATGTCCACAATCCACACGCAATTGACAATTGTTATGTGTGGTGGCTAATTCTTAGGGTACCTTTACACGCGGCTACATTTCTAGGGTGGCTACAGGTAACTTACTGGTTGCAGTGAAATCATGGAGAGATTATTCCATTTGTACACAGCAACAAGATAGAACCTTGTATCCATGATTTCACTGCAACCAGTAAGTTACCTGTAGCCACCCTAGAAATGTAGCCGCGTGTAAAGGTACCTTAGTGTAATGGCATGTTGACGCTGTATTCAGCTACAGCCCTCAGCTGCTCACTAATCTTCACCAATATATGATATGTTGAGTTCTACGCTACGGTGTGGGCAGGTCGCAACTGAGTCGGTGACTTGTCAAATTCAAGCGTTTTTGCAGTGCTGCAAGAGCAACAAAAGTGGTTGAGGAATGGCAGAAATAGGCATTAATGCAGGACACCTTCTGAAGTATGTTTGACAAGTCAGGGTATGTGTTGATTAGCATGTGAGCCATGCATGGCATGTGGACCAGCTTGCTGACCTTTAATGCTGCCACCAACTTGCTGCCATTATTGTATACGAGCAGGCCCATAGAGGAGGGCCCTCCCAAACATATGTTACAGGGCCACCTCAGGGCTCTCACCAAACTCAGGTTTCCTGACACCTGAAGGCGCTCTGAAAACTTGAAATGATGACTGCAGAATGACATGGAGGTGGTGTGACAGGAGGAGTAGGAGGGGAGATGGAAACCATGATGGAAGTTAGGCCCACTATTCTTGGCGTGGGTAGGATGTGTGATGTCCCAGGCTGTCACTCTGTCCCTCCCTTCACCAGGCTCACCCAGTGTGCCATCAGAGAAATGTATCGTCCCTGTCAACACAACAACTGCTCCACGGGTCTGTTGCTAGGTGGACCTTACTGATTATGGCGTTGGTGAGTGCACAATTGATATTGTTTCACTCATGCTTTTGTAATGCGTGGACAGCACACCATGTAAAATAGTGGCTGCTAGGAACTGAGTATCATGGGGCAGCTACAGGAAAGAGATCACAGAAACACTCTGTTCCCACAAGCCTACATGTAAACATCTCCATGGATAGCCATTTGGCAACGTTCGAGTTTAGTATTTATGCCTGCGGGTACGTGGCTGGGTATTTACACTTCAGTTCCAAGCTCTCTGGCACGGACAACTGGGCGCTTCGCGGGGACAAGGAAGTGGATGAGGTTGATGTTTGCGTTGTCTGTGCAAGTGCAGCTTGTTGGCAGGAGGTATGAGTGCCTGCTTCATGGACAGCAGATTGTGAAGGACATAGCACAGGCAACATGGCAGTGGTTTGACCCGCAGACAGATTTGGTACCCTGGTGTTACTCCCACTTACTGAGGTTCTTGGCTGCCATGTGGTTCCAGATACTCGTGGTGCTTAGGTTGCCTTTGCCCTGACCTCTGCTAAGCTTGGTGTGGCAGATGCTGCAGATTATAATGTTTTTCTCAGAAAAAAAAGAAGTCCACGCAGCGGCTGAACACCCCATGTCCTGAATTGGGCCACAGTTTGGGTGCTCTTGGGAACAGTTGACACAGGTCTCACTCTGGTCAAACCACTCCCCTCTAGTACTTGTGTTGGTGTTATGTATCAATCTTCTTATGTGTTGCTGTGCTGGCTACGCGTGCTAACGATCCAGGTCAGATCAGTGGACTCATCCTTCCTAGTTGAGATAGTTACCATCAGGTCTGCCTACAGTGTGTCATCATCATCCTCCACCTCTGAAGACCATAAATCAGGTTCCTCAAAGTGGCTATCTTCTGGTCCTCAAATACTTGCGGCATCTGCTCACTTTCCTCTTCAATGCTGCACAGTGAGCGGCCAGAGTCAACCAAAGGATACATACAAAACAGATCCTTGGAGTGGCCAAGCTTGGGGTCATACAGTATGTCTCCTTTGACTGATGATAGGGGGAGGAAGGAGGATCAGGTGGAGGACTGAATGGGCCAACCTTCTGTAGACTGTGTGCTTATGGAGTATTTGTTGCTGCTTGAGAAATGCATAGAGTCCTCGTCTGCCACCCAAGACAGAATCTGCTCTCGCCTTTATGCCTTCCACACGTTTACGTTCCAGACCGGGGAATATTGCCAGAAACATAGTGGATGCATCAAGCTTCTTCTGACCTGACACAGACTCAGTGCCTTGTCACTCACCACTGGCAGCAACACACCCATGCACACGTCCCTGTACATAAACAGGTTTTTTTTTTTTTTGCACCTTGAGTTTTCATTACATATTTGCACATATTGACCCAAAGATATATGGGGAAAAAGGACACCTACAAAATGGGTGGTGGGAAGGGGGTTGAGCAAAGCCCAATGCCAAAATGGGCACATTGTAAACTGCAATGGAATATGTATTCCACTACTGAGTCGCAATGAGGGAGGGACCGCCCCAAAATAGTAATTAGTTATCGGGTCCTCACAAAGTCAGGTTTCTTGACTACTGCAGGCCTTCTGAACATTGGACTTACAACCCTGAAGGAATTTCATCTGACGTGTGATGAGCACCTTGAAACCCATGCGAACGCCATGTTGGAAAGCCCCTGATGTGCCTAAACAGTAGAAACCCACGTGACCCTATTTTGGAAATGAACCCCTCAAGGAATGCATCTAGACATGTGGTGAGCATCTTGAACCCCCCCCCCCCAGGTGCTTCACAGAATTTTATAGTGTTGAGCCATGAAATAAAAAAAGAAATGTATATATATTCTCACAAAAATGTTGCTTTGGTCCCAAAATGTTCATTTTTTACAATAGAAAATGGGCCATGGTTTCTTATGCAATTTCTCCTGAGTGCACCAATACCCTAAATGTAATTGGGAGCTAGTTTTTAGGCTCGGTACAGTGCTCAGCAGAGTCGCGCCATATTATGTGCAGATTTTGCTGTTATGGTGTGCAGGTGCCACGTCACATTGGCAGAGCAGCCAGTACAGCATGCCTCCCCCGCCCCTGAAAGTGACCCCATTTTACAAAAATACACCCCTCATTGAATTAATCTGTGAGTGCAGTGAACACATTGACACTACACCGTCATAAAAAATTTCCATCAAGTGATGAAGAAGAAAAAAAATTACTTTTTTGCCACAGTTTTACCATAGTTCCAGATTTTACATTTTCCCCTGGAGAAGTGGGTAAAAAAACAAGACCGAAATTTACTACACAATTTCTTCTAAATGTGGCAGTGCCCACGTGTGGCTTGGAGCAGTTTTTCTTAGAATAGTTTGCAGACTCCACATACAGAGCCCCTTACTGCAAGAACAGCTGAATTCCCCCTGAAGTGACCACATTTTGGAAAAGGCACCCCTCTAGGAATGTATCCACAGATATAGCAACAATTTTGACTCAGTTTACAAGAAACAAGCAGCAATGGATGTTGCTGAGTGAAAATCATTGCCATTGTAGTGCCCAGTACATTGTAGTGCCCAGCTCGTGCTTCTGGAGACACGCATCCTGTAAATTAAGCAGCCTCTCCTCACTAGAAATGCCAAACATGTGGTTTAGGCACACTGTATGGCTCAGAATGAGGGGTCATTTGGATTTGGGAGCACAGAATTCTCTGGACTTCTTTTGGGGAAGCGATAGTGCTTTCCCAAAGCCTTTGTGTTACCTGTATTGTGGAAACTTCTTTATCACTCCAGCTCTTTTTTTCACAGCTGGAGTGGCCCTTTAAATGTAATCCCATGTCATATACTCACCTTCCAGCAGCTTCACCCTTCGCCAACGCCACTCCAATCCTGCGGCGCCATCTTGTTTCTGTAACTTCTGACTAGACAGAAGTTACATCACAAGAGATCAATGTATCTCTATGAGAGCCAGAACGAGGCAAGAATGACGCTCCCATAGAGATTCATTAAAGTGACCTCCAAAGTGCTCCATGAAACATTGGATTGCGCTGGCAGGTCACTTTCGCCAGAGCCCTGCTAAGCGATGGCAATTGAAGCCGCCAGAAATTGAGTATCAAAGAGGGGGCAGGGGACAACAGCACTTCAGTGGTGCAATTAACAACAAAAAAAAAAAAAAACCACTAGAGTAGTGCTTTAACAGATGACAGGGGAGACTTTTTTTGTGGATAGAGTTGAAGTTTTTAACAGGAATATTTTCCCGAGGGCAGAGCATAGTATTGAAGTGTGCATGTGGCTCTTTCACTGCGCATGCGTATTACAGCACTTTGCTCTTCCCTTGGCAAGGAGAGGTGTGTGCGCGCGCAGGAGGACAATGTGAAGATGATACGCGGGACGAGTCATCCACACAAGCAGGAATAGATGGCGGAAGCTGGGTTTAAATCACACGGCATATTATTTCGCGCGATCAGAAAGCAGGTGGTTCAAATCCCATGCCAATTCACAGCCAGGACTGCGCATGTCGCTGACTGGTGGCGGGCAGCTGGCGCGACCAATCAGTGACGCGGGATTTGTGTTACAGACAGAATTAGACAATTATATAGTAGATGCCTACAGCAGTGTCGGTGTATAGCAGTGGTGGTGTACAGCACGTCACCAGAGGGCGGTGTCAGCGGCTTCGGGCACCCCGAGTGTGCGGTCCATTCCCCCCAGTGCTCGATCCCCGCAGTCTCCAGTTTCCCACAATCCGGTCCCGAGCTCTGCGGCCAGATCTGGCTCTTGTGGCCGGAGTGCGCCTGTTTGTGTGTAAACGAAATCCCGTGTCGCTGTGAGGATGGAAGCTGCGGAGGATGCAAGGGCTGTGAGGATGCAAGAGGCAGTGAGGATGGAGGAAGGGCAGCGAGGGTGGGGAGGGCAGCGAGGGTGGAGGACGCTGTGAGGATGGATCTTTGACCCCCCCCCCCCCCCGGGCTGTCCGGTGGCGCCCGCACGCTCCGGGCGGGTAGAGGCGGTCGGGGCGAGTCACAGGCTGGCACTCTGCCTCTGTGCTCCCCATCCCCCCCCCTGAGGCTGTCTGGCAGCTCCCGCATGCCCTGGGGAGACACACCGCCACTCCATTCTCTCGTCTGCCTGTGTGCTCTTCTTCTTCCCCCCCCCCCCCCCGAGGCTGTCCAGTGGCGCCCGCAGCGAATCACAGGCTAGCGCTGGGCACCAGCGCGGAGCTCCATGCTGGCATGGAGCTTGGCGGATGTCATTCCCTCCGCGCTGGCCTCCACAGCGCCGCCATTTTGGTCATTGTGTCTGTGTCTCTAACAGACATCCCTGAATCAGCGACGCGGGATTTCCATTACAGAAAAAAAAAGACGCGATAAGGCGATTATATAGTAGATATAAAGCTGAGTGTGGAATTCACATCATTACATCTACAATCACCAAATTTTGCACACACTCCTCATTTGACTCAGGGCTATCACTGTTTTGTGGCGCCTTAGTTGCAAAAAAAAAAAAAAAAAGGCCTATTTACTGTTTGTGTCCACACAGCCACGCCTCCTTAGTTATATTTTCTATTTACTTTGTGACTTTTATGTGCAAAATAATCATTCTATTTTGTTATAACAAAGAACACTTACTATCCCAGGCAACGTTGGGCTCTACATGTATGTCCACTGTACGCCCCAAACCTGCCCCCCACGATCCAAATCTGCCCCCCACAATCCCCCAAATCTGGAACCCTATCCCCCCCAACCCACACCCCTTCAAACCAGCAAAAAGGGAGCGACCCGTTACCTTTGCCAGCAGATCTTTTTTGACATGATTTTTTTTTTTTACATGTATTGAAAAATGTATAGGAAACTTGCAACAAAAAAGTGAAAATCTATAGCATGCCGTAGTTTTCCATATACTTGAGCATGGTCCAATAGTTCATACATTGTAATATACAGCATACAGGGAAAGCACTGCAGCACAAACCTTTAGTCCGTATTTATGGACACACTACAGTGAATGTCACAATCACAGATGGACTATGACGCCTTCAGCTCTCTGTGGCCTTCAATGAAGGAGATCTGCTGAAGACCATCACCAGCCGTTCAGTTCAGGGAGGCAGATGGAGAATTTACAGTAGATCCAGTTATTTCATTTTGGCCGTTATGAACTACTAGATGGGAGCCTGATGCTATCGCATTTGAGGGGGCAGTGATATCACGATGGGGCAGGCTCTGTAACGCTGGGGGCAGAGGCTGTCTCTCTCCCATGTAAATAAATGTATTTTTACTTAAAACCTGTTTATTAATAAACACTAAAAGTGTTTCATTTACTGGTTAAAAAAAAAAAAAAATCTGTAGGACTTCGCTGTATTCTCTCTTGCCACCGCAGGTAAACCAAGCAGCTACTGGTTGGGAGCTAGAATTCTCAGCATGGTAAGGCCCAAGCTGAAAATTGCAGCCAGCAGCCGCCCCAGAATTGGCACATCCATGAGAGATGCCAAAACTGGCGGTTACTCTGCTCTTCCAGCTGCCATGTAGCGGTGGCAGATTTGGTAATAAAGGGGTTGATGTCAGCCGATATCAAGCTCTATTGCTAAGGTCAACTGTTGGTGTAAAAAAAAACAAAAAAAACAGACATCCAAAATAGACAGACACTTCATTATCCACTTTACTACTTTATTAGCTCCCACCAAATTCAACCCCAACGTAATTACTGTAATCTGCTGCTGCCATCTTTGTGTATCTGTGTCCAAAGATGGCGGCCGCATGCGCGCTGTCTCTGCCCCCTTTTTGCGCGCTCTCTCTCTGCCCGTGCACGCGCAGGTCCTATAACATCAGGTCAGAAATAACTTGTGTCGACAGGTTGTGCATTCAGCGGATCCAGTCACTTGTGTGTGCAAATATGTTGGGCGCGGCGGAAGTGGAGTGAATATGATAGGACAACATTGTGGAAGTGGATGATAGACAGGACTTCAGGATTATGTAAGTAGATAGTGAAACTAGGAATAGGCACTATGAGATTGCATTGAGCTGGCGGATTACAACACAAAATAATGGGGTTTGTGTTATATATTTCAACTAGGGCTGGGCGATTAATCGAATTAATTCGATTAATTCGCCCCCTGATGTGGCCACGATTCTGATTTTTTCAAAATCGTGTAATTCGAATTAAAATGGCGCCCCCCCATGGGTATACAGGGCGGCGGCGGCGGGGATAAGTATAATAACAGTGCGCCTCCACACTTCCGCCTTGTAGATGCCGCAATGTGACTTTGGCGGGAGGCGGGGGACTTGTGGCGCCGCAGCCGGGATCCGTGTGACCTGCGGCAGGCATGGGGAGCGTCTCCCTGGATCGGGGGCTCGCAGGGCAGCAGCCGTAATCCGGTGCACGGCCGGCGGATGGGACTGCAATGTCGGTGTTTCCACATGAGCATGGCTGCTCAGTCCAGAGATGGGGGAGACCGGAGCAGCCTGCAGCACTGTGCGGGAGTGATCGGCACCATCCCCGGCTCCAGGTCAGTGTGTGCACCGCTGAGGCTCCATAGACAGTGCAGGGAGCAATCACTGCAGTCTGGGGCTGGTGCACTCACCAGTGTCCTCCATACACCACTGGGGCTACTGCTATATACACCATTGGGGCTGCTGCTATATACACCACTGGGGCAGTGCTGCTATATACACCACTGGGGCTGCTGCTATGTACACCACTGGGGCTGCTGCTATGTACACCACTGGGGCTGCTGCTATGTACACCACTGGGGCTGCTGCTATGTACACCACTGGGGCTGCTACTGTGTACACCACTGGGGCTGCTGCTATGTACACCACTGGGGCTGCTACTGTGTACACCACTGGGGGCTACTGCTATATACACCACTGGGGCTGCTGCTATATACACCACTGGGGCTGCTGCTATATACACCACTGGGGCTGCTGCTATATACACCACTGGGGCTGCTGCTATATACACCACTGGGGCTGCTGCTATATACACCACTGGGGCTGCTGCTATATACACCACTGGGGCTGCTGCTATATACACCACTGGGGCTGCTGCTATATACACCACTGGGGCTGCTACTGTGTACACCACTGGGGCTGCTGCTATATACACCACTGGGGCTGCTACTGTGTACACCACTGGGGGCTACTGCTATATACACCACTGGGGCTGCTGCTATATACACCACTGGGGCTGCTGCTATATACACCACTGGGGCTGCTGCTATATACACCACTGGGGCTGCTGCTATATACACCACTGGGGCTGCTGCTATATACACCACTGGGGCTGCTGCTATATACACCACTGGGGCTGCTGCTATATACACAACTGGGGCTGCTGCTATATACACAACTGGGCTGCTGCTATATACACCACTGGGGCTGCTACTGTGTACACCACTGGGGCTGCTGCTATATACACCACTGGGGCTGCTACTGTGTACACCACTGGGGGCTGCTGCTATATACACCACTGGGGGCTGCTGCTATATACACCACTGGGGGCTGCTGCTATATACACCACTGGGGGCTGCTGCTATATACACCACTGGGGGCTGCTGCTATATACACCACTGGGGGCTGCTGCTATATACACCACTGGGGGCTGCTGCTATATACACCACTGGGGGCTGCTGCTATATACACCACTGGGGGCTGCTGCTATATACACCACTGGGGGCTGCTGCTATATACACCACTGGGGGCTGCTGCTATATACACCACTGGGGGCTGCTGCTATATACACCACTGGGGGCTGCTGCTATATACACCACTGGGGGCTGCTGCTATATACACCACTGGGGGCTGCTGCTATATACTACCACTGGGGGCTGCTGCTATATACACCACTGGGGCTGCTGCTATATACACCACTGGGGCTGCTGCTATATACACCACTGGGGCTGCTGCTATATACACCACTGGGGCTGCTACTGTGTACACCACTGGGGCTGCTGCTATATACACCACTGGGGCTGCTGCTGTATACTACCACTGGGGCTGATACTGCATACACCGCTGGGGCTGCTGCTCTATACACCGCTGGGGCTGCTGCTCTATACACCGCTGGGGCTGCTGCTCTATACACCGCTGGGGCTGCTTCTGTAACACTGCTGGGGCCTATATACCACACTGCTGGGGGCTGTATACCTGTGCTGGGGTCCACCCTCGGCTTATACACGAGTCAATAGGTTTTCCCAGGTTTTGGGGGCAAAAGTAGGGGGGTCGGCTTATACACGGGTCAGCTTATACAAGAGTATATACGGTACCTCTTAGTTTTTCTCTTTATTCATCAAAGAAAAGAAAAAAAATAAAATAAAAAACAAAATCGAGATTTAAATCGAAAATCGTCCATAGGTTTAAATAAAATCGAGATTTTGATTTTTTTCAAAATCGCCCAGCCCTAATTTTAACTCAGAGAAATAATCACAATCAACATTAATACAGAAAGAAAAACACAAACTTTATTTAAAGAAAGCAGAAAATGTAACCAAATACACTCCACAAGCCTGCGCCATTAGTCAAACGTGATGGAGAATCCTCGCTCTTGCTCCTTCCTCCGAATCTCACATTCCTTTGCCACTTGCTCCACTTTCCTTTGAAGAAGCGCTACAAGAAGTAAAGGAGAATTACATCACAAGGCGGAGAGGTGCTCAGTGCAGGTATATTTCTTTGTATGCCAAAACTGAGAATGGGTCCTATATCACTTCGCCTCTTTCGAAACCAAGCAGCATCCAAATGACATCGTGAGAATCTGCTCCAATTAGGAAAGAATAACTGAGGGGAACAATGTTTTAGGCGCTCACCTGAGTTCTGATCGATCCACTGTAATGAATCCACATGAGCATTCAGGATTTTACAGATCTGCTGGAGCTGCGAGAGCAAAATACACAAATTAGCAAAGCTCGTGTTAGAGGATTCATCGACCTTTACTAAATTAAATGGGTTGTCCACTACTTGGGAGATCCGCTTCTCTATCCCCATAACAATAAATTAGCCTATACTCACCTCCAGCAGGAAGCTGGCACTGATTGGTCACAGGGTTCGCGTGTCACAATGTCACGTGGGCCCCAGGAACGCCACTTCTGACATTGTGGGAACCGGTGCTGACATCAGGGACGAGCATAGGCTTATTATTTCTAAGGGGGTGAACATGGGAATGAGAACGGCGCCAGTATCGGAGGGGAGTATAGGCTTATTAATTTTTACGGGGAATGAGAAGGGGATGTCCAAATAGCAGACAACCCCTTTAATAAAATTTGTAGCAACCATTCCAGTTCTTTGGTAATCCCACAAGTTGTGTGTATATGGAGGAGATTATAACACATATACATTGTACCTGTCGTCTGATCTAAGAACATTATGGTCTAGAGGAGGAACCTTTGTTGGAGAAGATTCTGTATAACTTGTATTTTGAAATCCCTGGTGTCTGTATGTAGGAGTCCAGTGGGCGGTACTATTAGTGCATCTCTGCATTCACAGGAAAGACTGTCAATCACTAGTAGAACCATCCACTTGACTCATATATACAGTCACTACTAGGACGGCCACTGGACAAACATACTAACACCAGGGATTCCAATGAAGGAAATACAAGGTTTTCCAGACATTTGTCCCAGATATGTATCCATGTGATCAGCTTCTGCTCTATAACGTCCTGCCTGTGGTTCAGACACCATTTACAATATGACAGGCTCTCTGTAATATAAAGGCTTTATCTGGAGCTTCCATGGTCAGTCTTAGTAGAGAGAATAACACTCCGTGACACTAGTATTCATGTCAAAGTGACAGACCCCATTAGGTGCCAGTGATGTCACTCATACAAATCTATCCTGGGGAGGAAACAAAAGAGGATATACAGATAGCCCGGGACAAGATCGTACATGCTGCTTTCTGTGAGGCAAAACATTGTTTTTAAATGGGCAGCAACTGTGATTGCATGCAATCCAGTGTGCATGATCACTTCCTCTCTCCCCCTCCCAGGAGATGTGGTATGATCAGACCATGTTTCTGTATGGTCAGACACATCCATTACACAGTACATAGCAGAGACACATATATAAGATCTCAGCACAGGAACATTTTTTTTAAACACATTCAATTGTGGAAGTTATTATTACTCCAAGATCTATTGAATACAATGTACCTTGTTTGTGGATAACCCCTTTAAAGGGGTTGTCCGGGCTTTTTGTAGAATTTCTATGTGTATCTAGGTTGCAAAATGTTGACAGTTTGTAATACACATCAGGTCAACATTTTGCATTGTCACCCAGATATCATCCATTTGTAGCAGCCAGGGAACGACCAGGGGGCGTGTTTCTGTTGGAGCCTGCATGTAAATAGAGAACTGGATGTTATGCTCAGACTCCTCCAAACACGCCCCCTCCCCCAGTCTCAGTATGCCCAGTTCCCCCCAGACTGCTACAGGCCCGCCCAACCCCCAATTAGACCACCAACCTACACTGCACACAGCGGTCCCCTGCTCCACTGACACAATGTGCTGAATCCGCAGCTGTGTGAAGTAGATTCTGCACACTAAGTGGAGGAGGGGGCCGCTGAATGTAAAGCAATATAGTGTGTGCGCTCACCTAGTCCTCTTTGGCTGAGCTATCAGTGGAGCTGAGGACCGCAGTCACGGCTCTCTTTGCAAAGACAGGATCGGCAACCACTGCACAGAGCTGATCTGGTCTTTACCGCAGCTGCCGGGTCTCTATGCCCTGCCCCCGTGTCCTGGTTCTCTGTGCATAGACAGGACTGGCTCCACTGTACAGAAAGCTGGTCCTGTCTATACCACAACTGCTGGCTCTTAATGCCCTGGAGCCAGTCCTGTTTATACCGCAGCTGCCGGCTCTCTATGCCACGCTCTGTGCTGCAGGAGATACTGGGAGGAGGAGTATCGGCTCCAGAGAGCCGAGACACAGAGCGGGGCATAGAGAGATGGCAGCGGTGGTATAGACAGGACTGGCTCTCTCTCTGTGCAGTGGAGCTGGTCCTGTCTTTGCACAGAGAGCCGGCGGTCCTCAGCTCCACTGATAGCTCGGCCAAAGAGGACTAGGTGAGCGCACACACAATATTGCTTTACATTCAGCAGTCCCCTCCTCCACTGACAGTGTGCAGAATCTACTTCACACAGATGTGGATTCGGCAAACTGTCTCAGTAGAGCAGAGGACCGCTGTGTGCAATAGGGGTGAGTGGTCATCTTAGGGGTTGGGGTGGGCCTGTAGCAGTCTGGCGGTGGCCGTGCATACTGTAGACCGGGGGAGGGGGCGTGTTTGGAGGAGTCTGGGAGTAACGTCCAGTTCTGTATTTCCATGCATGCTCCAACACAAAACATTCCCTCTGGTCATTCCCTGGCAGACGCAAATAGGTGATATCTGGCTAACTATACCAAATGTAAATTACAAACTGTCAACATTTTGCAACCTAGATACACATAGAAATTCTACAAAAAGCCCAGACAACCCCTTTAAGGATTAAAAGGGGTATCTTTATCTCAAATATTTGATGCATGTGTGGGACAGCAGCTTCAAAAACGGTACCTCTTTTCATAGCCAATTTAAGCAAGGATGAAAAAGTCCATGAGCAGCTCCCTCTCCTATGATCTCTAGGAGAGCTCTGAAAAGAACATGGCAGATTTGCTCACCCATTTTTTTCAGGACTCCCATAGTTACCAGCTAGAGACTGACGAATCCCAGAGGTGGGTCACCCCAATTTATTAGTACCGTCCTTGTGTTAGACGTGTATGCTGTTCCTCACCGGGTTACTGGCATCTCCTGGACCTGCCGTTGTGTTCAGATGCTCTATGACGTCCTTCAGATCCTGGGCCATGCGCTTCAGCTGTGCGTCAATGTTCTCTGCCAACTTGTATCTAATGGGAAAAATAAGATGAAATTACCAATACATATTGTATATTAGAATAAAAGTTGCTGACTTCTTAACGCATGGCCAAACCTTGTATTAGCCTGAATATCCACTTCAAAAATCTACCTTTTGGACACTTTAAAAATTGAGGTTTTTGCTTACAGTCGGATAGTTTTTTTCCTCTTCTCGTGACAAGTAGAGCTTGGCTGAGGTTGGCAGATGCTGAGGTTTTTTTTTCCTTTTACATTGTGTTTTCCTGTCATCCAAGCACAAGGATGCATTCAGGTATCATGGTCTGAAACCGCCATGTAAGGACTGCCTGGGGGTCTCCTGACCCGAACTTAAAAGTGTAAATGTCATATCATTGAAAAAATAAAACCCAATACTGCACTGGTTGTTTGATGGGTCACTTAGCTAAGATAATGCTTTTTTGTGCCATATGACTTATTTTCTCACATTTTCCTGTGCTATTTTAAAAGCTGCATTTTCTGTGTGTGGGAGTGGCCAGCAGCTCATAGAGATTAGTGCAATGTGATGTGATAGCAAAGAAAGGACAAGAGAGATCCTGAGCTGTGTGGAGCCAGCAGACAAGCGGTTAAACAGAGATTGTGACAGATATTTCTGGCAGAAACTAGTTTGACCTCATTTTGAACTTTGATGTTGCTTAGCAACTCTGCTCTGAGCCAGCCTAAAGTGATACATTGTTACATGCCCCGTATCCACTGAAGGCAGACCTGACTAATACTAAACATGTCTGCTGCACACAGTCTTGTGGGGACACCTTGTGGAAGGTTTATGAATGGTTTGCAACCAGAATTTTAGTTTATTAAAATCACTTGCTCTACATTACTAGTAAATAAAAATTTAAACGGCGGTTACGCTTTAACAGTATTAGGGTCCTTTCACATCAGCGTTACCGCATCTGCCGCCTAGCGGCCGACTTGCGGTGCACCTGTGGCAAGCCCCCATTCATCCTCTATGAGGCTTGTGGCAGGTGCGGTAATTGCGGTTTTGCTGCAATTGAGCACTTGCGGCCGTGCAAAAAAAAAAAAAATGCAGCTAACCGCAGTTTTTTGCCCGACCAACTACCGGATTTGCCGCATCGTGGCAAAACTGCACTTTCCATTAGCCTCAGAGAGTGAACAGGGGTTTGGCACAGGGGTACCGCAAGTCGGCCATTAGGCGGCAGATGTGGTAAAATCTGCCGTGTTCAGTGAACAATGCTGATGTGAAAGCCCCCTTTTATGTGTCTTTCAGACTGTTGTGTCAGGAGGCCAGCGAACAAAGCCTAAAACTTATGGCGGGACTATTACATACACAGGGCTATGGAGCCGGTAAGCCAAACCTCCAGCTTTTTATGGGGGCGAATATGGGGAAAGAGAAGGCGTGGTTCAAGTAGTGAACAACTCGTTTTAAGGGGTGGCATAGTCAAAAATGACAAGTTTGCAGTCACTCTGTGGGTCAAAGCATTTGTCTGCAGACTTGTGAAATCCAAAGAACTTACACAGTGTTGGCTCTGATGATTCTTGGGTGGCAGCGCAAGGAAAGACTAAGCAAGAAACAGTCTAGTTGGTCTGTTTCCAGGAGTCTACATATCAATACTTGCAGTCATGTGACTGCAGTTCACAGCGCTAACACCAGAGAATCCCTCACAGTATACAATGTGAGGATTCACAAGTCTGCAGTCACATAGAATGTCATTTTAGACCAGACAACCCCTTTAAGAGTAGCAATGCTTGCTCTTCCTGTAATCCACTGGATTCAAAGGAAAAATGCCAATATCTTGATATACTTAATGTTTTCATAGATTTTTAAATATTAATTACGTTGGGTTTTGCACTCTGGAAAATCGCTTTTTTCCTTGCCCATCACGGAGGACAGAGTGGTGCCATTACTGGGGACTGTTCCCTATATCTCAATAAGATTATAAGAACCAAACTCAATCGCTAAAGGTTCAGTAAAAAAAAAAACAAGTTTAAAATCTAATACCAGGCTTTTAGTGGTGTTTATCTTACGTCTTTTCTCTCTCCTCGTCTGCATGTTGTAGATAGATGGTTCCACTCTGTTCTTTTACGGATTCTTCCAGCGGTGTTAATAGATCTTCTAACTCTTTCTGCTGAGAGAGTATAAAGTCCAGTTCTTGGTCCAATCTAACGAGAAGAAATAAATTAAAAAGTCTATAAGTCTTTTAAATGTTGGCATAAAAACACAGTAGAAAATATCGGGAGAAGAATAATAAACATGTGCCGATCCACACGGGGGACCCTTGACCATCCTGCTTTCGGCGTGGGATCTCGGTGCTTAAACCCCCAGCAATTTATCGACCATGTACGTAAAGTAACAACTCAATATTGGTACAACCCTGCTGCAACAAAATAGGAGCACATTGTGGATTCCCCATATAGGATAGATCACTCCTCATCATCTTACCTCTTCTGGTCTAACTTCACCTTCTCCATCTCTCGGTGTAATGCGGTGATCTGACAACATAAAGGCAGTAAGATATTAGATGCGTACAGCAGTCGTCACCATAGCCTCCGCCGCAGTGCCGGGCGCTCACCCTCTCCCCGTTGCCGATCAGGGTCCGGTCCCAGGCATTCACTTGAGTAGCTTGTTGTATAAAATGCTTTTCTTGATCTTCCAGCTCCATACTCCATTTGTTGATGAGGTTTTCTAGTTGAGCGTAGTTCATAACAGCTGGGGCACTACTGTAAGCAACATAAGCATTAAATTACCGGGTCAAAGGGAGGGGGGGGGGATGACCACTGTTTTGGTACTTCATATAAAATAAATTGGAAGCAGCAACAACATACAGAAATTCAGGCTGAAGCTTAGAGAACTCCGGGAAGACTTTTTTTTTTTTTTTTAACTGTTCCTGCCCTCCTACATGGTGAAGCTGAGCTGTACACTACAGTTCTAGGATCTATAGATCACTTATAAATCAATAAAATCATATCTGCTCCTCAGCTCTCACCCCTCCCTCCAGGGACAGAGAAATTCAGTCATGCATATTGACCATGGCAGTGCTGAATCAATCAATTAGTGCTTTGCCTCTGCTCCTAGCCTGAAACATGACAGTGCACATTATACACCATCATATCATTTTACAGCAGAAGATCACAGCGTGTATTAATATCTGCTTGGTGACATATATGGCTTTAAAGTGGACCTGATGAGGCTGGTGTTCTTACTTGGAGAATCCATGTCAGAATCGTAGGTCTAGTGATTGCAATATATTATACCAGAGGTCTTCATAATGTATCATCATAGAGAAAAACTAAATCAACTCAGAGTCTCAATATTACACTATTCTCCCTAGAAGGAAGCAAGGGAAGGGTTGCAGAGTCTGCCTCCAGCAATACCTTGCACTTACCTTACAGGTATGGAGCCAGACGTGATACTTTGTACTGCTCCTGTGGTCTGTGGTTTACTCACCAAGGCAGCTGCAAAAGAGAACAGAAGGTCTCTGAATGATATGCGATATGTGTATAACAAATGAGAAACGGATCAGCTCGCAGTGTTGAACCATGGCAGAAGATTGTCACAGATCTCAAATTATTACAGTCAAACAGCCATGAACTAAGGTGAATATTAACACCACAAATAAGAGTTACGTTACATACCAGCTGGGTAGAAATAGGAACAGCCAAAACAGGTTTCACATTAAAAGGAATCTGTCAGCAGGTTTTTGCTATGTAATCAGAGAGCAGCATTATGTAATGGGGCTGAGACACCGATTTCATTGATGTGTCACTGATTTGGTTGTGTGCTATTTTAATACCAGTGTTTTATCAGCAGGAGACTATCACTGCCGGACTAGCCGCCTTTGTGCCTCTTGGTCCAACCCCAACACTGCACAGCATTGAGTAAGAGGAGATGGATGTTTCTCGTTGTCCACACTGCTGATGGAAAAATAGTTGTTCCACGCTGTGGTAATATGTAATAGCTTTGGTACAAACTTGAAACGTGTGATAAACTATTTTTTCTTTTTTAAACAGGCTACAGTAAGGGAGATCTGTAAGAGCTTGAAACGCATAATAAAGCTATCAAATACTACTACAGCGTGGAACGACTACTTTTCCAGCAGCAGCGATGTCAACCGGAAACTTTTTTTTTAATTACTCCTCAATATATATTGGTAGATGAAGATTTCCTTCTTTCCCCCCGACATGACTGCACCAGCTGCATTCTCTATGGGGATATGATGGGGCTGTCACATGTACAACCTGGTCAGGTGAGCACCACCCACCACTCTCGAACGTCATCTATCCTATACTATATCACCCTATGTGCTTGGCTTACTTTTTTCTCAGTATAAAGAGAAAGCTGTGGGCGGGTAACCCAGTAATCTAAGTGATAGATCGCTGAATTCAGGGTCTCTACCTACATTATGCTGCTATCAGACTAGGTAGCAAAACAATAGACAATGAACACAAAGCTGTGAGCGGGGATAGCTTTCTCAGCTCTGCTACATCTAAAAACTCCAACTGTGTAACAACTGTTGCACCCAGTAATCAAAGTGATACATCACTGGAATCAGAGTCTCTTTTCCTATATCATACTGCTAAAGCCTAGGTCTCACATAGCGATATCGGTAACGATATCGTCCTATTTGTGACGTAGGAACGATATCCTTACCGATATCGTTGCGTGTGACAGATAGCAGCGATCAGGCCCCTGCTGTGAGGTCGCTGATCGTTGCACAGGGCTCCTGACCATTTTTTGGTCGTTGGCCCCCCCGCTGGTCACCACACATCGGTGTGTGTGACCGGCGGGGGCAGCGATCAGCGACCTGTCAGGATCCCCCGCCATGTCACAGCGCCGCACAGCAGCGCTGTAACATGACATCCAGGGTGACAAGCGGGCTTAGAGACCCGCTTGTTTACCATGGTTACCGGCACCCGCCCGCTTCCGGGTTGCGGGGAGCGAGCGGGTGCATCCTCTTCTATCCTGTCCCTCACTATTCTCATCTCTCCCTGCTATTTCCCTGTTCCCTACTCTATCCCATATCCTAAACCCTAATCCTATCCCTCTCCTTGTTCTAAATAAAGAAATCCCCCCCCCCCCCCCGAGGCTCACCGGCATCAGAGGCTCCCATACCGGCATCTCTGTAATGGAGATCTCAGGGGTAAAGGACCTGTAATGAGGTCACAGTCATGTGACCGGCCTATACTGTAAAGTATAGGCCGGTCACATGATACTGACCTCATCATAGGTCCTTTACCCCTGAGATCTCCATTACAGAGATGCCGGTATGGGAGCCTCTGATGCCGGTGAGCCTCGGGGGGGGGATTTCTTTATTTAGAACAAGGAGAGGGATAGGATTAGGGTTTAGGATAGGGGATAGAGTAGGGAACAGGGAAATAGCAGGGAGAGATGAGAATAGTGAGGGACAGGATAGGAGAGGTCGGCACCCGCTCGCTCCCCGCAACTCGGAAGCGGGCGGGTGCCGGTAACCATGGTAAACAAGCGGGTCTCTAAGTGCAGGAGAGACCCGCTGTTACCATGGTTACCAGCGTCCGTCCGCTCCCAGGATGCAGGGAACGAGCGGACGCTGGGTACCAACGATCTGGCTGCCCAGAGGTCGCTGGTGAAGTCTGTCAGTGTGACAGCTCACCAGCGACCTGATAACGATGTGTCAACGATGCATCAACGATGCTGATCGTTGTCGGCATCGCTGACACATCGTTATGTGAGACCGGGGCTTAAGTTAGTTTAGTGCTTAAGGTTGCAAAAAACTGCTGACAGCTCCCATTTAATCTTGGAGAGAGGAAATACTCTTAAAGAAAATATAAAGCAACAATAAAAGGGAAACTCTGGGGGGTATACAACATTGTGTACTGTCCCTGCCCTCCTACATGATGAAGCTGAGCTGGGCACTACAGTTCTAGGATCTATAGATCACTTATAAATCTATAAAATCATATCTGCTCCTCAGTTCTCACCCCTCCCTTCGGAGACAGAGAAATTCACCCCCCATGCTGAAGCAGAGATTAGGGGGTGTATAGGGAGCGTGCTTCCTGGGGGCTCCAGGATCATATTACATTCCCACCCCATCATACTTCTGTATGGGCAGGGGCATGGCTGCCAGCCCCAAGGTCACACCACAATCATGCCCCTTATATACCATCCTATGTAATGTATGAACAGGGGAGTGATCCCTTCATATAGCAATCATGTAGCGTGATCTTCTGTGGTACAATGATATGATGGTGTATTATGTGTACTGTCATGTATCAGGCTAGGAGCAGAGGCAAAGCACTGCAGGAGGGAGAGGTGAGAGCGGAGGAGCAGGTATGATTTTATGGATTTATAAGAGCGATCTATAGATCTTAGAACTGTAGGGTACAGCTCTGCTTCATCATGTAGGTGGGCGGGGACAGTCCAAAAATGTATTTATCTCCCCGAAGTTCCCCTTTAAAGGCGCAGTTCAGTAGTGCACAATGGATGTCCCCAATGAAAGTTTAAAATAATAAGTAAAGCCGGCTGTTACATGACACTGTCGTTGGGACGGCTCTGTGAAGGGTGCAGGATATCAGCGGCCCAAATAGGCTGTGGTACTAAGCAATGTCACCTTTCTACTAGGAGGCCCAGCACTCAGAGCAGACGAGTGCTACTGGTTGGTCCAGGAGGCAAATAGGTTTTACTTTATGATGCCGATTAGGGACATTCAGCGAATCTGTTCAGTGGTGCCATATACACAGACATGTTCACATTAGAAATGACGTCATACCTGAAACCGGAGCCGAGGTCGTAATTGAGAAGAGAGACGAGGCAGCTGTGGTCAGACTGGAGCCGAGACCCAGGGTGCTGGGGGCAGAGGTTGTGGTCCCTAAAACTGGTGCAACTAAAGAAACAATGAAAAGAAAAATTAACCTGCAGTCAATTTATGGTAAATACTTTCTGCAAATTAGAACAATACTTCACAAAGTGACACAGAAGTACGATGATGATGAAGAAGCTGGGCCTATTGTAAAGACACTGATGATAGAGGGGCCATTTAAACCAAGCGCGGTGCAGCATGTAACAAACGCCGGCCCCAGCCTGATTGTCATTTAGAAACCTGTTCACACAGAGCTGTGCACAGATTAATCAGGAAGAAATCATTCAGTGCACATACACTGCCAAACAGTCCGCTACCGACAACGATCAATTTTTGTGCAAAGGAAAGATCATGTCAGTGTTTTGCTTGTTCATCATATGATCAGCCATGATCAGGGAAACAAGTGCTCTTAGGAATGCTTGTTCCCAATAATTGAGAGGTGTATATGAACATTAAAGGGAACCGGTCTCATCCTCTGTCATTAAATCACCCCCAATATTATTTAGATCATGTAATATTCATGAGTAACCTTTAAAAAACAGAAAGAAATCGTATTTATCCCAAAATAGCACTTTAGATACTTACATGTTTTCATTAACTAGCTGGGCGAACAGTCACACAGTCATCCGGGCGGTTAACAGACATGTCACTCAACTGTAGCAATGCTGAAATTCAGGAGATGCTTTACGACCTGTGTGATGTCACGACCATGTAATTGTAATAGGTGGAGTTAAGTCTACATTGTCCACGCTGAGCTCCACCCATTATGATCACATGGTCGTAACATCACCACAGGTCCTTTTATACAGACCATTAGATACATTTTGGTTGCAGTTAAGTGACATGTCCGGATGACTGTTTGCCATATATATATATATATATATAGATAGATATAGAGATTTACAACCACTGGCAAAAATTAAGGAATCACCTGGCTCGGAGGAGGTCCATTCAAAAAAAGCAGATCACAGACATGGCACAAAACTAAAGTCATTTCAAATGGCAACTCTCTGCCTAGAAGACACACTAAAAGAAATGAAAGACAAAAAAATATGCTATCCAGTAACTTACTTTTGTAGACCAAGCAGGGGTAAAATTATGGAATCCTAAATTATGGAATCATGACAAACAAAAACAAAATAACACTCAAATACATTACTATATTTTGTTGTACCCCTCTGGCTTTTATAACAGCTTGCAGTCTCTGAGGCATGGACTTAATGAGTGACAAACAGTACTCATCATCAATCTGGCTCCAACTTTCTCTGATTGCTGTTGCCAGATCAGCTTTGCAGGTTGGAGCCTTGTCATGGACTATTTTCTTCAACTTCCACCAAAGATTTTCAATTGGATGGAGATCTGAACTATTTGCAGGCCATGAATTGACCTTATGTGTCTTCTTTCAAGGAATGTTTTCACAGTTTTGCTCTATGGCAGGATGCAGATAAATGGATTCCATCATCCCCAAGCATCCTTTCAATTGATGGGATAAGAAAATTGTCCAAAACATCAATGTAAACTTGGGCATTTAATGAAGATGTAATGACAGCCATCTCCCCAGTGCCTTTACCTGACATGCAGCCCCATATCATCAATGACTGTGGAAATTTGCATTTTCCCTTCAGGCAGTATCTTTATAAATCTCATTGGAACGACACCAAACAAAAAGTTCCAGCATCATCACCTTGCCCAATGCACATTCGCGATTATCACTGAATATGACTTTCATCCAGTCATCCACAGTCCACGATTGCTTTTCCTTAGCCCATTGTAACCTTGTTTTTTTCTGTTTAGTGTTAATGATGCTTTTGTTTAGCTTTTCAGTATGTAAATCCCATTTCCTTTTCGGCGGTTTCTTACAGTTCGGTCACAGACATTGACTCCAGTTTCCTCCCATTATGGTTTGTTTGTCATTTCCTGTTTTGGAGACCTATTGCTTTAAGTTTCCGGTCTTGATGCTTTGATGTCTTCCTTGGTCTACCAGTATGTTTCCCTTTAACAACCTTCCCATGTTATTGTAGTTTGGACCAGATTTTAGACACAGCTGACTGTGAACAACCAACATCTTTTACAACATTGCGTGATGATTTACCCTCTTTTAAGGGCCACTTTACACACACCAACTTATCTGTACAACTTATACTGGTTGCAGTGAAATCATGGACACATTGCTTCCATTTGTGGCCGCTTACAAATGGAGCAATGTGTCATGATTTCACTGCAACCAGTAAGTTGTTCAGAAGTTGGACAGATAAGTTGGTGTGTGTAAAGTGCCTTAAGAGTTTGATAATCCTCTCCTTTGTTTCAATTGACATCTCTCGTGTTGGAGCCATGATTCATGTCAGTCCACTTGGTGCAACAGCTCTCCGTGGTGTGATCACTCCTTTTTAGATGCAGACTAACTAGCAAATCTAATTTGATTCAGGTGTTAGTTTAGGGAATGAAAATTTACAGGGTGATTCCATAATTGTTTCCTCAGAATTGAGTGATTCCATCATTTTTTCCCGGCTTGGTCTACAAAAGTAATCATTACTGGCTAGCACATTATATTTCATGATTTAATTTAGTGTTTCTTAAAGCCATAAAGTTGTAATTTGAAATGACTTTAGTTTTGTGCCAGGTCTGTGATCTGCTTTTTTTTTTCTACAAAATTAAACAAGTGAATGGACATCCTCCGAGCCAGGGGATTCCAGAATTTTTGCCAGGGGTTGTATATACAGGGTGGGCCATTTATATGGATACACCCAAATAAAATGGGAACGGTTGGTAATATCAACTTCCTGTTTGTGGCACACTAGTATATGCCCTCCCATATACTAATGAGCCACAAACAGGAAGTTGATATCACCAACCATTTCCATTTTATTTAGGTGTATCCATATAAATGGCCCAGCCTGTATATGGTGTGTGTGTGTGTATATATGTGTGTAATATATATATATATATATATATATATATATATATATATATATATATATATATATAAAATTTAATGAACACTACATGATCTAAACAACATTGGGGATGGTTTAATAACAAAAAAGGACATGACAGCTTGCCTTTAAAGGGGTTTTCCCCATTATCAAATTTCATTATAAACAGTAGATCTTGGAATAATAATGCTTTCCACAATTGAATGTGTTAAAAAAAAAAAAAAGTATTCCTGTGCCGAGATCTTATATGTGTCCCTGCTATGTACTGTGTAATAGATGTGTCTGACCGTACAGGGACATGGTCTGATCTTGAATGGTATTTGGCATGGATGTTCAGGAGAAAAAAAAACTTAATTCAGTGTATTGTTGCATTTGAAATAGACACCTCGGATAAAAGACAGTTTGTCCTTGGCAGGGAAGGACTCAAAAGATAGTATACAGACATTACCGCACGGGATCACAGCTGATCCTGTCTGCGGGCCAAGATATTCTCCGGTCCATTTAAAAACATTTTATCTCACAGAAAGCAGCATCCCATGCTGTAATGTAAATCCCTGTTTCCCCCTCCAATGTGGTGCTGTTCTGGCAGTGTCATCACTAGATCTCCTGGGTCTCGCATGTCATGGTCACACAATCCCTCTGGCCAGTCAGCGCTGGCTTAATTCTCTCCCCCTATTGACATAATTGACATCCAAAGGAAGTGAGACAACATCCTCAGATCTCGATTCCTCCAGAGTGAGGCCAGCGCTGACCGGCCAGAGGGATCGTGTGACAAGGACTTCCAAGATCCCGGAGATCTAATGATGATACTGCCGAAACAGCACCGCATCGGAGGCGAGTAACGGTGTTCCTAAATAATAAATGATCTCTGCAGGCATGTGTCGGCTTCATGTCGGCACCATGACTCACCTTGTGCGGGTTCGGGTGGTTTTGCAAACAGGTTTGGGGTCGGCTGGACTGGAGCTGTCTGCACCGGGGCGGTAGCAGAAGTCGAAATGTTGGAAGCAACAGATGTTCCCATACAAAAAGCTGGAGGAGACAGAGAAGGAGAGGATATGGTGTTATTAATGAGGACAAACTAACCTTCGTCACAGATTTAGATCAGTTCTCATATAAAAACCAAAGACTCAGGATATTTTCCAAAATACATACAAACGGGGCATCCCTCTGTCTTCAGATCAAGTGGAAAAGGGCAATATTGGAGCGTTTTATTTAGGGATGAGTGAGTATAATCGTTACTATTCACTATTCGCACAGATAGTACAGTATTCAGGATACTCATTACTCAGTGAGTATCGCTGGTGCTCGTGAGTGATGTGTCCATCGTTATCGACCTGACACATATTGCCTGCTCCTTTCAGTAACCAATGGGAGCTGGCACCCCAGTGAGAGCCAACTGTATGTTAGGGTCTTTCTAGGGGGTACAGCAAGGTGTTTTATACAGTAGAAACATTAAAAAGCCCGCTCTCCTGTCCCTGAAACACTCGTTTTATAGCTGGATGTGTGTGGACTAAGCCTATCACTAATTGGCCAACATTAGACTCGATATTCGGACGAATATGAGAGTATAAAAACTACTTGTTATGAGTATAGCGAGTGCATATGTTTCACCACTCGCTCATCACTAGTTTCACTGCTAGAGACATCAATATGATACAACCCCAAGAAGGGGGCAGCATCACATTAGATCCAGGGATAGGTCTAGATTCCCCAATAACTGGACTGCTGTGAGAAATCAATGAAGTATAATCAGCCATACCTGGGGTTTGCGCGGCATTGCTTGCTGCCTGGGTGGGAGCAGTTATCGTTGCTGGAGTAGCGGGTATATTTGTGGTGACAGCACCAGCAAATGTGAATCCGCCACCGCCGGCAGTACTGGAGGGCGCTGAGAGGGGCTGGGCAATTTGAGTCCCAAACGTGAAGCCAGTTGCCTGAGTCTGTCCAGTGGCTGGAGCTGCGGCCACCCCCGCCGTCACTCCTCCGAGACCCAGCTTCGGTGCAGCGTTTCTGAAGAGAAATAGTACAAACCGATTATTACCATTACAGTGACACCTTCCTCTTAAACTATTGAAACTAGTGATGCAGCTGGATAAGTCATAGTAAAATAATACAGATGGCACTACATGCAATATGATCCTGGAAGTGCGTTTCAGTGTGTCAGCGCCCCTAATACACCCTATTGCACCTTGGCGTGATATGAAACATTTTTATTTATTCTCATACTAGAACCTACTGTGGATATAAAAAGGCGACATCCTATTGTGTGTGGGACTGTGAGGCGACATCTTATTGCATGTGGGACTGTGAGGCGACATCATATTGTGTGTGAGACTGAGGGTCCGTCACTACATTCTAGGATATGATCTTGGAGATGGGAATACCCCTTTAACCTTTATCACTTAATATTGAGTAGAATACAAAACAAAAATAAGCAGAATTAAATCCGGCTGGTCACATCGGCCCCCACAACAGTCACAGTCTCTCATGTGTCTCCTTGAAAAAATTAAATCCCCCCACCTAGGGCATATTCATCGTTATGGCTCCATCATTTACAGGATTGTGGCTGTGGATACTGCAGAGTCAATATTGTAATTTTTCACAGATTGGACACTCTTCAGGGGTAAATATATGTTGTGCTGAGTTTTGTGTCACTGTGAAAAACAAATCTAATTACTGTATATACTCGAGTATAAGCTTTTTTTTAGCACACTTTGTGCTGAGAAGTGCCCACCTAGGCCTATACTGGAGTCAGTTAGTATTTGCTGTGGGGGGAATGGGGAGGAGAGCAGGAGGGGGCTGAAGAAGGAGCGGGAGGTCACGTGCCCCCTCTCATTAGTGTAATGCAATTTGCACTGCATCCCCTGTCCATCACCGGGGGGAAAGCGGCTCATATTGCATTACACTAATTGTACTCACCTCCCATCACAGTATCTAGCCCCCATGCTGCCCCACACAATAAAATAATTAACGATTTAACTTACTTTTCCGCTGCATCCCTGCAGGCACCGTGGCATCCTCCGGTCTTCCTGCTTGTGCTGGCATCATGTGACCGGCGCAGCGATGTCGACACAGCTGAGCTGGGCACAAGCAGGAAGACCGAGGACGCCACGGTGCCTGCAGGGAACTGATGGTAAGGTGAGTTAAATGTTTATTATTTTATTGTGTGGGGAGCATGGGGCCAGATACTGTGATGGGGGGGTACAATAGACAAGTAAAGGGGGCGGTCATGAAGCAGCATGGGGGGGGGGGCAAAATAAAGTTATGGGGGGCATGTGCCAGGATGTGGGGACTGTATACAGTGATGGGGGGCATATACCAGGATAATGGGGCTATATACAGTGAATGGGGCACATTTACCCATGATGGGAGGGGCCTATATATAGTGATGAGGGGAACTATATAACAGGATGGTGGGAGGCTTATATACCACGATAGAGACTGATATACCATGATGGAGAGCTGCTGCATTTCCCACCCTAGGCTTATACTGGAGTCAGTAAGTTCTCCAGTTTTGGGAGGTAAAATTAGGGGCCTCGGCTTATACTCGAGTATTTACGGTATTATGATTTTTTTCTTGCTACCAAAACACCCTACTTAATTGCAGGTATGTTGAACACGGCCGGGTGTGGAGCACCACGTGGGGCATCATTTAGCCATACAAAACTATTGGAGCCATTTCTACTTTTGCATAATAAAATATTTACAAATAAATCACATTTGAGTTACTAAACTAAGCGCCAAAACATGAATGTGTAACCAGGGAGAAATTACATAACACATTAGGACGTGTTTCTCATATTACCCCTGGTCAAAATGAAAAAAAATGGGGCTATAACTCCAATTCAATAGAAAAATTTTATTTTTCATAGTACATGAAGGGTTAACAAGATTCTTAGACACTTATTTTGAATACTAAAAGGGATGAACCTTATAAAGTGATCTATTGCCCCATCAAACTTTACGAGTGAAATCAACCTCATAAGAGATGCAAATTTTATTGAAAAATAAAGTAATAAATAAATAGGCAAGAGGAAAATACAGCAATTCAGCCAATAGGTGGCGCTACAACACTGCAAAACTAACCAGGGAAAATAATAGAATAAATCTAAAGCATCAACAAAATATATAAATCTGCAGTAAAAGAAATTTGCCATAGATTTATATTTATATTTGTTTTCATGCTCCAGAATTACCGTAGTCTAATATTTTCCCTGGTTAGTTATGCAGTACTGCAGCGCCACCTACTGGCCGATTCACTGTACTGTCCTTTGCCCATTTTTCTTGCTTGTGCTATTTTTCAATACAATTTGAATTTCTTTCTACTTCTTTCTCTATATCGTCATCTATACCCATTGCACTTTTTGTCCTCTATGAGGGTACAATGCTATATCATTGAATTTAATTTGTATTACTTTGATAGGCATTTTGACCATTCACAGTATGTTCATATGTTGCTTTAAAGCTTTTTACATTCCTGCAGCAAAACCTGCTTTCTTGGCAGTAAATAAAAAGGCTGCTTCCAAGAAACAGGTTTTTGCTGCATGTTTTGCACCCTCTAATTGCTACGAGCAAAAAAACACTGCAAAAATACAAACATGACATTCTGCTTCTTTCAAGAACAGCAGCTTTCCATTTCAGTGTGTGTCTCATCTTATATATAAAACCCGAAGGCCACTTCCAGGCAATCCAGCCAACTTCCGTGATGGCCTGTGCCCTGTGTAAAACACCGGAACCGGAAGTAGCAGACCCACACAGCGCCACCACTCACCGCTATCCCGCCACCGGCCCCGCACTGAGCCCCGTCTGCGCCCATCCGCCCTCCCCCGGCACCGCCCACAGCCCTGCAGCTCACCGCCCACTCTCGCCACCGGCCCCGCACACTGCCCGGTGTGGGCCCGGCCCACACTCCGGTGTGCGGCCTCCGCCGGCACCGCTCACTCTCCATCAGGGAGCTGGCCCCTCCGGAACCGCCGCCACCACTGCCGCTGACCGCCGACAGCCCAGCTGACCGCCGACAGCCCCGGTGAGTGTTCTGCCCCCCAGCCTCCGCTCCCCTCTGCCCTGCCCCCCAGCGCCACCGCGCAGTGCTGGCCGCCGAGCCACCGCGCAGTGCTGGCCGCCTGGCCACCGCGCAGTGCTGGCCGCCTGGCCACCGCGCAGTGCTGGCCGCCTGGCCACCGCGCAGTGCTGGCCGCCTGGCCACCGCGCAGTGCTGGCCACCGAGCCACCGCGCAGTGCTGGCCACCGAGCAGTGCTGGCCACCGAGCAGTGCTGGCCACCGAGCCGCCGTATACTGTGCTACCCACAGAGCCGCCTGTATACACACAATTCTTTTCACCGCACTCCCGTAACGATTAGTAAATAAACTATATATGGATTCTAGACTACCCGATTCTTTAGAATCGGGCTCCCATCTAGAGATATAGAGATATAGAGATATATATATATATATTATATATATATATATATATATATATATATATATATACACACACATATTCTCAAAAAAACACAGCAGCACACTACCACAGTCAACTTATGCAATTGAAAAGTAACAGATGGAATACAAAAAGTAGTCTTGTCTGAAAAAAAAATAAAAAACTGAAAAACAAGAATCTTATAAGGTTCTTAGCTCATATATTGGCCAATAGATGCCTGCCCATCAACCGCGGCAAGGTGACCTTTAATCTGATGGATCCCTAACTACAATAAAACCGTCATTGCTGGACTGCTAACCCCCACTGAGCCACCATATACAGTGCTAACCACTGAGCCACCATATACAGTGCTAACCACTGAGCCACCATATACAGTGCTAACCACTGAGCCACCACATACAGTGCTAACCCCCACTGAGCCACCACATACAGTGCTAACCCCCACTGAGCCACCACATACAGTGATAACCCCCACTGAGCCACCACATACAGTGCTAACCCCCACTGAGCCACCACATACAGTGATAACCCCCACTGAGCCACCACATACAGTGATAACCCCCACTGAGCCACCACACAGTGATAACCCCCACTGAGCCACCACACAGTGATAACCCCCACTGAGCCACCACACAGTGATAACCCCCACTGAGCCACCACACAGTGATAACCCCCACTGAGCCACCACAGTGATAACCCCCACTGAGCCACCACAGTGATAACCCCCACTGAGCCACCACACAGTGCTAACCCCCACTGAGCCACCATATACCGTGCTAACCCCCACTGAGCCTCCATATACCGTGCTAACCACTGAGCCACCATATACAGTGCTAACCACTGAGCCACCATATACAGTGCTAACCACTGAGCCACTATAGAGTGCTAACCACTGAGCCACCATATACAGTGCTAACCACTGAGCCACCGTATACAGTGCTAACCACTGAGCCATCATATACAGTGCTAACCACTGAGCCACTATAGAGTGCTAACCACTGAGCCACCATATACAGTGCTAACCACTGAGCCATCGTGCCACCCAAAGTTTATCTGTCCTTCATATCCTAAAGTGAATGTAATAAAAATGAAACCTAAGGAAAACGTCCACGTCAGTTGCGGAGTAACTTTTGCTTTCATTTCACCTGATCATTTCTTTCCTGGTTCGAGTACAGTATTATAATGGACCCCAGAGTTATCAGAGGAAAATAAAAAAAATGTTAAAATGGGGGTCCGTCTTATAATCACGGCGGCGATGGAGCGCGGTCACAGAAAGCAGGGTGACCACTGCAGGAAGCTGCTGGCAGCACCAATGTGAGGATTCTGCAGACTCGACACTGGGAGGATGGGGTGAATCTCAAGTAGAAAAGAATGGGTATAACTAGGTTTACCAAGTATATGTAGGAATTCTGTCAAGAAACACATTTTTCCAAGCAGCAATGTGATGCAAAAGTTATAACCAATGTGGTGATTCTGCGGGCTCGTGGCTGGGAGGCAGGGTCTTGCAGTGGCACATGTTGGGTGCTATTAATCTCCCGGCGGTGGACACTGGACTTTAGGAAAATGGCTGTGAAGGCAGTGCACATGCAGACAGACCTCAAGCTGTGCATGCGCCGCATCTGCAGCCACTTTCCTGCAGTCAATCGCATCAAACACGACACATAAGGAGATTGAGATCTCAATCTGCAGTTGTGTCGTGTTCACAGCAATTTTCCTGAAGGGAGATCAATGGAGCCCACCTCATGCTGCCGTAACACCCCATCCTCGGGCATCATACCAATTCCTGCAGTGGCGATCCTGCCTCCTGTCACCCTCCTCTACTGCGGCCCCCATCCCCGGTGAGCTAAATCCAGATTATAAGACGCACCCCCATTTTCCCAATTGGGGGGGTGAGGGGAGAAGAGAGTGTGCCTTATAATTTGCAAAGCACAGTATATTATATGATAAAGTGAACAGTGTTGGTAAGTAGATTGGTATCATTGTGTCATGGCGCTGATGTGAACAATTACATGCAAGAATACAGAGTTCTCTCTTACCCTATGGTCAAGCCTCCGGCAGGTGTAGCAGCTGGCGTCTGTGCACCAAAAGAGAATCCAGTTGCTGGCGCAGCTGAAGGAGCCGGTGTGGAGAAAGAGAAGGGGGCGCTGGTCTGGTTTGTCGGCGCTACTGTAGAAGCAGGAGCTTGTGTCGGAGTGCCAAAAGAAAAGCCTGTAGATGGGGCAGCCGGTGTCGCAGCTGCCCCGAACGAAAAGCCCCAGTTCCTGTTGTTGCGGTCGTTTTTGGAGTCCCAAATGTGAAACCTCCAGACGAATTCGTCCCAAAGTTGAAGCCGCTCATCTTGACGCTGCGGTGGAAGGACGGATCAGTTATAAGCAAAGGCAGCTGTGATGTCTTCAGCTAAAATAGAAATTTACAGGTTATAAATATATTATGGAGACACAATCTGCAGATATCACGCTGAGAATATCAGCTGGTACAGAGAGAATGCAGGAGGCAGTGTATACTGCGCAGTCATGGCTGCTTGTGCCTGCTCACACTCGCTTTATACTGCAGCAGTCATGGCTGCTTGTGCCTGCTCACACTCGCTTTATACTGCGCAGTCATGGCTGCTTGTGCCTGCTCACACTCGCTTTATACTGCGCAGTCATGGCTGCTTGTGCCTGCTCACACTCGCTTTATACTGCGCAGTCATGGCTGCTTGTGCCTGCTCACACTCGCTTTATACTGCGCAGTCATGGCTGCTTGTGCCTGCTCACACTCGCTTTATACTGCGCAGTCATGGCTGCTTGTGCCTGCTCACACTCGCTTTATCCTGTGCAGTCATGGCTGCTTGTGCCTGCTCACACTCGCTTTATCTGTGCAGCCCATGGCTGCTTGTGCCTGCTCACACTCGCTTTTATACTGACAGTCATGGCTGCTTGTGCCTGCTCACACTCGCTTTATCTTGTGCAGTCATGGCTGCTTGTGCCTGCTCACACTCGCTTTATCTTGTGCAGTCATGGCTGCTTGTGCCTGCTCACACCTCGCTTTATATTGTGCAGCATGCTGCTTGTGCCTGCTCACACTCGCTTTATACTGCGCAGTCATGGCTGCTTGTGCCTGCTCACACTCGCTTTATACTGCCATCGGCTGCTTGTGCCTGTCAATCGTTTACTTATGGCAGTCAGGCTGCTTGTGCCTGCTCACACTCGCTTATTAACTGCCATAACGGCACCGTTGGCCCTGCTCACACTCGCTTTATACTGCGCAGCACGCTGCTGTCTGCTCACACTCGCTTTATACTGCCATTCATGGCTACTTGTGCCTGACAACACTGCTTTAATACTGCGTCGGCTGCTTGTCTGCTCACACTCGCTTTATACGCGCAGTCATGGCTACTTGTGCCTGTCACAACGCTTTATGTGCAGTCATTGCTGCTTATGCCTGCTCACACTCGCTTTATATTGTGCAGTCATTGCTGCTTGTGCCTGCTCACACTCGATTTATACTGCGCAGTCATGGCTGCTTGTGCCTGCTCACACTCGCTTTATATTGTGCAGTCATTGCTGCTTATGCCTGCTCACACTCGCTTTATACTGCACAGTCATGGCTGCTTGTGCCTGCTCACACTCACTTTATACTGTGCAGTCATGGCTGCTTGTGCCTGTTCACACTCGCTTTTCTGTTTCGAGGTTCTGGTCAGTGTTTGACTTTGAGAGCTTGTACTCCTGCTCCCTGTATGTAAGAAACACCGTGGCAAAGGAAGCGTTCACATTAAGAGCGCTGTCACCACAGCCTGTCGTACCACTTAAAGACCCAATAAATTTGGCCTGAAAAAGAATCTGTCGGGGAATCTCACCTGCCAAGCCAGTTAGATCTACATGTAGCTCTTTCAAAGACATGTTCAGAAATACCTCTACATGGCCAGTGCATTCCTCCATCACTGAGAAATCAGTGATTGAACTGATATGTAAATGAGGCTGTAGAGCTATAATAGATCTGAAGCCTTTGTCACTCCAGCTCTATTTCACACCAGCACCACTGCGTCCTCCTTCCCTGATAGGTCCTTTACCTGAAGTCACACAGTAGAGGATACCAGTTAAACAGAATCTGTCAGCAGGTTTTTACTGTTTAATCTGAGAGCAGCATAATGTAGAGCAGAGACCCCGATTCCAGCGATATGTCACTTACCAGACTATGTTTTGCTATTTCAATAGAGTTAGCATTTTATCAGCAGATTATCATCATTACAGGACTAGGTGTCTCAAGCCTTCTTGTCCAACCCAGATTTCCTGGAACAAATACTCAAATTCCCAATTGACTTGCATTTGGTTTCTTATTCATGAATGGTTCATGGCCATAGTATACAATAAGAAAAACCCAAATATTTAAAAGGGAACCTGTCAGGTCCTCTGTGCCCCCAGAAGCACCAGCAGTTGTGGGCACATTTCTAAATTTCCTGCCTAAGGGTCGGTTTACACATAACGATGTCCCAGTGACCCCACAAACGATGGGTGGTCGCTGAAACATCGTTATCTGATCGCTTGTGAGCTGTCACACAGGCAGACTCACCAGCAATCACGCTGGTATCCAGGGTAAACAGTGGGTAACTAAGCAGAGCACTCTTCTTAGTTACCCGCTGATTATCCTGGTTACCAGCTCCCAGCGCTGCACAGCGCACGCTGGGAGCTGGTAACCAGGGTAAACAGCAGGTAACTAAGCACAGCGCTCTGCTTAGTTATCCGCTGTTTACCAGCCTCCCAGCGTGTGCTGTGCGGCACTGGGAGGTCACTGATCGTTGGAGTCCCGCTGTCACACACGGCGATGCTGGCTGCCCAGCGGGAGACCAACGATCGAAAAATGGCCCTGGCAATTATACCAACGATCAGCGAGCTGATCATTGCAGTATGTCACACTAGTGACATCGCTATGAGGTCACTGCAACGTCACAAGTCACAATGTCCACGCATGTGCACTACAATACTATGCTCTGCCCTCAGCAGGACAGAGAAATGCACAGGAGTGCAAAAGGAGGACAGCTGATGATGATGCAGGACGCGTCACCTGCTGAGAAGAGGACGACATTAAGAGCAGGAAAGGAGATCAGTGACGGCTATCGGATCAGACCGCCTCCCAGGTGAGCATAATAAAAGCTGTTTTTTAGCATTATACAGATCAGCCTGGAGACATACAGTATTCTAGAATGTTATATAAGGTCTTATTGTGGTGGCTGCAGCTATAGGGGAAACCGTGCTGACAGGTTCACCCTACAGACAAGCTCTAGCTCACCATTATGCCAATCTTTGATCCGTATGGAGCTCAGGCCAAGGCACCGCCAGGGACTGCAAAGATGAGAAGAGATGTGCGGCCCAACCACACTGATTCTGTATTGAATCTTTATGATGTTCATTACCTGCAGCCTATACATGAATGGAGGGATGTGCCTTAGGTGTCACATGCACAATTAAAGGGGATATCCAGAATTATTAAACCTTTACTGCATGCTTTCAAAAACAGCACCACCCCTGTCTATAGGTTGTGTGGGATATTACAGTTCATCTCTATTCAAGTGAATGGGCCTGTGCTGTAATACCACATTCCACCTGTAGACAAAAGGTGGTGCTGTTTCTCAAAGAATGCAGTAAAGATCTAAATGGGAACTCGAAGGAGATACATTTTTGTACTGTCCCTGCCCTCCTACATGATGAAGCTGACCTGTCCACTACAGACCTAGGATCTATAAATTGCTTATAAATCAATACAATCATATCTGCTCCTCAACTCTCACCCCTCCCTCAGGGGACAAAGAAATTCAGTCATGCATAGGAGTAAAGTTTCAGCGGACAGAAATCTACCAACTTGATATGGGGGAGGGGACCATGCCAGTGCTGAATCAACCAATGCAGTACCCTGCCTCTGCTCCTAGCCTGGTACATGACAGTACACATTATACACCATCATATTGTACAGCAGATGATCACAGTGTATTTATATCTGCTTGGTGACAGGACCTCTATGTAAAGGGAGAACTCCCTTGTTCTTATATTACATAGGATGGTATATCAGGGTCTGGATTGCAGTGTGACCATGGGGCTGGCAAATACACCCCCTGTTCATACAGAAGTATTAGGGGGCAGAAATGTAGCCCCAGGGTCCATGCCCCAACACACCTCCTGATGCTCTGAAGCCCTCAATCTGTGTGCCTCCGAGCGGGGGGCTAGAGGGGAAGGGAGGTAGGGGGCTAGATGGAGGATGACAGCGCCCCCAGTGTCTACAGTCTGGACGACACCATGAACATTACCATGCAAGTGATCAATGCACTGTTCACAGCTATTACAGCACAGCATTAGGTCAGACAGGGAAGTTAGGGATGTACTAGGAAGCTGCAGGGACAGATAGTGATAGGTTTGGGGCCATAAAGCAGCTGACAGGTTCCTTATATCCTCAATATGGATCTTGGACCTTGAAGCCTTTTTCTATGAATGTGATACTTAGTGTTGTTGTATGTGGATCTGGCTGTTTCCATGTATCAGTTTGTCACTATAGAGGAGACCAGTAATGGAGACAGACCTGATTGGAGTCTGAAAAAAACGCAACTCCCAAGAATGTGTGTGCACTGAGGCATAAACATTCTGGGCAGCAGGCAGGCAGGGTGACCAGGCAGGCAGGCAGGCATGGTGACCAGGCAGGCAGGCATCGTGACCAGGCAGGCAGGCAGGCAGGCATGGTGACCAGGCAGGCAGGCAGGCAGGCATGGTGACCAGGCAGGCAGGCAGGCAGGCATGGTGACCAGGCAGGCAGGCAGGCAGGCATGGTGACCAGGCAGGCAGGCAGGCATGGTGACCAGGCAGGCAGGCATGGTGACCAGGCAGGCAGGCATGGTGACCAGGCAGGCATGGTGACCAGGCAGGCAGGCAGGCTTGGTGACCAGGCAGGCACACACGGAGCCTCTCCCATGATAGTGGCGGACACTCACCTGCACACGCCGGCGGCTCCAGGCGCCAAACACTGGCAGCACGCTTACGTCACGCCGTCGCAGCGCACGTCACCACAACACGTGATCACGTGAGGCCCTTATTCCATCACACTGAGGTGTCCGAAAACCGCCTGTCAGTAAAGTGACTGCAGGACCATTAATACAATCAGTCGGACCAGGCTCTGGCTCCTGCAGAATAGCCTCAGGTCTCCGGAGCTCGCAGTCTGCGTCTTTCGTCTCTACATACAGGCATATACGGGGACGTCCTTCACAATGGCCGGAAGCTGCCTGTTACCATAGGAACCATGTTGCTGTGGAAACAGACTGCAGACCGCTCCGGTGAGGCTGGCGGGACACGCGTTACCGGGACACTGCACAGTGTGACCGGGGCACAGAGTGAGGAGACAGCCTTCACCTCTTATTATCCAGGAACATTGGCGGGTTTTTCCTCTATGTTCCTTTAATGGCCCCTAAAATAATGTCCCTTATCATTGTGGCCCCTAAAAATAATGTATATTATCATTGTGGCCCCTAAAGTAATACCCCTTATCATTGTGGCCCCTAAAATAATGTCCCTTATCATTGTGGCCCCTAAAATAATGTTCCTTATCATTGTGGCCCTAAAATAATGTTCCTTATCATTGTGGCCCCTAAAATAATGCCCCTTATCATTGTGGCCCCTAAAATAATGTCTTATCATTGTGTCCCCTAAAATAATGTCCCTTATCATTGTGTCCCCTAAAATAATGCCCCTTATCATTGTGTCCCCTAAAATAATGTCCATTATCATTGTGTCCCCTAAAATAATGTCCCTTATATTTGTGGCCCCTAAAATAATGTCCCTTATCATTGTGTCTCCTAAAATAATGTCCCTTATATTTCTGGCCCCTAAAATAATGTCCCTTATCATTGTGGCCCCTAAAATAATGTCCCTTATCATTGTGGCCCCTAAAATAATGTCCCTTATCATTGTGGCCCCTAAAATAATGTCCCTTATCATTGTGGCCTCTAAAATAATGTCCCTTATATTTGTGGCCCCTAAAATAATGTCCCTTATCATTGTGGCCCCTAAAATAATGTCCCTTATATTTGTGGCCCCTAAAATAATGTCCCTTATCATTGTGGCCCCTAAAATAATGTCCCTTATCATTGTGTCCCCTAAAATAATGTCCCTTATCATTGTGGCCTCTAAAATAATGTCCCTTATATTTGTGGCCCCTAAAATAATGTCCCTTATCATTGTGTCCCCTAAAATAATGTCCCTTATCATTGTGTCCCCTAAAATAATGTCCCTTTTATTACTGGCCCCTAAAATAATGTCCCTTATCATTGTGGCCTCTAAAATAATGTCCCTTATATTTGTGGCCCCTAAAATAATGTCCCTTATCATTGTGGCCCCTAAAATAATGTCCCTTATCATTGTGTCCCCTAGAATAATGTCCCTTATCATTGTGTCCCCTAAAATAATGTCCCTTATCATTGTGTCCCCTAAAATAATGTCCCTTATCATTGTGGCCTCTAAAATAATGTCCCTTATATTTGTGGCCCCTAAAATAATGTCCCTTATCATTGTGGCCCCTAAAATAATGTCCCTTATCATTGTGGCCCCTTTTTCGCCACACACACGGGTTTTTTTATGTCATTTTTCTATTATTTTTTTTCCGTCAGTATAGACATATGGGGCTTGTTTTTTGCAGGACGAGTTGTACTTTCATATGAAATCATTTATTTTACCATATAGTGTACAGGAAAATGGGGGAAAAATTCCAAGTGCAGTGAAATTGCAAAAAAAGCAATCACACGTTTGGTTTTTGGGTTTTTTATTCGCCATGAGCACTATATGGTAAAAATGACATGCCGGTGTGATGCCTCGGGTCGGTACGAGTTCTTAGATACTAAACATGTATATCTTTACTGTTATTTAAGTGGTGAAAAAATTCAGAAGCTTTTATAGAAAAAGAATTATGCTTTTTGCACCATGTTCCGTGCCCCGTAGCGTCCTCATTTTTCGGGATCTGGGCTGTGTGATGGATTATTTTTTGCATCTTGAGCTGATGTTTCAAATGATACCATTTTTTGGTGGATGCGCTGTTTTGATCGCCTGTTATTGCATTTTATTGCAATGTTGCATCGACCAAAAAAGACTTAAGTTTATTAATAGTTTTATTTTCAATGGGGTAAAAGAGGGGTGATTTGAACTGTTATGGGTGTGTTTTCAGATTTGTAAAAACATTTTTTTAATATTTTTTCTTTATTTTACATGCCCCCTAGGGGGCCTTGGTGCTGCACAGTCCTATCACTTCTGCTATGCAGAGACATGCAGCAGCATCTCTCTACATAGCAGAAATGATCACTTCATGTGGATGCCTGCACTCGCCAGCCGTCAACAGGAAGTGATTACAGACAGCATCCAGGGTCATCACAGGACCCTGGACTGTCAAAGTAACAGCAGAGGTCCCGAGATCACAGGATGGTGCTTTGGATCACACTGTCAGTGATTGACAGCGCGATCCAAAGGGGTAATAGCACCGATTCAATTGTTGATTGGTTCAGTGCTGTTAGCTTCACATGTCAGTTGATATGTGAAGGGGATGATGCAAGCTCAGTGCATGAGCTTGCATCAGAGGGAGGGCACAGCCAAAGGCTGGTCATGATGTCATCCGTGTGACATCTGTGTGCACGGACCACGGACAAAAGATACAATCCTAAAAATAAAGAATTTCAAACTCACCTCGCTCCAGCGCTGACAGCTCCTCTCACTTCCGGTGCCGCTCATTAGACTCATGAATATTCACTGAACCTGACAGCGGCCCGGAATTGAGAGGAGCAGCGCCACTGGAGGGAGGTGAGTATATAGTGACAGGCTGTCTGTGTGCTATCCACGGATAGCACACGGACAGCACTCATTATGTCACACGTCCATGACACATGGATGTACGCTCCGCCCCCAAACTGCCTTGCTTCACATGTCCATGTTGACACGGATGTGTGAAAGAGGCCTGACACATGGCTGTGTGCCCCGCCCACAAACGGCCTTGTCTCAGGCCGGTTTCACACATCCGTGTCACCACGGACATGTGGAACAAGGCCGTTTGGGGGCGGGGCATAGACCCATGTGTCACGGATGTGTGACACAATGGGTGCTGTCAGTGTGCTATCCGTGGATCCACGGATAGCACACGGACAGCCTGTCACCGCATACTCACCTCCCTCCAGCGCCGCTGCTCCTCTCACTTCCGGGCCGCTCTTGGGCTCAATGAAGTGAATATTCATGAGCCTAATGAGCGGCATCGGAAGTGAGAGCAGCTGTTAGCGCTGGAGCGAGGTGAGTGTGAAATTCTTTATTTTTAGAGTTGTCACTTTCGTCCGTGGTCCGTGCACACGGATGTCAAACGAATGACATCCATGTGCATGGACGTTTCACGACGAAAGCGGTCAGTGTGTCCGCAAAAAATGGACTTGTCGCCGTGTGGAGCACATGGACACGCATCTGCTCCACACGGACACACGGGTCGTGCAGAAACACAAAAGTTTGAATTTGCCCATAGGGGAACATGTGTCCCCGTATGTCCGTGCCTCCGGCATGTGTCGGCACGGACCTCACATGTGCCGGAGGCTAGGATGTGTGAAACCGGCCTCACACGCCTGTAGTGTCATGGATGTGTGAAACAGGCCAAATAGGCTACGGCGTATACATATGTTTTTCCTGTGCCATTGAGCCAGTCCAGGTGTTTGGGATGATTGTGGCTGATCACCTGGGTCAGGTCTTGTATAAAAGGGCAAAGCATCCATAATCTGTTATGTGCTGTCCTCCTGGAGAAGACATTGTGAGTAAAGATGTAGGGTGGGCTACTGGGCTTTAGACCCAGCTCTGGTGTCCAGACTCTTTCTTGGGTAATCGTTTTGTTTTACTGACATATGTATAGTCCCAATAAACTTGGTTAGAGTTAGTTGCATCAGCCTTGCCTGTAGTGAATGGTATTGTGGCATGTCTGACCCAGGAGACTGTGATCCTGTGCACTCGTTCCGCTAACTCCGGTATCTCCAACTCCATCTCTCCAGGGCTGCAAACAGGTCAGCATTTTCTTAGTATTGCATAGGTGATTGAATTATCATGATGATTCCAGTACTAAGGTAATCTTTGAAAACTTGACATGTTTGAGGCCTGGAGTTGGAGATCCCTGCCCTAACCTGTCCCAGTATATGTGCAGAGGTGTATGGCATAATGTGTTCTGTACTCCTAAAACCTTAGTATCACCCATGGAGGCTATGCAGTGCTGTGTACACTAACAGCTCATGGTCTTTATTAGGTTAAAATGTCTTTGCCTCCTTGTTGGAAATATCCCCCCCCAAAAAAAAACATGCAATCACCATTATCAACTGTAATCAGCATTAGGGCGCCGCCCAAGTAATGCAGTGTCCACTACAGAAGAAATCTTTGTAATTGCAGATGAGGCTGCTAAACTCGAATTATTTATTTTTCTCCCACTATACAGCCCTTTGTTTTATCCGTCCCGGTTATGGAGCGTCATGTTGACTATACCTCACCATTATCTATTGAGGCTTTGTGCGAGTTGCTTAACAATACTGAAGATGAACAAGAGGTGAGCATGACAATTGATCCAAATTGAGATTACACAGCATAACATCCAATTAAGGGGTCCCCTGATATGGATGTAAGCACTGCGTGAGCTCCAGCTCTCTGGGATGGAAGCTGAGTTGGTTCCATGCCGAGATGGGGTGTTCAGCTATCGCTATTCTAAGGGTACCGTTACACGGCGCAACATCGTTGCGATGTCAGCATCGATCTCGTGAGCGCGCAGCATTTTTTTTTACATCTGTTCAACATCGCTGGTGAGGTGTCACAGGTCTAGATATCGTGGACAACTCCCCAACGATGTGAGCAGGTATCGTTTGCAAACCCCGTGAACGATCCCTGCTTATTGCTGTGAATGGGCGAAGTCGTCCATGACATCGTTATAGTGGTGTCACACACAACGATGCAGCAGGTTGGTTGAGTTGAAATCGTCAGGTTTTTCAACATGTTGAAAAACCTGTCAACTCCGACTTGACTAATTGTTGTTGACTCGTTTGGTTACACGCAACGACGCATTGACTGTCATTTCAACTTCGTTACAGACGTCACTTTTGAGCGATGTTGGGAAAGATGTTGAACCGTGTAACGGGACCTTTTATACAGATCACGTATTCTAAGCTCACAGGCAGTATGTGCGGTGGTATAAATCTCACCCACTGTTTCTGGGGACCGAGATATTCTAAACAGAGAACCCCGGCACATTTGCAATTATTTGGGCATGTTTTTATCAGTGCGGTCTAAAGCTCTGGTCTGGCACATGTAACATGATAGATCTCACCTATTATGCCAAAATCACGAAACTGGCACAGATGGCATATTACACTTTAGGCTTCTCACAAGGCTTGTCAGTCGATTGTCACATATCGGCACGAATGACATGTATGGAGCATTGCAGTTGCATTTTTGCAGTCATTGCTTTCAATGCGGGGGGGGGGGGGGGGGGGGGCGCAAAGAGACACAGAATTGACATTGTACTCCTTATGAAGAACGCACCAGTTTTCTAGTTCAGGCGTGAACTAAAAGCAACAGGGTGCATGAGATGTCTGATATCGCAGTTTTTGCTGATACTGTTAAAGCAGCTTCAAGTAGCATGAGAAAAAAAAAATGCAACATGTGAACATAACTTGATGCACAGAAGCAGGGCGCCTTCACTTGGGCGTCTTTTTGTGTGCGGCAGAGATCAGGCGAATACTGGATCTGACCAGATATGGTTTAAGCAGAAAAATCTTATTGGTATTATACCGGATCTGTTTGCCTGTTTTGGGTCCGTACCGAACATCTGAGTATTGGTCACAGACCCTGAACAGAGACTTCACTGAAGTCTGTGATTAAAGCCTTATACTCGCCTGTCTTGGTGCTGCTAGCACTCCCGGGTCCACTCCGCACTGCCGGTTGAACAGCAAATCGGACACCCAGTTTGTTACACTGTCTGATTGGCTGTTGTGCTCCACCCATTGGGTTTGTGATTGGGCAGGGCACCCCACCTACTGTGCCAGCAACCAATCAGACAATGGGCATCTGTGATTTGGCTGTTCAGCAACTGCAGAAGTGACCGCAGGGGTGAGACAGGTGAGTACAATGGTTTAATCACACGCTTCTCAGTGAAGCCCCTGCTTTGGGTCCATGCCTGAGGGCCACTTTACACACACCAACTTATCTGTCCAACTTCTGAACAACTTGCTGTTTGCAGTGAAATCATGGACACATTGCTCCATTTTGTGGCTGTGTACAAATGGAGCAATGTGTCCATGATTTCACTGCAACCAGTAAGTTGGTCAGAAGTTGGACAGATAAGTTGGTGTGTGTAAAGTGGCCATGAACAGTCATGTGTGATGAACCTGTGCATGCTCGGTAAGCATGCCGGATCATTTTAAGGGAATAAAAAAAAAGACTGCTCTCTGCCGGATGCTAAGAACATATGTGAGGGCGCCCTAATCTAGATTGTAGTTTGAGGCTTTCTCTTTATAAATGTTATTAGGATTTGCCTCCTTGTCCACACGTTGTTTTGTCACATATGTAATCTGCTTTGGTGTTTCCTATTAAATCTTCCAATTAGAGCCTATCGTCCTCCTCTGGGATTAATCCGGGAAATATTGGACCTTTAGAACCAGAAAAAAAAGTTAATCCCTGTAAGTACATATAATCCAAAGGAAGGGGGTTAGATCTTGCTGAATTACGATGTGTCCATTGTTTTCTTACTCTTGGGATCCTTTCACATCAGCGTTTTTCACTGAATGTGACAGATCTTGCAGATTTACCGCATATGCTGCCTAACTGTGACTTGTGGTACTCCTGAGACAACTAAGCAATGGGTGAGTGAGAATAAGGGAAGCTGTTGGCTAACTGGAGGAGGGAATGGGACAAACTAAAGAGGGAAATCCTCCACTAGGAGTGTACTATGCTAATTCCATTGTGATATTGAGGGAGCTCTAGTAAGGATGGATGATACCAGTACTAAGTGACTAGACATCCCAGCATAAACTGTGGAAGCCTTTTAGACTGACCACGTAAGGTTACCAATCATAGACAACCCTGCAATTTAGGAGTTTCCTGACAGCCTCTAGAGCCACCCACTTCTCACCCATATTCTGAGTGCAGTTGGCCTTATTTACCCTCATAAAGGGAAGTTTGAGTCTTGCTTGATCTATGCACATCTTGTTCACCTTTTTTAAATGATTTAAAAATAAAGTCATGTCTGTGTGACTATATTATTTATTAATTTGCAACACTGTCCCTACAGGAGGTTTAGATTGTGAGCCCCGATCAGTATGTCTTACAAATATGGGAGGAAACCAGAGTGCCCGAAGGAAACACATATAAACCCCTTGCAGATGTTGTCCTTAGTGTGAATTGAATCCAGGACCTCAGTGCTGCAAGTCTGCAGGGCCAACCAGGCGCAGGGCCAACCGACACGCGGACTGAGCCACCGCAGGCCACATGAGCCACCGCACCTGAGCCACCGCACGACTGAGCCACCGCACGCTGAGCACGCACCGGCCACACTGAGCCACCGCACAGAGCCACCGCACAGGGCCACCACTGAGCCACCGGGGTGACCAGCCGGCTGTGTGTCTGTTCTCATATGGAATTTATCTGTGGTGTTTTTTTTTTTTTTTTTTTTTTTAAGGAAAATATTAAGTTCTGTCTTAATAAGATGAGCAGTATGGACTCTTATTCCAGATCTTTATGTATCTGGTCTTTTGTATGTCATTTTTAGAACATCTGTAGTCCTCTACTAAGAATTGCTTTTTCATTGTTTATGCAAATAATATAGAAACAAATGTTTCTGACCCGTCTGAATATCATCTCCTTCACCCCAATCTTTATTTCTCTCCCCCACATATAGCAACTCAAAAAGAGAAAAGCAGCAAGGAGATCTGGAGCGCTGCAGAAGTTCCTGATGGGTCACAATACGATGACTCTTTGGACTCAAGAAAACAACCTAAGTACAGCAACATTATTTCTAGATACTCACCAGGCTAAAATCGGATGTAGAGATTTAATGTTCTATACCTTTTTTTTTTTTTTTTTTTGTATCCCCTCCCCCATAGATATGAGATGCATTTTAAGCAAAGGGTTGGAAGTGAAGATCTCTTTATGGGCTTAAGTCGGAAAAACCCATCTACAGCCTGCTGCGAGGATCTAGTGGTAAGTGATTTACTAAGGGTGCCTTCACACTGCGGCAGTGTCCGGTCCGGGGCTGTCATGATTGACTGCCTGGACCGGAGTTTTCCTCCATAGAATCCTGTCGGGCTGCACGGAGCTGGATCCCGGCGGGTGGTAATTAGCTGCTATCCGGCTGCTGTGTCGCCGGATGAAACCTGCAGAAGTGGGGATTTTCTGTGCCGATTCAAAACGGTGCATGCAACGTTTTGGAATCGGCAGAAAATCCCAATCTGCACGATTCATTCGGCGACACAGCAGCGGGATAGCAGCTAATTACCAACCCACGGGATCCAGCTCCGTGCAGCCCGACAGGATTTCTAGGGTGGAAGGAAATCTCCGCTCCAGGTGTCAATCATGACAGCCCGGAACGGACCACTAGCCGCAAGTGTGAAGGCACCTTACAATGTGCTTGGACTCTACCTAATGTCTGGTTATTCATCGAACGATCCTTCTGGGATTGCAGGTCACTGCGATGATGTGTATCCAGTAATAAACCTGTCCAATACAGAGTATGCAAGGCACTCTTCTAAAGCTAGCTTCACACCACTGTTTTTGGGATCCTGCTCTGTCTGTGTGAACAGGATCCGGTCTTGCCTCCCATGTATCTCTATGGTGCTGGATTGGTACCATCAGGCAATCTGTTTTTGTGTATTCTGTGCCAGATTCCTTTTTCCGGTTTTTCACCATCCCCAAAAAACACAGCCAGCCATTTTTGGGCTCTGGTGAAAAATCTGACAGAAGGATCCAGGGCGATCCAGCACCTATAACATAGAAGTTTATGGGTGACCAGATCTGTTTTATTAAAAAAAAAAAAAAAAAAATATGCGATCCATTTTAAGGAAAGGTTTAAGTAATATCTCTATGCCTACATTCTAGCAGCTCCCATCTCCCTTCTTCAAGTGTCCTAGGTGTAATGATTAAACTTACTGCATCCCTATTAATGGGGCGTGGCTCTGTTCCCTCTCACTCCTCTGTGGAAATGCAGCCGCTGGGGATTATGTGGTCTCCGCATTAACTTAATCTCCGCCCCTCACCTCTTCAGCGGCTTCACACCGCGGTATTATGGCGTCACTGATCTGCCCTGTGCACGGGATCACGTGTCGGCCCCATGCATTATGGCTTGATGTGATGCCTCAGGCAATCGTTTTTGTGATAGATTGCATGGCAGATCCTTCTTGCATCACGTATATGCAGCCATCCCCTCAAGAGGAGAGGCGAGGATATTTAATGGGGCAGAGGAAATAATCTGACACAGATGAGGACAGGGCGATCCAGCCCTAATACGATAGAAGTTTAACTTTTTACATTCTTTTGGGACACTTAAAAAAAAAAAAAAAAAACATAAGATAGTGTAGGAGCTTAACGGGTGACAGTTTTAAGCACAAGCATGCTCAGAAATCCTGCCGTGCAACTTCAGCCCATGGACAGCAGTATTTCATGCACATGTGAATTAGCTCCAAGGACGGGCAGAGCAGACACAGGCAGATGACAGCGGCAGTAAACGAATCCTGCAAAAAAACATGAACTGGGACTATATTTGGCCAAACTTTGTGCACATCTGTTCTGTCAGGGTGATCCTGCATAAACAGGATCCACTCTGACAGCTGAAAACTGGTGTGAAGCTAGCCTAAGAAAAATAGAACTGAGATCAAACTTCATGTGTTTACATACTTACCCCATAGATTTATTTTATTCTAGGTTAAAATCCACCTCCCTAACACAAGAGCTTCTGACATGTCGCTTGACATAACCAGAAAGTTCCTGGACCTAAGGACTCCAATATAGTAAGTAATGACTTGGTGGGAGGGAAAAAAAAAAAAGAATCGAAGATTAATTTCTATTAAAGGGATTGCCCGGGTTTATTGTAGAATTTGTGTATCTAGGCTGCACAATGCTGAGTTTGTAATTTGGACCCTGTCAATGTTTTGCAGCATTACCTAGATATCATTTATTTATTTATTTATTTATTTATTTATTTTTTTTTCTTGAGCTGGTCATTACACCCAGGCTCCCCCACGAACCATCCTCTCACCCCCTTTATTCCTTCAGAGGTCCGCATACCTGTACACCCCTTCCCCAGGCTGTAGGGGCCTTCCCCAGGCCCCGACATGACCTTCACCCCCATTGCACACAGCAGTCACCTCCTCCTCTGGCACAGTGTACTGAATCTGCAGCTGAACACAACCACTGAGTGCACTGAACTGCCGATTCGGAACACTGTGGTGGAGGAGGTGACCGCTGTATGCAGTGTGGTGTCTGTGGGCGTTCATCTCCTCCCCCTGAATGAGTTTTCATAAATACCGGTATATTAGAAACTAACTAGTAGTAGTATAAACACCTTACAACATCTTTCTTTCCTTTAGTAAACTTGGATTACACCTTCCCCATCCAGTGAAGGAAAAAACTGGGAAAGCACAGTTTAAAGTGGACACACAAACTTTGGAGGTGACCCTCACTATGGTCAGAGACTTGGACTTTGTCAACTTTTCATAACACAGAATAATCCATTGTTAATCCAATATTTTGATACTATTTTTTGTTTTTTATTGCTGATGTGTTTTTCATATTTATTAAAGTATAATGCTGTTGAATGTAGCTGTGCCTCTATCCTCTGGAATCAACACCTTGTGGACACATGATCACTTAAATGTAATGTCCTATAAAGCCAGAGACGGTCTACTCTATACCGGAGGCTCAACACAAGCCACTATGGTAACCTGTCATCTAGTCAGGATCTTGGGCTTCAACTTTACAGTTGTTGGCTATTGACATGAGCCTGGAAGTCACAGGAACATTGTAAGAGACCTATAGTCATGGCCAAAAGTTGTGAGAATGACACCAAAATGATATTTTCACATGATCTGCTGCCCTCTGGTTTTTATTTGTGTTTGTCTGATGTTTATATCACATACAGAAATATAATTGCAATCATATTATGAGTACCAAAAGGTTATATTGACAGTTAGGCTGGGTTCACACATTCGCGTATTTTATCGTGTTTTTTTACGCGCGTCTTTTCAAGGGAAAAACGCGCGTTTAAGAACGCGATAAGAATACGCGAGAGAACAACTCGCTTCTACTTCAATCGCGCATTTAGACGCGCATTTTTATAATGGGGCCTATGGAAACGCGCGCGTAAAAAAAAACGCAAAGAATTGACATGTTCATTCTTTTTACGCGCGCGTTTTTTGCTCCAAAAACGCTGCGTTTAATTACGCGATGTCTGCAAGGCACAAAGTGAATGTCCATTCACTTTGCTGTAAAACGCAGACGCACATGCGTTTTTGGAGCAAATACGCGCGTAAAAAAACGCGCAAAATACGCGATGTGTGAACGTAGCCTTAGAATGAGTTAATGCAGCAAGTCAATATTTGCAGTGTTGACCCTTCTTCAGGACCTCTGCAATTCTCCCTGGCTGCTCTCAATCAACTTCTGGACCAAATCCTGACTGATAATAGTCCATTGTTGCATAATCCATGCTTGCATTTTGGCAGAATTTGTTGGTTTTTGTTTGTCCACCTGTCTCTTGATAATTGACCATAAGTTCTCAATGGGATTAAGATCTGGGGAGTTTCCAGGCCATGGACCCAAAATCTCTGTTTTGTTCCCTGAGCCATTTAGTTATCACCTTTGCTTTATGGCAAGGTGCTCCATCATGCTGGAAAAGGCATTGTTGGGCCCCAAACTGCTCTTGGACGGTTGGGAGAAGTTGCTATTGGAGAACATTCTGGTACCATTCTTTATTCATGGCTGTGTGTTTAGGCAAGACTGAGTTAGCCGACTCCCTTGGCTGAGAAGCAACCCCACACATGAATGGTTTCAGGATGCTTTACAGTTGGCATGAGACAAGACTGGTGGTAGCGCTCACCTCTTCATCTCTGAATAAGCTGTTTTCCAGATGTCCCAAACAATCGAAAAGGGGATTCATCAGAGAAAATGACTTTCCCCAGTCCTCAGCAGTCCACTCCTGTACCTTTCCCCAGTCCTCAGCAGTCCACTCCCTGTACCTTTTGCAGAATATCAGTCGGTCCCTGATGTTTTTTCTGGAGAGAAGTGGCTTCTCTGCTGCCCTCCTTGAAACCAGGCCTTGCTCAAAGAGTCTCCGCCTCACAATGCGTGTAGAAGCACTCACACCAGCCTGCTGCCATTCCTGAGCAAGCTCGGCACTGCTGGTAGTCCGATCCGCAGCTGAAACAGTTTTAAGATACGGTCTTGGTCTTTCCTGGGCGCCCTGGAGCCTTTTTGACAACAATGGAAGCTCTCTCCTTGAAGTTCTTGATGATGCGATAGGTTGTTGACTGAGGTGCAATCTTTCTAGCTGCGATACTCTTCCCTGTTAGGCTATTTTTGTGCAGTTCAATGATGGCTGCACGTGTTTCTTTAGAGATAACCATGGTTAACTGAAGAGAAACAATGATACCAAGCACCAGCCTCCTTTTCAAGTGTCCAGTGGTGTCATTCTTACTTAATCATGACTGATCGCCAGCACTGTCCTCATCAACACCCACACCTGTGTTAATGGAACAATCACTAAAACAATGTTAGCTGCTCCTTTTAAGGCAGGACTACAATGATGTTGAAATGTGTTTTGGGGGTTAAAGTTCATTTTCTAGGCAAATATTGACTTAGCAAGTAATTGCTGTTAAGCTGATCACTCTTTATGACATTCTGGAGTATATGCAAATTGCCATTAGAAAAACTGAAGCAGTAGACTTTGTAAAAATTAATATTTGTATCATTCTCAACTTTTGGCCATGACTGTAGTTTCTAGTGAGGTGTCACCGGTGCCGCCACAGTTCGTCGGAGGTAGATGGTAATGCGGCTAGTTTGGCAAAGTCCTCTACAGGTAGGGCTGGACCTCTGTGGCAGCGTTCCTGTATGGGGAACAAGTTCATGAAAGGAAATACAGGCAGAGGCAAAGTCACTTTTCCTCCGGGTACTTTACTGTTAACTTGCATCGGCATCATACAAAGTTCACAGTTCAGCACTTAGATGTTACAAGAACAGGTAGCTAACGGTTGGCTGCAAGTGGATCCCAGGTGGTATGGTGGAACCCTCGGTGTGCCTTCTTTAACTAACCCACGTTTGTTCTTCCCTGCTTTCCAGTTTGGTGTGAAGCCTGGTTGATGTGGAATCCAGCCTGGCCTCCTGTCTTCTCTCACCTACGCTGTCGTCGGGTAACCCTCTACTGGCTGGCCGCTCGTTCCTTTGGCGGTGCCTGGTACCCTTCTTGTGGACTGCTCTGGTACCCATTGCACTTGAAGACTCCACGAGAATCCGGATTCTCTGCCGTGCATGTAGCTCCAGCAGTCTGCGGGTTCGGGTGCCCAGTAAGTTGTCTGGGAGAACCGATCTGGCTGGCTCCTCTTTCCCAGACCGGCTGCTCTCCTAGAAAGCTTCTTAAACCCTCTCCTCTTCCTCCATCTCTCTTCCTGGTCCCTCAGCCGAGTGACCTAGCAGCAAACTTGGAGGCAAAGACCTCCTTGTTCCCCCTAGAGGTGAATTTATTCCCTCCTGGGTAACCTCCCACCGCTGTACTAATGTGAGAGTACTGAGAATGGGTCCCACCCACCATCCTAGGGTCCACCTGCAGCTGGAGCATCTGCACCTCTTTTACGGGTGCAGTACCCCTCTGTGACGCCTGCTTGGCGGGGCGCCACATATGTGTTTTACCTATATATATACACACACACACACTGACACTATGTACGGAGCTCCTGTGTATAATGTCAATGGTGATCATAGCATTACCTGTACACTGGCACTATACACAGAGCTTCTGTGTATAATATGACTGGTGATGACTGTATAACCTGTACACTATATACAGAATTCCTGTGTATAATGTCACCGGTGATCACTGTATTACCTGTATACTCACACTATATATAGTGCTCTCCTGTGTATAATGTCACTGGTGATCACTGTATTACCTGTACACTGACCCAATGTATAGAGCTTTTTTTACATTTTTATTATTATAGTATTTGTCACTATGTGGTGGCATTATGTGCTTTGGTCATGACATGATGGTATTTGCCCCTTTGTATGTGGTATCATTTGGTCACTGTGGTGGTAATTGTGGTCTCATGGTGTGGCAGTATTTATACCTTGTATGTGGTAGCATTTGATCACTATGTGATGGTATGTGCTTTGGTCATGGTGTGGCAGTATTCGTGCCTGGTATGTAGCATTATTTGGGCACTATGTTGTGGTAATTTGTGATCTGGTCACGGTGTGGGTGGTATATCTGCCTTCTATCTGGTATTATTGGTCTTGGTAGAGTGGATTGTGGTTGGTCATTTGTTTTATCTGGTGTCAATAAATGGAAACTACTTTTTCTGATCATCATAATGGGAGACCCAGACAATGGGGTTTAGGGCACTGCCCTCCGGAGGCCACACTAGGTACTACAAGTTTGTAGACACCGCCCCCTCCGCTTATAAACCCCTACCGCAGGGAACATCCTCAGTTTTAAACTTAGTGTGCTCGGAGGATCACACGCTTTGCTTGCACTTCACTGCATACTCACAGCTTACGTGATGGCGTATGAAGACAAGGTAAAAAGGTCCCGTCGGGGACCTCCGGCAGTCTCCCTGCTCACCTTCGGGGAACACGCAGGTTGAGGTACCGGAGGGCCTAGTGCCTGGACACGTGGTGTTCTCCCGGTACGCTGCCGCGCTCCTTCCCATCCCCCATGGGGGCTCTGGAAAGTGGGAGATAGGAGCCTTGCACAGCTCCGCTCCGTCCGAGGCCTCCCTAAATGGTGCTTACAGACCGGACTGGAGCCAGCCCAGTCCGAGGCCTCCCTAAATGATGCTTACAGACCGGACTGGTGCTGAAACCCCCGTCCGAGGCCTCCCGAAATGGTGCTTACAGACCGGACAGGCACTGAGATACCCTGGTGTCTCCGGTGTGCCTGGGGGTAGTGTCTGGACCTGAGGTGTCCTGCCACTCAGACCGCGCGCTACCCTCGGGTCCGCGGTTCTGGCAGTGTACCCTGTGCTGGGGTCACCCTGGCTGACCGCCCTGTGTACCCACAGGGGCTGCGGCTGTGGGCTTCAGACTTTTGTCTGCAGCCTGGGTATTTGTGTTTATACCCCCCGCGTTGCGGGCTCCGGCGCCTACATTACTGTAATGGCTGCCTGGAGAGTTGTGGAGCAGCCCATGTGACATCGATGGGCGTGTGTGTGTACCTCCCGCGTGTTTCGGCTCCGCCCTCAGCTTATCCTGCGGCGGCCATCTTTCTCCCTCACTTCCCGGCTGGGATCTGTTGAGACTGCTCTGCTGCACTCCCGGGGAGACCAGGTTCATAACCCTCGCGGAGGCTACACACACATCGCTCCCTTCCCCACCGCTTTGAAGCGGTCGGTAAGCCACCGGTGTACCGGTGATTCTCTCCTGTTTTGGCTTGTTTTCCCCTACTGCGGGTATGTCCTCAGGAAAGAAGGGTGCTGCTAAGGCGGCCAGTACCACCTCTGTCTGTGCTACTTGCAACGGGACACTGGTTGGGGGGTCCTGCAATAATTGCGGACGTCCAGAAGCCCGGACTGTCACTGCTGAGTCAGCAGCTCTGGTGCTATACCCTGAGGTTCAGGTGATCCCAGGGCCATGGGACAAACAGAATGAGATCAATGAATCTTTGTTATCCCAATTGTCCTCCATGTCGCAATCCCTGGAGGCACTAACAAGGAGGCTGGAAGGTCCAGCTGCTCCTTCAAGCTACCCCCGGGTGTCTCCGTCTTCCACTGTGAGACCCCTTAAGCGGGCTCGCCGGGACGATTCACCCGAACTCCAGACCCTCTCTGAGGAGGAGCGTCACTCTGAAGGTGACGAGGATGATGGGGGTTCAATCCTCGGGTCTGTGTCAGAACCACCAGAAGGGGTGGAGGATCTGGTGTCCTCCATCAACGAGACTTTGCGTCTCGTGGCACCCCCTGAGGAGGTGGACGTTCACCCGAAGGAGGTCTATCAATGGTTACAACCTGAGGCTAGACCATGTGGCTCTTTTATGGACCACACTAATTTTGGAAGGGTGGTTAGAACACCCAGGGTTCACCCTGGGCGGCGTTATGTCCGCAAATCTAAGGACACTCGCTTCCCCTTTCCACAGGAGGTGCTTAAGGAGTGGTCGCAGTCCCCGAAGGTGGACGCTTCCATGACCAGGATTGCTGCACGCTCCCTTTTCTCTGCCTCTGATAGCTCCTCATTGAAGGACGCAACAGACAGACAGGTCGAACAACTCGCCAAGTCTTCTTATGGGGCTGTAGGGTCTTCTTTTGCCCCTAATTTTGCTGCGGTCTGGACCTTGCAGGCGATCACATCCTGCCTGGATGGTATTGCTGACCTGGAAGGGTCCAGTTCAGAGGTTCTGGCACTTACCGACAGGGCAAGAGCCTATGCGGATTATGCCAGGACGGCGTCCTCGGAGACTGCCACCCGCTCTGCTGTGGCCTCGGCCAATGCTATAGCGATCCGCAGGTTGTTGTGGCTGCGTCTATGGGACTCAGATGCCACGTCAAAGAAGATTCTGCAGAATCTTCCATTCTCTGGTGACAGGCTTTTTGGTACCGAGCTGGACAAGCTGATCAAGGATTCTGCGGAGTCCAAGATACCACAGAACAAACCTAAGCCACGGTATACCGTGAAAAGGAACCCTAAACAGTGGTCCTTTCGCTCCAGCTCGCAGCCTTCAGCATCTTCCGCTCGCGCGGACCGTGGGGGCAAGCCTTCTACTCAGTGGCGCCCCAAGGGTCGCCAGAAGAAGCCGGCGGGGGCAACAGCTGCCGCCCCCAAACCCACTTCCGCATGACTCGCTCTCTCTTCCTGCCTCCCCACAGGTGGGGGGTCGTCTGTCCCGATTTCAGGACAGATGGCGTCTCCGCATTCAGGATCAGTGGGTCAGAGACGTAGTCTCGCGAGGTTACAGGATAGAGCTGTCGTCGCTGCCCGCACACCGATTCCATCGGTCTGTTCCATCCCCAGAAAAGGCTCAGGCTTTTTATCTGGTGTTGGAGGGTCTACGCAGAGACGGGGTAGTGGTCCCAGTGCCCACTGGGGAGAGGTTCAGGGGTTTTTACTCCAACCTCTTTATCGTCCCAAAGAAGGACGGCTCCTTCCGCCCGGTTCTGGACCTCAAGTTGTTCAACCGTCACGTGTTGGTTCGGAAGTTCCGCATGGAATCCCTGCGTTCCGTGATCGCGGCTGTGTCGCAGGGAGACTTCCTAGCGTCCATAGATATCCGAGACGCTTACCTTCACGTGCCCATTGCACCGGCTCATCAGCGCTGGTTGAGATTCGCAGTTGGGGAAGAACACTTCCAATTTGTGGCGCTGCCTTTCGGTCTGGCCTCGGCACCGCGGGTGTTCACGAAAGTGATGGCCTCGATGATGGCTCTCCTGCATGCACAGGGTCACGCCGTCATACCTTATCTAGACGACCTGCTGGTCAGAGCGCCATCGGAACACCTGTGTCAGCGAAGCCTGGAGGTGACCATGCAGTCTCTGGAATGGTTTGGGTGGCTTCTCAATATCCAGAAATCCACCCTGGTCCCAACCCAGTCACTGACGTATCTGGGCATGGACTTCCACACGGACTCTGGCTCGCGGCAGAGACACCAGAGCAAACAGCTGGCCATCCAATCAGGAGTACACGATCTCCTCCGGTCACCGCACTCATCCCTGCGGGTCTTGATGAAGCTGGTGGGGCGCATGGTGGCAGCAATAGAGGCGGTGCCTTTTGCACAGTTTCGCCAACGTCCTCTGCAACTGGAAATTCTCCAGAGGTGGGACAAGAAGACGTCCTCTCTGAATCAGCTGGTGGTTCTTTCCCAGACGACCAGGGATTCTCTACAGTGGTGGCTCCAGCCAAGTCACCTGTCACGGGGCCGATCCTTCCTAAAACCGTCATGGTTAGTGGTGACCACCGACGCCAGTCTAAAAGGCTGGGGGGCGGTGTTCTTACACCACAGGGCTCAAGGTCTCTGGACACGGTCGGAGTCGACGTTGCAGATCAACGTGCTGGAGCTCAGGGCGGTCTATCTAGCACTCCTGGCTTTTCGGGTGTTCCTGTCAGGACAGCCCATTCGGGTTCAGTCCGACAATGCGACAGCCGTCGCCTATATAAATCATCAGGGAGGAACCAGGAGTGCACAGGCCCTAGCGGAAGTCCACCGCATTCTATCATGGGTGGAAGACAACAACTGCTTGATCTCCGCAGTTTACATCCCAGGTGTCGAGAATTGGGAGGCCGATTACCTGAGCCGACAGGGGATGGACGCCGGAGAATGGTCTCTTCATCCGGACGTCTTCCGGGACATCTGCAACAGATGGGGCACTCCGGACGTGGATCTGATGGCCTCCCGGCTGAATCATCAGGTGCCACAATACTTGGCGAGATCGTGGGACCCTCAGTCTCTGGGGGCAGATGCCCTGATCCTGAGTTGGTCCAGCTTCCAACTACCATATGTTTTCCCACCTCTGGCACTGATTCCCAAGGTTCTGTGGAAAATCAGGACGGAATGCCGCACAGCCATTCTAGTGGCTCCGGATTGGCCCAGGAGGTCCTGGTATCCGGATCTGTGGCAACTGTCAGGCGGGAACCGGTGGGCTCTTCCAGACCGCGCAGATCTACTCGCGCAAGGCCCCTTCTTCCGCCTCAATTCCAGGGCTCTCAGATTGACTGCATGGCTCTTGAGGCCTGGCTTCTAACGTCCAGGGGATTCTCCCCTACGGTGGTTGCCACTATGAATCGAGCTAGACGGCCCGTATCACGGAAGATATACCACAGAACGTGGAAAATCTTTTTCACCTGGTGTGCTTCTGGTGGACGTTCACCTTGGCCGTTGTCGATCCCGACCCTGTTGGCTTTTCTGCAGTTGGGCTTGGAGTTGGGCCTATCCCTCAGTTCCCTGAAGGGTCAGGTATCAGCGCTGTCGGTACTGTTTGACAGGCGCTTGGCACTCCTTCCAAAGGTTCGTCAATTTCTCCAGGGGGTGTCTCGGGTGGTCCCGCCGTATAGGCGACCGCTGGACCCTTGGGATCTCAACATGGTCCTGGCGGCTCTACAGAAACCGTCTTTTGAGCCACTGAGAGAAGTTTCCCTCTCTTGTCTGTCACAGAAAGTGGTCTTTCTGGTGGCAATTACGTCTCTAAGACGGGTCTCTGAATTGGCTGCACTATCGTGCAAGTCACCCTTTCTGGTGGTTCACCAAGACAAGGTGGTGTTGCGCCCGCGGGCAGAATTCTTGCCAAAGGTGGTTTCCACTTTTCACTTGAACCAAGAGATTGTTCTTCCATCATTCTGTCCTGCCCCTGTTCATCAGGCTGAGCGCGACCTCCACACTCTGGACCTCGTACGGGCTGTACGCATTTATGTGTCCAGGACTGCCTCCTTCCGGAGTTCGGACTCCTTGTTCGTACTGACGGCAGGTCGCTGTAAGGGGTCCGCGGCGTCAAAATCGACCTTGGCCAGATGGATCAAGGCACCCATTCAAGAGGCCTACCGTTCTTCTGGTTTGCCTCTCCCGGTGGGCTTGAAGGCGCACTCGACCAGAGCTGTCGGTGCCTCCTGGGCTTTGCGACATCGCGCTTCTGCGCTACAGGTGTGTCAGGCGGCCACTTGGTCCAGCCTGCACACTTTCTCTATGCACTATATGGTGCATGCCCATGCCTCTGCGGATGCAAGTTTGGGCAGGCGGGTCCTCCAGGCGGCGGTTGCCCACCTTTGAGGGGGACCGTATATCTCACCGTCTTTTTTTGAGGAACTCTTCCCGCCCTGGGGTTTGCTTTAGGACATCCCCATTGTCTGGGTCTCCCATTATGATGATCAGAAAAAAGAGAATTTTGTTTACGTACCGTAAATTCTTTTTTTCTTGAATCATCAATGGGAGACCCAGCACCCACCCAGTTGTTCCGTTGAATGTTTTGCATTTGCCCTGTTCCCAGTTGGGACAGTTTATTCCGGGTTGTTGGACCGTCTGTGCACGGTTTCTTTCCCGAGGTTCGGGTGTGGTTTATGTTGTCTCCTCGCAGCTTATGGACCAAACTGAGGATATTCCCTGCGGTAGGGGTTTATAAGTGGAGGGGGCGGTGTCTACAAACTTGTAGTACCTAGTGTGGCCTCCGGAGGGCAGTGCCCTAAACCCCATTGTCTGGGTCTCCCATTGATGATTCAAGAAAAAAGAATTTACGGTACGTAAACAAAATTCTCTTTATTTCCAATAGATATTAAATACTTGGATGTTTAACCGTTCCCTATCCTGTGACACAGCAGCAGAGATGCAGTTACAGGGGTTCCCCAGAGAAAGCAAGTTGAGTATTTGGTAAGATTTTCACCTCAGTTTTTATAAGACAAAACCAGGAGTGGGTGAGAAATACAGAAAAAAATTACGTCTGCTCCACTCCTGGTGTTGTCGAAGGCCGGCTTCACACCGCGGTGTGATCCGGTCCGGGGCTGTCCGCTGTGAATCGGACAGCCCCGGACCAGATTTGCAAACAGACCCGGAGGGCAAATATGCCCCCGGTCCGGTTTGCAGCCGGCGTCCGATAGCCGCAGCTGCACAAATTTCAAGCTCCCTGCTAGCCGTGGTCCTTTAAATCATTGCAGGGGACAGCTCCTGGTGCTGACGTTTAGCAGCGCTCGCTGCTAAACTCCTGCACCTGGCGTCCGGCTCCCGCATCTGATTTTTTTGTCAGATGCGGCGTGATCCGGCGACATAGATCCCCATGTTAGGGGCGCGGATCCGGGAGCATCCGATTTTGTCTTTGCAACGATTTTGTGTCCGGGAGAAAAATCCGAATGCTGCCGGATTCTCCTGGTCAGATGGAAACCGGATAGCACATAGCTGCCATCCAGCTCCATCCGTCCCCATAGAAATACTATGGGGCCGAAATCTGATCCGGTGCTCCTCTCCTTACTAGAGCCGGTTTTAGCGAATGCACATTGGGATCATTCCTGAGCACCTCATTTTGTCCTTGGACTCCGTGGTTACTTGTTGCGGTCTGTGACTGCTCTTTAGCCATTTTCTTCTTTTTCCTAAGTCTTCTGAATTCTGAGTCTCTGTGATCCGCTCTTCAGTCTTCTTTCAGGTAGTGTGTTATATAGGATCTATACAATGTAAGGGCCCCCATCACCGAGACCGTAACCTCACAGTGATGTAGCTTGGGACAGGTGACGTTATAATGGCCGGAGTCAAGTGACTCGCTCTGTGTAAATTGTGCCCCCTATAGAACCCTGGTCCTGCAGCAGCGGACACCATGTGCATAGCAAATGAGACCCTTTATTAGGGTGTGTGCATACAATCAGTCTACTCAGCATTTTGGAAGCAGAGTCTTCCTGCTGTGACCAAAACACTGTGTAGTACAGTAAGCAGCATAGCGGATTGAATTTGTAGAAATCCCATCCTCACTATGCTGCACCCGACCGCAGTGTTTTGACAAGTTGTGGTGCGGGTTGACGGAATTCCGCTCCTCCGCAGCATGCAGGGAGAAACCGCCCTGCACCGATCGCAGATGGCGAGTACAGGGGCGGCTGCGGGTTCCCTGCGAGCACCCGCGGCTTCCCTCTGGTCTGGAGCCACTGCGTCCAAGATGCAGTGACTCTGGACCGTGAGCACACAGCCTAAGATGCCGGATCAGCAGTAAAGTCTGGTTCTAATTCTGGAGTATTTAGCGATTGTCGCTGTGTATGGTGAAGTGCAGACAAATAAAACACAAAACACAGTATATTATCTGTAATCTAGTTTATTTTATTGTAATAGCAATAAGCAACATTGTAATGAAAATATTACTGGCCCTGTAGTAAAGTAAAGGGAACCTGTCAGCTAGTTTATGCACCCACACCTCAATCAAGGTCAACCACTGTTAGGTGCTCAAGGGTAATGGGTTAGTCAGTAAAAATCACATTTTAACCCTGGCACACAGAAAAAAAGGGAAAGACATAATAGTTGCTTTTCAAGTGGTTTTTTAATTTTCTTGTGCAAAGTTGTGTTTTTTTTTTTTTTGTCTTCCTGACAAAAATAAAAAAACACTTGAAAAGCAACTATCATGTCCTTCCCCTTTTTTTCGGTGTGCCAAGATTAAAATATGATTTTTACCCCAAGCTATCACTGTCTGTACCTGTAGCTTCATAGTGCTGTTCTAATCATCCCTGTCTGAGCTCATAGCGTAATGGTAAAGGTGAAAAAAAAAAAAAGCATTTATACACTTACATTTTCTGAGGCAGACTACACCTTGGAGGAGGTAGTCTAAGGACCTGTGTGATGTAATGATCATGTGACAATAGTGGGCAGAGATAAGCAAATCATTATACTCTATGTAGACATAGCTCCGCCTATTGTAGTCACATGATCATCCCACATGCCAAATAACATTTCTGCTGAATTTTATAAGATGCTAACTATTAACCTGCCAGATAGACTACCTCCTCCAAGGTGTAGTCTGACTGCATAAAAAATGTAAATGTATAAATGATTTTTTTTTTTTACCTTTAACATTACACTATGAGCTTAGACAGGGATGGTTAGAATAGTGCTATGAAGCTGCACGTAAAGACAGTGATAGCTGGGGGGCATAAACCACCTGACAGATTCCCTTTAAAGGTCTCAGTGACTCTCAGGAGACTGCAGAAGTAATGAGACCACCGCTCCCAATGATCCAGAGGAAGGCGAAACCCCCCCCCCGGAGAGTTCTACCTCAGGGGGGGAAATTCCTTCCTGACCCCAGTTGTGGCGATCGGACATCTCCCTGGATCAAGTTTGTCCTGCTGCATATTGCTGTGTATCTGTACATCATGGGCGGACTGTAGCTGTGGTCAACCCTATTTTGGTTCCAAAGTGTAATGTATACCTTTAACATTAGACAGTACATAAACCTGTGTGAACATAACCTTAGGCTAAGCATTCATTTCACCTTTTATAAAGCATACACACATAGATAAAAATGAATGTATCTAATAGGATGACGACAGCTGTCCAGGACATGCACCCCAACACAAGAAGCAGTCTGGGCAAATCCCTGGCACATGATATCTTAACCAGTGACCACCGTCTCAGAGTTCTGAGTGGTGATCAAGCTGGGGGATGATAACATAGCCAGTGACAAAGTGAGGGAGGGGGACACTTTGTGTGGCCTCAGGGGCTGAGTCAGTGGCGTAGCGTGGGGGGGGCGGAGGGGGCGGTCCGCCCCGGGTGGCAGGTGTGTGGGGGCGGCAGCAGGGCTGCATTTACAAGGCAGGGTAGCGTGAGCGGTTTTTTTTTTTTTTCTTTCCCTCCCTCCCCCAGACTCCAATTGGCCCAATACTTACCCCCCAATTGCACCCCTTCTCTTTATGTTTTAGTATAGTAGTTATATTCTTGTATATAGGGGCAGACAGTGTATACTATGTATACTTCCGGATTATCAACAACCAAAGGGGCGGCAAATTTTTCGTCTGCCCCGGGCGCCACAAACAGTTGCTACGCCACTGACCGAATCGCATTGTCTAGCTACTAATAATTTGTAGAATACCTTTTATGAATAATCCTCATACCCCTTTTTTGGACTGGAGCAGATACCAGCATCTCTTTTGGGAGCACCCAGTGGCGTAGCGTGGGGTGGCGGTCCGCCCCGGGCGGCAGGTGTGTGGGGGCGGCAGCAGGGCTGCATTTACAAGGCAGGGTAGCGTGAGCGGTTTTTTTTTCTTTCCCTCCCTCCCCCAGACTCCATATGAAAACTGGAGTCTTTGTGGGGGAGGGAGGGTGCGCCACTGGCACTGTATTGCCGCCCGAAGGCGGCGAGCCCTGCTGGTAGTACAAAGGGCGGCATCCTCAGGAGCGCCTGGTGGTAGTGCTGCCCCCCTGCTGATGCCGTTCCAGCTCCTATAGTCCTGGCCGCCGACGCTGCGACCAGGTTTGGCGTACTGGGGCTGCTGGCAGGGTGTCTGCCCCAGGCTCAGCAGACTCCTGCATGCAGCGCCTGCGGTCTCCAAACCGCCCCCCCCCCCCCGCCAGCAGTGTGAGCCGGCTACATGAGCCGGCTGCATGCTTCAAAGTGCCCCGCATTGACAGGACCTGTGATGATGTCAAAGGAGGGGAGGAGTCACGGGGGTCACATGATCATCTCCTCAGTATGCAGCCAGGACTCCCACCATGGTGCTGGATGAGGTGAAGTTCATGTGTGGGGCTTAGGGATTTACAGTGTAAATGAATGGTAATCAAAAGGTCCATAGGACACAAGGATGAATTTATAAAACATATACAATCTTTATTAGGGATTATTAATACAACAATTTAAAATCCTTCTGAATAATATCACAAATAACAAGGTGAATAGTAGGACCATACGTATAAATTAGAGCCACTGGGTATCTATAGGCAAGTAGAACCAGTGCTATATCTGATGGTATATGTACGGGGATGATCCTGTGACCATATATGAGGCATACATGAGGACAGTACAATTAATTCACATTCAATGCCCTGGGATTTTTCCAAGATTTTTCTTTTATATATATATATATATATATATATCCCCATTTATCATAATTAGAATGATTTGTCAACAATCAGGCAAAATTTACATGCAAACGTCCCTATACAATCGGGTTCATATCAGCCAATTGGTAAAAGATGTATAACATTTCATATCTAATCATGAATTAACAAATAAGATTGGAAACTTTCTCCTGGGCAATGCAGTTTGTGTTCGCATTTATAGACCCTCCCTTCCTCGTTTCTGTATCCTATACTCTATACCATACACAACCATAGGGTGCACTTGTATTGTATGTATGGATCATTGGTGGGAGTATCAGGTATGGCACAAATCCATTGTATCACCACCCAAGCTCCCCACCTATATCCTTTGTTATTGTGCATCCATGTGGTAGGGCCAGAGTACATGCATACAGATTCAGAGGAAATCGAGAAGGCACACACATCATGCACATGTGAATACTTCAGGACCAGGTCCACATACCTCAAGGTTGTTACTATCGGTCACACAGGACCTCCACCTTACCCTGACGCGTTTCGTCACACCTGACTTTCTCAAAGGGTAGTGTGCCATGTGAGGGACAGATTCGGGGGTTTAAATAGTGTTCAGGGTTAATTGTGAAGATAAAACACCTGTGCGTCTCTTCCTCCGCTTCCATTCCCGGCGTCAGTGCAGCGCGACCGCCTCCGATCACGTGACACGCCCTACTTCCGGTCTGTGGAACGCAAACACCCGGAAGCCGCGTCATCAAGACGCTTCTCCGGACTTGCGGTCATGTGACCGGGAGAGGGCGTGTCCGGACAGCTTCACACCGCAGATGACGCTCTAGGAAGCGGAGGAGAGAACAGAGAAAGCCACCTAGTGATTATAGAGTTGCTAAGCAACAGATAAATAGTGAGATTCAGTACAAACTACATCCAAATAACATCAAGAGAAGATCATTATTATAGTATTGACCCGAGGGCCAAACCAACCAAAGATTTGTCAAATATATCAGTCATCATAAATAAAGTGCTTATAATAGTGCAACCAAACTGCCACTTATGTAAACATGATGTAGTGATATTCATATATCTATGGAAAGTAAGTTTAAAACTATATCCCTCTGAGAAATATATGCAGTATACATCAGAGAATAAATAAATATAAGGAATATTTAGATAGGTGATCCCATCAGGAGGTCCATTTCTTTATCATTTCTTCATTAGACCAATCAACCATACGATATCCATATGATAATGTGTCACAAGGAAATTTCTAAAATATAATAAACAGAAAATATGATTAAAACACATAAGTGTTCTTATAAGTGTTTTAATCATATTTTCTGTTTATTATATTTTAGAAATTTCCTTGTGACACATTATCATATGGATATCGTATGGTTGATTGGTCTAATGAAGAAATGATAAAGAAATGGACCTCCTGATGGGATCACCTATCTAAATATTCCTTATATTTATTTATTCTCTGATGTATACTGCATATATTTCTCAGAGGGATATAGTTTTAAACTTACTTTCCATAGATATATGAATATCACTACATCATGTTTACATAAGTGGCAGTTTGGTTGCACTATTATAAGCACTTTATTTATGATGACTGATATATTTGACAAATCTTTGGTTGGTTTGGCCCTCGGGTCAATACTATAATAATGATCTTCTCTTGATGTTATTTGGATGTAGTTTGTACTGAATCTCACTATTTATCTGTTGCTTAGCAACTCTATAATCACTAGGTGGCTTTCTCTGTTCTCTCCTCCGCTTCCTAGAGCGTCATCTGCGGTGTGAAGCTGTCCGGACACGCCCTCTCCCGGTCACATGACCGCAAGTCCGGAGAAGCGTCTTGATGACGCGGCTTCCGGGTGTTTGCGTTCCACAGACCGGAAGTAGGGCGTGTCACGTGATCGGAGGCGGTCGCGCTGCACTGACGCCGGGAATGGAAGCAGAGGAAGAGACGCACAGGTGTTTTATCTTCACAATTAACCCTGAACACTATTTAAACCCCCGAATCTGTCCCTCACATGGCACACTACCCTTTGAGAAAGTCCGGTGTGACGAAACGCGTCAGGGTAAGGTGGAGGTCCTGTGTGACCGATAGTAACAACCTTGAGGTATGTGGACCTGGTCCTGAAGTATTCACATGTGCATGATGTGTGTGCCTTCTCGATTTCCTCTGAATCTGTATGCATGTACTCTGGCCCTACCACATGGATGCACAATAACAAAGGATATAGGTGGGGAGCTTGGGTGGTGATACAATGGATTTGTGCCATACCTGATACTCCCACCAATGATCCATACATACAATACAAGTGCACCCTATGGTTGTGTATGGTATAGAGTATAGGATACAGAAACGAGGAAGGGAGGGTCTATAAATGCGAACACAAACTGCATTGCCCAGGAGAAAGTTTCCAATCTTATTTGTTAATTCATGATTAGATATGAAATGTTATACATCTTTTACCAATTGGCTGATATGAACCCGATTGTATAGGGACGTTTGCATGTAAATTTTGCCTGATTGTTGACAAATCATTCTAATTATGATAAACGGGGATATATATATATATATATATTATATATATTATATATATATATAAGAAAAATCTTGGAAAAATCCCAGGGCATTGAATGTGAATTAATTGTACTGTCCTCATGTATGCCTCATATATGGTCACAGGATCATCCCCGTACATATACCATCAGATATAGCACTGGTTCTACTTGCCTATAGATACCCAGTGGCTCTAATTTATACGTATGGTCCTACTATTCACCTTGTTATTTGTGATATTATTCAGAAGGATTTTAAATTGTTGTATTAATAATCCTTAATAAAGATTGTATATGTTTTATAAATTCATCCTTGTGTCCTATGGACCTTTTGATTACCTGACTGAAAGTGGGTTTGATAATTATGTGAGATATTGATTCAGTGTAAATGAATGTAGCAGAGCTGTGTATGTATGAGGTATATGGAGTGGAGCTGAGTGTACGAGGTGTACAGAGTGGAGGTGCGTGTGTACGAGGTGTATGGAGTGGAGCTGTGTATGTACGAGGTGTGCGGAGCGGAGCCGAGTGTGTACGAGGTGTGCGGAGCGGAGCCGAGTGTGTACGAGGTGTGCGGAGCGGAGCCGAGTGTGTACGAGGTGTGCGGAGCGGAGCCGAGTGTGTACGAGGTGTGCGGAGCGGAGCCGAGTGTGTACGAGGTGTGCGGAGCGGAGCCGAGTGTGTACGAGGTGTGCGGAGCGGAGCCGAGTGTGTACGAGGTGTGCGGAGCGGAGCCGAGTGTGTACAGAGCAGAGCCGCTTGTGTACGAGGCGTACGGAGCAGAGCCGCTTGTGTACGAGGCGTGCGTGCTGTACAGAGCTTAGTGTGTACTAGGTGCACGGAGCGGAGCCGCTTGTGTACGAGGCGTGCGTGCTGTACAGAGCTTAGTGTGTACTAGGTGCACGGAGCGGAGCCATGTGTGTACCAGTGGTGGCCCCGCGAACATGCCACTCCTATAGTCCCGGCCGCCTCTGCCGGCAGTATTCTTCTCCCGAGTCCCGGTCGCCGCTGTCCACCCCTCTGCAGCTCAGCACGGCGGGGAACAATGAGGTCATCACTTAGCGCCGCTGTGCCGAGACATGCAGAGCGGCAGAGGAGATGCTGAGTGGAAGAGGTATTTACTTTTTATTTTTTTAATAGTTTTTTTTTTTTAGTGAGTACACTGATGGGAAACTATGCAATGTATAATATAATATAGGAGGACAATGGGGGTGCAATATACTATATGGAGAACTATTGTGGCCCATTATATTATATGGAAGACTATGGGGGTGCATTATACTATATGGATGACTATGTGGGTCCAATATGCTGTATGAAGAGAGCTATGGGGGTGCAGTATGATATATGGGCTCGCATGCTATATGGAGGACTGTGGGGGTTCATTATTCTATTTGGAGGACTCTGGGGGTGCATTAATCTATATGGAGGACTCTGGGGGTGCATTAATCTATATGGAGGACTGTGGGGATGCATTATTCTATATGGAGGACTGTGGGGTGCATTATACTACATGGAGGAGTGTGGGAGTGCATTATTTTATATCGAGTACTGTGGGGGTGAATTGTTCTCTATGAAGGTCTGTGGCGGTGCAATATGCTATTTAGAGGACTACGGGGTGCAATATACTATATGGAGGACTGTGGGGGTGCATTCTATTTTATAGAAGACTATGGGGGTGCATAACATATGGAGGAATGCGGTATACTATGTGGAATACTATGGGGGTGTATTATATTATATGGAGCAAATTATACTATATGGAAGCCATTATAATATTTGGAGGGCTCTGTGAGAGGCATGATAATACTTTGAGGGCTACGAGGGAGACTTTATACTTTATGAAGGGCTATTTGAGGGCTGTGCTGGGGACCATTATACTGTACATAGGTCCATTTTACTACATGGAGAGCTGGGCGGGGGTCATAGTTGGGGATCATACTGTACTGGTGTAGTTGAAGGAGGTACAGTAGGTTCATCCATACTGTGCGTGTGGAGGAATGCAATGTGGAGGATCATACAGTGTTTGTGGGGCACTTTTGTTGGCAATGAAAGGGGAATCTAGGGGCTTCAGTAGGAGGAAAATTACTTTGTAAAGGCTGACATGTTGTGAGAGATGTACCTATGTGACCCAGGCAAATATTGTTTTTGTTGGGGGGTGCCCAATTAGAACTTCTGCTCTGGGGCTCCATGATTTCTATGATGTAGGATGCATTGTCCCTCTGCTGCAGGACTGATTGGACATAACTTAGGCTGGTTTCAGATTTGCGTTTGTGTCTGCATGCGCAGGGCATGCAAACGCAGGACAAACGCTGCCATACTGATGTGAATGCAGCGGAGATTCTCCGCATGCGTTCACATCAGTATGGTGCCCGGCCAGCCAATCAGCGATCTAGACGGCGGCCGGGAGGCGGAGATCCTCCTCCTCCTGGCCGCTGCCGACGAAATTTCAGTGTGATCCGCAGTGTTCTCCTGCGCCGCCATGCGGAGGACACTGCGGATCCATTGAGATCCATGCATTGTTTGTGCGCTTGCGGGCACTTGCTGATAAAACAAGCGCCTGTGAACGCACAAAAAATGCAATATGTTGCATTTGGAGGGCGGAGGAGGGCGTATAAATTATGCGCATCCAAACGGAATCGTTCCCATGTTAAACATAGGAACGCAGTGCGCATGCGTTTGGCTGCATTCTGTTACACTTGTGTTCTGAACGCAAATGTGAAACCACCCTTACACACCATGTCCAGTGCCGCCCCTCGGTACATTCAGGCATCCAGCCATGTTTCTCCTGAGCAGCGGTTGGTCGGTGGTGCTCTTCCCCCATCTTGCTCCCACATCCTTTGCTCAACCCAATAGGAAGGACCCTGTTATTAATTACGTAAAGACAGCCCCGTGTGTGGCGCTTGTGATTGGCTAAGCAATTTGGGAGTAAGTGTGGTCTGTTGGATGGAGGAGAAGCGCCATTTTACCAACTTAGTGCAGTGGCGGCTTGTTGATGTTCAGACGGCAGGTCGTTATCTGTGGTGTGTGGACTGTGGTGCATGGTGACATGTCTGAATATTCAGTGCCAGGCAGCGGTCCAGAGTTTTGCAGGCATGTGCCAGAGGTTGGCAATCAGTTCTGCCTCCTGAGCTAGAAGGACGCAGGACAGTGTCTGCCTACAGGACCACAGCTCTGACAGTCGTCATTATGTGTCTAAATGCTTGTGCCAAGCCGCCATTGCCATTAATGATTCGTGTTCTGGATTCTTCTGTGTGGTTCTTGTATGTGCGTGTGATGGCGCTGACATCTTTTTTTCTGTTTCTGTAAACTAAAATGTCCACTATTTTGCTCATTTACACAGAATAAATATAAATCTACTATATAAATATAAATTTACTAGCGGGTGGGGGGGGCGCCGTTTTGCAGTTCGCCTCAGGCAGCAGAGAGGCTAGGTTCACCCCTGACAGCTCCCGTCCCGGCCCCTCAGCGCTGAGCGCGATCACGCTTCACGGTGACAGGAAGCCGCTGGGAGCTCAGCTGCTTCCTGTCCCGTGATGGCTGCAAGTGCTGGTGCGGTGGTGGCGGCGGCTCCTCCATCCAGCCGGCCTCCCATGGACCCAGAGAGGTGAGGGAAACTGTGCAGAGGAGAAGAGGACAGGGGGGCAGAGAAGGACAGGGACAGGGGAGCAGAGAAGGACAGGAACAGGGGGGCAGAGAAGGACAGGAACAGGGGGGCAGATGAGAAGAGGACAGGGGGGCATATGAGAAGAGGACAGGGGGGCAGAGGACAGGGGGCAGAGGAGAAGAGGACAGGGGAGCAGAGAAGGACAGGGACAGGGGAGCAGAGAAGGACAGGGACAGGGGAGCAGAGAAGGACAGGGACAGGGGAGCAGAGAAGGACAGGGACAGGGGGGCAGAGAAGGACAGGGACAGGGGGCAGAGAAGGACAGGGACAGGGGGGCAGAGAAGGACAGGGACAGGGGGGCAGAGAAGGACAGGGACAGGGGGGCAGAGAAGGACAGGGACAGGGGGGCAGAGAAGGACAGGAACAGGGGGGCAGAGAAGGACAGGAACAGGGGGGCAGAGAAGGACAGGAACAGGGGGGCAGAGAAGGACAGGAACAGGGGGGCAGAGAAGGACAGGAACAGGGGGGCAGAGAAGGACAGGAACAGGGGGCAGAGAAGGACAGGAACAGGGGGGCAGAGAAGGACAGGACAGGGGAGCAGAGAAGGACAGGAACAGGGCAGGAAGGACAGGAGAGAGGACAGGGGGCAGGAGACAGGAACAGGGGGGCAGAGAAGGACAGGAACAGGGGGCAGAGAAGGACAGGAACAGGGGGGCAGAGAAGGAACAGGAACAGGGGGGCAGAGAAGGACAGGAACAGGGGGCAGAGAAGGACAGGACAGGGGCAGAGAAGGACAGGACAGGGGGCAGAGAAGGACAGGAACAGGGGGGCAGAGAAGGACAGGAACAGGGGGGCAGAGAAGGACAGGAGACAGGGGGGCAGAGAAGGACAGGGAAGCAGAGAGGACAGACAGGGGGCAGAGAAGGACAGGACAGGGGGGCAGAGAAGGACAGGACAGGGGGCAGAGAAGGACAGGAACAGGGGGCAGAGAAGGACAGGAACAGGGGGCAGAGAAGGACAGGGACAGGGGGGCAGAGAAGGACAGGGACAGGGGGGCAGAGAAGGACAGGGACAGGGGGGCAGAGAAGGACAGGGACAGGGGGGCAGAGAAGGACAGGGACAGGGGGGCAGAGAAGGACAGGACAGGGGGGCAGAGAGAGGACAGAGGACAGGGGGCAGAGGAAGAGACAGGACAGGGGGGCAGAGAAGGACAGGAACAGGGGGGCAGAGAAAGGACAGGACAGGGGGGCAGAGAGAAGGACAGGGACAGGGGGGCAGAGAAGGACAGGGACAGGGGGCAGAGAAGGACAGGGACAGGGGGCAGAGAAGGACAGGGACAGGGGGGCAGAGAAGGACAGGGACAGGGGGCAGAGAAGGACAGGGACAGGGGGGCAGAGAAGGACAGGGACAGGGGGGCAGAGAAGGACAGGGACAGGGGGGCAGAGAAGGACAGGGACAGGGGGGCAGAGAAGGACAGGACAGGGGGGCAGAGAGGACAGGGACAGGGGGGCAGAGAAGGACAGGAACAGGGGGGCAGAGAAGGACAGGACAGGGGGGCAGAGGAGAAGAGGACAGGGGGGCAGAGAGACAGGGACAGGGGGGCAGAGAAGGACAGGAACAGGGGGGCAGAGAAGGACAGGACAGGGGGGCAGAGAGAGAGGACAGGGGGCAGAGAAGACAGGACAGGGGGGCAGAGAAGGACAGGAACAGGGGGGCAGAGAAGGACAGGAACAGGGGAGAGAGAAGAGGACAGGGGGCAGAGAAGGACAGGAAGGGGGCAGAGAAGAGGACAGGGGGGCAGAGGAGAAGAGGACAGGGGGGGCAGACGAGCAGCTGGAGGGACAGAGGAGAGGAGTACGGGTGTGCAGCAAGACAGAGGAGAGGAGGACGGGGGTTCAGGAGGAGTGGGGGTGTGTGTGGTGATAATGGCAGCTGTGCCAGGTGTCTCAGCCTCCACCTTCCTGTGTTGGCAGGGTGTGGCATGCTGGGAATTGTAGCTCTCCTGCCTGTTCGGGCGTTACTGTATGGTTTCTGGGCAGTGTGTTTGGTGCTGGGAGTTGTAGTTCTCCTGGGTGGGCTCAATGTTCTCCCGCCTCCTGTCTGTAGTTATTGTGCCTCTTCTGGGATGTCCCCAGCTCCGTGCTGTCCTCAGCTCCGAGCTGTGCACAGACAGTGTACCACCATGTCCCCAGATCCGTGCTGTGCACAGTGTACCACCATATCTTCATCTTTGTGCTGTGCACAGACAGTGTACCGTATACTGTCTGTGCACAGCACGGAGCTGGGGACTTGGTGGTACACTGTGCACAGCACAGAGCTGGGGACATGGTGGTACACTGTCTGTGCACAGCACGGAGCTGAGGACATGGTACACTGTGCACAGCACGGAGCTGAGGACATGGTGCTACACTGTCTGTGCACAGCATGGAGCTGAGGACACGGTGGTGCACTGTCTCTCGCCGCCTTAAAATCGGTCTGTTTCCCATCCAGGAGAGTCGGACGAGTTACATCCGTTTTTTGGTCCGTTTGACAACTGCTGTGCGAGTGTCCGACATTTCTCTCAGAACACATCTGTGTGCAATCCATGTTTTTTCTCAGCAGCTATTACTGTAGAATCATTTACAGGAACATTTTACAGTTGTCTCAGCTACAGAATGATAATGTATCCGTGAAAAAAACAGATGCCTCTCGGATGGTCCGTGTGCGGTCCGTGATTTTGTCGGACCCGTAGACTTGCATTGGTGAGTCTCGGTGTGAATCACATACTGTCACAACATGTTGCAACTTTTTTCTCATCCTGAATCAGGATGAGAAAAAAGCGTCCGACACTCATCAGTGTAATCTCTGAGATTGATTGCAATGTAAGAAAATCACACATTGCACTCATCAGAGTTTCACGCCAGTGTGTTCGCACCCTAATACTAAAATCCATATAGTAATCCTACTGGTATGGGGAGGGTTTATGGCTCAGTTAGTACACTCCATACTTCTCATATTAACCAGTTAATGCTCTCTTGTCCACCGCACTGCAGTGTCAAAAGAGGACGACAGCGACACAGGCAGCAACACGGCATCAGAGAGCCCCTGACCTCGAAATAGAAGATCCTCAGATCCCGGTATTGTGACATCATATTAAGAATAACGTTTTTTGCACTTATATTACACTATGAACGCCACAGTACAGCGGCAAAAAATTGCTCCGGCCCCAGGCCCTCCTTGAATCCGGTTTGTTGCCATACACTGGGGTTGTGCAGAGGTGGCGGTGCACAGTGACAACCCCAATAGGTGAGTGGCCAATGTGCCCAATACTTACCCCCCAATTGCACCCCTTCTCTTTATGTTTTAGTATAGTAGTTATATTCTTGTATATAGGGGCAGACAGTGTATACTATGTATACTTCCGGATTATCAACAACCAAAGGGGCGGCAAATTTTTCGACCGCCCCGGGCGCCACAAACAGTTGCTACGCCACTGGGAGCACCACCATCTTCTTTGCAGAAATACTATTATTACTGGGTCCTGTTGTGTCACACTTTCAGACAGACTGGGCATCTGTACTGTCCAGCAGCCGAGCATGTAACCAGAGGGGTAACACCACAACCTGCTCAAACTCCCAGCTCACTGCTGGGAATGGCCAGTTATAGGTAATGCTTAATTGGTTTATACTCCTGAACAACTGTCTTGATTCATGTTGCTAAGTTCTCACTACTGACTTTGGACTGTTTTGGCTTCCTGACTGCTTTATGAGTCTATCTCTAACTCCATTATCCTGTTACTGATCTTGGCATTCGTTTTAACCTCCGCCATCTCTGGTAATGACCCAGCTTGACCACCCTCATATCTGCTATCTCACTTCACCAGTCAGCAGTCACTTCATGGAAGTAACACTTTGGGTCTTCATAAATCCAGATACCCATACAGGAATTAAAGGATGAAGGCAAATGTTCCTCTGGAATCTAAGGGTCACTTTACACACACCAACTTATCTGTCCAACTTCTGACCAACTTGCTGGTTGCAGTGAAATCATGGACACATTGCTCCATTTTGTGGCTGTGTACAAATGGAGCAATGTGTCCATAATTTCACTGCAACCAGTAAGTTGGTCAGAAGTTGGACAGATAAATTGGTGTGTGTAAAGTGGCCTTTAGGGAATGGCTGGTGCAAAGTCTGCCTGGAAGCCCTATTAAGAACTACTGGGCCCCCACACACTCTACTGTTATGTCTGCATCATTGTTATATAGTACTTTACTGGATTAATCCTGTAATGAAATTGTGATGATTCTCATTCCTCATTTCACCATGGTAATGTGATGCGCAGACCTGCTAAACAAACAAAAATGGTTGAATGCAATTTAAAGGGAACCAACCTGCAGGATTTAGGGCTATAAAGTAAAGCCAGTGCCTTACAGG